>VDFB02373365.1:260989892-261290475 GCA_007258455.2 Sequoia sempervirens
GTTGAGATCGACTGATTAGGCATGCATTATGATAAAGTTCTGTCAGTAGTGACATGAGTGATACAAATTAGAAATAGAATTAAAGATTAAATAAATGATTTAATCTTCGAGTTTGTTATTTGAAAACAAAAGAATAGTCTTTGCATGACAAAGATAAAGATTGATTAAAACAACTCTTGTTCGAATGCATGTACAAGATTTAATTAATTAAATAGGAATATTTAATTAATATACATGTACACGCATTTGAGTTAGCATTAGACGATTGAATGATTTGAAGAGATTACTCGAGAAAGCCACCCTGACATTAAATCAAGAGTTAACTGAGCGATTAAAATAGATGTCGAGTCGAGTAAGAGTGAATACTTAGATAATTTGCACAATTATCTAGATATAGAGGAATGTGTTAAAATAGGATTTATGAATTAAATAATTCATTTAATTCAATATTTGATATTTGAAGAATAATTAAATAAATAAGATTTATTTAATTTAATGATGAAGAGGTTTGAATGAATAATTAAATAAATAAAAGAATTTATTTAATTATAGTTGAAGTATAATAGAGTAAATTAAATAAGCATTTATTTAATTTGACAAGAAGGATAAGGTTAATTAGTAACATAATTAAATAAAAAGTGTTTATTTAATTAATCAAATAGAATAAAGAAAATGTGAATCAATTAAATAATTGAGATTATTTAATTAATAGAAGAAATGAAGACCTTAGAGAATAATTAAATAATTGACATTATTTAATCATGACCATGAAGAATACGAATTATGAAGAATATTGAAGTCACAGGGTTAAACCAGATTTTGGTGTCTACAGAAGGAATAGAGAAAGAGGTTAAAAAAGAAGAGGGAAGTGCAGCAGTGGTTGAGGATAAAGAAGAAAGAGAAGATGCTATGGTAGAGGTTTCCGAGGATGAAAAGAAAAAGGATATAGTTGTAGAGGAAGATGGTGAGATCGCAACAGAGATCGAGGAGCAATGTGATGTTGCAGCAGTTGAAGAGGATTACAACATTTGTGAGTCCTTTGGAGGACATGATGATGATGGTAGTAGTGGCTGGTGAATATGAAAACATTGCGGTAGAGGATGAGCAAGATGTTGTCACAGCAACAAAAGAGGAAGAGGTAAAAATTAGTTTTCTTGAATCTTGTATTATAGATTCAAATAAGATGATGAATTTCTAAGAAGAAGTGAATATAGAAATGGTACATATGAATATTGTTAGTACAAGGTTATATGCAATTGTTATGCATAATGGTGAAGTTGTAGGTGCAAATTTGTGTGTGGATGCTGCAGGTTGTGATGAGGGATTTTGGTGGAGGAGGTCGAATGATGGTGGGTTGGATCCCACGAAGGATGCGAGGAGTAGGGAGAGTATTTGGAGGAGGTTGGTCTATGGTGGACACGAGTCCACGAGAGGAAGGAAGAAGAAGGTGCACACTTGGTGGAGGAGGACGACAAGTCTCCCGGCTAAGTGCTGGAAGAGGCGGAGGAAGAAATTATTTCTATCAAATTCAGTGACAGAGTTCGCTGTAGGTTGCATTCAACCTAAAATATTAGTCCCACTACTCAACTCCATTTTGCGATTCATACTCACAAAATTTTCCTACTCAGCATGTCTAATGCAGGAGCATCCGGGTATAGACACAATCAACATCGCACAAAAAAAAAAATTGTTTTAGGAAATGGGTAAGCTTTCATGATGAATCCTTGCATAGGTATATTTTTAAAAGCATCCTAGATTTAATGGTGAATATTTTGCAGCCATATCTTGTATGGTTTGGGAGAATTTAATTTTCTCTGTTCTCAGCTAGTGATTTTGAAGAAAATTAATTTTTGGAGTTTTATTAGTACTAGGAAAAAATGGCTTGGTGGAAAGCTTAGGAATGTTATTTTACACATCCTCTAAAAATATCATGCAAAGAGGAGCTTCTAGAAAGAAGATATGCAAAAACTCATTTTTCAGCCTTTGGTGCACTTTGTGTCAGTTACATAATTTAAAAAAAACATAAAAAATTATGTATGTAGACTCAAAGGTATTATTGGAGTGATTTTAATTGTTTTAATATTAATATTTTGAAATATGAATTTGGTTGTAGTAGTTTTCATTCTAAGTGCTACATACAGCAAGTGAAATGCAAGGTTTTCAAAGACCCTGCAATGCCTCATGCGGAAATTTGAAAAGAATTTGAAGATTGGAGAAGCTAATAAAAAAAAATATTGCTACATATTTGAGGCATATTTCTTCAAGGGGAAATTGAGAGATCTCAGCCCATGAGAGGGACTTGTGAAGGAAATTGTTGTGAGAGTGTGAGAGGAAAGAGAGGAGTTTTTTTTTGTAGAGTTTGAGAGGCCAAGTTTGTTGCAGATTTTTATGATAAGATATTGTATGTAATTTGTTGTTGATTTCAATAAAAGGAAGCATGTGTTATTTGTAATATGTTTGAAATCTATTTTTTGTGAATTGTAAGTGTGTGTATTTGTCAGAGGGTGTCCCTACTGCATCAAAGAAACACATTCATAAATAGATAAACAATGTAACCACACTATAGTGATTAATATGAAGAAAACCATTTTGGGAGAAAAACTCTGCCTAGAAACCTACACTATGTACTATATGATTTGAAAGAATAGTACAACGCACTTGAAGTGCAAGTCTCTATAGGAGTGATTAATCAACAATTAAACTTGGAAGAATTTTAGCAACATTACCACAACACCTATGTACTTGTAAACTCTCATATCCAAATCACTTCCTCAAACACCAATTTAAAGAAGATTTAAATACATGAAAATCACCAAATGAAACTCAAAACCATGAGCTAAAACCACTCTCAAATGTGGCACCCAAATTGGGTGGAAAAATAAAGCACCCAAGTCATGGGAAATCAAATCCACCGTAAAATAGTAAATTCCTTACACCTATCATATGTCATCACAAACCCCAAATATAGTGCTCCATTTTTTGCTTTATAATATCCTCAAATCACAGTTATGACAACTATCATAGTTCTAGTCAACATCCCCAATAACTCCCTCTATTCTTGGACCTTACACACTCATAAGAATTTGTCTTAGGCTATTATATGATCCCACAAAAGTAGGAATATCAAATCTACTAAATTTACCCATATTAAATACCTCCTACAACACCTTAAAAAGTACCAACACTTGGTCCAAAATAATGGCACCTCAAAATCCTATGCCCCATTTTCATGTGAGGCTAATTGAAATAATAATATATGATAATTTTCAATAAATTAAAGGAAAATATAAAATAAATAAATAATTCTAGGAGTTTGTAAAGGTTGAGACACCTTAACTCCCAAAATAAACAAGAAGATTAGAACTTAAACAAAAAAATAAAAACGTAAAAAGTCGCTTCCTATTCTGAACTAATTACAAATCTCATGATTAAGAATATAATAGAATTCAAATAATTACAAATAAATAAATAGAGTTACCATTTGAATCCTATAGTGAAGTGTACTTTCTCCAAGGATTTGGGATGTGGTTTCTCAAGTAATTGCTCCAAAAACCTTGTAGTATGTGCCTATTAAAGATGATTGATTAATTTGGAGGAACTTGCACCTTCATTTATGATTTTTTGGGAGGGAGAATGAATGGTGGGGATTTTTTTAGAAGATTGATGGTGGAAAATAGATAACATGAATTTCCTTGGACCAAGGAGAAGATGGATGACCATGATTAAATTTTTCCAAGGAGTGAGACAATTTGGCTAAAAAATAGAAGAAAAAAAATTGGTTGCAACAAAAAATGACAGGGAAAATGAATAAGTTGGTCATTTATTTATGGAAATGGAGGGAATATAGGTAAATTAAATAATACAATATTATTTATTTAATTTTCTATGTGAGGTGGAAATTGAAACAATAAATAATAATATTACTATTTAGATGTGGGATGGAAGTAGATGTAAGATTATTTAATTAGATGTGACAATGGGTTAGAATGATCAAAACACATTTATTTAATTAGTTGGTGATGAGCTAGAATAATTAAATAATATAATCATTAATTAATTAGTGCTTACCATATTATATTAATTAACTATGATCAGTCACAAGTGTAGAATGATGTTAGGATAATTTTATGTATCTACATTTTTTCCTTTTTCGAAGTGTCATTGTGACTACAAGTCATTGAGACTAAGAGAAGTAATGGTTTTTTGAAGAAAAGATAATCATGAGCACCATGGTGGGATGGTGATAGTGAAAAAGTTATGCTTGGGATTTCTTACTTAGGGTATTGCTTGATCAACTAATTGATTGGATTTTGAATTTAAGATGCTCCAAATATTTAAGGATGAATTAAGGATTATGGAAGGATGCCCCTTAAGAATAAAGAAGGTGCATAGTATGAGAATGGGATCTTGAAAGGAGAAATAGAATAAAAAATAGGTTAGGCCAACATGGAAAGGGGCAAGAGGGTTGAGGAAAATTGAAGGGGTGAAGAATAGGTGGTCACCTTGGATAGTTAGTTAGAAAAAGGTTGTGAGAGTTGTACATAGGTACATGCCAATGATTTTGAAAAAAATAAAATGTATCAAGCAACCTAAATTTGATATAACATATGAAACCTTGTTGTTTTATCATATGCATGAAGGATTGACTCATACGTGCATGCCAAAAAGGTAAATAGTAAATATTCCCCAACAAATGTATCATTAAAGCACAATAGGATATAATGAACCGTGATAATATTGGAAGAGTATATTTTGGATTGAAAATAAAAGAACATAAAATTAAATATGACTAAAACAAACAAGAATATACATAAATATTTTCCTCTCGCTAGGTTGAAAACCAATTTGTAGATTGTTGTGATTGTGAGTAGTGATGTCAACCTTTAGGGGTGAAATATCTATTGGGATTATAGGTATAAATTTGAACAAGAATTTCATCAAGAGGGGAAGAAAATAACCAATGAGTGAGTGACAAGGGATTATTTTACTAAAATGCAATGGATGGTGATGTGTTTAGGTGTGTGTTTTATAGTCACTATAAATGATTGTTGGAATACAATGGACCACTGAGAGGGGGGGTGAATCAATGATCTAATAAAACTAGTTCTTAATCAACCCAATAGTTGTAAAAGCAATTAATGTCAACATGCCAAGGACATAGAAAACAATAAAATCCTGCAAATGAAACTATGCCACAAGTATTTAAGTGGAAAACCCTAAGTAGGGAAAAACCACTATCCAATCTCATCAAAATCTTCATTAAGTATCACTGACCATAATCTCACTGATTACAATAGAGCACCAACTCTAGGTCTCACTAAGTACAATAGAGCACCAACTCTAGGTCTCATTGACCAAATTCTCACTAAGTATAATAGAGCACTAACTCTAGCAACTTTTAGGAGTACCAACTCCACAAATCAACTTCACTACAAATGAAGACAAAATACAGAGTACTACTCTATTTACAATATATTCCAGATCAACAATTTCCCCCTTTCTACATACAAACTTTCAACATGTAATCCTCCTTGCATACATGAATAAATATCTCTCTGCAAGACTCCTCTTCAACAAACACAATGAACAAATTGATATGAGCAATGAACAATGACCCTGCATACATGAATGGCCATCATGCTGATATATATGTGACTAAGAGTTCGCTGAATCTCTGCACACATTATGACTGTCACATTCCTTAAATAATCAAAAAGGATAGTACAAAAACAATGGCTTCCTGTTACATAGAGCAACTTCAAACACATGAACATGAAAAAAACAATGGCTTCCTGCTATATAGAACAATTTCAAACACATGAACATTCCTTAAACCCACACTTCATTCACCTGTGATTTCCATTTAGATCATACTGATCAATGCAATGAAAACGGACTTTTCAAAAGTACCATATAGTTTTTGATACTCGGTTATTTAAGTCTTCTACACTGTGCTTGATCTTAAAAGAATGATATCGTTGCATGCAAATCTCTTACTATTAGAACCCAATCAAAGCATTTGGAGAGACAAATGATCATGTTCAGATCTTATATAGACTGTGCAAAGTGAACATTATAACATAGTGTCATTAACACTTCCTTTTCTAAGTCTTCTTCATTGCAGGTTAACTCGGAAAATACACTGTCAGAGTCTTCCCAACACCTTACAGAGAACTGTCTTCACACACAAAAAAAAACTCAAAAAAACTGGCAAAGATCTTTAACCGATTATTGTTTGAAAACAGTTACAAAACCTATGCATAACTGAAGACACTCATAAACTTGTCAAAGTATTGTTCTGGGGAACCAACTGTTATCCAGCTTTGAAAATGAGCCATTGATATTTTAATCCCGCCAATGCTTAAAACAAATAATATCCATTGATTTTATTTTGAGCGGTGAAATAAAGATAGTTAACATGTTTGACCGGTTAAGGGACCGGTTATTCAACGTGGACGAACCCTTTATGTGGTCACTTAAGTGACCCTCGACTGGTTATCTCAAGTCAAAAAAATAATATAAGGTATTTTATGAAAACAAAGACCTAGGGTTTTAGGTCTTAAGACCTTCACATTTGACAAGCCTTGTTCAACAAAAAGCCTTCACTGATCATGAAGGTATACTCAGCCCATGATCTCTGCCATTTGATGCACAGTAGAAGTATATTGAGAGAGACACTGTTAAAAATAACAAGAAGACTTTGATAAAACATTAGCTTCAAGTAACTTTGTGAATCATGAACACCATTTTTTCATCAACAAACTTTAACTCTTTGTGACAGTCAAACATCAACACCATGCATCAAACACCAATGAGGAACAATGACAATTCAATCACCAAACACTCATCAACCTGCACCATTAATGTTTCCTTTATAATATCATGGCAAGTTCCTAGAAATCCACTTTTGCATCAACACCTTGCAACTCTTTCCACTTTTGCATCAACACCTTGAAAGATATGAACAAGTACCTTCACAATACCACTGCAACAACACCATGAAAGAATGAACAGTGGAATGAATGAGTGTCAATACCAAAGACAAACCTTCACTATGAATCAATTTTGGCACTCAATGACAAAGCACCTTTGACATCAATTGACATCAATGACAAATCAAACCAACAATGATAAGGGATAGGTCATTATGCCAAGTCTTATTATTAGGTATAATCATTGCAGTTATTCAAAGCATGAATCATGATGTAATACAAAGCTTTACCAAACGAAAAAAGGTGATATGGGTGGATGAATGTTGAAAATATGCAAATGAACTATATGAAATATATAGGGGTGAATTGTACTTTAACTTTCCTCAAAGTGTAATTAATGCTTGTGGATAATAGAAATTGATTGAGCTTACATATGATTTATACAAGCGGGTTTTCATCATGGTACTTTCCCAAGATGTCATAAACATGATTTTCACTAGAGGGTGATTTTTATCTTTACTTTTTGAATATATATAAGATTTGGATCTTTATTACACTAATGCTAATAAATTAGGCATTGAACTGCTAGACATAAAAATATTCATGGACCCTCTAACTTGTATGCTTTTGATTTATATTTAGCAATGATGACATAAGAACCCATATGATTTGGTTCAAATTTTTCTTTCTTCTCATGGTATTGATTTTTATTCTTCTAATTTTATTTAAGAACAAAATCACCAAATTAAAATTGTTTGATTTTGAAGCACTTATTGTAACTATGGTGGAATCTAATTTGGTATTTTTTTGACGTGATTTAGCATATTGAGCTAGTTTTCATCAAGAAATTCTATTTCATACAACCGTGCCACTCTATATTATTCATTTATGATGAAGTCTTGCAAAGAGATGCACAAGGAAGGTAGCCTATTATTGGTTGGTAGAATGGCTTCATTGCCAAAGATGAGGGAACATGTGTTGGGTCTTATGGGGGTATGAATGCTTGCGTGATATACCAATAAGGCGAGGATTGATTTGGAAGTTTCATTCACAACCAACATCATTTACAATATTTTTTAAGGATTTTGATAAGGTTTTTTTTAGATGCATTAACTTGTCCACTATCTTGTTGATAATAAGGAGTGGAGCACTTATGTTTGATGTGGATTTGGTTATAGAGGTCTCAAACCTCATGGTTTTTAAAGAATTTTCCATTGTCAGTGATAATGGTAGAATAATACGATAGAGACAAAATATATGGGGGATGAATTCGGAAATTTGTTGGATGTTGACAGAAAAACCTTGACCGAAGTCTAAGGTTTAATATTTAGGTATAAGTAGTCAACCTTGATGTGATGTAATAAAAAGGGAGAATTTAGATATACAATAAGTATAAACTAAATTATAATGAATTTATACATTCATATATATACATCCATAACATCAAATATTCATATAATTTTATGTCTTATGCATGTCTTATAATTTATTTATCATACTTCATCCATATATATATATATATATATATATATTCCACACTTACATATTCTCATATACATTTAATCCATATGACTCCACACTCTCACACTCTTATCTCTCACTTTTCCCTTATTTATATAGCCTCTTAATGCAATTTCATAATGCCTTTCCATCATATCCTTTCATATTAACACTTAATTATCTTATTCTAGCTTATTTAGGCATATCCTTTCCATCTATGATATTTTACACTTTTATAGCTTATTTAGGCATATTAGAGGTGTTTTAAGGCTATTTAAGTGGTAAATAATAGACATATGGGTCTATAAATGACCCAAATGACCTATGATATGCCTCAGAGCCCTCTATATTTTTCCAACATTCTCCCCAAGCCTAGAACAATGTCTTTCCCTCAAGACAACTTGGTGGAACCACTTGTATCCTTCATGATTTCCTTTCTTTCTATGGTTCTTCATCTATGTGAGTGGAAATTTGTAGTATGCCTCTTTATTTTTGTGACATGCTTCTATTGTAGTCTTTTCCCTTATTATAATCTCCTCATATGACTCTTCTTTCTTTATATTCTATAGATAATTTTTAACATCTCCAATTCCAACATATTTGGGATAACTCTTACGATTCTTTTTATGCATAAGAGAGTAGTTATATTGATAATTCAAAAAATTATACAGTTGGCCCATATACATAGGGGCAAAAGGTTTTTCACATTTCCAATCTTTGTAACAAAGCCCCGAAACCTAAAACACACCCACCAAATTATGTCAATGAAAACCCCAAAATTGACCGTGCAAGGTCATACTACTATATACTAGAAAACTAGGAAACAACATATCCATGAAATTAACCATACTTTCCCTAGGTAAACCTAACACTAAATAGACATTTGAACATACCATTCACCGACCATTACAAGGAGTAATGTTGTTGGACAAAGATTCTAAACTTTTGCTTCCGAGTAGAACCCTGCATAAGAATAAGATAAAAAAAATTCTTGACAAATGCTGCCCTCGTAGTAGCCAACTTGTGATGTTCGAGCAATTCTAGCCCATACAAATCTAGTATGAAAGGATAATATTTGACTATTCCCCCTGGAACCTCGAAAAGACCCAATTCACGAGGACGAGGGATTCCAACCCGAAGAGCAGCCACAACCAATGTCTCATCCAAACCAACCAAAATATCCTTCTTGAATAGTTTCTACATCAAGACTTTCGCTTCCTACTTGGGCACATTTGCATCCAAAAGACTAGCTAACACTCTAGAAGTGATATTTGTGTCGACCTGATACCCTTCGCCACCATCAATGAATCCTTTACCTGTAATAAATTTACCGCTACAATGGTGATGAATTCTAGTTTGTGAAGAATACGCTCCAACCTAAGCATAGTCACTAGACCCAAAAAAAAAAGCCATCTGTCGCTTATTGCCTAGCAACTGCATAGGCATATCCATGCCTCTACAAGCCAATTCACTCACAAAGACCCTGATAATGAACATCGCCATACGAATCAATTAAGAAGATACTAAATTTAACCCTTCAAATGACATATAATAGTCCCAAGATGCCGTTAGAAATACAACTCACGCCACTCACTGAACATATGAAGGAAGAACATAAGCATCATCATGAATAAATCCTCAACTTTTGTGAATGATATGAGTCATTCAATTAACAAGCAACTATCCCTCGAGCATGTGAAACGTCCTTATGAAAAGGCCGCTCGATATTGTTAGGCATATTACACTTAAAACCATAATTATCTTGCATTTAATTGAGGCAAGACTCATGATACTGAGGTTGTCAAAACACTAAGTCCAGCTCACTAATCTAACAGTAAGAGGCATGCCAACGTGGAGTGGTTTACCCATATGTCCGTAGATGAGAGAGTTTACACCCAACTTTGACTAAATTATAAAAATTGATGTTAAATGTTGCCACCCTTTTCCATTTAAACATTTGTAGGCAATCAACCATCAACCCAACCAACCTTAGAGTAATCGATACACCATCATCTTTTTCGTGTTATCTGACTCTCCACAACTGCGTTTGTGGAGAGCCACCCTCCCAACCACCCATGGGATAACTCTTACGATTAAGTCATACTAAGATTTTAATTTTTATCATAAGTATTTTCCACTATATCTCATCATTGTTTTAAATATAGGCACTACTATTTATATCCATATTTTATGTTCCTTTCTTTTTTCTTATCTTCTCAACTATTTATCAATATGTTCTTTGTTTTCTTCAATATAAGTCCAGCACTAGGGATGGCATGTGATCAAAGAGGGTCATTTCCTCTGCAGTCTCTTAATATAGGAGATTGTATACTTTGGAATTTTTTTCTCTTCTAATATATATTTTTTTCCTTTATTTAATTTTTTCTCACTTCAATTTTATTTTCACTTTTATATCATAAATATACAAGGTATTGACATTTTATAGGGTTTCTCCATAGTTTCCTCTTGATCCATCAATTCTTGGGACCTTTCCTTTTCTTTACCTTTATTTATCCATAGCCCCTTTGGCTTGCTCTGATTCCTTTTCAACAACACCCCCATTGGCACTCTTAGCAACACCCTCGTTGGCACGCTCCAAGTCAATCCTAAAAAAAAATATCATATTTTATCCAAGTCCATATACTGTGGCCTCAATGATTCTACCACTTGGTGATCTCCCAACATTTTTTCTAACTACCATGTTCCTTCTCTTTCTCCTTTTTCTTCCTCTAATTTATTCTCCATATCTCATTTTTTCTACTACTTTGTTCTTCTTACATCCCTTATTCATTTTATTGCCCAAGAATTTTCCCTAATTTGTCCTAGCAATCATGTATTTTTGGATATCCTCCCTTCTCTATACCATCACTTTAGTGCCTTGTTACTTTATGGCAAGTAATTATTCCTTAGTAGCACTCCCTTGATGTTCTCTATATGTACTCAATCATTTAAAATTTTCTGAATTTATATCATTTTTCACTTATAAATATTTATGTTTGTACAACCTCTTAAACATATATGTTGTCTTTTGCCAATTATATGCATCAATCCATTCATAATTCATTTTCATACATTCTATCATAGATTCCTTCTTCCACTTTTTATTCCAACACATTTTTCATAATGATTCATCAATCCACAAAGGCTACAAATATGAAGATCCCATCACATTTCTTTTATATGTCATTTCTTATGACAATGAGAACAATGCACTTCTTGAATAGAGTTATTAGAACTTGTTGTACTTGTGACATCATATTCTTTTCTATTTCTAGGACCTTCATTATTTAGCCTCACAAATGGTAAAATGGGCTCTTTAATAAATTTTCTTGCATATCCCACTCTTCTTGTCATCTTAAAGCTAACATCCTTTGGATAACATCCTTTGTCATTATCATCACAACTATCAAGACTTGTAGATTCAAAAATATCATTATTGCTTTTTTTCAAAAAAACTTTTAGCTATATCACATTTATCAAATGATTCATCAAGTGAATAATTTGAATCATTTGTATCACAATAAGTATCATATAACATGGTCTTATAATTTAGAGAGTTATTTTCCTTCAAGGTTTCTTCCAATAAATTATTTTCAACTTGCAATTTTAATATTTTTATCCTTTAGTTAACTATTTTCCTTTTGTAGTTCTTCATTTTTCTTTTTAACTTTATCCAATTCTTCTCCTAAAATGTTCTTTTCACACATTGAATTTTATTTTCCCTCACTCTTTGTTCATTCTTTCCCATTGAAACAAATTTTTAAAAAACCAAAATTTTCACTTCTTAAATTTTTAATACTAATTTATTTATTTGGAATGATATCCCTCCTTATGCAACAACAACCAAGGTGCCCACAGTAGAAACAAATGTTGAGAGAAAAACCTTGACCGAGGTCTAAGGTTTAATATTCTAATATGTGTAGTCAACCTTGATCTGATGCAATAAAAAGGAAGAACTTAGAAATGCAAGAAGTATAAACCAAATTATAATGAATTTATACATTCATATATATACATCTATAACATCATATATTCATATACTGTTATGTCTTATACATGTATTATAATTTATTTATAATGATTCATCCATATATATATCTTCCACACTTCCTTATTCTCATATATATTTGATCCATATGACTCCATGCTCTCTTACACTGTTATCTCTCATTTTCCCCTTCTTTATATAGCCTCTTAGTGCCTTTTCATAATTCCTTTCCATCATATCCTTTCATAATAACACTTAATTATCTTATTCTCATGAATTTACCTTTTCCTCTATGATATTTTACACTTTTATAGCTTATTTAGGCATATTAGAGGTGTTTTAAGGCTATTTAAGTGGTATAATGGACATATGGATCTATAAATGACCCAAATGACCTATGATGTGCCTCAAAGCCCTCTATATTCTGGAAAAATTGACCAATGATATATATTCAAGGGAAATGGATTTGACCCACATAGTGGAGAACTCAATGGTAGTGATGATGAATTCATGGTTGATGGAGGATGATGGATTTGTCTTGCCAATTAGATCAAGGCCCCGTGTAGAAAGGAGCCATGGAGTGGTGATCAATTGGAGATATTGAGAAGATACATGGATAAGGTCCCCATGTTTTTGACATTTTGTATATTTTGTGACATGATGACATGCATCATGTTCCATGGTGGGCCAATAATATCATGTTCCTAACAATTTCTTGGCTAGGACCATACCACTAGTGTGCAATCCTCAAATGCCACCACAAAATTCTCTAATAAGTAAAGTTTCTTCTTGTGAATCTAAACATCATATAACACGGTGTCATTATAACCTCATTAATAAAGTTGTTCAAGAAAGTGCATTGTATGCTTTGCATACTATTTATAATGTAAAATTAATATTTATTTATGGTGCACCTAGGGAATATAAGGATGCATGCATAATATGGTTTAGATATTCTTGGGGCCACTTGTATGTAATATTAGGATGAATATTTAATTATGATTTGTACATTAAAAATATTTAATATTAGAAAAACTTAGTATTACAAAGAGAAAACTCAACACCAAAATGGAAATGAGGGGGACATGGTTTTGTAAGCTCATAGTGTTAGCCACATGGTTTGAGTAATACCACTTGGTGGTTTTGTATAAGATCGTTTCTAGAAAAATGAGCACATGAGTAGTTTTTGAGGTTTTCTATCATAATTTTTTAGGCTTGATATCATTTTTCTTGAGATCTCCTATAAGTACATGTATAGGATCATGCTTGCTATTTTTTCCCTCATGAAGATTTTCCTAGGGTATATCTTGTATCATCTTGATGGTATATTTATCTTTTCTTTTGCATGGTGGATTTTGAATGCTTGTTTACATATTTTTCTCTCATAGGGTTATGTGGAAATAATTTATTATGGCTATAATTTTTCCTTTAAATCCTCACCTTATGTGTGACCTTGGTGGCACCCTTCCTATTGATGAACATGTATATTATCATCTAGTCAAATCTTTTGTTGAGGCTTGTATGAGATCCATTCTTGAGTAGAGAACTTAATTGTGCCAATAGACCTAGAAATGTTTCAATATCACCTTAGTAGTTTAACATTATTGCATTTCAAAATAAGTGACCATGATATTAGACTATGTTAGTCATTTATATCATTTTTAGATTGACTTGGATTCCATAAAGAATGAACTCCAATTTTTTAACAATAATCTAAATATTTAATAGTAATCATAATTTGGTGTTGTGAGATGATTGTGTATTACGTTTCATCCTTCTAATTGACATGAATTGGAGATTAAAATATAGTTCTTAGAAGACCTTGAATTAGTTACAATAACCTAACTGGAGTTGGAATTGATACAATCATATATATTTTGTGTTGTTATGAAATTTAGAATGAATTAATATACAATGAGAGGTAAAATTGATTAAGATTGTTATGGAAACTATGGTTTTGTATAGTATATGATCATTTCAACATATTTAATTTATTTTTCTTCAGATATTCTATTGAGCGTATTAATGAAATTGTAAATGAGTATGCAGGAAACTTCCCATGGTCAATGGAAATAAGAGGTATTCTAAGAAAACCCTAGTCACGTGGTTCCTAGTGAGGCCATGAGCTTAGTCCATGATTAGGACTATGATCTCTAAATGTTTTATTTGTTGTAAATGTGAAGTCTTATTTTTGTAAATATTTTTTTTGAGTATTTTAATGTTTGAGTGAGTGGTAGTGGGTTCAAGTGTTATCTTAATTAGGAAAAATCGGATTTAGTTTTGTATGAGTTTCTAGGTGGTCCTAAAGTACATTTTCCCATTCTTTTTTAGTGTTTTTTGGGCCCTTAGGTCAACCCCATATAAGTTGGATACCTTTTCAAACCTATACCTTGGATTTTGGCTTTGATTTGACCCTTCTTGAATGCCTTGGGAAGTGGATGATGATTTTGTGGCTTGTGAGTGAAGGTAAGTGACTTGTCACTTCAAAACCCACTCCCCCAAGTTCATGCATTGGGCTTTCCAAGACCTCACACATGGGAGTTCTTGTCAAGGATCTTGCTTGGGAAAGAGTGTAGACAAGTACACCTCTAATCACAATGCCCACACGTGTGAGAATCTTGTGGGGACCACTCCTTTAGGGTTTGTTGGGAAAGGGAAGAAAGGGTGATTATGATCCATGTATCATCTCCTCATTGGAGGAGGAATGATGACATGACATCCATGATATATACTCTCCTTGAGCCTTTTTGAGGGGTTCCTCATTCATTTTTATCTTCTATCTTGTTCGATATTTTTCTTAGGATCTTAGGAAGAGCTTGTGGAAGGACTTAAAAATCCTGGAGAAGAGATGAGGGTTTGAGTGAAGAAGATCATGTGAAAAGGCTTATGGAGGATAACATCTTTAGACTCTCCAATAATTTTCTTGGAGCTTGGGGAGGTAGGCTTCCAATTATTTTGAATACTTTGTTTATTGTCTTCTTGTCTTTGGAAATTATGTTGATAATAGCTATTTGTCATCTCAATAAATTGGGTGTTTATGAGTTTGTGAAATGTTAAGATATAAGTGGAGTTTTGTGTTGTGTTTGTGATTTAAATGGTTTGGGTGATGGTGTGATGTCTTCTTCATCAACATGTTTTGATTTTAGTGAAGTGAGTTGTGATGGGAGAGAGAGGTTGTCTCCTCATCTCTCTATTTTGAATCTTAAAAAAATTCAGTTAATGTGTAATTCCTTGGTTATAAGAAAAATTATGTTGTAAAGTGTTTGTGTATGGATGACAATAGTGATCTATATCTTCTTGTAAAATATGATTTGAACTGAGGTTTACCTTGATACCTTCTAGCACAAGGGTGGCTTGTCAAAAAGCTTATAGTTGGGAGGTAAGCCCCATTGGCATGGAAAAAAGTGTTTCTTAGTGTTTGAGATGCAAATTTTGAGGAGTTCATAAAGAGATCTATTTTTTGGAAGAGTTCTATGTACCTTGTGCAAATGTGTTTGTACTAGTTTATTTTAAATAATTTTATAATAAAATGAGAGAGAAACAATGTCAAATGAAAGAAAATGAAATCAGTAGTACCCAAAATAAATAAATAAATCATGTTGTATAAATATGAATGTTAATGGTAATGTTATCTACTAAAATTGCACCCTTATCAAGTTGTAGAACTTGATACTTTAGAGAAACATGGGAACTTTTCTAGGTTGTGGGTCACCTAAAAATGGAAAAGAACCTCCAAATAAGGCCGGCTTCCTTTGCTAGCAGCATCACCTAAACTACTGATTTTGTAAGGTAAAGGGAGAAGATTACTGAAGCAAAATAGAAATGGTAGGAACTAATCCCTATGGTGATACACCAGAATGACAAGAGCAATGAGACACTCAGGTTACACTTGAATACTGATGATGGATATGGGACTGCACAACAAGTTTCTGTAGATTATGCATAAGTATTTCACAAATAGGTTTGACATGCGCACACTTTTAAGAAGGAAAAGCAATTTTTCACAAATTAAAAGTTCATGTACAATTCAGTAAACACAATTTGTAACCTACATAATACTACTTTTGCAAAGAAAGGCATGCTAACATGAGACAAAGCTATAAGGAAATAGAAAGATTTCACGAAGTAGCTTGATCAATCACCTGAAAATGCACAATATTTTGCAAGAACCAAAAGGCAAATTGAACCATCAATGGTAAGCAAGGTAAATTCTATATATCATGCTCCAAATGAGTTACAAAATTTTGCTAATTTGAGAAAGGATTGTAAAATCCACAACTACAAAAAAGCATAAGAAGAACTTCCTACAAATGAGGCAAAAATGCCATATATACAAAAAGTATCGGCCCCTGCCCTAGGGCTTACAAAAATATCAACCTCCAGAAAGATTTTCCCTTAGATCTTTTTATTGAAGTTAATGCTACATTAAACGTGTATCCCTGCTTTCCATGTCAGTGAAGGGTTGCTCCAGGAATGGCCTCCTTGATCTTTTGCAATAATCACATTAACTTTTGGCCCTCGTGTCCACCCTCGAACTTCCATCAGAGCTGCTTTGAATGTTTCTAAGTGCTATCATAAATGTCGATCCACTCCTGCCAGTCAACATCCCAGCTATCCTTGTGGTCTCATCCTTTCTGCTCTTCTCCTGTTCTAGACCCTTCCGCAAGTTGACCTCTTCTAGAAATAGCATCAAATTTTCCCATTAGATCTCCACACCATTGCTTTTGATCTTAGAGCAAATCCATGTTGCTTACATTTTGTTGATCTTCTTCTCAGGGGTAGTCAATCAGTCAAATGGATAATGGTTCGCCTTTACTTCTCTCTGATTGGGCGAACACACTCCACGTAAGATTCCCAGGTGGTCAAAAGCTATTCAGACTGAATCGCATGTCGATGAGACACTAGTCGTGTCTCCCCGATGCGATTAAACTCCACAGGACGGTCGGCATAGCCTAGGACTGTCAGCGAGACTTCATATCAGGCTGCAGGAGTTATATCAATATCCCAAAATTGTCACTGAGACAATCGCATTTGGCAAGAGGTCATAGCGGGTGCTAAGAGTCATACCGATATCCTTTTCCATTGGCAAGCTCATCGCTATCGGAAAGATCTCATTAGTCAGCGAGACGTCTCATCGAACTCATTCCGCTTTGGCGAGACCACCAGTAGTTGGTAGGGCATTACCTCGAAGCCACATCCTTTCGGCAAGACCTTATTCGATCAGTGAGACATTACACCGACCGAACCTTCTCTCAGCGAGTGCAACTTCTTTCGGCAAGACCTCGCCCTGTCGACCAGACCTTTCATTGAGCTCAAAACATTACACCGAAGGGAGAATCCTTCGGTGAGACTCCAATGCATCGGCCAGACATCACAGCGAGTGGCAGGAATCATATCGATATCCCCTCGTGAACAAATGTCGGTGTGACATTATCGGGTCGGCAAGAAATCTCCCCAAGAAAACCCCCTTCGCTGAGACTTCGACCATTTGGCCAGACCTCACAGCGAATACAAATCTTTCGCCGAGACCCTTCATCTTTCGGCAAGACCTCATGCCGAAGGCAATCCCCTTCGGTGAGACTTTAGGCAGGCAGAGAGACATCATCCTGAAGCAAATCATTTGCCCCGATGCCACCCTTGTGAACAACTGTTGGCGAGACATCCCAAGTGGAGAGAGATATAAAACTTCACAACGATCGAGGTGTCTTGGCAACCATGAGGATTTCAAATGGGTATAACACACTGCTAGTCAGCAAGACAATAGGAGGGTCTCAATGACTTTCTTTATCAGGAGTTTTATGCCAAATCTAATCAGATGTATGATTTAACCCTTAACGCAAATGTTTCTCCATCTGGCCTTCATAAACACCTAAAACATAGGTTTCCCTACCTGATTGAGCCCACGAGTGAAAATCGGGTAACAGGTAATATAGGAGAGTTTCTTGCAAGTTTAATTTTTTGCTAAGACTGAAAATTTGATTTGTATGGATATCCTACCTTCACATATTTAACTTCAAAGAGGAATAACAGTTATGCACAATTAGTAAAATAAGTGTTGTTGAAATAAAATTAATATTATTAAATTTTGTGTGTTTTGGACTGCACATCATGTTGTATTAAATATAATTTGATATGCCTGGTTACCTTTTAGATAATAGTAGTTTTACTTCACTTATTCCTCATTGAAGATTTTCTGCTCATGAAATGCATTATCATTAGTTCTTAGAACTGAAATAAATAAATAAATTGTTAGTTCTTGATTGCCTTCAATTAAATTATTTAGAGGGAACATTAAGTTCCTTAGTATCTTCTGTTTAAAAGTTGGTAACATAGGCACATTCAAGGTATGTGCAATATTTTTTGAAACATAGATGAAGAAAATAAATATAATTTTATGCATAATTAGTTTTTGGTTTCACATTGTGTCCAAATTGTTATTCTCACCAAATCAAGTATAATGAGCAAACTTGGAAATGATACATGTAAGTTAATTCTCGTCTATTTAATTAAAAAAAAAAGCATATTCACATATAAATGTATATAAATTTATAATCATACATATATCGAAGACATAAAATGAATGTGGGTTGCTTCTATTACCATGTAGTTTCTGCAAGAGTTAATAGTGACTCCTCAACACCCCCAAGAATAGTTGCTAGACCAAAATATCTTCCACAAGATAGAAAACGGCAAGAAAGCTTGCTTCAACAATGCAAGTTGAATATTGGTTGAATATACAAATGTACATGAGATGCCTTGCTTATAAAAGAAAGGTGAGAGATAGGATTAGACAAGATCATGACAAGTGTCTTAATCCTATAACATGTGACAACTAACTCATAACTACCTAGGAAAAGATAAGTTCTAGATATGACAACTAAGACTTCTAGAAGGAATCGTATAATCCTAAGTAAAATTAACATGTGAACATGTCCCCTAATTACCTAGTGAGTGAATTAACTAGGTACAAGGAATTTATCCACACCAACACCCCCCCTTAAGTGCAACTTAGGGAGAATATTATCATGCACACTATGCAAAGATGAAAATGAAGATGGTCTCGGCTATGAGGCGATGTTAGGTATCCATTTTCAATACAAATGGAATCTCTCATAAACGAAAAAAATGAGAAAACCCAATGGGAAAAAACTCCTCTCCAGAAGAGAGAAAACAAAACAAAACAACATGATGTATGGAGGACTCAATAATACCCCCAAAGGACTATATCTATCATGAATATACAATCAATGACACCCCCCCCCAATAAGAGAGAAAAAAAGAGACAAGATATTCCCCCACAATGTGTGATCTACAAATATGGCTAATGTCTGAAGAAAAGACATAATCAAATACCTACAAATAATGTTTCTCCCCTTAGGAAGAAGATACACCAAGTAAAAATGTAGGAATGCTTCCTATTTTGGATAGGAATTTGTAGGAAGTGGAATCCATATGTATGAAGATTGTGTCTCTGAAATTTGTTCACGTGTTGCCAAGTTCTTGGAAGATGATGCCACAATCCAATCAGGTACATTCTCAATCACAACAAACTATGAAAAACCAAGAACAAATGGAAATTAATCTTGAACAAAATCTAAAGACAAAAATGAAGTGACAATAGTTGATCCATGACTATCATCAAATAGGAGAGATAAACCCTTAAATTGGTCTTCCAAATCTGAAATGTGAGACTCCACAAACAAAGAAGTAATGTCTCTCAAATAGGAATCCCAATTAGGAAGACAAATAGATACCTATTGTAATGAATCACCAACAAAAGATGAATGTGTGATCTCAACTAGAGAAGTAGGAGCTACAAGAGTAATCTCTGGATCATCAAGATGCTCAAGTTTTGCATCATATTCAAACTCCTCTACGGTCTTATCATCATAGGGTATGTTGTCAACATCATCAAGTGGAATGAGTCAAACTGAAGTAGGATCATATGGCAATGGAGGATTATGTGGATCTCCAAAAATCTCCCAAACTTTGGTCCAAAGTGTGTGTGGCCATGAGATTCTCGAGAATATCTTATGATAGGTCTCTTTGAGGATGCTTGCACTAAAAGTAGAACCAATCAATCCTATAATATAATCATTATTATTAGCACAAACATATTTCTTATATGTTGTTTATAGCTTAGGAATTAGTCCATAAAGATGAGGTAAAATATCAAGCCACCTACAATGTGTCATGTTTCCTTTTTTCCATGACTCATCATTAGCCCTAGTCAAAACTATTATAGAAGGATGAGTTGCATAACCCATGATTACAATGATAATACACTTCTCAACTAATAAGATCTAAGATCAAAAAATATAATGAAGCTGAAATGAAGTACAATGATAAAAAAAACACCCTCACAACTACCAAAATATCCAAGTATCCTCTAGTATACCCACACAGAAAAAACTAAAATCATAATGTTCCTATGATACAAATAGGAAAAAGTGCATGGATGGATGGATGGATAGAGCTCCTCAATACCTTTCTAATGTCACAAGAATTGTGAAAATCGAAGATCATGGCAAAAATTTATGAGCTTGAGAGCCAAAAATCAAGATTTGAATTCAATAAAAAAACTACCAAAAAAATCAAAATTCTGAAAAATCACCTACACCACTAGAAAATTCAGAGAATCAACTTTCCGACAATATTTCATTTGAAAAAAGTGGCCTTCGTTAGCCCAAGTTATTGCAAAATGAAAAAAAATTATGGCACATGGGGTTCAAATAAGCACTTGGGGGCTTAAAATCCTTGCGCTTGGTCATTCCATATTACCACTAGATATATATATCATGCCACCACTGCCATTGGCAGTGAGCGGGTGGAATAGGGGTGCCAGGTGGTGCTTTGCTACGTAAGGCTCACCCCCCCACGAGTAATAAAACCACGGCCCCAAACAATAGCCGCTATACCCTTGAATCGTCGGCCTTTTTAACATAAAACAAGGGTTTAATAAAACTTATATTAATAGTAGAACCTGCGTTGAAAAAGCTTCATACTGACAAGAATTAAAGGAAAAGTACCACACAGACAGATTTGATGCCAATGAAAGTACGATTCGGATTTGGCGAAAGATGATGTAGAAGTAAAACTAAGGAATATTCCCCAGTAAATGCCGAAACCATAAATTTTTCAATTTTTTTAATAAAAACCTCTAATAATTTAAATAAATATTACTCGATACAAAATAAATACTGCATAATTTTTTTAATAATTTTTTTTGCAAAATAAAGATGATGACCTAGGAGGCACGTATAGGGAAAAAAAAATTGTCTCAAAAACTACTTTTCCAAATATAGTCAAATTTTATATCAAAATTCCTCTCTCAGGTCTCCTGATCACAATGGTGAGGTCGATTTGGGCTCAAAGTGCCCTGCAATTTCAGCTACCTCCAAATCTTGTAACTAAAACCCTCAAATTGAAAACCTCATAGATCAAGCAAAACATAACCAAATTTGATGAATGAAAGGAAAACCTAACTTTCTTTGACACCTTGGATTCAATCGTGAGGTCCTTGAAACCCCAAAATGTACCCAGAAAAATCTTCAAACCAACATAATACCCTCATATTTGGGAATGAATTTACAACACTGGAGCTCTAATACCATGTAGGAGTTAATGGTGACTCCTCAACACCCCCAGGAATAGTTGCTAGACCACAATATCTTCCACGAGAGAAAAAATGGAAATAAAGCTTGATTCAACAATGCAAGTTGAATATTGGTTGAATATACAAATGTACATGAGATGCCTTGCTTATAAAGGCAAGGTGAGAGATAGGATTAGCCAAGATCATGACAAGTGTCTACTCATAACTACCTAGGAAATGATAAATTCTAGATATGACAACTAAGACTTCTAGAAGGAATCTTATAATATTAAGTAAACTTAACATTTGAATATGTCCCCTAACTACCTAGTGAGCGAATTAACTAGGTACAAGACATTTATTCACAACAATGGTTTCAAGTGTTGTCCAACTATGCATAGTGCCTATATATAAGATACAAGAACAAAACAAATAAAAAACTAAAAAAAAAATTAATAAAAAATCACAGAGGTTATGAGGGCGGTAGCCAGGAACATACCTTGTCGCTTGCACCCCTTGTGAGCATGCATGAGGGGCACAACCTCCCAAAGGCATGTATATTTCCTTTTTATACATTATTATGTGTGCATAAGTAAACAAAAAAAAAAGAAAAAAAATGAATTAAGATTCTTTATATATTTTTTTTACGATCTTGCTCTGAATAGCTAGGAAGCTAATTCATATGTTGTTATGGTGTAGCTCAGATGAAACTTGCAATATTTGAGATGAATGTAATCATAAGATTGTGTATATCATTATATAGAGATGGTTTTACCCTATAAGTAAGTTATATATATATATATATATATATATATATATTCAAGAAAGGAATGTGTAAACTCAAATGAATATATTCTAATGTCTTTACCTTTGATGGTTTGCCTCAGCAGTAGAAAAATGAATGTTTGGGCTCAACAAATCCATGAAATCTCAACCTGCAACAAAAGAGGGCAATGAAGAAAAGAGGAGGGAAACAAAAGTAGAGATTCTTTCCTTTGGATTAGGGCTCCCACAAAGTGCCGTAGATTTTAGACTGTCATTTAATATAATTTTGTGGATGAGATTTAATGCATAATTCATTAGGGAACCTTAATCTTACAATTATAATCTAATAAAAATTTATCCTTTGGAGGGGGTTCATGAAGTTAGTATCCATGCATTAAGTGATAACATAGAAAGATTTTTTTTTTTTTAATTACAAAAATAATCTTATGTGCCATTAGATATTAAGAATAGGGCCGATCACCAAATTAAAATTAAATTCCTTATTAAATAAAGGAAGGGGAGAATTATTTCGATATATTTTTTTAAACTTCAAGATTAAATAATTAATGTGGGTTACCCTATGTTATAGTTTTATCCTATAATAGTGCATCAAGTTTAATTTAGTTTTCAGATGTTAACTAGATTGATGGAGATTTAAGCATATTATTTGTGTTTCCTAATCCACTAAATTATCTATTTTAGAACAAGAGAAAATGTTAGATCCATTCTATATTTAATTCAAGTGAGGAAGTAATGTAATACCCTAATTTTAATTGCAAGGTGTGGGCCAAATCTTACGATCTAATTATTTTTAAACACTAAGGATAATAACAAAAAAAGAGAGAAAAATATATAAATAAATTAAATAATAATAAATAAATGTTGATTTGTATATTAATTAAATCAGGGGTTTGTTAAACCTTTAAGGTGATTAACTCATAAGGGGTGGATTAAAAATTATTTAAATATTTTGAGGTTCAATTTTTGATAAGTTTAAATTATGGTTAAACAAGGGCTAGGAATTTTACTCAAAGATGTATTCAATTTCAATTGGTCTAGGTGATTTAAATAATTGTAGTTTTAGTCTCGTTTGGAAGAACTTGACTATCCATATTTCACATAGTACAATTAAGGGGAATGACTCAAGAGTGGTCCTCCATTGAGGTGTCTTGAGTAAAGATACCTAACCCTAACTAGTAACCATAATCATAAGGTGAGAAAAATGGACTCCACAACAACCAATTGCATTAAATTTGTCCCCACTTTCAAATGGTGTGCTTATGATGATGTGGTATGATCCATGTCAATGAGTACACACATTATTTAATCATGATGAACATGATGAATATTGGTAGTTTAATGATCTTGCAAAAAAAGTGTTGTGATATTGCTATCAAGAATCAAGTGTGTAGCTTTTTGAGTCAAACTCATTGGCCCATGTTTCATGAACCCATCTCTCATGATAATGAATGGTCCACTTAGCACTCATTGTATCTACGTGATGCTCATAGAGGTGAAGTATTAGACCTTCCCGGGAGGTCACCCATCCTAGTACTACTCCAGTTCAAGCATGCTTAACCATGGATTTTTCCTTAAGGTTAAGCCTACATAGCTTGCAACCCCATTTGTAGAAATTTAGCAAGTGTTGTGCCTTATGAACCATTCATTATACTCCCTTTAGCTCATCAATTGATAAGTAAAAAAAATACCTCCTACTTATCAAAAAAATATCAGTTTTGTTATGTTCACCTGTGAAAAAGGTGGGCACAAAATGCCATTCTAGTAGCCATTAGGTTTTTTAAAAAATATATATTTTTATGATAATGTTTGTCTTGAAAATTTGGGCATGACATTTGGTATTAAAGTGATGGTTTAAAGATTGGGAGCTCATGGAAATTTTGGGTCATCTTTGTTATGTGTGTTGGTGGTGTGTATGTTTTTGATAATATTATCTTAAAATATTGTTTAAAATTGACTAGTTTTTACACCTCAATGTTATAGTTAGGTTTAAATGTGTTTTCCTTACTCCCTTACATGTAACTAAAAGTAGAAAGAATAAAATGAATCATAATAGAGGATTTCATAATCATTTTTATATATCAATGCATGATGGTTTATCAACTATGGGTCCTCACTCTTTGATAAAAGCAATGTATCCTTCTACATCTATTTAATTAGTGATTCGTTTTTAGTTTACACAACTAAAATTTCATAAAAAATATCCAAAAATATTTTTTTTGATATTTTTCATCTTTGGTTGTGCAAATGCTACCCAAGCGCTCTTGAATTTCTACAAGATTAAGAAATCATCGAAAAACATGATCTCTAATATTACCTTATTGAAAAATTAAGCTTAAACATTGATTTATTTTATGACCTATGTTTTCTGCTTAGTCAACCCTAATATTTTTTTATCACACCTCCCTAGGCAAAGATCAATATTAACTTGGATATTTAAACTTTAGGCCTAAGAGACTTAAATTGATAAATTTAAATTTTGTAAAGATGTGTATTTTTTTATTGTCTTCTAACAATTGTGTGAATAATAATCTTATAGATGTTAAAGTCCTATAAGAATATTAAGAAGAGGAAATATAATTGAGAAGAGAAGGTTGAATGATAACCTAGGAAAAAATAAGTGTTGGAGGTTATAGCCAAACATAGGTGAAACAAAGTGTAGAGAAATAGTTATAAGATGTTTATTAAATTTTGATAAAAAATATGTCTTAATCTCTTGTCTATTAGTATCTAAATGTACTAAAAACTCCTTGGTAATGACCATTATGTTAGTCAAAATTCATCTAGGAGTGGAAATTTTACCTAGGCCTATCTACTTCTTGTGTGTTTTTGAATTCTATGGTTAACATAGGTATAAGATGTGGAAATGCATTACTTTTTTTATGCAATTAGGAGGTAAAATGATTGTTAGGATGATTTAAAAGTAGATTCCTTATGTTATTAAATTATCCACACTTGTAAATTTCATAACTAAATCATGTGGTTACTCTATCAAAAATGTTAGCAATACCTTTTGAAATCATATTATCCTTGATGTGGACTTTAATATTTAGAGATGAAAACTAAATAAAATTGGCTATGTTACGAAAGGAAGAAAATCATGATAGGAAATAGAAAATAAAATTTCCTGTATAGTATAATTTTTGAGTGAAATTACATTAGCATAATATTAATATGAGAAACCTAAGGTAGCATAAAGTTAAATAAAATCCTAGTGCAATAGGAATGATTAATCTAGGGTAGTGATGATGTAAAATAAATGATTTGGTAAACTAAGTTTGAAAATTAGTTACAAAAATACCCAATGTAGTTTTTCTCATTTCATGCCACCCTTTGATGACCCATCATTGATAATCAATCTAAGAGATCCTACATGGGCCATCTTGCTTGAGTTTTCTTTAAAGGTTCCTAAAAGTGGCTAAATGTTGTGTTTTCAGACCTTCGGTTGTCACTTGCTTGCTTCCTTGCATCCTTCTTCTATTGCCCCTGAGCTCCTTCTTCTTCTCCATCCTTTCAAGTTCCATTTATCTTCCTAGATTTTTAGGTTTTTCCCATCAGGCTTAACCCTTTCCCTCTACCCTTTCTGAAAATCAACTAAGTGTTGATCTTTTGGGGGTCATACTCCAGTCTTATCCTTAATCTCTTACCATTTTTATGGTAAGAGGTAAGCCCTTCCTTTGACCCCCAAGCCCCCGATGCACTCTTTGAAAAGAGACTAACTATTTTCTTTTTGAGCATCGAGGATCGGGCTTCCATTTTACCGGGCTTACTTCCTTTCGGTAGGAAGTCTACCCTCCTTTCGATTCCCAACCTTTGAGGCCCAGTTTCAGACTTCAGTGTTCGCTCATGCTTCTTCCCTTTTACTGCTTTATGATAAGTGAAATGGTGCAGCCCTGATCCTCGATGTCAAATGGTTCCTTCTGATCATCGGATGTTTCTTTTCCTCTTACATTTTACATTCTTTGAGGTATGGTCTAAGGAATCCTCCCAATGTTCGACCCCCCAACCTCTTTAGTCTTACCTCTTATCACAAAGTGGACTTTCGAGATTTTCTCTTTAGTCTTACCTCTTACCACTTTGTGATAAGCGGTAAGCTAACTCCCCAACCTCTGAAGCCCAAAAAGGGTGATCTTTTCAAACTTCATAGTTCCCTCCTTCCTCTTTCTTCTTATGCCTTACTTTGGTATGTGGTAAGGGTAAGCAGTAAGCCTCATGCCCGATCTCTAAAGCCTGACATTAATGCCAATATAGTATAAAGTATGAGGGATACCCAATGTCAGATGTCCAATAGGGTGATACTTTTTAGGCATATGGACCATTTAATGCATAGTAAAGGTTTCTTTTCAAGCCCAACGCCCCAACCTTTCCACATATTTTGATGTGTTTTTTTTGGGTGATGCCATTAATGCTCAAACCACTTCCTTAGCTACCTATTTTGACTTTTTGGCTTCAAGGATGATATTTATTGTTCCCTTGAATTCTGCAAGTGGATTTTATGGGCACCCATTCTCATTCATTGCAAATTATTTTCCTTCCTAACTTTCCCTATGCCTAGATTGGGGATTTCACATGGGCATTTTGGAGGGATTTTTGGACAATATTCATTGTTGGGTATGGTGTGCACGTCCAAGTTTGTTCTAGCACAGATTTCATGGATGAAACTCCTCAATCTTCCCTGATCAAACCTTTCTAACTAGAGTTAGGGTCAGGGTTTGGTTGGTGGTTTTTATTTATGCTTGCACTTTAAAAGCAACACTTGTAATCATTCACAGGGTTCTTCCTTTGAGTTCTACCCAAGATTTTCTTTTGCAGATTATTCATTTTACATCTTTGAAACTATAAGATTGGCTCTATTCCTCCACATTAATGAATATTGATCATTGTTTCCTCTTCTCTCCTTTTTTATGTTGTGTAATATATATTACCTTCGTATTTGAGTGCTTGTTTTTCTTTTCCCATGCATATATGTTTTGTTGTTTAGTTTATAGTTGTTTTTTTTAATCTTCTTTTCCTTCCATCACTCAGTTAAACCTTTAGCCTCCATGTTTGCCCCTGGGAATCAACCAAATGGAGAACTATGTAAGTCATTTTGATCCCCTTATTTGATGTTTTGTGCAATCTTGAGTGGGGAGAAACACTTTAAATCTAGGCGCATCATCATTTTCCCTTTTCAGTATCCTCCTCCCTTTTCCTCTTGTAATTCATAGTTTAAGTCTAGTGTAGATTTTTTCCAATGTTGGGTTGGACCATTATTATCACATATAGTTTTAAAGAGGAATTCAAACTTCTCTGGAGATTCGACCTCACAGCGCAAAGTCCCACACCTTGAGTTCATTTCCATCATGCCATTGGAATGCTAAAATTCGTGTTCATGAGGGTTTAATTTCATGTGACAACAGTTTTTGGCACGCTCGGTGGGACATAAATTTCTTATCACTACTGATATTTGGTGTGTATGTCAGTGATATCTACCTTTGGAGGAAAAATCTCCACACTTAGTGACTCTAAGTTCAATTTTTTTTGTTTCAAGAAGACTAGGTGCTAGTATGTGTTCTCATCTTTACAAAATTTGTCTTCATTTTCTAGTTTTAAAGCTTCTTCATGAATTCCCAACCTATTTAATTTCATATGATGTCTTTAGTTCATGGAGATATGTTCTATCACCCTATTTACCATGAAAATGTTTCCCATTTTCACCCTTCTCAGTCATATCACAATGAGCATGCAGTTGGTTTTACCCAAACACCTTTGCCACACAAGGAAACTGGCATGCTCAACATGCTTGCCACCAACCCCCCTTCTCAAGTCTCATGGTAGCCATATGTTCAAACCCAACCACAACAAATCCTTTTTGTCTACATCCAGTATTTCCATCCTCATAGCCAACCTTCAAGTGTTGACAACTTAAGAATCAAGGATATATTGTCATACTTTCAAAGGAAAATGAGTGAATTCGAAGGAGTCCAAGAGCATAGCTTTCAGTAGGAGGAGTTAGTTTATCAAGCCTACCTATAGCAGCAAGTTATGGAGATACAAAGACAACAATATGAAGAGTCTCTTGCAAGGGAGTTTGTTAAGAAAGAGCAGATGAGGCTTTTACTTGCTCAGGTGCAAAGGTTGGGAAGCCAATCAACCACTTGCACTTCTGATCAACCTATGAAAGAGGAGCCTCCCAAGTACAAGTTTCCAAGCTTCAAGCAAGGTAAGCCTCATGTGTCTTCAAGTAAGTCTTTTGAGATTGAAATTCCAAGCTTTAGAGACCTTCATCCTTTGCAATAAGTTGTGACTATACAAGTTCAAACCTTTGTTCCTCATGAGCCTGTTACTCCTTAAGAAATCCAACAAGACTCCTATGATCAACCACCTTGTCCTAGTATCATCCATCTTTGCAAAGATGGGCCCATTTTCTACCAGGATAGTTGGTTTAGTGTGCAAGAGGAGGAGGTTTTTGGGGAAGAGCAGCAGGTTTCTTTTTCCGTTGAAATAGTTGAACATGACACAAAAGAAGAAAAGTCTAACATGTGGCTAGAGGTTGATGAGTAGGATAAGTTGGGGCAATAGTTTAAAGAACAAGCAGTGGGTGTTGAGCATGATGCTCTTATTGACTTATTTGCTGAGCTCCATTTTTTGTTGAAAATGAAGAAAATGTATCTATTCCTACATCAAAAAATTAGTTGGGACACCAATACAACAAGAAAGATGATGAAATAGAGAACCACACATACTCGCACAACACAAAAACCTTCCTTGAATATAAAATAAACATGAAATATTCATTCACACATTGCTGCAGTAATATCATAAAAACTAGGTTGCTACTTGCAACCAAATCACCAATTTCATTACAAACTATTTCTCAATATTTACATCAGTCCTCAAGGGACTCAAGGGCTGCAATATGGCCCATATGAAATCATAAACAACAAAAAAATAACAACTGCAACAAAAAATTAAATATGCCCATACATTCTTCAAGACCTCTCCTGCAAATAATGCATAAACAAAGCATAGGCAACCTGCAATCAACAATCTTTGATGGTCAAACATTATTGTAGCTTCATTTCCATGCCTTCAACTTGTAATCTCTCAATCTGAAAAGCCCTTACAAATATTTTAAAAATCTAATACAAAATGATTTGCAACAACAAATCTAATGGTTTGTAAAACCACTCCTTCCAGCTCCTGCAACAACACAAATAACTATGCCCATTTGCACCTACAACTTCTGGAGTCTCAATGGCTGCACCACAACCATAAACCTGCAAGAAATAATTCCTAAATCCCTCCTTGGAGGTATTCCATGCCCTCCTTGAGTCTTCCCTCCTAAGCTTCAAGAAGACTAAAACAAAAATTAAAAATCCAATCTTTTTATGCCTTACCCATGAAGTGAAATAAAATTCCATTTCATTTCAATTTAATTTCTTGGCATTTCATGAAGATTCCTAGCTTGTACGCCCATTCTTGGAAGAGTTACACTACAAAAAAATTAATAAATGATATGCCAAATTTAACCAATTAAATTTATGGCATGGTGCACAAAGAAAGTGGGATGTTTATCCCTTTCCTACTTTTTTTTTATTTTAAAGCAATTTTCAATCCCTATCATCTTAGGCGCCCACCTCCACTTCCATATTTTTTAGAAATTTTTAAAATATGCAAGAAAACTAATTCCCAAGCCAAATTCAATGCTAGCCTCTTCTTTTTCAGGAGTTTTGTAATTAAAACATCATTATTGTCCATTTTGTCTTATCCGGGAAGCATTATTACATATCAAAATGCAAATTCAAATTCTCCAAATGCCTTGACATTCAAATGCCCATGGAAATGAAATTAAAAAGCAAAAAATATGAAATTCCATCACACGAAAATTAAAAAATTCATAAACAACACTAAACCTCCTTTTTTTGGTTGATGTTGATTGCTCATTCGCCTAGGATGCTCCTGCATCACAAGGAAGAGGTGATGTAAATGAAGACTAAGTATTTTCACTCTGATGTATTGGTCCAGTGAATGTTCCTTTGTTATCAAATAATATTATGTTTCATTTATAGATGATTATTCGAGAAGAGAATTTGTGTGTATTTTTAAAAGTAAATCAAAAGTTTTCAGTCAGTTTAAGGAGTCTAAAAACTTGGTAGAAAATCAAACCAGAAGGAAAATTAAATTCTTGAGGATGGATAATGGCGATGAATTTTGTTTTGTAGATTTTGAAAGGTATTGCAAAGACCATGGGATTAAAAGGCATAAAAATACACCTTACACTCCACAACAAAATGGAGTCGCTGAAAGGTTAAACAAAATGTTGATGGAAAGGGCAAGAAGTATGTTGAGCAATGTTGGTCTAGAGCATAAGTTATACCTGTTGAGGATCTTTCTACGACATGTTACTTGTTAAATCAATCTCCCTCTTCGGTGCTTGTGGATAAAATGCATATGAAAGCATGGTTAGGAAGAAGCCCTCTCTGAGAGATATTTGAGTCTTTGGCTATGAGGCGTATGCATATGTTCCTAGTGAGAAAAGATCTAAATTGGAGAACAAGGCTGTAAAATGTATCTTCATAGGTTACGACATTGGTGTGAAAGGATACAAGCTTTGGAATCCCATTACTGAGAAGGTAGTAAAGTATAATCTTTCATGAGCTAAAACCTTCTATAGTGGATTTGTAGTTAGAGATGAAAGAGAAGGAAAAAGATGTTGAAATTCCTCTTACACCAGAAAAAAGAGGAACTGTGAATACTAAGTGTATCTGAATCTGAGGAGAGATCAACTAGTCCTGAGATTTTGAACAAGAAGAACCACAACCTCAGTCTCAACCTGTGAGGAGATCTATGCGTGAAGTATGACAACCTGAAAGGTATGGATATTCTATGTTGGATTCAAGTTGTGCCTATGCTTTGATTACTAGCACTAATGAGCCTAGGACTATGAAAGAGGCAATTCAAATGTATGATTCAGATTCCTAGTTGGAGGCCATGAATGAAGAAATGGCATCATTGAAAAAGAATGAAACCTAGGATTTGGTACCTTTGTCTGAAGTTCAAAAGCATGTTGGTTGTAAATGGGTATTTAAAAAGAAAATTGGTCTGGATGGTAGTGTGGAGAAATTTAAAGCTAGGTTGGTTGCAAAAGGTTATTCCCAGATAGACAGAATTGATTATGGAGAAATAATTTCTCATGTAGCTAAGCTGACATCTATCAGATTTCTATTGTCACTTGCACCTACATATTACTTAGAGACTGAGCGAATGGATGTGAAAACAATGTTTCTTGATGGATATTTGAAATAAGAGATTTATATGTCCTAGTTGGAGCACTTTGTTGAAAGAAGTAAAGAAAATATTTGTATGGTTTAAAACAATAGCCTAGAATGTGGTACCAGAAGTTTGAAACATTTGTATTTTCATTGAGATTTGTAAGATCAAAATCAAATCATTGTGTGTATTTTAAATATGAAAATGATCATTTACTTATTATAGCCCTATATGTGGATGACATTTTATTCTTTAGGAATAGTATGGGTATGATTTTTGATTTACAATCTCAGTTGTCGACATAGTTTGAAATGAAAGATTTAGGTGTGGCAAGGTTTATTTTGGGGATGGAAATCATAAGGGATAGAGATGGTAGAAAAATTTGGCTCAAGCAGAGTAAGTATATCAATGCTATCCTTGAGAGGTTTAACATGGAAAATTGCAAAAATTTAGTTGTTCCAGTGTTACAGGGAACAAAACTATCTATTGGAGATTATCCAAAATATCCTACTAAGATGGAGAACATGACCAAAGTGCCTTATGCGAGTGTGGTTGGCATTTTAATGTATGTGATGGTCTATACTAGGCCATACATTGCCCAAGCAATGGGAGTACTTAGTCGGTTTATGGCTAATCTAGGAAGGCCACATTGGGATGTTGTGAAACAAGTCTTGAGATATTTAAAAGGTACTTCTTAGTATGCTTTATGTTATCATGGTAACTCGTTTGGGTCACAGAGATCTATTAGCATTCATGGATATGTGGATTCTGATTGGGCGAGGGACACTGACAGCAAAATTTCCACCATTGGATATATCTTCACGTTACATGGTGGTGTAGTTAGTTGGATGAGCAAGTGGCAAGATGTAGTTACTTTATCTACTACTGAAGCAGAGCACATGGTAGCAACACATGCCTACAAGGAAGTTTCTTGGCTCAGATGTTTGTGTTCTGATATTGGATTTAATGTAGGGAAAATTACTATTTGTTGTGACAATCAGAATGCTATTTTTTTGGAAAAAAATCCAACTTTCCATGCTAGAACGAAACATATCGATGTTCAATATCATTTTGTTCATGATATGGTGGAGGATGGAAAGGTTAATTTGGAAAAAGTGGATTCTTTGAAAAATGTCACAGATGCATTGACTAAACCTGTGAGCATAGACAAGTACAGGTGGTGTGCTAGCTCGATGGGCCTTGGGGCCTATGATATTCAATAACTTCAAGTTTTGAAGAAGCTTGTAAGTCTTTTTCAAGTGGGAGCATGTTGTAAATCATTCGTCAACTTACTGGTTTGTGTTTCTACCTTTGTAGCATTGATTTTACCTTCCTTATCAAGCATCGGGCTTCGAGCTTATCACTTACCAAATGTAGTTGCGTAGTAGAAGAGTGTCAGAAAATGAGCTTCAAAGTTTCATCATAAGCTTTATTGGCGAAGTCTACGGTATCAGGTATTGAGGAACCCCGAAGCCCAACCTGTGAAAGGACTTCATGCTTCAAGTTTGCATAGGCTGTAAAGGCTTTATTGATGGGACAGTCAGATTTTTGTGGGATTCTTCTTAGCATCTCCTCAATACTCCAATGAAATTATATCAAGGTGACATTGTGATGTTTCCAGGACATCGAGTCTTGTCCCCTCGACATGTCGATGGGAGGCTGGGAGACTCTTGTCAGTGTGACATTGTGATTTCACTAGGAATTTGAAGTCAGTCTCATTGATGTGCCGATAGAACCTCTGTCGAGGTGACTTGAAGTTTTCGAGGGGACTTCTTCCAGGGTCTCCTCGATGGAGCGACAGAATAGTGTGAGTGCAGTGTAAAGGGCTCTCATTAGTAGAACTTCATGACATTGATGGGATCCTAACTAAAGTCTCTTCGATGAGCCAATAATTCGGTGGTCTATGGTGCCAGAAAATGGAAACTCCCATGGCTGAACTTGGAATTTATCCCTTTAGCTTCTTGGTAAATACTCCATTGTGTATGCAAAAACCTAAACAACAAAACAAGACTTGCATGAGCCTTGCACACTAGAGCATGAGCCTTGCACACCATGAAGTTTTGCACACCACTGGAGCAGACCCAACACCTCGTAACCACAAGCCTTACTCCCCACAATTCCTTGCACACCATTGTATCACTACTCGCATCTTGCAACCACGTGACTTGCCCAGGAGGAGATTTTCTTACCACTAAAACACAACACTTGAAATACAACCTTTGCACACCATAAACCTTACCCATGAGGAACCTTTCTTGCCATAGAATCACACGACTACAACACTTAAACTAAATAAAAATCCTTTCCACTTCCTCAAATACAAGAGGTCAAGCAATGGCACATAAAGCAATGACATAAATCGGAGATAGACTAAGCCATAACGTTATGCCCCTCAAACAAAGAAAACTCACTTCAACAGATACAAGATTTGAGAGTGCAATTAAAAATGTGGAAACAACACTCCTTAAAAAAGAGAAAGAAATGCTTCGAGTGGTAATGTGATGTTGGAGTTGTTGATTCATGATTGTTTTAAGAGTACTGCTAAAGTTAAGGATGATACCTCAACCTTCAACTCCCATCTCAAGAAATGTCAGTTACCTCTTCGTACCTATGCCCTAGAACAATGCATACAAAGAATAGATTTTTAAAATTTTCAATCGCTCGCTCGCTTGATGATACTTTTTCCATGCTCCATAATCATAGCTTAGTACGCTACTATCCTAAAGCACATGAAAAACTATCCTATGCGTATGTTCCAATTTCACGAAAACTTTGCCAAATGATTGGTCTTTGGAAACTGTACAATGCCAATTTTTATCCCATGTGCTATTTTGAATAGCTAATCACTTTATTCAATAATAGTTATGCACTTTACAGAATTTAGCTAAACCAAATGGAGCAATGTGTAAGCATGTGAACACTTAATCTGAGAAATGTATCAAAATCTTCACCACACATATGAAACAATTTCATATTTCAATTTGGCTGCATAAAATTTTATGATTAACAAACTTTTGTTAACACATGCACTCAACAAAGACTAATGAAGACCTTTATGCTTGTACAAAATTGCTCCTTAATGCAAATCCTACCATGAAGCCATAATTTTTGATATCCCATGCACTTATCCCTCCGACATACCTTTCCTTTAATGTTCACATTTCACATTTTCATGAATAAATTTATAAAAATGAATAATCAATTTTATATTAACTCTATGCACCCAGAATACCCCCATCATTTAACAAATTTTTTTTTAATTTAGGATGAAACTTCCTTGAAACAACTAAATGTGTAATTTCATCTTCTGATTGTTCACAACCTAGATTAGCCAAAAAATATGCCATGGTGTTCCCTTCTCTGTAGGAATATATGAAAAATATGATAGCACCCTATCTTATCCAACAATGACCAAATCTACTTTAGTATGTACCCCAGCCTCCAATTTACAATCCTACACTCCCAACATTCATTTAACGGGATAGACGAATCACCTTCTCTTTGAATTTTATCAAGCTTAAAAATACTTATTAATTTTAATCCTTGCAATAATGCTTGTGCCTCTATTGCATTATTAGAACAAAATTTCAACTTCACGAAATTTGCACACAATACCATACCTTTATAATCCCTAATGATCACCCCTACTCCATATGAACCTAGATTTCTCCTAGCCACTCCATTTGTATTCAGCTTGAACATGCCAACTAGAGGAGGATTCCATTTTATGTTTGCTTTGTTTAACTTTTGAACTAGTTGATGTAAACTCCCTTTAAATTGTAACGCCACACCACACAAACCCCAAAGGACACTATTATTTCAACATTGATGACACAATAGAGTGAATGTCTACCTAAAGTACAAAGTGAACCACAATGACTGCCTAAACTACAAAGTGAACGACTGCCAAAACAACCTGACGGATTAACTAAGGTGAGAAATTACCATATGCACTTTGTAGGGATTAAAAGCAACGATTTGAATAACAAGAAGAACTACTGCACTAAGTGTAGTTTACATAGACAATGAACTAATTTCTCTTTATTTTGAGTCAAAAGCTTAAAAATATTACATCAATGCCCAATGAAATTTCCTTCAAATGTAACCCATGAGGCAGTATCTAAGGTAAGTGATTCTAGGCAGCATCAGGTAATGACTCACAAAAAAATCCTCTTAAAAATCTCCATATATCTATGGCACTAGTTATCACTAGGAAACCACCAACATTTAATATAATGTATAGAGCTAAGGAGACTATAGAATAAATTGCACTAGAAGAAGCAAAACAAGGGTTGATTTGAACGTGAAAATTGACACCCTACTCTTGCAATTATTACTAAATATCAACCAACAAAGCCAAGCATGAGAGAAATTACCGAATGGTAGGACCTCGTGCAAGTTCACTGTAAAAGCAATATGTGAGTAGAGGACCCATTAATGATAGATAATGCCTATGGTCCTTCATTTAACCGAAACTTGGAAGGTTTATGAAAAGAATGAAGCTAAAAACAATCTGAAAAGTCAGCCCTACACTATGGTTATCAATAGCAAGGGAAAAATATTAGTGATGTTGAATGACACAATCTAACAGGCTCGCATGCTAAAACCTCTTATGGTGTGCTCCACATAAAGAAAAATAAATGATTCACGAGGAGAACAGGAGCTCAGCTATGGGACGAAATAGTAAAACAAAAACCTAAACAGGTTGTGAAGGTGTGAGTTCCTCACTTAAAACTTCTACCAAGATCCTCAGCTATAAATCAAAAAATTCCAAGACTAATATGCCTATCGATGGTCATAAGAAAATAGATAATTCGAATGCTAAAGAAAGCCAATGATAAAAGCAAGAATAACAAATTCAAAAATACACAACAAACTTCCAACACAAAACTTCTGAAAAGCAAATTCATACAAATGTTGGCAACACAAGGGCAGACAACTGAGAGGGGTGTGAATCAGTTGTCATAGAAATTAAACTTATTAAACTTATTCTCAGATCTAATAAATAAAAATGAAAGCATAAACCATCACCACATCAAAAACACACATAACACCAAAAAAAATTACTTGGAAACCCTATTAGGGGAAAAATCACGGTGGAGGTTAGTCCATAAGATTATACTCTTTTAAAAGTATAAAGGAATTATAAATGGGAATGCACATACATTCAAGTGCACTACCTAGAGCTCACTGCTCAAATACAAAAAGGCTTACTACCCAAAGGAAGACACACTCTCTTACAAAAACTTTCAGATTGCATCTAGAAGATTTTGAACTGAGAAAATAGCATATGCTAATGCTTAATTATAGTTCTGGTTAAGCACATAAATATCTGCTCATTCTTCTTCACACTTTACTTCTTCCTTCAAAAGATCAGAACATTATTCAGACATAGGACTCACATCATTCGCACACACACCTCCAAATGGTATAAAAAATTGCTCATATATATCTGCAACAAGAGATAACATCATCTACATGTCGACATCAACAAAATATTAAATATGTACAAATTTTCGGCCCAAACAATAAATAATTTTCAATTCACACCAACCAATTTCAGCCATAACATATTGAAGACCCAAAACAACATCCTCGAACATGAAACACCTCCAAAAATTATGCCTTGAAGATCCATAACATGCTACAATCACCCTGTTGGCCATGATCATGAAAAACATGAACACAAAAAATAAAATCACCAATCGCAAGCACAACGATCAATGCAAATGTACAACATAGATAGAGCATGATCTAGAAACATCCATGAGCATCATGAATCACCACAGAAGCATCCACAACAACTCAAATTAATAGAATCATACCATCTTCTTTCAAGAACACCAATTGAAGCAACATAATAACTTTTAGAACACAGATACTCATAACTCGATCAAATCTTCATGTGGATCTCTGAGACTTAATGTGGATAAACTAGATATACTCAACAAAAAACCCTTTAATCCACAACGTCTTATCATCAATATATTGTGCTAGCCAACATATTGAACTTCACTGCATCACTAATAACTTGCAACTTATTTTATTACAATTTTCTCAATATCCTCAACATATACAGCCTTAAAGACATTAATGCCAATAGTGTTGACATCAATGACAACCACATATCAGCAATATCCAACAATCTCCCCCTTTGGCATTGATGGCAACACATGATGTGAAAAACACCATCAATGCAACTTTATCTTAGCACTTTCTCTCCCTTTAGATTTTCACTCTTTTCTCCTTAACTCTTTCACAATTTTTCATGTGACTCTTCTCCCCCTTTGACATCAATGAAAAAGATACACATTATCTTTCTCCATACAAGCTCTAAACCACATTTTTGAACATCTAACTACTCCCCCTGAGTAGCAACCACCACAACATCAATTTGGATCAAGATATGACTATGAAATGCACAAACTAATGCAAGTCAATGCATCTTAATTTTGATTAGGAGGGGTAATCACCCCTAGCTTCCCTCTGAGATACTCAAAATTATCCTTAGGAAAGGGCTTGGTAAAGATATCTGCAATCTATTCCTTAGTGGGCACATACTCTAATCTAAATTCCTTTTCACTCACCTTCTCTCTCAAAAAGTGAAAATTGATAGATATATGCTTGGTCTTTGAATGCATCACCAGATTCTTAGAAACGTTAATTGCACTTGAATTATCATAGAATATAGCAATAGGTTCATCATACACAACTCTGATATCTTTCAGCATCTGCTTCATCCACAAAACTTGAGTACAATTGTTAACAACAACAATGTATTATGCCTCTGCAGTAGATAAAGAAATGGCATTTTGCTTCTTACTTAACCATGAAATCAACTTCTTTCCTAAGAAAAATGTGCCACCACTAGTACTCTTTCTGTCAATCATATCTCCTACCCAATCAACATCAGTAAAAACACTCAGAGTAAGGTCATCTTCTTTAGGATACCATAGGCCAAAATCAACTATCCCCTTCAAGTACCTAAAAATTATCTTCATAGATGTCACATGAGATTTCTTAGGATCAGCTTGAAATATTGCAACAATGCATACGACATTCATGATATCAGGTCTAGTTTGAGTCAAATAGAGCAATCCACCAATCGTTGATTTGTATCTAGTCTGGTTCGCTTTAGGAGAATCATCATTTTGTGTCAACTTACATCTAGTCACCATGGGTGTACCAACTGGATCTGAATCTTCCATACCAAAATTCTTCAACAATTCTTTCACATACTTGGACTGAGATATAAAGATTCCTTTATCTAGCTGAGTAATTTGCAATCCCAAAAAGAATTTCATTTCTCCAATTATAGACATCTCAAACTCATTCTTCATATCATCAGCAAACTTCATGCACACACTATCATCTCCTCCAAAGATGATATCATCAACAAATACTTCAACAATCAAATCTTTATCATGATCAATCTTGAAGTACAAATTATTGTCAACAATACCTTTATTAAATCCAAGCTTCAACAAATACTTGTCCAATCTGGCATACCATGCTCTTGGGGCTTGCTTAAGTCCATACAATGCTTTATTCAACTAACAAACCATATCACCCTGATCAATCAATTGAAATCCATCAGGTTGCTCAACATACACTTCTTCTCCCATTTTGCCATTTAGAAATGCTGACTTGACATCCATCTGATAAACCTTGAATTTTTTGTAAGCAACATAAGCAAGAAATAGTCTCACAGCTTCAATCCTAGCAATAGGAGAAAAAGTCTTCAAATTCAGTTCCTTCCATCTGAGAATATCCTTTATGCACCAATCTTGCTTTGTTTCTAACAACTTCACCTTGCTCATTCAGTTTGTTCTGAAAGACCCATTTAGTTCCAATTACATTTTTGTCCTTAGGTCTAGGAACAAGAATCCATGTATCATTCTTCTCAATTTGCAGTAGCTCCACTTTCATTTCTTCCATCCAATGTTCATCTTTACATGCTACATTGACACTATTAGGCTCAATCTTTGAAATCAGACAGAATTTTTCTGCAATTCTTCTCCTAGTTTGAACACCTTTGTTCTTATCACTAATAATCTAGTCTTCTAAATGATTTAGTCTTACATACCTTGGAGTCTTGGGATGTTCTTGAACTTTATTCTCTTGTGATCTCACTTCTGCCCTTTCACTAGTTCCTTCCTCTTGATTTTCCTAATTCACCAGAATGATATGAACTTGATTTGGATTTTGAACTTTCTTTCCTTTATTTGAACTTTCATTCCGATCATTTGAATCATATCCACAGGTACTGGATGGTCTAACTGTGTCTTCATCAAACTTGACATTAGCACTCTCAATTACTTTCCTCAACCTCTTATTGTAGCACTGGTAGGCTTTACTTTTATTAGAATAACTAAGAAAGATTCCTTCATCACTTCTAGCATCAAACTTTCCTATGTCTTCATCTCTTTTGATATAGCATTTACTCCCAAAGATTTTTCAGTATCTAACAGTAGGCTTATTGCCATACCATAGCTCATATGGAGTCTTACTAGTATCACCTTTGACTTGTACCTGATTGAGTGTGTAAACAACAATACTCACAACTTCTCTCTAGTAGATATGAGGAACATTTCCTTCCAACATCATTGTCCTAGTAACTTCTTGAATTGTCTTGTTCTTCCTTTCCACAACTCCATTTTGCTGAGGGGTTTGCGGTGTAGATAATTGTCTCTTTATCCCATGCACTTCACAAAAAAAATAAACTCATCAGAAGTGAATTCACCACCTCTATCTAATCTCAAACATTTAATCTTCAGACCTATCTCTGTCTCAACCATAGCCTTGAAAATATTGAATTTCTCTAGAGCTTCAAAATTTTCCCTTAGGAAAGTAACCCACATCATTCTAGGATAATCATCAATAAGTAACTTGAAATACCTATATCCTTATAAACTTCTAACTCTAGAAGGAACACACATGTTAGTATGCACAAGCTCCAACATTTCATTTGAACAATGATGTTTTCCCTAGAATGAAACTTTAGTTTGCTTCCCTAACTGGCATTCCTTGCATATAGTATTAGTGGGTTTTATTAACTTAGGAAGATCTCTCATAGCTTGAGTAGAACTTATCTTGATAATATTGTCAAAGTTTACATGACACATCATCCTATTCCACAACCAGCTTTCATCAACTTGAGCAATCAAACAACTTTTACTAGCAGCATTTAGGTGAAAGATATTACCTTTTTTTTTTGTACTTGATGCAATCACATTTCTAGAACTCCCTAATATTCTACACTTTCCATTCTCGAATTGAAGATTGTATCCTTTGTCAACCATCTATCCAACACTTAAGAGATTATGCTTCAAACCTTCCACATATAGGACATCATCAGTATTATACTTACCATCAAGAGAAATGGATCCTCTGCCATGGATTACACCAGCTTTGTCATCACCAAATCTTACAACACCACTATCATACTTTTCCAAGCTCACAAACTTACTTTTATCACTTGTCATGTGATGAGAGCATCCACTGTCAATCACCCATTCATCTTTTTCTTCAACTCGGGAAGCTAGAGCTTTCTCCACATTCGTACAACTAGTAGATTCAGTAGGTATAGGTTCATTTTCCTTGATAGCAATAAATACCCATTCGTCCTAACTTACATTCCCTTTATCAGATTCATCATCTATCACACCTTCATTAGCAACAAAATAAAACTTTCTTTGGAATCTAGGCTTGTTAGGTCTTGGCTTAGAAACTCTTTCTAGACACCTTGAGGCAAAATGACCTATCTTATTGCAAGAAAAACATTCAATAGGCAATTTCCCTTTATACTTACCTTCTCCTCTGGCTTCCCTCTTGACAATAAGTGCTTCAATCTCGTCTAGTTTTCTCTCTTCTTCTTCAATCTCTCTCATTTCCTCCTCATACTTGAACACCTTTCTAGAAGAACTTTCTCCTGGATCATATCTTTGCTTATCTTTCCCAAAGATAGTAGCTTTGAATGTAGATTATATCTTAGGAAGAGAATCACCAAACTCACTTAACTCAAAATCAATAAGCTTACCAATCAACATGTCTCTAGTTACATTTGTCACATTTTGGATCTCCTCAATAGCAGTAGCTTTGGCTTTGTATGCAGCAGGAAAGGATCTGAGCACTTTAGCAACAATCTCTAATTCTTCCAATGTTCCACCAGCACATCTAATACTACACACAAGTTCATTCACTCTCTGCATGAAAGAAGTAATGTTCTCATCATCACCCATTCTCAACATTTCATATTTCCCTCTCAGGATTTGCAACTTAGAAATCTTCACATGTGCACCACTTTCATACAAAGTTTCCAACTTTTTCTAGATCTTAGAAGCAGTCTTCAGATCCATTACATTTTTCATTTCAGAATCAGTTAGAGCACTCAACAATGCTTCCTTAGCCCTGATATTGTACTTGACATCCTTAATCTCAACTAAACTAGAAGGACCATTTAGTGGGATGATATATCTATTCTTCGTAATTGTCCAGTAGGGTTCACCAACGCATCTCAGATGACACTCCATTTGATTCTTCCATAGAAAATAATTTGTTCCATCAAATCTCAAACTATCCTTCTTATATGTCGCCATCCCGAATCACCTCAAGCTATTAAAATTCTTCTAAGGAACCTACTCTAATACTAATTGTCGGCAACACAAGGGAAGACAACTAAGAGGGGGGTGAATCAGTTGTCACAAAAATTAAACTTGTTAAACTTATTCTTAGATCTGATAAATAAACATGAAATCATAAACCATCACCACATCATAAACACACATAACACCAATACTTTTTACGTGGAAACCCTGTTAGGGGAAAAACCATGGTGGAGGTTAGTCCACAAGATTATACTCTGTTAAAAGTATAAAGGAATTATAAATGGGAATGCACATGCATTCAGGCGCACTGCCTAGAGCTCACTACTCAAATACAAAAAGGCTTACTGCCCAAAGGAAGACACACTCTCTTACAGAAACATTTGGATTACATCCAAAATATTTTGAACTGAGAAAATAGCATTTTCTAATGCCTGATTACAGTTTCGGTTAAGCACATAAACATCTACTCACTCTTCTTCACACTTTAATTTTTCCTTCGAAAGATCAGAACATTATTCGTACATAAGAATCACTCATCATTCATACACACACCTTCAAATGGTATAAACAATCGCTCTTATATATCCGCAACAAGAGATAACATCATCTACATGTTGGCATCAACAAAATATAAAATATGCACAAACTGTCAGCCCAAACAATAAATAATTTTCAATGCACACCAACCAATGTTGGCCACAACATAGTGAAGACCCAAAACAACATCCTCGAACATGAAACACCTCCAAAAATTATTCCTTGAAGATCCACAACACGCTACAATCACCTTGTTGGCCATGATCATGAAAAACATGAACACAAAGAAGAAAATCACCAATTGCAAGCACAACGATCAATGCGGACGTACAATACAAATAGAGCACGATCTAGAAACATCCATGAGCATCGTGAATCACCACAGAAGCATCCACAACAACTCAACTTACTAGAGTCATATCATGTTCTTTCAGGAACACCAACTGAAGCAATAGAATAACTATCTGAACACAAATACTCATAACTCGATCAAATCTTCATGCTGATCTCTAAAACTTAACATGGATAAACTAGATATACTCGACAACAAACCCTTTAATCCACAACCTCTTATCATCAATATACTGTGCTAGGCAACATGTTGAACTTCACTGCATCACTAACAACCTGCAACTTATTTTATTACAATTTTCTCACTATCCTTGACATATACAACCTTAAAGAAATTAATGCCAATAGTGTTGAAATCAATGACAACCACATATCAGCAATATCCAACAACAAAAGAAATTCAATGATTGACTTGGAGTCCTATGCTTGAAATCGGAGAAGGTGTGTTGTCACGGATTCCTCTCACAATCAATGATCCAATCTCTAGAACTTAGTCACTTTCAAAAGAATTATTCTATTTCAAACAACATCATTACAAAACTATATTGTTTTCAGAATTATTTTTTTGTAGAGTAAAAGCTTTTCTATTTTGAAAATAAAATCAACTGATGAAAAAACTTTCTCCAAGAAAAAAAAAGAATACTTCAAAACCAGAAAGTTTTATTTTACCCAAAATAAAAATCCAAGATGAGATAAGCTTACAAAACCAAAAATCAACAAAATCGGCAAGTTTCCTATTCGAAATTTAGTCTCGAGTCGTGCATGTGCACACACTTCTGCTTTTTCCATTTTCACTTGTTTTTACATCCGTTTGAAATCTTATCTCATTCATTTATTTAAAATCACATTAATTTTTCCATATTTAAATAATTATCCTCACACAATAATAAATTATTAATTATTATTAAATACCAATTAAAACAAAACTTTTTATAAAACAAATTTATTTATTTATTTAATAATAAACTATTTTTTTATATTTTATAAAATTGATTTATTTAATTATTATTTTAATTTTTAAATTCATTTAAATTACCTTTTAAGCAAATTTTAATTTAATTAATTGATTTAACGAAGCCATTTAAAATATTACATTTACCACATAATTTAATAGCACAATAAACAACAAAATCACAAATAAACACTTACTTAAATGCCTAGAAAGACCAATACGGAGAGGCACTACATCCTCCCCCCTAGGCTTCGACTTACTCCTAGAAGTTGCAAAATAAAACTTACGCAATCCTAAACAACATCATCAAAATGACCACGTGACAAAATCAAATACGGGAGACACCAACAAGACAACTAATGTAACATAAAAACCATACCGATAGGGTTACCAGATGGGGGTACTCATCCTCATCAAGGATGATGGCAAGGGTTGGGGGACCTTCTTGTCAACTTTGTTTTTTTTCACATCGTACCCATTGGGTTTTGTAAGGCACACTCAAACCTGACAGTGCAGGTGGAGTCGATGCCCGGTACCTGCAACCTGCATCAAAAAAAAATGTTGAGCATATATACATCTAATAGCAAACACATCGTGAGAGGAAATAGCAGCATAGCAAGGTGCTCGTGAACGAGCAATGCTACACCATCCTCTCACCAAGACTCCAAGCAGTAAACTCATCATCATAAATATCATAAAGCAATTACTTAATCAAATGCAGAACAAGCATAGTACTACATCCATATGATAAACATACCCAGTTAAATCCAAACACAATATCAAACATCATGCGTATCAACATAACATAAACATCTGAAAAGAGTACCATAATCATCCAAGTAACTAAACTGTCAACTAAACAAATCAAAATGGTGAACAACCACCAACACAGTTTCAAGATTCCCAATATATCATAAAAGGTTCAATGCAAAGAAAGCAACACGAGAGGAACTACATGAGTCTCTTGTTACTGCAGGATCTCCACAGACTCCCGAGTCAGCTAGTTGACCCCTATCAGTAATCTCCACATCTGTACCCTGATGCTTTGCCCAGAAATGATCAATCGTTGTACTCACCCTAGGGAACCTACCTGACTCATCCCCTATTGGCTCTATGGTTGTCAACCTCTGACTGGATTCAAGTGTGTTCCTCTGAGGACACTGCCTAGCTATGTGGCCATGCTGGTTGCAAGAGAAACAACCTGTACCTCTACCTATTATAGTCTATGTGCTCTAAGCTGACTGGCAAGGATGACAAAGCTAGGCTCGCAACCAAATCTGGATTCTTCTAGACAAGAAAAGACCACCCTAGAACTTGAAGCCTGCTAGAGGTTCCCTACCAATGTGAACACCAATCATCCAATTCTAAACCTCCAAACAACCACTAGAACTATTGAAGAGTGGAGGATGTGCTCTGAAAAGGTCCATCATAAGGCTCGCTAAAGTTGAAACATTCCTCCTCCTAGAGAACCTTTCTCTTTCCCTAACCATTTGATGATTGCTTTCTTGTTTAAGACCTATCCAAGTAAGAATATCCTCAAGCAAGGGACGTAACTGAGGAACTAGGTGTTCCTCACGATCATTCTCGTGGGAACTCAACAAGGGATTGTTCTGACGATTAACCCCGCGACCACTCCCTGGACTCTACCTTGAACCCAAGCTCAACGACAACCTATAGGCATCCTACACACACCACCAAGGAAAAAGGGTTACAACCAATGAGGTGAGGGTGACCAAAAGAAGAAAACCAAAATTCAAAAAAAAAAACTAAGCACAAAATCCCAAGTTTAACACACACTCCACACATTCACACACACAAATTCACATCACTGGGAAATACACGACAAGGTAACGCAAGGGTCCATAATGCCTCCCCAATAGAAAGAATATCAGTGCCATGTGCACTACACCAAGGGTCCTATCCTTTCCACCAGTTTTATGCACCATTGGACTGACACCACCTAACGAGAAATCCTAGGTTACTCAGTGAGGACAACAAAAGGGTAAAAACCTAAACTCAAGAGTTGATCAATTGAATACGAGTATTCCACTTAACCCTTATATATAATTAATAATCAACATCTATTATGTTATATAAGCATCCTTCACACTTTTGAACTTAATTATAAATATTTCCACAGTTACAACACCATTATAGATCATATACTGTGAACTAATAACACATAATAATACCAAGTGTCAATATGCATTTCATTTACAATAAGCATTCATCAGTGATCATAAGATAAGGCCACAAAGTACACTCATTACATTTACAATATGAATTTACATCATTCAAGGATTACATCAATATAATAGTACCTCCCAACATGAATGGGAATAGTACAACAACATGGAATAATACAACTGAAATGTATGAATATAATGCATCAATATTTGGCTTTGTCTCTGGTACAACTTTGGAGTCACTGCAAATGGTACCACTCTGCACAACTTGATCATCGTTTTGGGACCCAATGGGGTGCATAGCACGTTCCACCTGACCATGTGGGCCCTAAGGCCCACCCCCTATACTAGGAGATGACAAGAAGGACCCACAATAAAGGATGATGGTTAAGTGAACAATACTAAAGAGACATTTTTACAAAAGTAACAACAAACACAAGACAACATCCACTTCTAGTGGAACAAAAGCAATAAGGGGGAAACAACAAACATGCAAGGTTGCTAAAGGGTGGAGTTTCATCACATAAGCTCGACATGGGTTACCTAATGCGGATCTTCATAGGTTACCGGTCCCCTACCTGGTTAAACCTTGGCAACCTCAACTGATCCCCAACCCTCATTCTCACTCATGCGGGATCAACACACCTTTCAAGAGAACAAGGAAGTTGATCTTTACCATTCCAGGCCTTCCCACTCATCTCAAGCCTAAGTGAGCACTTGAGCCATGAGTGAGGCTAACTTATCTAGATTAATGTGAGATACTACCCAAAACCCCTAATTAATTATTAGGTTATCACTGATTAAGGAAACTCTCAATGAGTTACCCATACACCCCTTTGTGTGTCAGCCCCCACCGAGAGCCACTCCCCCTACTAACAACAAAAACTCAAAAATCACAAATGGGAAAGCCAAATTGCACAAGATACCAAAAACAAACAAAATAAATACACCAAGTGAGGCATGCACAATCTCATGCTAGAACTTCATAGTAAACAACTTCCAAGTGCAAGGCTAAAACCCACCAAAATCCGATCAAGCATAAAAGCAACCATTCACAAGGAACCAACAAAAAGAACCAATTATAAATCAACATTTTCCCCGCCTCTAGAAGCCTAAAACCAAACACCCATGAACTCACAACCGAGGATAAATCAAAGCAATATGGTTTCCCAAAACAATTGCAACACGAATCCAATGAATAAAAACTCCTCAAATCAAAATATCTCAAGAAGACCATACATTAAAATGGTACCATCAAATATCCACCTAAAATGCATGAATACATTCAATTTTTTAATAAAAAAGAATAATAAACAAACAATTACATCATATTTATTCGTTCTTTAAAAGATCATTTAAAATAACTAAAGAAATTATATAAACATATTTTATAAATCACTCAATACACATTTACACAAACAATTTTCTTTCACTAACACATTCAAGTGATAGATTGTAAGGAACATTTAAATCATCATTAACAATTTCTCTATACACCCATAAAGAAATTATTAAAACAATTAAAGAACTATAGAACATAACCCATAACCATTTCAATACATATTTAAATACAAACCAAAATTTATTTCTAATCATAATCATAATACACATACAATATATATATATATATATATCAGTAGAATTAAATATATATTAATTCTAAGGTAACTGGCTGTTATTAATAGTAATCAAACTCATACAAGAAAACAACATATAGTCATACACACACAAATATATATATATATCCTCAAAATCTTTTCTAAGGGTCGCATGATCTTGCTAGGCAACATATCTAAATCCCACATAAGTTGACGCTCAAAGCAAGAAACCTAAGCCCTCACAATATAGTAAAATCATCAAGTCAATGCATAGAGATGCTACAGATCTCTCTCCCAATGGACTCCAAAATATCTGATTTCTCTAAAGATAGGTGATTCCAAGGAAAGTAAAGGATGTAACCCCACCTACAACATGTTTTAAATATGTTAAATTACAGAGTGAACGACTGTTAAAACAACCTAACGGATTAACTAAGGTGAGAAATTTCCATACGCACTCTATAGGGATTAAAAGTAACAATTTGAATAACAAGAAGAACTATTGCCCTAAGCAAAGTTTACACAGATAGTGAACTGATTTCTCTTTGTTTTGAGTCAAAAGATTAAAAATATTACATCAATGCCCAATGAAATTTCTTTCAAATGTAACCCATGAGGCAATATCTAAGGTAAGCGATTCTAGGCAGCATAAGGTAATGAATCACAACTTAATCCTCTTACAAATCTCCATATATCTATGGCACTGATTATCACCTAGAAACCACCAATATTTAATATAAACTACAGAGCTAAGGAGACTACAAAAGAAATCTCACCAGAAGAAGCAAAACGAGGGTTGATTTGAAGGTGAAAATCAACGCCCTATTCTTGCAGTTATTACTAAATATTAGCCAACCAAGCCAAGCATAACAGAAATTCCCGAATGGCAAGACATCGTGCAAATTCGTTGTAAAACCAATATACCCTTGTTGGAAAGAGACACTGCACATGTCATCTAGTGTTGTCATTGATGGAAACCCTAGTTAGTGATTTGATCCGCTTGTCAGTATTTGATCATACTAGAAGTCAGATTGAAGATCAGTAATTATCTATCAAGTTAGAACAAAGCATTCGAAAAAATTGTGTTCGTTGATTAATCATATGGAATTTTTTGTTATCATTGTGAGTTGTGGATCTCAGGGAAGGTCGTTTAATGTATGATCTATGTTTTCCTCGAATCTTAGAGCCTTGTATCGATATGTGTGCAAGTTAGAAGATCCAGTTGATTGATTTTTTGTTTAACAGTGCAAAAAGGCCAACTTGGTGAATGTTGTGTGTTGTGGATCTTCGAGAAGTAATTTTTTAAGTGATTTTGTGTTTGAGCATGATGATTTGGGTCCTCACTAGGTTGTGGCCGACTTTGGTTGGTGCACATTGAAAATTATTTATGGATTGAGCCAACAATTTGTAAATGTTTTATGTTTTGTTAAAGTCGACATGTGGTTGATTAAATCCTTAGTTGTGGATATATATATAAGAAATCATTTATATCATTTTGCAATATGTACAAAGTGTGTTGATGTGTGATACGAAATCTAGAGCGATTGTAGAGCGATTATGCACAGTTTCACTTGTGCATAAAAGGATTTGTGATGTGAATTAAAGCAGACAAAGCAGAAGAGTAGAATCAAATAGAAGGTCAAGAAAGTGATTAATGTGCTTAACCAAAACTGTAATCAGGCATTAGCAGATGCTATTTTTTCAGTTCAAATCTTTTGGATGTAATCCAAATACTTTTGTAAGACAGTGAGTCTTCTTTTGTATTTTAGCAGTGAGCTATAGGTATTGTGCCTAAATGCATGTGCATTCCCTTTTTATACACTTTTGAGTATACTCAGATCATATTATGGATTGACCTCCACTGTGGTTTTTTCCCTAATAGGGTTTCCATGTAAAAATTCCTTGTGTTATGGTGTTGTGGTTGGTTTTTTTATGTTCATGCATCCTTCTTTTTGTTGAATGTTATGAGTGGTTTAAAAATTAGATTAATAAAGCTAAAAATTGCATAACACTAATTCACCCCCCCCTTCTCAGTATTCCTTGATTCCAACAATTGGTATGAGAACCTAGTTCCTCAGAAGAAGTTTAAAAGCTCGGGGAAGATTTGGGAAAATTGATTCAATGGATTCAAGTAGTCTTCAACAACAACTTTTGGTGGCTCGAGATGATCTTGATTAGTCCAAATCTGAAGTTTAGGAATTGTAGGCAAGCCTCATGAATGCTGAGAAATTCATTCAATCATTGAAAGATAAAATCAATGAGTCAAGGGAAAAGATAAAGGAACTTTGTGATAAACTTAAATAGAAAGAAAGTAAGAGCATGGAAGGTGAACACCTTAGTCAAGCCTTGAAGGAAAAGACAGAGGAATGTGAAAATATTACCAAAGATAATGTAGTCCTGAAGCATGAGATGGAATATATTGTGATGAGGATGACAAATGAGATTTAAGATACAAAGATGAATGAAGAGAAGCTTACTCAATCATTGAAAGAAAAATCTGAAGAATGCAGCTGAATTACTGATGGATTCAATCAGTTGGAGCTTGAATTGGAACAATCTAGAAATAATGAAGAAGAGCTTGAAAAGAAGATTGTTGATCTTAGAGATGAACTTGCTACTACAAATGAATTCAAGGAGAAGGTCAAGATTAGCTTAGCCAAGCTTGATGACTTGTTTAAAAGTCAGAGGACTGAAGGTGACAAGCGAGGTCTTGGATATGAGAAAGGAGAAAGCTTTGAATCTGGACAAAGGAGATTTAGGCAAGGAAATCAAATGAACAAAGCTAGAAGGTATCTAGTAAGACAACCTAATGCTCAAAGGTTCAATGGTTACTATTTTTTTTGCAATATATTTTTTCATATGGTTGCTCAATGTAGAAGCAAAATGAATCCAAGTGGTTCATCATTCTTAGGTTCGTGTTTCAATTGCAATAAATATGGTCATAAGTGTTGCAAGGTGTGACCCTTTGTATTCCTTGCAGCACTAGCACTTGGGTTTGTGACATGTTCTAACCGCCTCCTTTGGTTCTTAACCGAAGCTTGTATCAGGCATTGATAGGTGACTCTTTTGGTGCAACGACAAGTCCAACAATTGGTATCAGAGTTGGTCACAAGTTCAAACCCCTCGCTTGTGCTAGGGGGGGATTGTTGAAAGGTGTGACCCTTGGTCTTCCTTGCAGCACTAGTGCTTGGGTTTGTGACATGGTCTAACTACCTCATGTGGTTCTTAACCAAAGCTTGTATCAAGCATTGATAGGTCAATCTTTTGGTGCAACGGAAAGTCCAACAATAAGTCAAATGAATGCAAAAATATGTCAAACAACTTTTTCAATAGAGGTGTTAGATGTTATAATTGCAATAGATTTGGTCATATTGCTAACCAGTGCAAATCAAGAGAAAATCAATGGAACAACTGGTCTGGACAAAGAAATGTGGTGTGCTACAATTGCAACAAATTTGGTCACATTGCTAGATTCTGTAGAAGTAGAAAGGGTCTAGTAAATCAAGGGAAAAGAATGCAGAAGGATGAAAAGGGAAAAGGAAAAGTTACTACAGATGAGATCAAGAAGCAAATGAAGAAGATATGGGTGAAGAAGAGTCCCTCTGATGCAGGAAATTATTCCACACCAAAATATGGTTCTGGTAATTCCTCTGAGAATTGATTTAAGGCCTTTGTCCTAGGGGGAGTTCTTAAGAAAATATTTTAACCCCCTTGTCGGTAGTTGGTACCGGAATGTGGCAGATTGCAATGATTGCATTAGTGATGTGTAGATGTTTTAGAATGTCTTGTGGAGAGATGTTATGCAAACTTGAAGGTCTGCAAAAGAATTTTCTTTCACAGTCTGTGAAAATAGGGTATCCAGAAGACCTAGGGTAAAAGCATTTATTGCAATGAAAAATTCAGGTGCGCAAATGATAAAAGGTCATTTTTATTCCTCATCTGTCACTTTGTATTTTGAGAAGAAAATTTTTGGAGAGCTCTGAAGTGAACTTTCAAAAAGATTCAAGTCTGAAAGCAATTCGGTGATCAAACCCTAATCCGCGAAAGGTATTTATCCAAAACTTGTGAATTTGAAAATTTTGGAAATGGCTACTCCATTGGTTGTCAATATTAAGGATAGGCCCCATTCAAAATTCAAATGGAACCCCTTCAAATCCATCAAAATAGAACCTTTAGGTGCATTTTATTTTGTTTTGTATGGAATTTTGCATATTGAAGATATCAGGGCATACATTCATGCAAATGTTGAAGAATTAGGAAGCTCCCAGTTGTTGAATTTGTATACCAATCACATTGTGGGAGAAGATCTCCATATAAAACCTGAATTCAAATCATTGGAGGAGAATAAATTTACTTAGATTGTGAAGTTTCTCGTGTTTGAAGAAAATGAATGGGTTCAGTATATATTGAGTCAAGTGCATGTCAAATTTATGTGGTTAAGTCATCTTTACAAGATTACAAAGGAAGCCATAAGGACTGTTACTGGTCCCACATTGAAAGTTGTGAAGAATCAAATAGTTACAGATACAACTAATTCAGTGTTCGATAAGAGATCTATGACAATTGATGACATTATTGAAGTGGATGTTAGATTTTCTTCTATGGTTATTGGGTACAAGATTTATCACTCCATCTGGGACAATTTTGTATCTGGTACAACAATCTATGCAGCATATCAGATGTTCAAGAAAAAATGCAGATTATCACTTGTGTGAGTTACTCTGGAGCCAGTTAATGGAGAATCTTGGCAAAATCAAGAAAGATAAGAAGAATTCCTTCAAGTATGGAAATTTGTTGTTGTGTTTATTCTTCTATTTCATGAATGAAGTTTTGAGAGTTGGAAAAGTTCAATGGCAAGGTAATAAACTTGTAGCTATTCAAATCAGAGATATCTTGTATGGAATTGGTGATAGTAAAGCAAGGAAAACTACTATCTGGGGTTATTTCAAGAGTTTTCAGAATGAGATGCAAGCCAGGGAAAGGATTCCTACTTCTATTGTGGAGAAGTATAAGGACACAATTTTCTTCATGGTTGATATTGATCAATATTTGATGGAAGTTGTTGATCCTAGGACAATGTGGATAATGCCTATGGGTTATGAGGTTGAGGAACACATTTTGGAGCTATATGCTCAAAACTTGCTAAGTAAACCTCAGGATCTGATAGAAGAGAGGTTTGGAACCTTTGAGGAAAATAATATGGAAGTTCATACATAATTGAAGAAGCCAATGATAATCCAGAGAGTAAGAAAAGAAGTGGAAGCCTTTGCAGAAAGCATGGGTATATCAGTTGAAGCTGTGAGAGAAGCTAGGAGGAAAAGAGAACAAGTTGAAGCAAGAGAGCCAGCTATAACTGATTTTTCTAATCCGACAACATCCTCTAACAAATCTAGATCCACAAGGAGCTCTGCTCTCTCATCCGGTCCTGCAAAGAAGTCAAGTCCTATGAAAGCTCAAGCCAAAGCATCCGGTAGAGAAGGAAAGAGGAAGAAGGACAAAGCACAAAAATCTATGTTGTTGTTTCTGAAGATGAAGAAACTGAATCTAATGAGGTAAGAGAAACTAATCATAAGGGCTCAAAGGAAACAAAAGTCACTAAGGACAAGCCCTTTGGTGAAGAGAAAGCAAAGAAAAAGATGAAAACTGACAAACCAGGTATGTCTATAGAAGAAGTGGAAAAAGCTTTGATTAAGGACGGTAATCTTAGACCACTTTGTGAATGGTATGACACCTTTGATAGTGTTGGTCAAATAATTCTTGAGGAAGGCACAATAAAGTATCTGAATAATTTCAATATGACTCTCGTTGAGATAATGTCTTAGTTACCCAAAGATCTACATGAAGTTTTAGAAATGAGGAGAGTTAATGCAAGAACTGAAGAAGAGCAAATGAGAGAACGAATACTTGTTGATCTGTGTCTGGTGATGTCTCTAGAAGAGATGAAGAATATTCTCAATGAAGCTAAAATGGATTTTAAGAGAAAAACAAGGGTGAATAAGTTGATGATTGGGCAGAATAAAGAAGTTACAAAGGATATCGAGAAAATCCTTAAGAAAATTCTATTGAAGAATAGATACAATGTTGTTTTTGAAGTAGTGCATGTTGAAGATGCTCCATCTGGTTTGGTAAATGAAGAAGATACATTTGAGGATACTCTGAATCCTCTAGATATACATGACACTAAAATTCCTATGGAGATTGAAGCTCCTAAAGTTGTGTCAGTTGAAGAAGTTGAGATTCCTGTTGTGCCAATTGAAGACATTGAGATTCCTGAAGCCATGCAAGAATCAGTGACTGAAGAAAAGAAAGTTGAGGCAAAAGAAGTTCATGTGGAAGCAAGAGACACTGCTAAGGCAGTAAAGGAGTTCTTGGAAGAGAAACAAGAAGAGTTTGATCCTGAATTGATTAAAGGTCCTATCAATTTGGCTACTTTATCTCCCATTGAGAAACTAAAAGTTGCATCATTTGCTCAGGCCAAGGCAAGGGAAGAGATTTTGAAATCTCATATTAAAGATAGTGAGCTGTTAAATCTTGCATCTAGTATTCTAGAGAAGATTATGCCTTAATATGTCAAGGATTCATCCGATTCTCCATTTGGTTAGTTGAAGAAACTTTTCAATTCTGTGAGTACTTACTTTGAGTCACTCGAGAAGTCAGCTATGGATAAGGTTCAGGAGGATTTTGATGCTAACAGGTTCGGTTGATTGAAGGGAATGATTGCTAATGACAAATATTTGTTAGCTACCTATGTAAAGAACATCCAAGGTGCTTTTTCTGAAGGTGGAAACATTTATAAGTCATGCTTATCATTGTTTAAGATCATTGAAGACACTGAAAAGAAACTGAAGGAATGTGAGAAATAGTTAGTAGATATCTCTCAAGCATTTGATCCTCTAACCATTTCTATTGGAAAGCAAGAAGGTCAAGTCATATCCCTACTTGAAAAGATTAAAAGTCTAAAGCATGAAGAAGGAAAAATTGTTGAAAGAGTTTGTGAGCTTAGAGGACTAATTGGTCCTAAGATGGAGACAATGCTTAGTGCATTGAAGGAAGCACAAGATGCTATGGTGGTCAGTGATCCGACGAATCTTGAATCAATAGAGATGCAATCCTATCTATTATGTGGTCATGTGACTATTTTGGAGAGTCTCAAAAAGATTTGGGACACTAGTGTGAGCTTGTTGAAGAATAATTTTGTAGATATATTCAAGTTTATGTAAGTTGTAGAAGCAAGTTTGTACATATGCAGTTTGTTCATAGCAATTTTGTTTGATTTTTGGTATGCAGATTCCTGCCTTTTCCATTGATGTCAAAGGGGGAGAGTGGGACAGTGAAAAATGCTTTAATCATCTCAGGGGGAGTTGTGTTTTTGAAGTTTTGAAAGTTGGCAGTGTATTCATGTTGGTATTGATCTGACACTTAGTCATTTTTCACTAAGTGTTGCCATCAATGCCAAAGGGGGAGATTGTTGGCAAGAGACACTGCACATGTTGTCTAATGTTGTCATTGATGGCAACCCTAGTCGGTGATTTTATCCACTCGTCAGCATTTGATCATACCGAAAGTCAAATTAAAAATCGGTAATTATCTGTCAAAGTTAGAACAGAGCATCCGACATAATTGTGTTCATCAATTCATATGCAATTTTTTGTTATCATTTTGAGTTGTGGATCTCAGGGAAGGTCGTTCGATGTATGAACTATTTTTTCCTTGAATCTTAGAGCCTCGTATCAATGTGTGCAAGTTAGAAGATCTGGTTGATTGATTTTTTATTTAATAGTGCAAAAAGGCCAACTTGGTGAATGTAGCATGTTGTGGATCTTCAAGAAGTAATTGTTTAAGTGTTTTTGTGTTTGAGCATGATGATTTGGGTCCTCACTATGTTGTGGCCGACTTTGGTTGGTGCACATTGAAAATTATTTGTGGATTGAGCTAATGGTTTGTAAATATTTTATGTTTTATCGAAGCCAACATGTGGTTGATTAAATCCTTAGTTGCAGATATATATAAGTGATCATTTATATCATTTTGTCATATGTACGAAGTGTTTTGATGTGTGATACAAAAGTCAGAGAGATTGTAGAGCGATTATGCACAGTTTCACTTGTGCATAAAAGGATTTGTGATGTGAATTAAAGGAGACAGAGCAAAAGAGCATAATCAGATAGAAGGTCAAGAAAGCAATTAATGTGCTTAACTAGAACTATAATCAGGCATTACCAGATGTTATTTTGTCAGTTCAAATCTTCTGGATGTAATCCAAATACTTTTGTAAGACAATGAGTCTTCTTTTGTATTTGAGCAGTGAACTCTAGGCAGTGTGTCTGAATGCATGTGCATTCCCTTTTTGTAAACACTTTTGAGTATACTCAGATCATATTATGGATTGACCTCCACTGTGGTTTTTCCCCTAACAGGGTTTCCACGTAAAAATTCCTTGCGTTATGGTGTTGTGGTTGTTTTTTTTATGTTCATGCATCCTTCTTTTGGTTGAATGTTATAAGTTCTTTAAAGATCAAATTAATAAAGCTAAAAATTGAAAAACATTGATTCACCCCCCCTCTTAGTGTTCCTTGATTCCAACAACGCTCCACATATAGAAAAATAAACAATTCACGAGAAGATGAGCTCGACTATGGGACAAAACAACAAAACAAAAGCCTAAACAGGTTGAGAAGGCATGCGTTCCTCACTTAAAACTTCTACCAAGATCCTCAACTAAATCCAAGACTAATATGCCTATCGACAGTCATAAGCAAACAAATAATTCAAATGCTAAAGAATGCCAATGATGAAAGCAAGAACAAAAAATTCCAAAATACACAACGAACTTCCAACACAAAACTTCTGAAAACCAAATTCATACAAAATAAATTCAATGACCGACCTGGAGTCCTACGCCTGAAATTGGAGGTGGTGTGATGTCACGGATTCTTCTCGCAACCAATGATCCGTTCTCTAGAACTTAGTCACTTTTAGAAGAATTATTCTATTTCGAACAACATCAATACAAAACTATATTGTTTTCAAAATTATTTTTTTGTAGAGTAAAAGTTTTTCTATTTTGAAAACAAAATCAACTAATGAAAAAAGTTTCTCCAAGAAAAAACCAACATACTTCAAAACCAAAAAGAGTTTTATTTTACCCAAAATAAAAATCCAAGATGAGATAAGCTTATGAAACCAAAAATCAATAAAATCAGCAAGTTTCCCGTTTGAAATTTAGTCTGGAGTCATGCATGTGCATGCACTCCAACTTTTTCCATTTTCACTTGTTTTTACATCTGTTCGAAATCTTATCTCATTCATTTATTTAAAATCACATTAATTTTTCCATATTTAAATAATTATCCTCACACAATAATAAATTATCAATTATTATTAAATACCATTTAAAATAATACTTTTTATAAAACAAATTAATTTATTTATTTAATAATAAACTATTTACTTTATATTTCATAAAATTAATTTATTTAATTATTATTTAATTTCCAAATTCATTTAAATTACCTTGTAAGAAAATTTTAATTTAATTAACTGGTTTAATGAAGCTATTTAAAATATTGTGTTTACCACATAATTCAATAGCACAATAAACAACAAAATCACAAATGGACACTTACTCAAATGCCTAGAAAGACCAAAACAGAGGGGCACTACATGAATAGTAGGCTGAGAAGTGGCCAAGACAACATCAACTTTGAATCCCAATCATTAAAAATTGATCCAATATGTTTTACTTTTTGCACATACCCATTTACTGTTTCAAAAATAGATTGTTTTAAAGAAATTAAGACCTTATTGAGATTGAGTTTCTCTTTTATGGAAATGCATCTATTTCTTGCCCACCATATAGCCCAAACCACCAATGCAGGAATAATACTCCAAATGCTTGCAAAAAATGAGTTTTGATAAAGCATCGACAACCTTGAAAAAGGCTTCCAAAGAGTATCTAGAAATGATGATTGCCAATGCATTTTACTTGCTATGAACATCCAACATGAATGTGCTATTGGGCATAACAAAAATAAATGATTAATATATTCAAATTCTTGCTCACAAAGAACACATTTAAAATACATTGTTATCCCTAGTTTTGTAAGCTTGTTACTTGTCAAAATTTTGTTTTTAATGGCTAACCATGAAAAACAACCCGCTTTAGGAAAAATCATTGAATTCCAACTCAACTTATATGCTCTTTGTACCACTACATGTAAACCAGCTTGTGAAATTGACTTATAACCCTCCTTCATTGTATAAGACCCTGATTTTGACTTTTCCCATATTATCCTATCAACTTCATCTAATTGGAAAACAACTCGATCCTAAAGAAGAGATTGTAGTAAACTCTTATGCTCATTGTTGATTGGTGGCTTTGAAAATCCTTCCATTGTACTTTACCAATCAGAACATCTACTTGTTGAATGTACTCTTTAACCCTTGTCCCCTAGCTATCTGACAACAATATTTTTGTACTTTCAAAGTCATGTAGTACATTTATAATTAGATATCAATTCCAAGAATCCTTCCAGAAATGTACTTCATTACCATTATCCACTTCCCATGTTAGATGCAAAATAATGATTTTCCTACAAGAAACTAATAAATTCCATATTGTAGACACTACAGGTGAATTTGAAACTGTAAAAATTCTTGATGAGCTTATACTATCCAGGTACTTATGCTGCATGATCCTGCACCATTTCAACTGGGGTGTTGTATACATATGGCATACCATTTTATCACCTAATGCCAAAAAAAAATTTGCCATATTGTGAAGTCCTACTCCCCCTCTTAATTTCTCCAAGCACATTGTTTCCAAAGAAATTAAAGGTATTTTTTTTTTACTATCCAAATTACCAGTCCATAGAAAATTTCTAATCAACTTTTGAATTTGGACTATAATGGATTTAGGAACTTTTAAAACTAACATATAATAATTTGGTATTGTAGAATGCATAGTTTTCACCATAAAAATTCTACCTAACAAAGATAACCATCTCCCTTTCTAAGATAATATTTTTTCTTGTATGCTTTGGATAATTTTTTGCCAATAAGATATATTATTTTGACCTACAAAAAAAGGAATACCGAGATATATTTGCAAGGAATTTGTGCTTGTTGAAAACCTAGTAGCTTCACAATCTATTTCTCAATAGTAGATTTTGTATTGAACACATTTACTTTTGATTTTCTCTCATTTATTTTATGTCCCGAAGAAAAAGTATATTTACCCAAAACTGATTTAATGTGCATAGCTTCTGCTAGTACAACTTTTCCAAAAAGTAGTGTATCATCAACAAAAAGAGAATGTGTTGTTATATTTTTATTTGGTATACAAATTCTCTGAATAGTTCCCTGCTCATGAGCTTTATGGATTGACCTACTCAACGACTCAACTAAAATAATGAACAAAAATCATGAAACCGGGTCACCTTGACGTACCCCTTGAGTTGACCCAAAAAAACCAACTGGTGAACCATTTAGCAACACTAAAAATTTATCACCTCACAAACACAACATAGTCCATTTACACCACTTAAGGGAAAAAACAAAACTTAGTAACACTTGTTTCAAGAATTACCAATCTACCCTATCATATGCTTTTTGCATATCAAGTTTTATAATCATGGAAGGCAACTTATTTATAGCAATGGAGTGAAGAACTTCATGTGCAACAATTGCACCTTCTGATGTCTCTCTACTAGGAACAAAGCCACCCTCCTCTTCTAATATGATTGTAGAAACAAGAGGATGTAACCGTAAATAAATAGCCTTTGTGAAAAATTTTCATATAGTGTTGCAAAGTAAAATAGGCTAAAAATTTGAGAAAGTACTTGGAGAAGCTAACTTTGGAATGATAGCAATATGAGTTACATTGAACTTCTTTAGCATTCCACCTGATTTTCTTGACTCTGAAGCATTTAAAATATCAATCCCAATGAAATCCCAACATTTCTGATAAAAGATGGAAGTAAAACCATCAAGACCTAGGGCTTTATCAGGTGGCATGGAAAATACAACTTCCTTAACTTCCTTAATTGAAAAAGGAGCCAACAACCTATCATTTTCTTCTTGAGAAACCAACTTTGGAATTACTTGAAGAAGTTCTTCTCTTTCCCTTGCTAATTGTACATTATCAACGTTGTTAGCATATAGAAATGATGAGAAAAATTTGATGCCTTCATTTTGTATATCTTCCTCCTTTGTTAGCAATACTCCTGGATCACTATCATGAATCGAGAAAATAGTATCTTTTGATTTCTTGATTTGAGCTGATATATGAAATAATTTTGTATTCCTATCCCCATCCTTTAACCACGGTTCTCTTGATTTCTGTCTCCAGTACACTTCTTCTCTCAAAATAAATTCCTTCCATTCTTCTTACAATTGTCTCTGCTCATAAAATAGTGCATTATCTAGGCCATTAGCAATAATGCTTTCATTTACCTATGAAAGTCTTTTGTACACCAAATATTTTTGCACAAAAATATTCTTAAACACTTGTTGATTCTAGAGTTTTAAATGCTACTTAATGTGATCCAACTTCTTACTCAGCTGAAACATTCTAGAACCTTTACAAAAAGGTGTATTCAACCACCATTGCTTTAGAAAATCAATAAGTTGTGGATGTCGAAACCACATAGCCTCAAACTTAAAAGAGGATTGCCACTTTGACTTAATTTTTTTGGAGTCAAATCTAAAGAAATCTCAAAATGATCTCAAGTAGAAAAAGGATTTTTTTTTTTATGTTAAATCATATTCACTTACTATCTAGTTTGGAGAAGTTAGAAACCTATCTAGCCTTTCCAAAATTTGAAGAAATTTTTTCCTCATGTTTGTCCATGCAAACCTCCCATTTTGTGGAATTATATCAACAAGAGAATTATCTTGTATAAATGAGGTAAAGTCTTCCATATCCATTTTAGGTGGACATATACCACCTTTTTCTCTGATAAGCTTGTTATTGCATTGAAATCACCTGAGAGAACAACTTTATTTTGACCCAATAGATCCATAGTTTGTTTCAATTTATCCCACAACAATTTTTTTCCTACTAAATTATTTGGGCCATATACATTCATCAACCAAAAAGATAAATAAAAATGAGTAATTTGCAATAATTGCTAATTATGCTCACAAGTAATATTGTTAATATTTACTAACTTAGCATTCCATAATGTAATCAGACCTCCTAAAGCTCCTTGAGTGGTGAGAGAAAATAATTTCACTTGGACCACTTCTTTCTAAAAGTTCCAAAAGTCTCATCTAAAATTTTAGTTTCCTGAAGAACTACTACATCTGCCCCACAAACATCCATCTGTTGCTTGACTTGGGCCCTTTATTCTGAGGCATTTATGCCTATGAAATTCCAAGATATTATCCTCATTGCATCCTAGGAGAGCAACGTGCTCTCCTTGGCCTTTTTTGTTTCTCACCTTCTCCCATTTTTCCATCCAATGTAGACTAGATCCCTACCTGAATTTCCTCTTGCAACTTAGTAGCTAAAGATTCCCGCCCTCTCTTAGAAGGATATTTTTTACTTGTGGAAGGAAACAATGGAGATTGAGAAATTGACAATGATCCTAAATCATTTGACACTTCCACTTTCCCAAATACTTAAGTGGCAATATCATCTATCAACTATTCACCTACAGAAGATAAAGCTTCATCAACAAATCTCTCAAACTCCTTATCAGAGGGACAATTAGAAGGATGTGAATAATTAATACCTTCTAAAACTTGTTCAGGTTGCAAGATGTTAATGCCCTCTTCCTCTTGACTGTTAAAAACATTAATCACTTCTTCACATTTATTTGACAACCCCAAAGTTAACATTGAAGCACATTGATTAAGTTATTGAAAACTAACAATCTTAATCTTAGGGACCGAAAGATTTAGGGAATGAAGAAAAATGTTTATGGGAAATAGAAAATGCTTGTCCTAACCAAGCACAAAGGAAACAAAGATAGACTTATTGTATGCACATGTAAGCCTCATGAAAGTTTTGTAAGTCTTAAAAACAACAAGAGTTGAAGGCTTGTCCTTGCTTACCAGATCTAAGGGAGAACTACCCTTAACACATTTAACTTCATCTGAATAGGACCCTGACAAAAAACCACAATCAGGACACCCAACTTTTTTCAAGAATGTAACTTTTGGAACCCCTAATTGTTGTAAAACATTGCTTGTAGATCCTCTATACATAATTTTTGTGCTCAATGCATTAAAATCTGACTCCACTTATGACTAATATCCAATTCCTTAAGTGAAGTGGGAAAATAAACATTTTGCACAAAATCCTTAGCAGGTGTGGATAAAGAAACAATTGGATTGACATTTAAAGAAGTAATAGAACCTTTGGGAGAAAATTCATTTACCTCTTCCATGGTCACTACCAACTTCAACTCACACTTTCTTGAATGATGAATCGATAAATGACAATGAAAACATATTTTGTGCGGATCCTCAAAGACTACCTTCTATTTCCACAAACCATAGATCAATTTGATGTTTAAAATAGTAGGAAGTGTTCTTGTGACATCAATAAGAAGCCAAAGCTTCACTAACAATGAAGGGTTGGACAAAACTACAGATCTTGATGAAGATAAATGCCTAATTGATTACCCAAAGTTTCAATAATTTGAGGCTCTTTGTACTCAAGTGGCAACCCTTGTAACTGAATCCAAAAAGGAATGAATTTGACTGAGGGACAAAAATTTGGAGTTCATGGAGAAGTACATAAACCATGACCCTCACAAATCCAAGACTTTTTTCTATAAACAACATTCCAAGAATCTTTTCCAAAAAAAAGAACAAAAATCCCTTCCCCCTTATCTAAGTAAAAAACTTGATTAGATCCCTCCCATGTTTGAAAAATACACCATTGCAAAAAAGCAAGATCTGGAGAAAATTTTCAAAACTTTAGATGAGTGCCACCTCCTCAAGATCCTAGACTTGCGGTTGCAGCATTGTATCCTTCAGAGTAACATTAACTTGATCTCTAGAAACTCTACTTGATCTCCTTTGTTGTTTAGGAACCCAAGCCTTGGCATAGTAGCCTAAAACATTGGAATTCCCCTTAGAACAAAAGCTATGTGCCTTCTGCCCATTGCTCACAAACTCAACATTCCTTTTAACCTTCTGATCCAAGAAAGCCCTATTATTGATGTTAACAGTATTAGGAAAAGTCAGAGTAGATCGAACAGACTGCTTTGGAACAAAATATTTTAGACAAGAAATAGATATGTTGTTGGGGAAAGTGGTAGGACACGGGACAGAGGATTCTAGATTGAAGGAAGCTCTAGATTTAATGGGTATATTATTAGGGAAAGAAGCCAAAGAACAAGATTCAACAACCACCTCAGACCAAAGCCTACAAGGAGAAGTAGATTTACCACTAGATTCTAAATCTGATATACAAATATCAAAGGATGGCTACATAACCTAAACAAGCGACTTTCCAAAGCATTAGGGAAAAAAAGAGTCAAATGACTGATAATAAGAAGCACCACCAGGCCGAGGAACACCATTAAACCTTGGTTGGAACCCAAAATCAAACTGTTGGACACCATTGAAGCCTTGAAGATTCATAGAATGACATGAATTTTTCAAAAAATTCTCGTTAGCACTGCAAGGCGCGTTCCAAAGATTGTGGACCATATTTCCTCTCTTCATGTTTTTATTAATAAAAAAATACAAGGGGCATTCAAAATTACCAAGGGACCCATGATGCATTTATTTATAACAACCAAGACTTGGGCATTGCATTTTTCTTTTCCAACATTCACTTTTTTTGTAAATTCACCTTTTACAATTTTTAGTGTTAAATTTACAAAAAGAATTTTAAATTTTAAATCATTACCCACCCACCTCCAAAAAAAAAAAAACTTAGACCCCTTCATAATATTGACATCAATATCAATACAATTTCAATAAAAAAAAATTAAGAAAAAATCTCAACCATGTTGAATCCAGTGCTTGAAGGTGAACCTGCAACTTTTTGGAAACCAAACAAAATCAAAGATTAGAAATGAAAAAAGATTTGGTGATGCAATATTTCTCAACCCCCTTGGATGCTCCTGCATCAAACATCTCGAGTAAGTGAAATGTTCCATGAGTTAGAACTCATGAACATTTGAAGATCCTATGTTTGTTTTGCATCCACCTTTCTTTCTTTTCTACTTGGTTTTTCTTTTTATTTACCCTACTCTAAAACTTCCTATCTCTCCCTTCATATTTCCTCTCTTTCTTCCTTTCATAAAATTCATCTTGCTGCACCATGGTTTATCTTCCCTTTCTACTTTATCATTCTTAACTCCTACATATAAATCAACACTAACAAAATCATTGAAATCAATAAATTCTTTCTGCACATTCCCTTCACCTATTTCTTCTTCACTTTCTTCTTCCCGCATAGTGAAATTAATAACACCTTGTTGCACCTCAACTTGTAACATCTTATTGCTGCACTCTTACACTTCTCTTCCTTCATATCCTTTTACCATTTCATTTGAAGAAAAAATAACTTTAACATCATCTTTGCAAAATGTAGAAAATAGCTCATTACCTCTGTTTTGTTTTCTTCCCCTGTTGTTGCAAAATATTTTTTGATCTCTGCAATACCCTTCAATTCTAACCATGTACTTACATACAAATTAAATTCATAAAAAAAATCACAAAATGCAAATTTTACATCATCTTTCAATGCTACAAATTTTGTTTCACCTGTTGTTAATGCAAGCCATTCCTTTTGAACTACTACAATTTGCATTATTAAGTCATCTTCTTCTATATTTTATGTTGCTCCTTCACTTTTCTCATTTACCATATTCCCATATACTCTTGTTGACTCTTTTTTCCCAAAAATATCAATGTTTCCAAGTCCTTTAATGGACCAAACTTTGCTACAACTTCCCTATCATTTTCCACAGCAATGTCATCCTTTTCTCTCTCTTTCACTTCCAAAAATTCTTTAATCTCCTTTGCATATAGCTTAACATAAATTTCACTTTCATAAATCTCAAAAAAATTATTTATTACCTATGTAATCTCTTGATTCTCTATTGTTGTCCCAATCTTTTCTTCTTGATTGTCTACTTCAATATTTTTATTTTCTTCTTCTACCTCCCCCCTCGCATTGAACTGTGCTATTTTTTTCAATATATTTATGTCCTTCCAAGTACCAATTGTTTCCCCTAACTTCACAATCACCTTCTTCAACATATTCATTTATCTTTTCTACATGTAAATCAACATTATTCTCATCTTTGCAAAATTTAGAAAAATGAAATAATATCGCTTTTGTTACTGCTGCAACTTCTTATTTTATGCATGCAACCTTCTCATCTTCAATTTTTATGCCTTCTAAAAGACATATATTAGCTACTATTTCTTTCTTTTCCCCACCATATTCTTTATCTTTGGTAACTCCTACAAATAAAACATCTTTAGATAAAACATAGTCCTTAAAATTACCATTAAATTCATGATCCATAGAGAACATTTTCTCCTCTTTCTTTCTCCATTATTTCCCTATGCTTCTCTTATTTTCTTGCTTTCTTCCAACTGCAATTTTGTGGGCTAATCCCACACATTCTTCCTTCCACAATCTTCCCATCCTAGGGTTGCAATAATGCATTTTCTCATCTTTCTTCTTGTTGTACTCTGTGAAATTGTGAAATCTCTCTATTTCATGAGAGCTATCTAGATCTCCTTCTTATAAGTAACATTATATCCTCTCTTCATCATACTTTTCATCTATTACCTTACAATTGTCACATAATTTATTTTCACATTTTATTTTACCCAATTCAATTTATTTTCTCTACTCCATCTCTATCACATCCAATCTAGCCCCGATCTTCTTTAATTCTTCAATAATAAATTTATTAAACCTCGTATGTCGTCATTCTTCCCATAATAAGATTCCCATAGGTCTTCTCATGACCCATCATATCCTCTTCTTTGAAGACATTTTCAAAGGCTAGTGTAGGCACAAATGCAGGATTCGTAAAGAACTATCCAAAACATGCAACTTAGAGTCAACACAACGGAAATAACACAAGAATATAATCTACAAATATGATTCATTATTGAATTGGAAATATTTCATGCAACTCATGCCTCATGGGTGAACAACTAGGGCTCATAGACCTGCCATAAGAGTATTTGCCATGACCCCTACTTTCAATAAGTAATTTATAATTCAATAATATCATTTTAAAGCATCTAGTATTTAATTTATTGTTCGTATGTTTAATTAAATTAATTAGTAGTGAAATAAAAGTGCAATGAAACAAAAAGGAAATTATTATAATTTAATTATAGATTTTATTCATTCCAAATAAATGATAATGTTTGGTTATTTAGAATAAATATTTTATTCCCAATTGAATGAAATTTATTTATTATTTATTTAGAGTAGATATTTAATTTGCAAGTAAATAATATTTCTTTATTGCGTATTAAGGGTAAATATTACTTTTGCAATTTAAAATGACATTAATTTAATTGCAATTAAAATATAATTCTTTATTACTATTTATCAAAGATAAATATCATGCATGAAAATAAATTTTATTTTTTATTTTAAAGATTAGGGTAAGGAAAAACAAAAAAGAAATCTTTAAAAAGAGGAGAGGAGAGTAACAAAAACAACATAAGCTTTCTTGATCTTTATTTCTCTGCAAGAATTATAACGGAAAATGGTGTGCCAGGTAGGATTATTCTGGAGCACAGTAGATTAAAAATTGGTAGAAAGAAGAAGAGAAATATGGAGGAAGGAGAAATAAGAAGAAGAAAATTCTACAAAGAGTGAATTCTAGGGAAAGCAAGAACGGGAGAAGAGAAGAAAAGAGGGGAAGTTCAAACTTTCCAAGTTTTTGAATCTTTTCCATTGCATTTAAATTTCAAATGTGAGATTAATTGATTGTATTGTGAAAAGATTGAATTTCCTTTTCTTTTAAACCCATTCATGCATAGTCTCTGTAATTGGTGTTTGGTGTATGAAAGGTATTACCCCGCCTGTACAATATGTATGTCTTTCCTAATCATATATATATATAATTTTGTAACTCCCTGAATTGAATACTTTAGTTATAGAGTTGGGTTCCAGTTCATTCTTCTAATTATAATGTTGTTCAAGATCTTATTAATTACATATATATAACACTCATGTAAATGATATTTGGAAAAATCGAAGGCAGTTATCTTGGAATTGTCGTAGCTAATTTCTTTGTTTTGAGATGGAAAAATTTAGAACTGAGGAGGGGCTTCTACAGCCGCACCCTCCCCATTGGGAGAGGGCTACACTGTGGAGGCAACACCCTCCACATGCCTATGGAGAGGGAGTTTCCCTCCACAAGAAGCGTCCTCCCCAAGGGGTAGCACCGACCCTTGTGGCTAAAACTTGTTTAAAATGAAATCTTTCCACTGAACCAATAATTACTGACTTGAAGTATCCAGCCCTGGAAAAAATTCCCACTCAAATCATACATGAATACATACTTCTTTAGCTAATCTAAATGACCTTTCATGACTATACAAAAGTGGTGGAAGCCAAACACATGGAATAAGCTAGCCAACATAAGTGCATTATTTGTTGTTTGACAACGACTCAAAGCCAATGAAAATTACCATTAATAAATAGTAAATACGTATATAAATTTTCACCGTAAGTTTAATGATTCATCACAGAAATAATTTTTCCTTGAAACTACTTACAAAAACAAAATCAAGAAAACAAATCAAAGACTAATATAGAATTTAGTTTTATGATGATAGGCAAGCCTTAGATATGGCCAAAACAATGAAAATTTTAACAAAAAGTATGAAAATTTCTTCCTATCATTCAAATCATGGCACTATGACCATGATTGAGAATGAGTCGCATGATTGAACATATAACAAATTAACAAGTTTAAATGGAAAACCTTTGTTAAGAATCTTGCTTACAAAATGCACTAAGGGTATAATTACTGGTAATGCCCATTATTTCCAAAAATAGAAGAACTTCATTCAAATACTACAAAACTCTTTAGCTCTCCATCAAACCTTTTTTGTTATCATCCAATTAAAAAGCCTTTTGATATTCTAGATATCCAAATTTGAAGGTTTTAGAGATAACGCCAATGGTTTTTGTGTCCCAACCCGTAGTCACAATACATGCTTAAAAGGAACCATTTATTATAAGTGTACTTCAGGAGGAATAGATATTTAATAAATAGTTAATAAAGTAAAGAAAGTAAATTAAGTGGAAAAGAAAATGTCAATTATATTTAATTTAAATATATTTAATTATTTCTATTGAAGAAAAATATTCTAAGTATGAGACACTTACAGGAGGACAAAGTTAAAGATTTGGATATAAAAATTGGAGATATTTTAAGACACTTGATATATATATATATATGGATTTAGATTGAAATTAATCTATGCATACTAGGTATCATGAATCAAATTGGGGATTTTATAAAAAGATAAATAAATGATAAACCATACCTTACCTTTTTAAATATTAGGTTTAATGGTGGCATTCTTCTAGGGCATCATGGTTATAAAGTATGTAAGGAGAACTTTGGAACTCCCTCACTTAGTTGATTTTGTGTTTTATTTGCATATGAATGTATACCTTCTTAACTCTTTTATAGTTTTATTCACTTATTGTTGAACTCTCTATGAAGTTATAATCAGAATGTGAATGGCTTATGACTTTCAATGTACTTGTCTTATTTGAAAATACTTGGGAGCGATTCATGATAGTGTCGGCATTACCTTATTCTCATATGCAAGGATGATGCATTGGTGAAACTTGAAAATGTTGCTTGGAGATTTATGTGACTTGTATAAGAATTGATGCAGGAGCATCCAGTGGTGTAAGGGCAATCTTGCATCACTCAAAAATAGTTAAATTTCAAGTTCATCGGTTTTTAGATGTTTTTATATTTTTGGATACCCTTTTCGTCATAATGAAATTCCCAATTTACGGTTTTTCATTTCGGTTCCTGGGTTGAAAGATATTGTAGTTTTAGTTTCCCAGATTTGCACCTAAAAATCTTTTGAGTGGGATTTGAGGCACTTAGAGCTTCCGGAATGGCCCCGAAACTTGCCAAAATTGGTGTAGCAAATTTTGAGCGCATTCTTGACTTCGAGACCTTTCCAACGGTTTGAACGGTTCGTGAATCGGAGTCCTGGATCAAAAGTTATGACCCTGCGAAGTTGGCGCACTTTCTAGAAGATACCATTGCAAATGCTCTTTTGAAATTTGAACTTCATGTTGTAAATTTTTGGCGCCAACCCGCCTAAACTCAAATTGAATGTTGTTTTGGCTCCAAACAAATGAGGAGCTCTATTTATGGGCAGATTTTCTAATTTTTGGGTAACTTTTTGGGGACAAGCTCACATATTGTGAAAGGGTTATTTTGTAGCTTTCTGTAGCTTGCATGTGTTGTAGAGCTTGGGGATTTGAGATCCTCTGCATGTAAGAAGTTCCATTTTCTGAATAATAAAATTATTCTCTAGTTTGTGGGTTATTTTCTGTGTCTCGGGTTTGCGCCCTCATCAAGAATTTCAATATGCCCTTTGTTAAGTGTGATATATAATATCCAGAATTGTGTAATGAATGGTCATGTTAGTGTGATGTCAGTGTGACAGTATGATCATTGCCTATGAGGCATCTTGTAACCATTGAAAATTTGTAGCTAGTGAGGCACTTTTACGAGTGGTTTTTCATCCCTACGAGGGTTTTTCACTCATGAAAAATCTTTGCGTTATGGTTCTTTGTGGATGCACTTATGATTTTTCTATTTCTTTAATTTGCATTTCAGTATTTGAATTTACATGCATAATCTTGTTTTGGTATACTCGATTCATTGATGCATGTCATTTCATTGAGTATAATGATGAAAGTAATTGAATTATTCCTCTTGCTCTGCACCTTTTATAACTAATTTATTTTAGTAAATTATCTTGGGAAGTTAAGAAATATAATTATTAAATGATTTATTGTCGAACATGACATTTGGTTATTTATTCTAAATAACCAAACATTATCATTTATTTGGAATGAATAAAATCTATAATTAAATTATAATAATTTCTTTTTTGTTTCATTGCACTTTTATTTCACTACTAATTAATTTAATTAAACATACAAATGATAAATTAAATACTAGATACTTTAAAATGGTATTATTGAATTATAAATTACTTATTGAAAGTAGGGGTCGTGACAATATTCAATATTACAATTGGTTGAAGACCTTGTTACAATTCCCCAAGGGTCGATGCAAAAATGTAATGAATCTAAACATACTTCTAAAACTATCGACTTCCTATGAGTTACAAATGATTATAAATATGCTTCTCAAGATCTAACAAAGGTTTGTGTTGGCCTTAAGGGTTTACAAACCTGAAGAATAAACAACTATGAAGGTCAACCTCAAAATATGAAAAGATATCCTCCGCGACAAGAAATGACTTGTGAATCTTCAAGATAGATCCAATAGGACCCGAAATTCTTGTATGATGTTCCATTAGGATCCAAACATTCTGGAATAGGTCTGCACTAAGAAATTTGGACTAGGTCGATCCCAAATGCTCTGGCTGGTAATCACAGTGAAATTCTGGGAATGATAACTTTTAGAAAATAAAAGCAAATGATTTGAAATCTGGATATGTGATAGATGTCCATGTTTAGATGCTATATCTTTCTCCACAAGTTGAGAAAAAATAATGTGGAAAAATGTGAAATGAAATACTGAAATTGCTACTAAATGAAATACAAGAAAAGAAATATTTTTGGTTGATACAATATTGCTTTACAATTAGGGATGCTCTTGCATTAGACACCTAGGGTTGGAAGAAAAGTGGGTCCCTCACTTTCCAAGGCTAAGATGAAAGCCACAATGGTCTACCTCAGCTTGAGAAATCCATGATGAATCTTCCACTGGTCTTCCTTTCCACTTCACTAGATATTGTTTATAATGCTTGTTCCTAGTGCTCCTTTCAGTTCCGGTATCCAAAATCTGCTCAATTTCCTCTAATGCTTGATGTGGTAACTGTTCCTTCAAATTTGTTTCACTGCTACCACTACTTGACTGTCCTCCATGATACTCATATATGTCTGCAAGATTGAGAATAGGTGATATACCCAATGTCTTTAGTAACTCCACTTCATATACATTTCTAGAATCAAACTTCCTTAGAATCTTACACGGTCCAAACTTACTCATCTTCAACTTATTGTATGTTCTTGCTGGAAATCTATCCTTCCTCAAATATACCATCACTTCATCTCCAACAATAAACTCCTTATGTTTCTAGTGCTCATTTGTCTTCTCCTTATACTTATTGTTCATGTCTTCCAAATGCTTCCAGACCTGTTTATGCAATGTCTCCATGAAATCTGCAAACTCTTCTACCTTTGTACTCCTTTTGTTCTCCATACTAATTTCTCTTCGTTCTACAATTCCTCTAGGATGTGATCCTTTCACAATCTCAAATGATTTCTTCCCTATACTTCAGTTTATTGAGCTATTATATGCAAATTTTGCTTGTGGTAGAACTATGTCCCAATTTTTCAACTTATCTCCAACCAAGCATCTTAATAGGTTACCCAAACTTTTTTTTACCACTTCTATTTTTCCATCGGCCTATGGATGATATGTTGAACTGAACTTTAGGTTTGTCTTCATCTTCTTCCACAATGTCCTCCAAAAGTATCCAATGAACTTGGTGTTTCTGTCTGAAACTATACTCTTAGGTAATCCATGCAATCTCATAATTTCCTTGAAAAATAAGTTAGCAATGTGCACAACATCATTGGTCTTCTTACAAGGAATGAAATGTGCTATTTTAGAAAATTTATCCATTACTATCATTATAGAATCATATCCTCTCCATTTTCTTGGAAATCCCAATATGAAATGCATCTGCAACCTTGTTTGACTTGCCACTCTTATGCCTCAAAACAAATGTATAACTCTACAAGAACTAAACCCACCTCATATGTCTTTGATTCAACTTCCCTTGACCATTCAAATACTCTTGACAATCTGTATACAACACAAACTCCTTAGGCAACAAGTAATGTCTCTACTTCTTCAAGGCTTGAATTATGGCATAGCATTCCTGGCATAAACTGAGTATCTTCTTCTAGCATCACTCAATTTCTTACTGAAATAGGCTATAGGTCTTCCTTCCTGACTCAAAACTGCTCCTATTGTATTTCCACTAGCATCACAATTAACTTGAAATACTGTCAAAATCCGGTAATGCTAACACTGTATGCTTTTTCACCTTTTGCTTCAACAATTCAAAACTTCTTTGTGCTCTGAATGTCCACTGAAATTCTTTCATGTGTCCCCTCATTATCTTTTTCATGGGGCTACAAACACTACTAAATCTTTTGATAAACTTTCGGTAGAAACTAGCTAATCCATGGAATGATCTCACCTCTCCAATGTTCATAGTTCTAGGCCAATCAACAATTGCTCTCACTTTCTCAGGGTCCATCTTCAATCCTTCAACAAAAATAACAAATCCAAAATATACCAACTTTGTCTTCATAAAGCTACATTTCTTGACATTAATCAACAACTTCTCCTCTCTCAACCTCTGTAATACTTGTCTAATGTGCCACAAATATTCTCTGGTCTTACTGAAAATTAGAATATCATCCAAGTAAACAATGAAAAACTTACCAAAGAATTTCTTCAGTACCTCATTCATCAATCTCATGAAAGTTCTTGGTGCATTGGTCAATCTAAAAGGCATTAATAACCACTCATACAATCCTTCATTGATCTTTAATGCAGTATTCCATTCATCTCCCTCTCTGATCTTGATCTGATGGTACCCATTTGTTAGGTCAATCTTTGTGAAATACTTTGCTCTACTCAAATTTTTCATAATGTCATCCATCCTTTGCAATGGGAATCGGTACTTGACAATGATCCTATTGATTTATTTTGAATATGTACACATTCTCCATTCTCCATCTTTCTTTGGTGCAAGTACACCATGCACCGCACATGGGCTCAAACTTTCTCTGATTAATCTTTCTTCAACAACTCTTGTATCTTCCTGTTCAATTCTACATTCTCTACTGGTGTCATTTTATGTGTTTCCTTTTTTGGCAAACTTGCTCCTAGTATAAGGTCTATATGATGACTAATACTCCAGACGAGCAGGAGTCTATCTGGTACCTTCTCTAACATAATATCTTCATACTCTATCAAAAGTTTGACTACTTCATTCTTTGTTGTAGGATTCTCTATCTACGAGCCATTTCTTTTCTTTGGAATCAATGCAAAACACACATTCTAATGCCTCAATCCATCCAAAAATTTCCTTTCATCTACCAAACATAGTCTGGTAGTGCCACAAACTCCAATATTCTCCTCTTCCTCTAAAGGTATCAACTTAATTCACTTTACATTTGAAGTCACAATATAAGTATTCCTTCTCCTGTCATGAATTGCTTTCTTATCATATTGTCATGGTCTTCCTAATAGTAAATGACATGCATCCATAGACATAATATCACACAATACTTCATCCTTATATGATCCAATATGAAATTTCACCAAACATTTCTCATTCACCAATATCTTATGCTCATCTTGAATGCATGTTATCCAATAGGGTTTTGATTTTTCAATCTCTTCAAATTCAACTTGGTTACCATCTCCTCTAAAACTAGATTATCAGTACTACCACAATCAACGATAAATTTGCATACCTTTCCTCTAGACTTACATTTTTTTTTAATAGACTCTTCATTTTCAATGTTTCCTCAGTCACCTCTTCATGTATTAGAGCTCTCCTCATCACCAATGAGTCACCTTTCTCTATTTTCCCAACTAAATTAGGTGATTCAACATGTTCTTCATCCACATAAGTTGCTCTTCTAGTATGCTCAGGTTTCTTTCCAGTACTTCCTTGAGGGCATTCAAATGCTCTATGTCCTTCACCTCCACACTTGAAACAGGTTCCTCTGAATGGTCTCCTCTTAGATCCCCCTTCATCTCTCTAGTATCCATCATTGTGGTAAGAATTATGACCTCCTCTATCACTATGGTAGAAATTTTAGTCTTCTCTTCCTCTCCGGTATGAATTACAGTCCTTCTCTTTGCTTCGAAAGGGTTTTACATCTTTCTTCTACTCTATCTAAGGTCTTCTTTCTCTGGATTGTGATCCACTCTTCAAGAATCTTCCTCTTGCACTTCTTTTTCTTTGTTCAAAACTTCCTATTCAGTGTCTCTTCACCTTTAATGCAAATTGATATGCTTCTTCAACTGTAGTCATCTTCACCAAGCTCAACTCTTCTTGGATGTTTGTTCTTAGTCCATTGATATATCTTACAATCTTTTCTTTGCTTTCTTCACTATGACCGGTCTTGATTATCATCTTGTAGAATTCTTCAATATATTCCTTCACAGATCTCTCCTCTTGTCTCAGGTTTTGCAATATTTTCAACAGTTCAAGTTCATAATTAGCTGGTATGAATTGATTCTTCAACTTTGTCACCATTCTATCCCATTTGATGATCTTCTCTTTAACTCAAGTCTATTTCTATCCAATCAAACTTCTTTCCACCATAAAGCAGCATGAACTTTCAATTTTTTTTGCAAAAATCTGACTCTTTTCGGATCTTCAATTTTTTCATATTCAAAGTATTCTTCCATTTCATTGATCCAATCAATCAATTCTTCGGGATTTAAATTTTCCACATAATTTTGAATTTGAACACTAGGTCGCTTACCAATATTTGAAATCACTTTCAACATCTTTATATGATATGATTCCTCTTCTTCTTCACCTAGGGATTCTACAATTTGATTCACAACATGATCTATTTCATCATCACTTTCATCCTCATCCCTAGGGTTTAGGCCTTGCCTTTGATCTACTTCTACTACATCTAATCAGACTTGCATCTCACACATCATTTCCAACATTTCATCCACTATTCTAGCAACATTCGCCATAGTGGGTGCTCTCCTTGGTGACATCTCTCCCTTTGAATCAGTGCAAGTACCTCAATTTAGCGATCTGGCTACAAGGGTTTCAACTACCTCACAATCAACGATCGATTGAAAACACATGTAGTTTTCCTCAATTTGGTGATCTATTCACCTCAAGGAATTCCTTTAAGACTCACAAACTCACTCTGATACCACTTGGTGCACACATAGATGGAGGGTTCAGAAAGAACTGTCCAAATCATGCAACTTAGAGTCAACACAACAAAAATAACACAAGAGTATGATATGAAAATATGATTCTTTATTGAATTAGCAATCTTGCATGTAACTCATGCCTCATGGGAAAACAACTAGGGCTCACAGGCCTACCACAAGGGCATTCAATATTGCAGTTGGCCAAAGTCCTTATTATAGTTCCCTGAAGGGTTGATGTGAAAATATAATGAATCTAAACCTACTTCTAAATCTACTGACTTCCTATGAGTTACAAATGATTATAAATATGTTTCTCTAGCTCCAACAAATGTCCACATTGGCCCCAAGGGTTTACAAACCTGAAGAATGAACAACTATGAAGGTCGACATCAAAATATGAAAAGATATCCTTCGCAACAAGAAATGACTTATGAATCTCCAAGATAGATCCCATAGGACCCAAAATGCTTGTATGATGTTCCATTTGGCTTCACGTGTTCTGGTAGGTCCACACTAAGAAATTTGGACTAGGTCGGCCCCAAATGTTTTGATTGGTAATCACAGTGAAATTTTGAGAGCAATAACTTTCAGAAAACAAATGCAAATGATTTGAAATCTAGATATGTGATAGATGCCCATGTGTAAATGCTATATCTTTCCTCACAAGTTGAGAACCAATAATGCATTCAAATGCAGAATGAAATACTAGAATTCCTACTTAATGAAATGCAAGAAAAGAAATGTTTTTGGTTGATACATGATTGCTTTACAACTAGGGATGCTCCTACATCAAAGACTCACAAGTTCCTCTATAGTCATAGGTCCTCCCTATAAAAAACTCACTCTTGCTTATCCTCTACCCAAAAGATGGTTTATGCATCAAATGGTATCAGAGCCGAAAGATTGATTGAGAAGTATTGCAGGAGTGAGTAAAAATATTATTTTTATTTGCTTGGATATGTTTTGAGAGGAAATTGAAGAATTTTATTTGTTGGAATGTGTGAGGATTTGATTTTGTTGCCTAGAAAAGTTTTAAATGTGTTATAGATATTTGTTTGAAATTTATTGTTTAAATATAGAGCGGGTTGATTGGCTGAAAGAGTCAAAGTAATTTGTAGTTGTTATCCTCCAGCAAAGGTTAAGGTTGGGTAGAAGGTGCATGCAAGAATGCATATTCTAGAAACTTTTGTTTTAGATAGTCAAGTGTGAAGATGAATTTGAAAAAGAGAATGAAGATTGTTTTGAAGAGGCCAGTTGTGTGGATAGCTATAAAGTAATACCTGAGGAATAAAATTTATGAGATGATAAAGACATCCATTTGATACTAGATAGAATAGAGGCTATGCAAAATAGAGTTGTTACCAATGTGAGTGATTGCATTAAAGAATGTCATGTAGATGTCATAAATAATGAAGTTGCATAAGTTGAGGATGAGAAAGATATGAGAGAAACCCTTACAAATGTAAATGAAGAGGAAAATGATGAAAATTATATTTTATTTAATGCTGATTTGTTTGCAGGGAATGAAATATGATCAAATTTGGGAATTGAAAATATGGACTTGGAGAGTCCGAAATTTGACAAACAGATTGACGAAGATGATTACTTGTTGAAAGAAGAGATGAAAAAATCAACAAGTTGTTGGAAGGAGAATTGATGGACAAACACAAAGAGGAGTTTGCAAAACTTGTCGTTGGGGGTGAGAGGATGAATGTTGCAACAAAGGATGAGGAAAAGGGGACAAAAAACAAGAATGAGGTGAATTTTAATTTTGAATTAAGGTGTAATTAATCTTTATCTTCTTTAGTGAGAATAGAAGAGGATGTAAAGAAATAAAAGAGCTTGTAGATGGGAATTTTCAATATCCATGGAGTAGTAAATGCAGTTTGTATGAGGATGCAGTAGAGGATTTAGTTGTAGATTTGTGTATGCATAATACATATTTGTATGTAGAAGCTATAAAGGATGTTGTAGGTGAGATTTGGTGGCGATGATCAGTTTGTGGTGGCTCAAATCCCACAAGAGACTGGAAGAGAGGAAAGATGAAGGAAGATATAGGAAGTTTCAGAGTAGTGTGAAGAAGAAGAAAAAGGTGAATAAGGAATAAGGATGGATCAAAGGGAAGCACATGATTTTCAAATGTTCATAAGTTTCAGCTCATAGAACATTTCACTTACCTTAGGTATTTGATGTAGGAGCATCCGAGTGCATAAGCAATGGACTGCACCAAACACAAAGCATTTTTTTTCTTTTCTTTTATTTTGGTCTTATAGGCATGATTTCAGGGCACTTTTCACACATTTATGGAGTGTATTAAAAATTTAATTCTAGTACCTATTGGATAGGTGGCACCAAAGGCTTGATTTTCATGTGTTTTGTGGCTCATAAATTGAATATTTCTTCACTAAATTGGAGAAGGAAAAATTTCAACGCTTAGGTTGGAGGAGGCCACTTTTTGCATCTTGTAACTCCTCTCAAATTTGAATTTTACATTAATTAAATAGGTTGGAAGAACCTAGGCACCTAGTAGTGGAGTGGTGGAGTGAAACGGTGGAGAATAATTTTAGAAAAGAATTAAAATTTCCTATCGGAAATGAATGGAGGGGGTTTAATGAGGGGAATGGAAATGCCCAGTAAAGGTGAGTGGAAGATAATGCAATTGAAGACTAAGGGAAAGCTATGCCCCATCTAGAGAAAGAAGATAGAAACATAAATGAAGGATGAAAGAGATTGTGAAGAAAATTACCTATGAGACTGAGTTGAGAAGCCAAGGAGGTAACCACAAAGAAATGGGACAACATATGCTCATGTAGAAGGTTGGTTGAGGCCTCTTGAATTAGATTTGAGACCGCTAAGTGTTTAATTTCTTTCTAGATGTTGTTATTGTAGAATTTAAGGATTGATAATAAAATCAACACTTTGTTCTTGCACTTTTTGTCAATTCATGTGTTAAATAGCTTTGATTTGATCTCTCAAATAATTCAATTCATTGTTAAAAAGTTGAAATTCCTGTTGGTGAGATTTGGAGCTGCAACAGCGAACAATCTGATAGGATTCTTAGTTGTTGTACTACATCAAGTCTATGGAGTCTTGGAAGAACATTTTTCTCTTCATTTTAGAAAATTGTATAATAATTTGTATTGGTTACTTCCTTATTCTTATCCAAACTTGTAACAAAATATTGATTTATGGAACTTGATGTGTAGGGATGGAACTTGTGATCAAATTGTGTGTAATTTTAATTTAAGAAAATGGTTAATAAAGGTTGTATTGAGTTTTATTTAAAAAAGTTTTTCAAACTTGACATTTAAAATTATACATTTTCAACTTTTGAAATTCAGAGCTTGTTTATAGGTAGATTTATGTTTCAATGGCTATAGTGTAGGTCTAGGCTCAATTTATCAAAAGTTGTGGTCAATATTCTACTTTTGTGATTTTTTTTGAAAAACTTATTCATGGATTCAACTTTGAGTGAAAAATTGTAGGTCTTTTAATGACTTTAGTATTTCTTTAGTAGTGTATGGTGAGCACAAATTTGAATTTTTCTACCTTGGAAGGCTAGTAGATTATATTAGAGAACTTATGTAAAAAAACCATCTTTAGAATCCACATAAATTGTGAGAAATTACAAAATTACAATAGATACCTAGTATTTGCGATAGTTTCCTCTATATTATTTTTAGATACCTTTGGCATATGTATGACAACACTCTCTATACTCTTTTGTTTCCCTTTTATACAACTAAAAAATGTTAAATTTTAACAAAGTTATGAGTAATTTATTCCAAAACTTGTTTATGCAATAATTAGTTAGAATTTCTTTTATGAAGTCTTATTTGAATGGTTTAGTATATATTAATGTGCTTTAAAACTTTTCTACATTTTGAAATCATTTTTAAGTAATTTGTGAGAGCTAGTTATTTTCACCTTATGCGTAGAGATCAATGAACATAAATGTTTCCTTTGAGATAATTAATGAATGAACAATTGTTTAATTTTTGGTTGTAGTATCAAGTTTTTTTTTTTTAGACTACAGAAATTAGGTAGCACGACCTACGACCCCTTATAAATTGTAGTGCATCTGGTAAACTTTTTAACGTGACTGGCAATGCTAGCGTGACACGCCCTTTGGTACCACAGGGGTGGGGGAGACTAGACCTCATGACCAACCTTTTGCAACAGGAAAGATTTAGCCAGCTGAGCTAGGGCCCCCCGCTCCTATATCAAGAAAAAAATTAATCAATATAGGCCTTCTCTAATGAGAATGTATTCATTAAATACAATAAATAACACTTTCATGTATAAGTTATAAATAGACATAAACATAAGAATTTTAAATTATTATACACCTTTAAGAATAAGAAAAAGAAATAAATGATAGTGATTTTTATTTGATATTCTATCATCTTAAATGCATCAAGGATGGAGGTGTGTTTGTGTGAATAAAGACCTCTTTATCCCTTACCTCTCTCTAGCATGTACTAATTTAGTAATTTAAAATGAACAATGTTTATTATAATGGCATTCTCTCTCTTTCCTTATTTCTATACTTATAAAAGAAAGTGAACTAAAGTGTTGGTTAATGTTATTTTCCCTCTTTACTATACTATGCATTGAAACTAAGAAATGGATAAGATGAACCTAAATATGTTATGATAGGTTTATGTGTTCTTTCTTGTGTGAGAAAGAGATTCTACATCATTCTTTATATTGTGAATGTTTCTTGAAGGATAAAGAATCACTTATTCATGTTTATGATTCATTTATGCTTGTTTGAGTGTGGTTTTATGTCTATATATTGATTTTATGGTGAGAACTTATCTCCCCTATGCTTGTTATCCTTTTGGGATTAGTATACCTTCGATTACTTTCCTTATATGTACCACTTGAGTTTGCAATAAAGTACTCTTCTACTTGTGTATATGGCATTGTTACATTGAAATGTGTGCCACCCTTTGTAGATATAGAGGACATCATATTTTGATTTTTGTGCCACATACATGTATCTTCTCCGTGTGGAGAGTGTTTGTGTGTGGTATAGTTGTGTGTGATGCCTACATTTAAGAGTGAATGTGTTTTGACCTTGAGATAGGTAACAAGTGTATGTGAATTAATATAAACAGAGGTAAAATATGAATAAACATGAATAATATTGTAGACACCTAAAATTGATACATCCTCAATTAGCCTAATAATTTGGTTGTTTCTTCTATAATTGATTGAATATATCTAAGTGTATCTAATTAATTATCAAATTATCATCCCCTTATTAATTAAATGATATTTTATTATTTAATTAGTAAAATCACTATTCATCACTATTCACCCACACTCGATTTTTAACCTAAGTCATTTAATCATCCTTCCTCTAATGCCCACCTTAGGTAAATGAAATTAAATATTTATTTATCTCATCCCCCCATCCTCATCCCAAAAATTAAATAAGTATTTTATTTATTTAATTATATTTTTCCTCCACTTCCCATTAAGTGGGCTAAAATCAATCAGCCCCTTAATCCCCTATTTGCACAACTAGATCCTTGATTTGTTCCCTTAAATTCTCCATCTTTCAAGGTGTACAAAAGCATGGATCCTTTGTACACAAGAGTATGGCCCTTATACATGTGACATGGGCTTTTGTATAAGTCATGTGGATCAAAATACTTGCCCATCCCTCAAGGGTACTCCCAAGTACCCTTTCCATCTTGACCATCCATTTTTTCCAAGGGGAACTTCAACAATGGATTCCCCTTCAATCTTGGACCCCTCTCTATCAACCAACCATGTGAGAACATTTGTCCTCTCATTCTTCCAAGGGTCTCAACCAATTTGAGCCCTTGATCTCTCCCTTTAGTCTTATCCATCCATCCTCTAGCTTAAAACTCTATAAACTAAGAGCCCCCTTTTACCATTAACATCAAGTGTTAATGTAATGTTATGCTACTATTTTGAACTCTTAATATATCAAAGCAAATTCATCAAAATTAGCTCTTTGGGCACATCCACCTCATGTTGGTGCAACAAGGAGACGTAGTTAAAATATAATTGCATGTTTTTTCTTTGTGTTTTATCTTCATAAGTCTTATCTTGAAAGTTGTATTTGATGGTGAATTTGGTAGTTTAAATTAGTTTATGCAACTTTCTTATGCTCACTTTTTTATGTTCACACATATTATAAACCACATCTAACACAAGTGTATATCACTTATCAATATGCGAATCACATTAAAAATCTCACATCAAAACAAACACAAAAATAAATAGAAAATGGTATGACTAATTCCACTATTATCCATTAACTTTTGACCAAAAATTGTAAGTACTCAATTCAAATTAGAACTCTACATTAAGATAATTACAAGTATTTCATGTCCATATACTCTATTTCAAAAATAAATTAAAAGACATACCTAATTTCACCATTATAAAGTCAAAGCATAACAATTGTCCAAATTTTGTAAATTCCCAATTCAAATTAAGAATCTACAAAAGTTATATCATGATTAATTTCACTATTATAAAATCAAATTCAATGCAGTTTTTCTAACTTCTGCTAATTTTTTATGCTTTGTCTAAAAAGAATAAAAATAAAAAATTGTAAATTCCCAACTTTGGGAATCCACAAAAGGTTTTTTTATTGAAATGAATGAATGAATGAAAGATTTTAATGACGTCCGCGAGACCAAACAGTCTATGGGACCGAGACAAAACAGGCCTAATTTGTCTTCATCCTCTTTTCCAAGTCAGATCTCCTGCTGTTAAGTTTGACTAGAAGGCTAGCCGTCTGATTAATCTTATCTTCCTCAAATAGCTGGTGCATATTGTCCACTTTCAAACTATTTTCATGTTGAGTGCGGATATCCTCGTAAGCAATGCATTCCATGAAAGAAGTTCAATAAAAAAAACAACAGCAGATGGATTGCATAGCTGTAACAAAACAGCAGATAGAAAATCGAAAACCAAAGGCTTGTGGAAGCAACTGGACAGCTACAAAGCCGTATTGTAGCTAATGTTAGCAGTATTTCATGTCCACACGTAAGTATCGGAATATTCGCACTGTTTTCCAAGGAACCTAACGGAAATTGAAAACGTATAATACAAGGCCGCTCAGCCACGATAATATAGTAAATGCTCTGCATGTATTGACCACTTATCAGTTGTCGCCCATATTTTCTCATCATTCTTCTCATTTCAATCGCATTGCTTGTGCGCTTAGGGATCTCTTCTCGGCAACCAGGTAACAATCAATTTTTTGCATTCAGTTATTGCAATTCCTTTTAATTCAACACATTTTTGTCCCCCTCAAACCAATTGTGAATTATGCACTTTTTAGTATTGTGATGCCATGCTTACAGAGTTTTCAAATCGTTTATGGCGGTTTCTGTTTATATTCTGATTCGTTTTTCATTGTTGCACGTAAGGAATCATGCCATGCAATCTGACAAAAAAATGTAGGGCGGATTTTAGTTCAAAGTACTCCCCAAAAAAATTCTCAGAGAAGTTGATTTGTTATAAATTTTTATTGTGAAGGGAAAATGCAAAGTTTTTGTGACACGTTTTGCAAGCCCACAATTTTGACAAGAAAATATGGAGCATTTTTTAGTAATAACTCTAAAATCTGGATTAGAGGCCAATTCCAGCATCACAAAGCCTTTCTGCAATCGGCCAGGACTTACAATTTCACTACGAATATTGTCTACATAGAGAAAAAATGTGAAGAGGATTTTAAAAGGTCGATCTTTGCAATTTCTTTTCCTGTTTTCTTTGATTTTTTCTTTTTTTCATTTAAAGTTGATCTCTGTAAAGATTAGATGTCGGTTTGGGAAGATCTTTGTTTGTATTGTATATGTACATGTTTGGTGCATTGTTCAAAAGCATTTTGATGTATTTTGTAGGCAAAATGATCTTCTTGAACTCAGCACTTAGGAAAAAGTCTATTACTGTCCCGCCTATTAATGATCTTCTTTAATTAGTTTCAATTTGATGTTTAGTGCCCTGCGCATATTTTTTAGGGTACCAAGCCTTTTAAATACCCTGGGCAGCCTACCCTACTACTTAATATAACATTTTTCCTCATTGGATCTTGCTTCCAGTAAAAGCCACCTCCTCTGCCACAACTACTGATGCACATGAATGTAGGATGGTGGCTGGGTTCTCTAACCCGCGTCATCGTTGCAATAAGTATCGCATTATATGACTATAGCACGGCCCAATTGACTGGTGTTTTGCATTTTCATTTATATTGTCTGAGTTACTGCTGTAGAATGTGGTAGGCTTACTTTTTAAGGCAGATTTATGTCTCGGAAAAATCTACAGTCTCGTTTCGAGTTTAATAGATCTGTATCAATACTTCCATATGAGAGATAATAACAGGTTCAATCAATATGGACAAACAATTTCCTTATTGAAAATGTCAGGTCCTGTAACAAGAAATAGATGCAACAAGCGTCAAAATCAATGTCTTTGCCCATAACCACTCTGTCTTAACGAAAGAAGTGACCAACCTATGTTCAAGAATCCAGTGCATTATGTTATGCATCATGAATTTTCTGAACGGGGAGTACCTTGTATATCCATTTTGTTATGGTTTTTAAAGTAATCTGGGGTTTTCTATTGCTCAAACACATCTTCCAAGTAAGAGTAAGAGTGACTAATATTGCTTTTACCAAAATCTTTTCCTTATCTATGAGGGATTGATGGACTGTTTCTTGAATTGGTTGTAAGATAGTTTCTTGATGATAGGATTAAGATATTTTATTTTAGAAGTTATGACAGTTAGGGCTCAAACACTATCCTATCCTCATTTGGTACCCACATTCTAAGCAAGTTTGGCAGATGCATCGGTAGTCAGTAAGATGGTCATTGTGATCCAGGTATTACATCCATTGTGGGGAAATGTCCCTTAATTCGGTAAACGTAAAAGCCTCTTAAGATTACCTTTGGATGCCTTGAGATAAGGCAAGTGCTACGTAAATGGGGATGGGCTTAAGATAGACCCATTATTGATGAACTATAGTAAGTTATTCATTAATCCAAGATCCTAATAGATGTCATCAATACATATAAAGTTAATGCCAAAAAAAACTGGGGGATTCCCATCTACATCTAGAGAGATCAATTAAAAATCCATCTGCAAGCATAGATGCTACAACAGCAAAAAGTAGAATTTAACCATATCTGCTAAAATCAAGCCTATAGATTTTCTTATAACAGAATCCACCCAAAAGCACTTAAAAATGAAAAAACTGAGGCTAGATTAGATGCCTGTAGCAAATAATCATAGTACCAGTTCAACATAAAAAAAAGAGCTCAAAGGTCATGTGTTGACATTGGAGTCTTCAATCTAAGAAAAACATTCTACTTTAACTAAGTGATGTAAGAACCAAAATGCAACAAGATAGAGCTCATAGAGAACGTGGAGGTGGGTGTGGTTCTTCAACATGGTTACAATTGACCCCCATCTTCAGCTATCCCATGGTGAGACATAGGGCTGGGATTAGGTTCACAGTCACACATTGCCATAATTTTGATCTCTACTTCTAGATGTCCCCATGGCTACTACAAGTTACTCAAGAAGTAGTAGGAATGGAAGCTGGGTTTATTCATTATTCTCCATCACTTGCCACAAACTATTTTCGCCCAAAAATTTTAAACTAACTTTAACAACTCATAGAATAAAACATGTAGATTTTAATATTTATGAATCATGATGATAGCAACTCTTTTATAAGCTTTTTCTTTATCATGAATATTTACGATGATAATCATAAAACATTTCTGCATCATTGGATCTAGTAAGCCAAATTTGTTACTAACTCTTAACTCTTTAGTATGAGAAAAGATGTCCAAGTGCACACAACAACCTTGGATTGATTAATAAAGTAAGTTTTTGAGATAGAGCTGAAATCCTTGCAAGGTGAATGTTAACTAACTCTTGGCCTCTAGGGAGGACATCTCCTTCCCTGCTGCTTGAAGAAGATCCCATGTCATGCGCAAAAATTCTAAATAAAGCAGGGGCAAGTGGACTTGTTTGATGGACCTCTGCCAAATGATATGATTATTGATCTTACAGTTAACCTGCATGTGAAGCTTTCGAGATGAATATCTCAATAACTGCACAAAATTTGGAACCTAGCTAAGGTAGCATGTCTAAATAAAGTGTATCCCAATGGTAATTTGTTATATATAATATACACACATATGCATATACATACATACATATATGTAAATGCACATATACATATATTTCTATCTATATTTATATATGCATACACACATATTTTAATTTATACATACATATACATATATAAATACAAATATAGTAGATATAGGTATAGATGTACCTTTTGGTTAGATTCATGGATCCAACGGAAAGGCTTAATGCTAAGATGATATCATCCAAGATGAACTTCCCCTTAAGAAAAGCAGTCTCTTTGTGTTGTGCAAATCTTTTGAGCATATGGTCAATCCTCCATGCCAAGGATTTAGCAAGTAACTTATATGGTACATTAGGAAGAGTCATTAGCATCCATCTATTCATGCTATTTCTGTCAGTCTGTCAGAAGCATGGGCAATTAATGTCAAAATACCAGGATTAGTGTGCCTTCTGGGGAAACAGTGCAAAGAGATTCATTAGACATCTTAAAGAGGTCACTGTTTGTGGTACCCACAAAGCTTTGTAAATTTTCACGTCAAACCAACCCTCACAGTGCCAATATTCCACCCTTCATGATTCAGATGTAGCTTTTACCTCCTTAATAATTTAGTTAGCATATAGTGCCTTAATCTTCTACTCCATTAATGGGGACAATTAGTGCACACCTTTTTTAATTTAGTAGCCAGTCTCCTGAAGTAGGAGATAAGGCAAAGATATCCTATATTCTATATTGGAAAAAAATGAAAGAAATCATGTATCTACTCCTCTTGCTCTATTACTCTGCTATCTTTATGATGTAAGGACGTGATGCATTTGGAGCTCTGCTTATGCTTGATATATTTAAAAAACAATTTTCAAGGTTTATCTCCTCCTCAACCAAGTTTATTTTTGCTCCATCTTGTACTCTTCCGTTTCCTGAAGTGCATTTCAGCTTCATTACATCATCTAGGAGGGAGGTAGTATTTCTTAATTCATGCTATTTGCAAGCCCAAATTGAAGATTCTATCCATTATCTCTTATTTGCCTGGCCATAAGCTGTGCCTGACTTCTCAAAACTTGGACTTTCCTGTGGGCTGAACCTTCCTACCAAGAGATCTATTGATTATAATCCACTTGCTAAGGAACCAAATTCCATACCTTTCCTCCATTTATAGTTTTCTATGTGTGAGATGATCTTTTGCAAATGAAGTGCCAGTTATTACAAAAGTTTGATTAGAATCCATCAACATAGCAAGAGTCTCCACAGACTGGTTAGAGTAACCATACTTTTGATTATGAATCCTTATACCCCAATTTTCTTGAGTGAAGATGTTTCGTGAATATCAAGAATCATGCTCAGTATGTTAGGTCACCCCATGTATTGACAGTACAAACTTGCCATGCTTCTGATAATTTTCTCGCATTTAAAATGAGCTCTTGTCTTTCTTCAATATCCTTGAGTATGCGGAGTATAAGTCTTCTGAGTGTGTGAAATCACCTCTTTCAATTAGTAAGAGAATTGTATGTTTGAGAGAAATTAAAAAACGCACACCATAGAATCTATCCAGTCTTGCAGGAATTATCCCCTTCAACTTATTTCACCAAGCAAACCACCCATCCCAGTCCTTGCATTTTTGTTTCCAGTTTGGTTTGTTCTAGATGCAGAATCTCTTTGCAAATGTTCCAGGCCTGCTTTTCTTCTAGACTATGAACAAAACGTGTTCTCTGTCACCTTTACACTTCACCATATTAATATCTTCTTGTATCCTTCCTTGTTACCTAACCACTCAACCGTGAAAACCACTTGCTATTCATATTTACGATTCTTGCATGTCACTAATTGTGTAGTATTAAAAGATATGCAATGTTTGTTATTTTATTCCAATTTTATTGTCATAAACACAATAGAAAAACTCAAATTAGCCAATGAAGCTTCCTTTTATTTTCAGTTCCCCTCCTGGAAAATGCTAGCAACTCAAAGGCAATGTTTTCAACACTTGTGATATGTATTTTGAAATGCAAGGCAGGCAGTGACCAATGGCTTCACTACTGCAGGATCTGCCATAGAATTTTATGTATGGTTAAGTAAAGACATAGACTGGTGTAGTAGTCCCCATGATACTTAACATAGTAGCATTACATTTACATGACATTGACACGACAAATGGAAAGTGTCAATGGAATGCAGTTACATGGGAAAAACATGGCAAATTAGAAAACAGTAAAATATTTATTAAAGATGCAGAAATGAAAAAATGGGACTTTATAACCTATGAGTTGTTCAATAACTCGTTCTAAACATAGTGTATTGAATAACCTGTGGGTTATTCCCTTTTTTTTCCAGCTTATACTGGATTTTTTAGAACCCTAACATGCCAGTTTAACTTGGCACAGCCTGGATGCTGGGCACCAATTAAACACTGGTAATCTCATTTTACTCCCGTTCTATGCTACTACATTATTTAATACCAAATGTTGAAAACATCATAGGTGGGCCAATTTCCACAATCTTTGAGCTTCTCTTGGCTTGCCAATGGCATACAAATAGAAGAAAGCTTGATTTAAAATAAAACATTTGTCATGTTTCAGTTTTTCACTTTATAGTATGAACTATGAAGTATGAACCATTTGTATACAAGAATCAAATGCATCTGTAATTAGCTTTTTATACTTCTTGCTAACAACCAAAACATCTGGATAGCAAAGGGCTGTTATGCCAAAGAAAAATACACTTCTTAGCCATCATTAGTTTGATCAAGAAGAGAGCCTTTGCCTGCATCTTAAGTTGAAAACTTTCCATCAAGGGCTATCCCATCCAAGTATGTAGTTGATTCGGCCAAGATAGGAAAGTTTCATGACCACAGTACTCTACGTCCAAACCCTTGCAACCAAATACTAAGCTTCAGACATTGCCTTTAGTTTAAGTGCGTCTCTTCATATTTGCAAACATAATCTTTATTGGTTTGCTCGAAGTTCCCAGTCTTGTGGTCAATTCAAATGACCAATGTACTCATTTAGAATCATCTATTATACCGATTTTTCTATTTTGGGCTTTTCCAATAAGCATTCTCAGGCTTTGCATTGGTACTCCTATTATCTTATAATAATTCATGATAATATCGTTGGCTACTCGGACACATCCTAGAATATAAACACTTCATTTTTGTTCCTTGACTAGGTGATCTTCATCTACTTCCACTGCTTTGCAGGTACCTTCCCTTACACATCTTTTATACTTGTACTTGCTTGGGGGTTACCATTTTTGGGTTAACCCCCATGTGTCTATTTCTTTGGTTTTCCTACTTTTATTGCTTTTTTTTGTATTTGCTTTGAGTCTAGGGCCCTCCCTTTTCCCTAGTTTTGTGTAAATTCTAGCCCCGTTGACCTATTCTTGGTTATTTGTGGAGATTAATACAATTTTTTCTTTCTATCTATGTTACCCAATTGGCAGAAAATCAGGCCAAGTCTAAGTACTAAACATCCTAGAATCAGATTATGAAACGATGCACTTACAGATTTGGGCAGGGTTCACAATTTCCCTATTGGAATCATTTTAAATTGACAGCCAACGAACCTTGGCGATTCCATCTCTGACACGGCATTTTCATGATGATTCTAAGCTACGAAGCATTTTCACAACGATTCAAGCTGCAGGCAAAAATTTCGATGCATTTCGTTTGCCTAAAACCCTAAACGATGGTCAGTGTTTGATGTGTTTTGGCATTATGAATTCAAACTGTTATGAAATCATTGTACGTGCCATGTAGCTAGTTGTGGATCTGTTTGCCTTTTCTCGATTAATAAGAGAACTAGCAAAATAAATCTGTGCACAAAGAGATTCAGGAGAGGATTTGTCACACTATCGTGCGGTAGGTATTGCTATGGACAAATAAATTTAAGAATTATTTTATTTTATTATATCTACTCTGTTCCCAAGGGGTAAAGTGAAATTGTCTGGAGTGTGTTAACATTAAGAATAAAGAATTAAATAACAAGTAAGTAAAACTTTAGATTTAAGTAGAAATAAAATAATAACTAAAAATTTCAATATTTTAGTCTAAAGATTTTATCTAATTTTAAATAAAATATGAAATAGTAAAATTAGTAAGTAAAATATTATTCAAATCATTATGTAATTTGGTATATAAAATAGTAAATGGTTATGTATTTCAGTAAATAAAAATAAATAAAATTATAGCTATTACTGGTGGTTGTTAAATGAAATGAATTAGTGGAATTGCGAGTCTAGAGCTATGTGAAGGCACTCTGTTATGGATTTATCAGAGGATGACTCATACTGCATTTGTCACTTATTATGCTTACCTGAAATCAAGGAACTGCTTAGTGATTTATTTGAAATTACAGGATGAGTCCCATTCCATCTGGCACTTCTTTACAAGCGGTATTATTTGACGTTGATGGAACACTATGCGATTCGGATCCTTTGCATTACTTAGCTTTTCGTGATATGCTTCAAGAGGTTTGTTTAAATTCATAAATTCGGACTGTAATTAGCACTTATCCCTTTTATCCGTGTTGAATCCTTTGCTTGTTTCGTAAGATGACTCTGATGTTATAATCCACTTGAACAATATCAGGTTGGTTTTCAAGGGGGTGTTCCTATAACTGAGGAATTCTTTAGTAAGAACATCAGTGGCAAGCATAATGATGATATTGGAACTATTCTTTTTCCTGATTGGGATGAAAACAAATGTAAGAAATTTCTTGATGATAAAGAAGCTTTGTTTAGAAGGTATGGATAAAATAACTCAAATCATGTCAAATAAAAATGAAATTTCAAATAGTACTTCAAAATACCAATATATTTTCAGCTTTCATGTATTTAGTTAGTAATTCAACTCTGCTTAAGTGAATGAATGATATGACAGCTCTCGCCCTGTTTTATCATTCTGCAGTAAGGCAGGTCAGCATCTGAAACCTATAAATGGCTTACATAAACTCTGCAAATGGATTGAAAGCCGTGGTCTAAGGCGTGCTGCAGTCACTAATGCTCCAAGAGAAAATGCCGAACTCATGATCTCTATTGTAGGCCTCACCGACTTCTTTGAGCATGTGGTTATTGGGAGTGAATGTGAACAGGCGAAGCCATTCCCAGATCCATATTTGAAGGCCCTAGAGCATTTCAAAATTCCAGCCGATAGAGCAATTGCTATTGAGGTTTGGTCTTAGAAAGACAGTTTTTTCACTTGTGGCATTTTAAAAATCTTTGAACCTTCATCTGAATAATTCCTGTTTCTTCATTTTTTACTTTGTAGGATTCTACTTCAGGTTTGAAGGCAGCTGTTGGAGCAGGATTGGCAGTTTTAGGGGTGACCACTAGGAATCCTGGACAGGCACTGCTTGAGGCGGGAGCTACATTTTTAATCAAAGATTTTGAGGACCCTAACCTTTGGAAGGCACTCGAGTCGTAAAAATCCAGACATGGATTTCAGAAATAATTGGGAGGAAGTTCCATGGAATTGATTAATGGTCAATTCACATTTTGCCTTTTATCATAATTTTTATGATGCATGCATTTGTCAAGGAGAGTCTACTAATAAGTAGCAACTTAAGGAACAATCAAATTCAAAATTTTGATTTTTGAATTTATGTTTGGACTCTTCCAACTCTGGGATGGTTATAACCTCACAACTCAGTCCGAATGTCAAGTTTCATGGGCTTAATTTTCTACGAGTAAGTTTTCTCAAGCATTGTCTGCTTCTTGGGAGGGGGTGCATTCTTATCATAGCAGATAAAGTATGAACACATTTTGTCCTGTTAATCTCAGCTGTCCAAACAGAAAACAACATTATTACTTGATAATCTACAGCCAATTGTGTGATACCCAATATATCAGGCTAACCAATTATTTGGGAAGAGTCCCATTCTTACAATGAACGCATTTTGTACATATGATTGTCCATGCATAAGACTAAATAACAAAAAAATTTAATTACTTATAAGCTATTGCCAAAAATAACTTCAATAAGCCTTTACTATGGAATGCATGAACATTCAATGTTACACCTATTATCTATTAGAGTTCAGTTATAACCTTGAGTTGGTGTACCTTGAGGGGCTAGTTTGTGGCATCCTTGGATAACATTCATTAGGAGATGAGGACTCATACTACATATATAGATATATATGTATATGTTTATGTAAGTGTTACCACAGTTTTTGTCCTTTTGCAAAAATGTGTTCACTTACTCAAATTTTGGCTATGAAAATTGTCGGTCTTTCTTATGGTTTTCAAAATTCCGTCAGCCCCCACCCAAGTTGTTAAAACCTCACTCTTGTCCAACATATTGAAATCTTTTCCTTAGAGTCATTGGTCTTTGTTAAGTTCATAAAGGTTTGTCAGAGTTCGAAAGAGTTGTCCCAACTTTTGTAAGTTTCGCCAAAGTTAAAGTTCAATTATTTCGGAGTTTCGCAATGGTTACAAAACTTTCATCGGCCTCTAATGGGGTTATCAAAACTTCTTTCCCTTTCGCTTGAAGGTCGTGACGGCTTTGTTCTAAGGAGTGATGTGGATAATACGTTAAGGACAAAGTATTTCAGAATTTCACAATGGTTATGAAACCTCTATCGATCTCTAATTGTATAAGAGTAAAATTGCACCCCTTGCAATTTCACATGCATTCTTGTATCCGCTTTAGTGTCCACTCCCTTAGTATTTGTGTAGGTTCATTTTAGCCCATGCATCAGCCTTTTTCCCTTCTCAAGATGCTCCATCACCCCTTTTCAGCAGCTATCCTCACACGACAACTTTATGTTAAACTTTGTGTTTTTCCCGTTTGTGTCGTTTTGTAGCGTGACGTGTCCAGACACTAGCGTGCCGCGCGGACGTTTGTGTGCTGCGCTAGCATCTTGCAACGTTTTAACGTTCAAACAACCATTTTTTAGCATGCTTTCCACTTGTCACCTCCTTTGGTCGGTGATAACGGCTCAAGATGCTTTGTAACCTCCCGGGAAGCTTCCTTTTGCTTCTTTTCTCTCTTTAAAAGAGGTCTTTTCACTTCATTTGCAACTCTTCCATTTTCTAGCTCATTCTTCTAATTCCAGCTTCACTCCAACTTTGGCTTTAGCCTTCTATACTTCAACTTCTGCTTGCATCGCTTCATCATAGCTTGTTGTAGTAGCAGCTTCAAGCTCTCTCAAGCTCCCTTTACAACACTCTTTGCAACTCTATTTTCCTTGCTTCATGCTTGTGAGTATCTTGGGGATTTCATATACCTTATCTATGGCATATTTACTTCATGATACGGGTTCTCCTCCTTGAGTGGGGATTGCTTTTATCACCTCTTTTGTGATACGAGTTCTCCCCCTCAAGCAGGGTTTGCTTTTATCATTCCTACTTGGTGGTGCGGGCTCTCCTCTTGAGCGGGTTTTGCTTTCACCACATGCTTTGTTCATTTCTCTCTTTCTCTATCTTCTTGGCTATCTGTGGAGGTGGGAACACCAAAATGGGGTTTTGACTGAGGCAAACCCCTACACAGCCCCAACACTTTCTCCAAATCTTACAGATGCAGGTATCAAAGATATCTACTAGCTGGAGGCTTCATTACTTGGATTGTTGTGAGCATCTTCATTTCTTCTCCTTGTCTTTATCATCTATTTTACTTTATTTTCGTTCTATTACATTATGTTCCTTTATCACATTCTATAAATTCTCAATAATCAGATTGCTAGTAGTTGCTTAGTTATTTTCTGTGACATTCTCACTCTCTGGTCTATACGAGACGCCAGTGCACTTATGGGACACCAGCGCGCCGCACTGTCATCCGTATTCTATGATGACATCCTTTGGCCGAGAGCTTGTCAATTTGTCTAGAGAATATATGTGACCTACTCTTTCGGATTCTGAAACTCTCACCACTGTTCCTTGAGGTAGTTTAGGGAAATTCGCCCCGTGAGGCTCTCTGAATGAAGAGAACTCATGAGTAGCGAATCCCCCTCTTCTACACTAATAAGGTTACAAAAACTTTCCATTTTCCAAAAAGGTGCTTCTTAATCGTTCCTTTTTTAAAAATTTAAAAAGTGGTAATAATAAAAGAAAGACACGAAGGGTTACACATGCCAAGCTTGGCAGAAAAATATGTTAACTACCCATCCACTCAAGCATTAATTATGGGATGTTTTAAGGTGTTTTGAGCCATTGAGAAATACATATTTCAGTTGAGATAGGATAAAGGATTGGAGTAAAGCGGAGAGACGAATTCTTGCAGTTCTCAATTCCTAGAGCTAAAAACGCATTAAAGGTACGACTTTCCTGCTTGAATAAGCTATAAATATTTGGAAATTCTATTTTGAAGTAAAAGACTGTACTGGCATAAGACTTCCCTTGCAAATCGAGCATATATCCTAGGGTTTTGGCCACAATGAAATATACATATCAGGATTACAAATATGTTTTCAGCCTAACCAGTACCATGCTGAAAATTGAAGATACCAAGCTAGGGCATGTGAGCTGATACGAGTTTTGGGAGAGAATTGGAAAGCCTAACCCTTCCCTCATTGCGCAGAGGTTAATTGAAAGCAGATTATTGCAAGCGGTCGCTTTTCCTATTGCAATTCAATGCCCAAATTTAATAGTGGAATGCATTAAACATTATGACTATGAGGCACAAGAAGTTAGGACCAATGATAATAAATTTGTAGTGAAAATCCAAAGAGACTTTTTCCTCATGTCTAAGGATCCTAGAAAGAGAGTGATACTTGATATTTGATGTCACTATGCCGCAAACTTCTTTTTCAGAAAAGAAAGGTTATTATAGGAACACAATTTCCAGAGAATGGCTTGCCACACTTAGAAAGGGTAAATCCCAGTTACCCAGAAACCTACACAGGAACCATTTTGTAAATGAGATTTTTTATATTATTGTACTCTTGCATAGGTTGAAGGGAAATGAAAAAGCTCATGAATTCAAAGAGTATATGTATTTTTTGTTCAGATTATACTTAGGGGGACACAATTCTTAGATTGAGCTCAACTTATAAGTGATCAAATACATCACATGATCATCCACTTTCAACTTATAAGTGACAAATACATCACATGATTGGAGTAAAGCAGAGAGACAAATTCTTGCAATTGTTAGTTCCTGGAGCTAAAAATGCATTAAAGGTACAACTTTCCTACTTGAATAAGCTATAAATTGTTGGGAATTCTATTTTGAAGTAAAAGACTGTACTGGCATAAGTCTTCCCTTGCGAATCGAGCATATATCCTAGGGTTTTGGCCACAATGAAATATACATATCAAGATTACAAATATGTTTCCGGCCTAACTAGTACCATGTCGGAAATTGGAGATACCAAGCTAGGGCATGTGAGCTTATACAAGTTTTGGGAGAGAATTGGAAAGCCTAACCCTTCCCTCATTACGCAGAGGTTGATTGAAAGAAGATTATTGCAAGCGGTCACTTTTCCTATTGCAATTCAATGCCCAAATTTAATAGTGGAATGCATTAAACATTATGACTATGAAGCACAAGAAGTCAAGACCAGTGATAATAGATTGGTAGTGAAAATCCAAAGAGACACTTTTTCCTCATGTCTGAGGATCCTAAAAAGAGAGCGATACTCGGTTTTGATTTCACTATGTCGCAAACTTCTTTTTCAGAAAAGAAAGGTTAATATAGGAACACAATTGCCAAAGAATGGCTTGCCACACTTAGAAAGGGTAAATCCCAGTTACCCAAGAACTTGCACAGGAACCATTTTGTAAATGAGATTTTTGATATTATTGTACTCTTGCATAGGTTGAAGGGGAATGAAAAAGTTCATGAATTCGAAGAGTAGATGTATTTTTTTTGTTCAGATTATACTTAGGGGGACACAATTCTTAGATTGAGCTCAACTTATAAGTGATCAAATACATCACACGATCATCCACTTTCAACTGAACGGGTTCTTTTATATGCCCTCATATCTTATTTATGAAATTGCTAATGCAAGACCTTGGCTGGGATTGAGACCAAGTTCATATCCACGAGAGGAAGTCCCAATCTTTGACTACTATGACAAGCTACAATTGGGAAAGAGCTACTTTCATCACAGGAGGATTACCAATACCTTTACCATGAGAGTAACTCGTGAAATACAAGGGGGTGTTGGCCTAAGACTTACTCCTGAAACCATACAACTGATTGATAGTTATGGGAGCCATTTCATACAATTCCATAGGTTCTCATTTATTAGGGTTGGAGGTTTCAATGGTTCTCCACTGAAACTCCCTAGGCATGGCGAAGATAAATTTGTATTAATAGAAGTTTGTAGACAGTTAGCAGAGGTGAATAAAAGATGCCAAGAAAGAAAGAAGGTTGGCATACAATTTCTTGTTGGACTTGATGATTTCTCATGCAACTCTATTTCAGATGCACTCAACATCGAAAGGGACCTAGTTAAGTATACATTTTTATGATCAAGGTTTTCTTTTGATAACAAAGACTTTGTAAGGAACAATCTGCAACCAAGTCCTGGTTTTCATCACATTCCTGTGTTGGAAGATTATTGGGTTGATTGTGTTGATGAGTACGAAGTAAGGAAGTGTTGGATGAGGTTGTCTTTGAGACAAACAAAGTTGTTCAATCTAATTTGGAATGTTTGAGATATTGAGGATGATGAATCGAATTTAGTGGATTCCCTACAAAATAAATAATTAAATAAAATAAATTAAAATAATTTATTTAAATTTAAATTATATCTTTCCCTACAAAATAAATGAATAAAATTAACATTTTATTTATTTGTTCAATTATGCCTATGAATTAAATAAATTCGTAAATAATTTTTTCAACTATTACACTTCATCAATCCAATCTAATTTTAGCTCCTACCCTATCTTAATTTTCTATCCATTGATTCTTTTAATTAATCTCTATCGTTGATCAAATGTCAAGTGAAGCATATAAATAAAACCCTTTGTTCACACATTATCCCGTAAAGCAGAATTTCATATCATTAGCAAGAACATCAAGAAAAACTTTAGTGGCGAATCTTCACCAATTGTCGAATTCTCGATCCCAACAGGGTGTCCAAATTGTTCGTATTTTACGAAGTATAGGTCCAATGCATGTCCATTTGCTAATGAGTTTTCTTATGAGGCATATTTAAGCAACAAAATTGTCATTGTCAAACTACGCGTTTCAATTGGATCGACTAATATTTTCACCTGGAATCCCGAAAGCATTTAATAAAACACCTGCATATTCGCCAATACTATTAAAACAACATTGTATCAGGACCCATTTCACCAATTAAAATTTATAAATAGTTGCTCATGAGGACCTATTTCGCCAATAACATTAACAAATAATTACATTTGAGGACACATTTCACCTTGAAAATTACAACGTATCGTTGTATAAGCAAGCGGGATTCACCAAATATTTAATATACCATTTAAAAATCCCACGGAATTTGTCAAATATGGAATCATGGATTGATATAAATACAATCAAAAAGTGTCATTTATTCTTAATTTCTTACACATTTTGTTTGGTTTTGAGGTTCTACTTCTCCATTCGGAACTGAAAGTCAGCGAACTGCGAAGCCGAAAACGTATACTTAAAAGGTGAGTGATCATTTATTCATAGTGTTATTAGTTATAATAATATGTTTTCTTTATCTCTTTTCCATTCTTGCTTCAACAAAGTGAACCTTAGAACTAAACTCTGAAGTTTCAAATTTTTCTAAACCTCCGACCCACCAAGTAGAAAAGATGAGTGATCATTTCTTCATAGTGTTATTAGTTATAATAATAAGTTTTCTTTATCTCTTTTCCATTCTTGCTTCAACAAAGTGAACCTTAGAACCAAACTCTAAAGTTTCAAAAAAGTCAGAGAATCAGTAAATTATGAAAATTTAGAATTCTGCGACAAGGTTATAAAACTCTGAGGACTAGCGACTAAGGTTAGGAAAAGCCAAAAAAATTATATTGTATTCCATGGTATTGAATTTGATATGTGATTCTACATCATTTTTAAAGAATAACACTTACCACACTACTTATAAATTCCTATTGCATTGTCATTCACCAAATCTTTGATAAATAACTGAAGGGAATATTATTAATCCATTCCTTGAGCAGGAGCTAACAATTCAACATAAATAACTTATAAAGGCATCCAATGTCCACCCAACTTAAACAATAAAAGTTTAAACTACCAAATCACCTAAATTATACTGAGAAATCCTTACACATCCATCACCATAAAATCGTTATTCACAAATAAACATTCCACAGCCATGAAACTATCCAAAAATCTATCAATCTCATGTAAATAGAGATAGAACTTTTGAAAGAAAGATAACTAAACCAATATCACTGCACTCTCCAGAAATGTTATTCACAGATAATAACACCACAACAATATAGCAAAATTATATCATCTGTCATCCCAATAATAGATATCACACTAGCAAACATTCAATATAAACAGAATAAATCTATACACCATAACTCAAAGATTATGCATGCATAAACTCCACCAATGTCTTCTATATCAAAATAACAGATAATAGCCAAAATAACAGTAAACAGAGTTCGCCCAACATTCAAAAGAGCCTAATCACATCAATTGAACCAATATTTAAATTTAACCAATGTCTTTGGTAATGGTTTCTTGAAAGTAACTGTACAGAAAATTAAAAGAAGTCATTAACTTAAAAGTGCCAACTTTAAAGAAAGTATATGAAAATGCTAAAAATAAACTATGCACCATTTCCAGCTTCCGGCTCCTCATTCTCCCCTTGTCGCAAAAAATTCTCCTGCATATTCATTCTGGCTTTATATTCCCTGTACCTAGTAATGATTGCCAAAATCTCCTTGCTGCCTGGTGTCAATGTGATCTGAAGCCCAGTTCTCCATTTTTTGAGAGCAACTTTAGACTCGTTCATTGTATCAGACCTCCTTTCTGCTTCAGCTTTAAATTTTTTGAGATAAAGCTCCAACCTCCCAAGCTTTGAGTAAGATTTTCTAGTCATCGTAGTAGGATGTGTTACTTCTCTGTTGAAGACTTCTCTAAAATTTGAGCAGATTTTTTTTGTGTCCAAAATTTTCTCATCAAAATCATCTGTTACCTTTACCTCCAGATCATGAAAGTTCCCCTTTATTTCACCTAACATATCCAAATACTTCTCTATCACTTATGTGATTTCCTTTACCAGGTCATCATATATGTTTAGTTTCCATTTAAGTGTATCAAGCCATGAAGGATCTAATTCCTTTGGATCACTAACAATCAATTCATTTACCAACTTCAATCAATCCATGGAAACTAACTCTTTCATTTCTTCTGAAACTACATACAGATTGGTTTGATCCTTTCTAACTTGCTGTAGTTCTGCTATTAATCCTTTTCTTTTATTAACAATGTTAGTGTAGGAAATCACAATTTTACTAATAAAAAATATAGCTTCCCCAGACAATTCTTCAATCCACTCACTAGCAGCCTTGGAATAATATAGATTTTTCTTAATCAACTACATCACAGACTCATCAATAACTCTTTCTTGGGAACTAGAAGCCTCAGTATACAAAAAGGGAGAAACAATGGAAGAGATAAAGTTTTTGAAATCCAAAATTTAAGATTGCAATTTTACCCTTTATTCCCTTTCTTCTTTTACCCACTTGGCTAAAGCATTGACTGAGTAATTGGTGTGATACATCACTTTCAAGTGTCTGGGGACCCATGTCAACATGTATGATTTTGTAATCATCCATGGTTATCTTATCATCATCTACATCTTTTAATGGTTCTGCAATTTCTAACACCTGATTACCAGAGACAACATTTAGAATTCTTAACATTTTCTGGGCTTTCTTGGGCCTTGAGGAAGATTGGAGTAATTTTTTCACTGTGTCTACTCCAACCCCAGCGGATGTCGTAGGAGTGTATTTCCTCTTCTTTTCTACCACTTTCCTCAACCATACTGGAGAGTTTTCTATTAGACTGGGGACCTTATCACTTTGAACAACCTCTCTAGACTCGCTAGGAATAATTGATATGTTTTCTATAGTAGGAGAAGATTCTTCATTCAAGGGCGGGAAAGTACTATCTTCAACAATATGCTTAAAGATGCTCTTTGAATCTTCTGACACAGGTTTTGTTTGGACATTTTTCATTTTAAGAGCAGGGGTGGATGGGTTGTCTTGTTCACATATTGATTTTGATTTAATTGATTTCTCCGGCTTTTCACCATCACCCCCAAATTGTGAATTGGAGCTAAAAGACTTGATGTCTATCCTCGCCGATGATGTACCTCCAGGGACTACTTGGCTAGATCCTTGCTCATTTTTTTCGGACGATTTTGGTTCATGAACAGAACTGGCAACCCTATGCCATTTTCCCTCCAACCAATCCTGAGTCCTTTTGAGTACTGGTGTAACACCCCTCCGTTTTGGATATTTGGATCGGCAGTGTTTTCTTGGTAATGTTTGATTATGCTTATGATGTGACTATGAACTTAGTGATTGTTTGATCGTGAACTGTTTGGTGATGCGCATGTTATATCATGATGTGACATTTGTGTCTGAACATGCTTTGACTTTGGAACTTGATTACTTGTGATCGTGATTGATTAAATGATGTAGAAGTTATATGTTGATGAAATGTTCTTTTATTCCGATGTTATCCTTATGACATGATTTGGAGTAACTTAGAATATATTTGATTTAATGATGTTTATGCTATTGAGCATATCTCCGATGTTAGATGCGTCAGTTAATGATACTGTATTGGTGAAAGAGGCGGATTGTATCACTCGCTTGCGAGCGCCCTACAATTCTGAGATTCCCTCTTCATGGTGTGTTTGATCATAACATACATATATATTTTGCACGTTCGACATGTTCTTTGTTGCAAGTTGGCAAGTACATGACATTGACTCCACCTGGCTTCACAGGTCTGAGCATGTCCATTTACCAACGGTAATTGATTGGGAGATAGTAGCTAGGTTTTCCGAGCCAAGTAGTCACCCTAATCATAGCGTGTTGTCGGGTTGTCGTCGGGGTCAGTTGTTTTAACTTGGTCAGTTTCCCCTTGAGTGTTTATTTAATTTCAAGTTTATTAAATGACTTGCGTAGTTTAATTGATGATTAAATGCGTTGAGTTGCAATGTTGAAATGTGATTTATTTCTTTGATTTATTTGATGAAATTAATAAAATAATTATTGGGTTATTGATTGATTTGACTAATTAATAAACTAGATTTAGTTTATTAATTAATTAGATTAATAGTGATATATTAAACGAAATAGCGATTTTGGCGTTATTGTATATCTAGATTCAAATGAAATTGAAAATGGAAGTTATATTGGATAGTTAGGATTTAATTAAAATCTTGCCTGAATGGTTACAATTAAATTAAAATAAATAAATAAATAAAGGATAGTGTGTTTTAATTTTACTTTTGAAAAATATTGTTGAGGAAATCATTTATTGATAATTTTGAAATGCTTATGTTTTATGAGAAATTTGGAAAATGCATAAAGTTAAATTAAAAATTCGAAATTGAGTTTTGAATTAAAAATTAGAAAATTGGTCTTATAAATTAAAAATTAGAAGTGGGAATTATGAATTAAAAATTAGAAGTGAGATTTATAAATTAAAAAATTATGAAATGGGTTTTAGAATTAAAATTTCGAAATTGGATTTTGAATTAAAAATTTGAAATATTCCCATGTTTTTAAATTATATTTTGGGTGAGTGGGAATTTTAGGGCTTTCTTTGACCAAATTGGAAAAAAACCCTATTTTGGAGGAAATGAGCTCTCATTAATTTTTTAAGCTTGCAATTTGGGGAAAAGGGGTTTGGCTATGGTTTTGCTTTGGAATTTTGAAGGAGATGGAGGTTTTGTTGGAGTTGGATTCAATGGAAGGATTGGAGAACACCATGGTTGATGGCTTCAAGTCTTGGAGAAAACAAAATCAGGTTCTTCTTTAATCTTGTTTGTTCATTTTGAAATAGATTAAACCCTCTTCATGTTTTTTAGAGATCTTTGAAATGTTGATGAATCCAATGAAACCCATGAGTAAATACTTGTAAAATGATTGAGATTTGGAAATGAAACTCAAAGCTAGAATCAATTAATGAAAAATTCGTTTTAAATCTAGCAAGAGAAAACTTAGAGGGATGCAAATGAAGAGTTTTAGTTTCTTGGTCGAATTGGGGAAAAACCCAGAAAAATGCATCATAATATTGTGTTTTAAATCTTTCCTCTTAGCCCTTTTTTCTCATAAAAATTTGCCCAGATGAGGCTGTGAAATGATATTTATTTTGCATATAAAATCTGTGCAGGCTGGAGATTTTTTTTAAAAGATTTGTTATTTTAAAAAAAATTATGTGTGAAATTTCGTTCTGGTTTTTATGGGTTTTCGTTTTTGGACGAAATTGTGAAAAAAATAAAATAAAATTTATTTTCATTTTTTATTATTGGGGAGTCAAAGCAGCCACAGGGGCGCATCCCCTGTAGGGGCTATGATGCCCAAAGGCCAAAGGCCTTTTTACTTTAAAAAAAAAAAAAAAAGTTTGTTATTATAAATTTTTAATTTTTATTAAATTTTTTTTTATATTATATATTTATTATAATATATATAATATATATTAATTTTAATTATATATATATTATATATTTATTATAATATATATATATTATATTATATTTATTAAAAAAATTGATATATGTAGATATTAATATATATTTAATGAACATATATTAAATATGGATTTTAAAATATATAATATATATAAAGTGTATATATTATATTTAATGTTTTCACTTCTTCACTTTAAGCGGGAAAAAAATGGAATTTTAAATGGGAAGTTTAAATTTACTTTTAAATAATTTATTTATATGCAAATAAAATGATATTTTATTTGGCATGTTAAAATAATGTTAAATAGTAAATTGAAAATTTAAATGATTACGTGATTATTATAAAAGAAGGAAATTGGTATTTTAATAAATAGTCATAAATTTTCGAAGTGATTTTAAGCTATTAATTAAATGTATATTAAGGACATATTTTGTTTATGTAAAATAACGAGGAATAAAATATGATTAATTGAAATATATAAAATTATTAGATATATTTTAATTAATGGGGTTTTAAATTATTAAATAGGACTTAATCTAAAATGATTATCGCACCGATAAAGAGGAAATGTAATTAACGAATGATCAATGTTTTAATTGAAATATTGATTTTGATTTTGATTAATTTATTTATCTTGTGTTGAAATATTGATTAAGTGACTTGATTAAGTGTTTATTCAGTAAAATATCCCGATTTTGAAGAGTTAATGATTGACTTAATTCAATCAAATGACCTTATTTATTAAAATCGTTTGAATATGGAATTTAATTGTGAAACCAAGAGATAATGGAAGATTTATTTTACTCAGATATTTTAATAATTAAATTGTTTGATTATGGAACATAATGGTGGAACTTAGAGTTAATGCATGATTATTTTAGTCAGATGTCTTTACTTATCAAATGTTTGGCGTAATTATAATTTGATTTTGATTATTGTGGGAATTGAGACAAATGAAGTTAAAAGGATAGATTTAAATATAGATTATCCTAAGATGACTTTTGGTTACGTAATAGGAGCAAGGGAAGATTTTTATATGAATTATTTTGAATGTTGAATCTTAATAGTCAAAGGTTTTATTTTAAAAAGGTAGATTTTAAATGATCAAGTGTTTTCATTTTCAAAGGTTGATTTTATTAATAAATGTAATTGGGAAAATGAAATATACTATTAGTTTGAACCCCTTTGAGTTGTCAACGTGCTTGAGTTACTGTTGAGTTGTGCAAATAAAGTTAATTAATTACTTAATTTCTTGTGGGACGTAATTGATTGACTTATTATTTAATCTAAATGTTTTGTTAAACGAATGGTTTCATTTATAGTATATGATTGTGATACTAGAGAAATGATTGAATATTTTAGTCGAATGATTGTATTTATTTGAACGCTTTGATTAGAGAAGTTACTTGTAAATTTTAGAGTAAATGATTGGGTTGTAAATACTTCAATGTTGGGAAGTGAATTTGATGTATTTGATTGAATAAATGCAAGATTGAAAATTGTGATTGACTGGGTTTAGGAAACCCTAACATTAGATATTGAATTGCCTGGAATGCTTTTATATCATGTTTCTTTCATTTCTCCTTGTCGGGCAAATGGGGTTACGGGTCTATGTAAGTCTTCCAGAGAAGTTCCTTAGAGTGGGATATTTTGTGTAGAGGTTCGATTTGTGCCTCCTTGGGAATAGGAGAGGGTAATGTGATTTGTGCCTCCTTGGGAATAGGAGAGGGTAATGTGATTTGTGCCTCCTTTGGATGGAGTGGTATTTTGTATTTTTTTTTCCTCCAGTGTATGGAGTGGATTATGTGACCTTGTTTCCTCCCGTGTTTGGAGAGGGTTTTAACCTTGTTTTCCTTCAGTGTTTGAAGTGAGTTTCCTTGTTTTGTTACCTCCTGGGATTGGAGAGGTCGTGTTATCTGGTCACCTATTGTGGTTATAACCATGTGTGTTGTCTTAGGAGAGTGGCTTGCAAATGGGTGTCGGCGCACAAAGTGGTGCCAGGATAACCCTTTGTAAGTTGGTTAATTCAGTGATAACTAAATTAAACTTTTAGAAGCTTAGGTTGCATCAAACATTAAACAAGATAATTTGTGCCTCACTCATGGACCCAAGGGCTAGTTCGAGACTTGGGATGAGACGGGAAGGCCTGAAATGGCAAGATCATCTATCTCGTCTTCACGGGAGGTATTTGGTTCCACATGAGTAAGCATTGGTGTCGGGATTTCGGTTGAGGCTACCAGGATAACCCATGGAGTGGGGGTCGGGGCCTAGGAAGATTCCCAGAGGATATCCCTTGACGAGCTATGCGATGACACTCTTCCTAAGTCAACAGTTTGTATTTGATATTTGTGACACTCTTGATCTATTCCATGTCTGGAAGCAATGTAACCTATGACAGTGTTGTGTGAGTCGTACCTAGAGTTGTACGTATGACCGTTCAGTCATGTGATGAGGTCTTGTATTTATTTTGTATCAGTTTTGTGTGGTCGTGCCTAGTGGTAGATGGTCTTGTGTAGGAATTTCTGGTTACTATCTCCTAGTACGGAGGGAGTGGAACCTTTTGGATTCCCCGTGGTCGGGTGGCGTGCATCTTAAATCTGTTGGTTCTCCTTCATGTTCGTGTGTTCATGATTTCCAGTTGGAGAGCTCGTGGGAATCAGTTTCTTCTCATGCCTTGTTCTCTTAGCTCTTATTGTATTTTATTACCCCTCAGTTGTTATCGAGGGGGAATTTTGTAATATGTAATCATATTTGTTGGACTTGCCTCATTCGGGAAATGAGTATTGTAATCTTATTGTAAATCATGTTATTGGAATCAAGAGGTATCTCATACTCTTGGATGTAAATTATTATGTTGGAATGTATGTGAACGTTACTTGTTAAGTAATTATTATGTTATGGTTTTAGTCCTTGTTCCGCGTTTGGTTTAAGTAACACAGTCTCGCAACCTTGGGGATTAGTTGGCAATGATTAAGTGAACTTGTATGTTAATTGTTTTAACTTACGTACTTATGCTCTTTTTCAAAAAAAAAATAGTTCGGTTGTTTAGTAAATTGCTATTTTCCCTAGGGTTGCGTGGCGGGGTGTTACAACTGGTTCTGCCCGTTTACTCATATATAAAAATTCATCTTTATCCCAATCAACTTTGGGATGTGATTTATCAGGCAACTTTTCGTATTCATGATCAAGAACCATTGAATCTTCACACATTTTTAGGAATTTGGAAAGAGAGACCGAAAATTTGTATCTGCTCAAGGGTTAACCTCATATGGTCCCTTCTGAAAACTTCATTTTCATCAACACAATCCTCCCATAAATCTTTGATTGAGGCTTGGTGTTGATATGAGCCCAAGGAATACAGATTTTTTCTCACAAATCCCTTGCTATCAAAATTAGTTCTTACAAACAAGAACTGGAGATTGTATTCTTTGAGAATCCTTTCAACATTCTTAGCCATCTGATTACTTTTGCAAGAGAAAGAATGAGTAACTAATGGGAAGGTATACCCTCGCTTTCCCATATTCATGTATTTTATATTTACTATGGTCATTTGTCTGCAGACCTCCAAAAATACCAGTAAATCCTCAGGGTACTTAGGCAATTTAAGTGGAGCCTTCTCGTAGCCTCCAATTCTCAAATAAGAAAAACTATCAAACTGGATATAAAAACTTCCAAACTTCAACACCAAAGATTTTGATTCAGGGGAAAAAAGCATTTCAGGGTTTCCATCCAACTTTCTCACAACTTCCATTAAAAAGGCATCATTAACAAGACAATATTCTCCCATCCCAACCTTCCTGGTAAATTGTGTGTAACACTTATACACAAGCATGCCAAGACTTGGTGGTACTTGTGGTTTCAACCCTGGCCAATAAACTCTTTGACTAGCAATGATATATATCAAACAAGAACACAGATGAAAGGTAGCAGTCTTCTGAAAGTTAAATAATTGCTCATGCAAGTGAAAGCAAATTATTTCGGCCCAATCGATAAACACATTATCATCACAGATAACTAAAATGAACTAACACATCTAGTGTTCAAATAATTCAACTTGGGCATTCTCGAAGATACAATGAAGTAAAGAAATAACATCAACAATTTCTACTTTAAAATGTGTCCTCTTAAGTTTATTGGGAAATTGAGACTTACCTTTCTTCTATGATTTTAACCACCCTTTGGCCATAGAATTTTTACAGCAGATTTCATTAGTCCTAAAATATTCATTAGTTGTTACAATAGACATCTCCTTTATGGGTGCCTTCTCTAGAATTCCCAATGCTTGAGAAATAGCCTCAAAAAAAAAATTAGCTACAATGGTTTCATCCGCAGCCTTGATTTCCTGGGTTTCAGGAATGTACCTTCTCGCACATGCACCAATTAGGTCAACACTCAACACTGCTTCTGGAAAACCTCCGGCCTAAGCTAGTTCACTTTTGAACACCTTCACATCTACAACATATTTTTCTTTACTGTCCAGACGTTCCCAAAATTCTTCCAATTTAAAAAGTCCTAGCTTTGTATCCCTCACATCGAGCCAGCGATTTTCAATTTCCGACTGCATGAGCTCATTATGACTAAGGAGATGCTTGAATTCCTGAAGAAATAACATCAGGTAGAAGTACAACTGAGGCTTTAATAAATAAGTTCTCACCACCCACGTATGACTAAAATGAGAATGTAGGCTAAATGTCTGAGAAAAACTATGCCACCCACGTATGTCGTTATTGTAGATAGGACGTGCTTTAAATGCGACATTCAATTTCATACCTCAAAAAGATAGCCTTTAAACCTGCATGCTTTTGGAAATTCCAGAAAAGACAACTCAAGTTCATTTTGTACATAACGTTTAATGAGATGTCAGACGACGACGCCTTTGAAAGGCAATGTCTTAGAAAAAATACACCACCTTCAAGCCATATAAAATGACAAGACGTGCAATCAATGTGGAGTAAAACGAGAATGCATGCTAAATGTCCAAGAAAAACTACGCCACCCACGCATGTCGTTATTGTTGATAGGACGTGCTTTAAATGCGACATTCAATTTCATACCTCAAAAAGATAGCCTTTAAACCTGTATGCTTTTGGAAATTCCTGAATAGACAACTCAAGTTCATTCTATACATAGCGTTCAATGAGATTAAACTTGGAACCTCAAAACCAAAGTCTAAAGTTTCAATGCTTTCGAAACCTCTGATCCATCGACTAAATCCACACACCGTAACTCAAAGGTTACGTATGCATGAACTTAAGTTACTCAACAAAGTGAACCAAGTTGGGGAATCGGGTAGTTATGAAAATTTAGAACTCCACGACAATGCCACATGTCAAATGGTTATAAAACTCAGAAGCCTAGCAAATCAATGACTAAGCTTGCTTTGTTCCCTTGAGTCTACAACAATACATCAAATGTTCTATTGAACTGTTGAGTAATTTATGATATAAATAATAAACATGTGTTTTAAAGTTTTTTTACTTTTAACCATTAATAGCACTAAGCACATTAACACTTAACGTTGCAATTGCAAAGGAATTAATAAAAGGAATTACAATGTCAAATTAAGAGCACAACCATTTACTTTATTAAATCTACATGCAATATATTTATTTTTTTGCTAGGGGCAACACCCTGTATTGATTATCAAAAAAGGATTACATGAGTATCTGTTTTTCAAAAAACCACCCTAAAGGCCTTTTATGTCAAGTGACCTTCCCTGATCAGCTAGCCCACCCAGATTTTCATGCATTACAGAATTCATTACAAAATTGGTTTGAATTTAAGTACAGGCACTCCAAGACTCGGGACTGACTCAATTACCCTATTACTGTTACTATTTCTATTCAACAACAAAAAGTTGAAATCATACCCAACTAGACTTTATCATTCATCATCATCCTCTTCATCATCATCATCCTCTAACTTTATGCGTTTCAGGTACGCCTTGCAATTTGCAATCACCGGGCAATCTGCTCCACATTTCTGGTGTGTTGGGCTTTTGGCTTTTTCCTTCGGGTCCCTAGGATCATTCGTAAGCCATTATTCCCCATCTCCAAGGTCCCAATCATCATCATCACCCACTACAGTTTCCTCTGCCAGACCTTCGTCCTCTGCGTATCTCATTGCCCACCCACATGGGAGATTGGTCATCAACTTTGCTTCCCTGAGGAGAAAGAAAATGCTATGGTCCCTTTTTGCCCACAATTTTTCAAATCCTTCTAAGTCAATGGTTCAAACCAAAGGAAACTTCATTACCTCTCTCCCTCTCATCCACATCATGTAGTAGTTATGTGGCATGGGGATTTTTCTATTCTCATCCACATTATCTAGCGTCATGTCAATGTCGCCTAGCAATGTGTGCACGAAGACCATTTGGGTCAATTTTTTGCTTATCTCTTTCAAGACTCCCATATGCAAAAGGACTTAAGAACATTGTCGGAATCTTCGTATTTGCTCTAACTTTGTGATAAGCCTTCAGAAATTCCGGCCCAACCACTTGCTTGGTTGCCCAGAGAATGAGTGGATGGGTCGAATTCATCAGCCCCTACAATCGCTTATCGGTTATTTCCCCTCTTAAGACCTACAATTGCTTCTTCGTGTCCAATGCAAGCGGCGTTTCCATTTTACTCCTCGCCCACAACTCACCTTTCTGGAATTTTCTACCACTACTTTGAATTTTACAAATGGAATGTGATAAATGGCTACTTACTCCACCTTTGCATGTAATTAATACTTAATTTCTCAAAAGAAAAAAAACTGATTTGAATAACTCTTTACTGTAAATTTATAACCATTTATTTTATTACAACTGAATTACGATGTCACATTATTACTATAACTATTAACTACCCTATTCAATAAATTATAGACCACTAGTGCCGCTACCAACCTGAATCGCGCAAACCAAAAAATAACTTAGTCAATTCGTGTATCTTAAGCATTACATGTACAATTAAAAATTAAAATGTTTAATTTGATTGACGTCTGGCTACATGCAAATTGTACCTCAATCTAACAAGCTGTCAAAATCACCAAACAATATGAAATCATTACAAATCTTATTTCATTAAAGCTATGAGTTTCAGTTGTCCAATCAATCGCTTCGGATGTTCAAAACTAAAAGATTGAGAATTGCAAATCTACTGCTTGAGAGATATACTTCCAGAATGCAACTATAGTCGTCCATCGAAAATTCATCGAATGGTAGTGGTCCATAATGTCGCGTAGTCACTGAAACTTAGAACCTTAGAACCAAAGTCTAAAGTTTCAAAGTTGTCAAAACTTTTGACCCACCGACTACATAAATGACAAAGAAAGACTTGCAACTAAGGTTAGGAAAAGCACCAAAACCTCAACTTTGGTGAATTAAGATAGGAAAAGTGGCAAGGACAATGCATTTATGAAGTGAAGATTGCGGGTAGATTTTAGCAAGTGGACATGACTAGAGGACTGATGGTTAATTAAGATCGGTACGTGTGGAGTTTGGAAAATTATTACCTCTCGGCCACGCTTGGAATTTGACGGCCACCCCTACCTATCATATGAAAATTTTGTGACGTTTTATTCATTTAAATGCCTGCCACTTTACATTTTATGAAAAAATTTAATTGTCAAAAAAATATTTAATTTATATTTTTTTATATAAAATATTTATATTAAAATATTATTGATTTTATTAATCATACATATTAAATAAATGCTATAAAATAAATGTTATTGAATTTTTTTTATAGTTTAATCCTTAAATTCATCTATCTAAACACATAAATTATTTGTAAAAGGAAAATAAAATTTCAACATGCTCACCAATAAAACCAAGTTACCAAATGTTGTATTATCTTGAAAAAAATAAAAGCTGAGAATCATTGTAAACAAAATGCTATTATATACTTTAGATTTATCTTCATCCATCAACTACCATAAAATATTCCAATTTTAAACTAATGCTATAAAATATACTTTAGATTTATGTTCATCCATCAACTACCAAAAAAGTTGATTAACTAGCACAGTTTCCATTTCCAACATGTCAAATTATCCCTAATCTACCTACCTAAAATCCAGGCATAACCCCCAAAAAACAAAATCACAGACAAGATTTAGTACAGTAATCTAATTTTTTTTTAAAACTTGTACTACGTAGACGCCTTCGATGAATTACCCGTCTTCATCTTCTTCCTCGGACGCAGACCCTTCTTTTCACGCATCTCTGCTCTAGCAATGTCTTTGAGATTCTCTATGACCTCCTTGACCTCCATTAGCTCGATGCATATTTTAAGTGCTTGCCACCCGCACTCTGCACCTTCTCATCACAGATCTTTGGTGCATCCTTCTGGCCACCTGATAAAGAGATTATTTAAATCAGCAAGCTTCGGGCCTCCACCATCCATGCCTTCAACCTTAACAAGCCCCACTCCTGGTATTTCCCATTCCAAAATGCCTTCCATATTCTCTAAAAAATCTTTGTGAACTAGAGTTTTGATGACTTTCCTCACTACATCCACCGATTCTCCTAAGTCTAGACCCCAAGCCATGACCAACGAATAAATATCCATTTTGGTCCTGTATTTATGCTTTAATTTTTCAAAGCCATTACCCAAAATAAATTGAACTGCTTGTGCCACCTACACATCCTTGAAGAGAAATAAACCCTGCAGCAGCTTCACAGATGCTTTGCCAACGAAAGGGTCTAGCTTCCTCCGCGATGTCAAGGTGAAACTGGCCTCCATTGTTTCTCTGGTTCACTTTTTACGGAAACTTCCATGCCTCCTTCGCTTACTAAACAATGTTTAATTCACCAATGTTTTTTTCTTGATCATTTGAAAATAGGTTTTTTTCTGGCTATTCATATTTTATTCACGCCATCGCCCAGTACCACAGCCAAATTGAGAATTTCAATACAATAAATGAAAGGTAGAGTACTTTGATGCATTGAAAAGAGAGAATTAAATGTCTCAACCACTAATTTCTGAAAATCTGACAATTCTAGTGTTATTCCAGAGGTTTCAATTTGCAAGTCTAGTGCTTCAAGGATTTACTTCTAAAATGCATCTTTAGCCGTCCATCGAGAATTCATCGAGCAGTACCTCTTTTAAAACAAACTTTATGTACGTGCATAATTTAAAATGGGGACATCGCTAGGTTGACGAGACTCAACCCTTAGGATTAAAGAGTTAAGATTTAAGGCTTTGTGATAAAATATTTTGGATTGCAATGGTAAATAAGAGTAGGATGGCCGACATACCTAAATAATTAATAAAATCTCAACCATTGATTTATGGAAATCTATCGATTCTAGTGTAATTCTACAGGTTTCAATTCGCAATTCTAGTGCTTGAGAGATATGCTTCTAGAATGCAACTACAGTCGTCCATCGAAAATTCATCGAATGGTCCCTCTTTTAAAACAAACTTTATGCACATGCATAATTTAAAATGGGGACATCGCTAGGTTGACGAGACTCGACCCTCAGGATTAAAGAGTTAAGATTTAAGGCTTTGTGATAAAATATTTTGGTCCAACCTAGGCAATATTAAATGGTAAACAAGAGCAGGATTATCGACAAACCTAAATAATTAATAAAATCTCAACCATTGATTTCTGGAAATCTAACGATTCTAGTGTAATTCTGCAGGTTTCAATTCACAATTCTAGTGCTTAAGAGATATACTTCAGGAATGCAACTACAACCATCCATCAAAAATTTATCGAACAGTCATGGTCCATAATGTCACGTGGTCGCTGAAACTTGGAACCTTAGAACCAAAGTCTGAAGTTTCAAAGTTTTTGAAACCTCCAACCCATCGACTACAAAGATGACCAAGAAAGACTTGCAACTAAGGTTAGGAAAATTTGCACCAACACTTCGACAATGTATTTTTTTATTAGTTTCATATTATATTTAATTTGCCAATGTTTCTTTCTTAATCATTTGAAAATAGTTTTAATCGCCAACAAAAATATTTTTTTTGGTTTGAAAATAGTTTTAATTCGCCAATCGAAATATTTTATTGGTTTGAAAATAGATTTTAATCGCCAATGGAAAATTTTTAGTGGTTTTAAAATATTTGCATTTCGCCAGGATTTTCCATAGACTTCTAGCAATTTGAAAAAAATCGCTAATGGACATTATTTTTTTCACAAAAAAGGAAAAAATTTGCCACTATAATTAATATTTTTATCGGGAAGTATACAAGATTCGTCAAGATTTTACACCTTCGCCGAGGGGGGGGGTTTCTTAAAGTTTTCCTTGAAGAACATTATCTTGAGAGCTAGCTATCATTATCATTATCTAAAGCAACACTATCTTGAGCTACTATCTATATCATTATTTATCTATTATCTTTGAGCAAGTATCATTATCTTGGCTATCATACTATCATTGTGCTATCACGATTATACTATTTTAAAGAGCAACCCAAATATCAAGTATTCAAGTACATATCAAAGACACAATGGAACAAATCAATATTTTTTATGGTATTATTGTTTATTATCTAATTTTGTGCATGGATCTTGAACATTATTGAATGATTGTTGAGTGTGAATTTGGTATATTCATTGTGTTGTTCCTATTTTACATGATTCACATTTCATCATCGACAACAAGTATATAAGTAGAAATAATTCAGTTGAATAAATTCCCTTGTTATTAAAGACTTTAATAGAGAAAAATGTAAATACTTTACAACAAATGAGCTCAGAAAACCCAATCATAAGAGAGTAGAAAAAATAACATAAATGGAAAAAATAAAAAGAGAAAAATAAATTATAGAATGATAATACCTCAGAAGAAGAAGAAACTATAAAATTAAAAATAACATAAATGAAAAAAAAAAAGAGAAATAGATTGTAAAATGATAATACCTCATAAGAAGAAGAAACTATAAAATTAGAAGAATCACAAAGAAGAATAATGCAACAAGTAACATAAAAAAAAAGGTAAATGAACCTATATTAATTGAGAAAAACTTCTTACATCTCTATATATAATTGATAAAGCAATAAAAGTGGATTAGTCTTATCCTACCTCCACCACAACCAAGAAAGAAATAATAGTTTTGGAAATAATAGACTTTATCACAACTAGCACTTATTGAATAGAAAAAATCATTCAAGGATTTCTAGAGTTACAAATAATTTTACAAAAGAAGGTGGTCACACAAAAAGAAGATGTCTTTAAACTAGATGCTTCTTTAAAAAATAGAGTTATGGATGAGGTGGCTAAGGACTTGGATCTATCTCCAAAAAAAAAACCAAATATAGAGCCTTCAATATCAAGAATTAAGAACAAAACACAAATTTGATGCATTAGTAAAAAAAATTCAACAATCAAAGACTCCAATATAATCTATATGAAGAGGCTATTACAACTCAACATGCCTACAACATAATAGTCTAGAGCTAACAACCACATACACAAGATCCTAAAGTTGCCACTCTACCATATTCTCAATCATATATACAAAAATCTATAGAGGGACAAAATCTACCTCAACAATTGGTACACCAATAAGGAATGGCACAAAAGCTTTGACGACATAGAAGAAACATAAAAAGAGCAACTTGGAAAAACACTTGGTACCGTAGGAATATAGAATGAGGACAACCTCCAAAAATAAATGGGGGGAGTTAAGGAAGAAGAGAACGAAGCATAAATGTAAGTAGGAAGCAACCAAGGAATCAAGTAAAGAAAGAGGAGAAACTTCAAAACAAGTTAGCTAGTAGGATCTATAAGAAAAAATAAGTAGCATATGACCAAATAGAAGCAAGGTACTCCAACAATAAGAGTGAGCCCAAATATATTCATGACTACTTAGATATTACCTATTTAGAAAACAAAATTGGGAGACACATTCAATAATAGTGTAAAGTAGGATTTAATGCATGGAAATAACACATTAGAAGAAGTTATGAACATAAAAATTAAATTATTACAACAAAACCAACAAAAAGTTCAACTAGATTTTTCTATAGACACAACTCAACTACAAGGAAAAATATAATTATTCTAAACCAGATGATGAGATGGGAGCAAGGAAAAAAAAGTTAAAGAAAAAAATATGAGAAGGGAATTTTTTTCCAAATACAACAAAGATGGAGAAATGGATACAAAGATTTAGACAAGAAAATAGAGAATCCAGAAGACACCTACAACAATGTTTGTACATTATACTAGTACTACATAGATTGACCACAACTCACAATGTAGCACAAAACTCGAATAGATCAATGGAGTCTCAAATTTTGCAATATTAGGGAGATTTTGATGGGTCACATTAATAAAAAATGAGAAAAATTATTTCACAACATAGTCAACAGAATGAATAGAGGATGAATTAAATAACACAAATGAAGGAAATAGAATTGGAAGTATACATCTATTTGTCATTACTATCAAAAATTATTTTGGACATCAAACAAATGATACCTACATTAACTAAGCTAGCTACTATGAGCTTTATATAAAGAGCTTGCAATGATATTTTAGATTGGACACAATGAATCCAACCTATGGGGTTAAATTGGGACAATGCATATGAATAGATTAAGATAAACTACATAATCTACTAACTTGATCAAGGATTTTAAGAAAGATTTTGGTATTTTGAGATAACATAATCTATTTTGATAGGAAGAAGGATGTTTTAAGGATAGGGAAATGAATCGGATCTTGAGAGGATGTTAGCGGATAGGAACCTAGATAAATCTAATGATATGAAATACCAATTGAAGGATGATAATACAAAAAAAAATTGTACAACATGTACCTACACTAATTAAAGGTTATATTACCACCACTACCTATAGTAAGAAGAGAAAGTGTGGGAGCGCAAGAAAAATATTAAAAGAGGAAGATTAGAATAAAGTGTAAATGAACTAACAAAACATAGAATGGTTGTCATATAAGAAGTACTACCCGTGTGTGTGTGTGCGTGCCAATCTTATGGTGTATATGAGTGTATAAAAGTTTTGTTTCCTTTATGTTATGTATGGTGAGATAACAATGGATTTAAAATTATAATATAATACTCACCTTAAGATTAATAGATGTAAATGGATAAACTACAGGATGGAATTTTGGTTATATTGCTTTTATCTCTAGGGCTTGTGAATGCATAAATGTGATGATTTTGGTACTTGAAACTTGGCATGTGCTATAGGGCAAGTCCTAGGTTTGTCAGACATGTGGTTCTATGACATGACGTTATACTCTATGAGATCTATATATGGTTTAATACCACGCTATATTACTTTTTTTGGTATTAAGTCCACATAATTCCCTTCCTCCCCTTAGGTGATATTATCAAAGCTACATGATGATTATAATGTGCAATTTAATATAAATTTTAGCATTTATTAATTAATTTTTTGGTTATTTTTCCTTATTTGTAAAACCAATAGTGTTGATATTTTCCCTCTTTAGGCTACTTAGCCATTTGGAACATGAGATTATCCTTTTGCCTTAAGGACTTGTTTAAGTTACTTTCTTTTGGGTTTTTTCCATCAACTTGATTTATATTTCCCACATTATCTCATGCTTTTTATTGATGAATTTAACCTTGTAATTTCATTTTATTAGAAAATTTCTTGGTTTGAGGCCATTTTAAGTGTTTTTATCTACAAGTTTGTGTGGAGAAATATGATGTGTAAAAGTACCATATCCAAGAGAATTCTTACTGTGAGGATTGGGGATACTAATGGACCCTATATGTGTACATAATCTCTTTTGTACCTCTTTTGTGGAGGTTGAATCCCTTAAGAAATTAAGAGAAAGGTACTAGGTAATGTATGGAGGGATCCTCGTGGATGTCCCTGAGACTATCCTTCCTATTGGTTTCATGATTTTATCAGTATTTTTATATTGGATGTGATATTCTATGGCTTTATGAATTCCTTTGACATTAGTATTATGGTTCCATTAATACATGATTATTTAAATATAAAATATATTATCATACAACTCATGATTCTATAGTTCTATAGTCCTTTGGTTACTTGGATAAGTCAAGGAATATGGCATTCATAGCCCCATTTTGTGAGTATTGTGATGTAGCTTGTATTTGTGTGTTGCTTAAGACATGCAAGTATGATGTGAATTATACAATGGGAAAAGTGTGGAAAGATTAAATTGGAAAATGAACTAAATTATAACTATAATTGAGTATAGAACTATGATGTTTTGAGGATTCAAATAGTTCTTGATTGAGGTGAGGTGTGGATTCATTTATTTAAATTATCAAGTAATGGTTAATGCTTCCACTTCAACACCTAGATGAGGGCTATATAATATGGAGGGTACCATGAATGAGTAGAAGATTGGATACTAGTATCTTCTAGTTAATATTGTTTGGCCTTACCCTTCATAACTATAGTGTCAAACCTTCAAACTCGTTAGAAGGTACCTTATAGTTTTGGTGTATAGTGATGTCTTATAAAAATTGGTAGTTTCAATCTTATTGTTGCATGCACCCTAGCAGAAGATTCTATCTGGGCTACTTATAATATTTATGTTTGATTATTCTTGAAAAGATAGTCAAAGAGAGACCATTTGATCTTGTCACCTATCTACTTGTTAACATGGAGAAAGAGGTTTGTTTCCCCCAACCTTAGTGCCTTCTAGGAGGAAATCCAATTTTAGGGGAGGAAGACGTAAGGACAAGTTTCTTTGTGACCTCTATAGCACCTTTCCTTGCTTGTTGACACTTATGATTTTAGCTAGTTAGGTCTTTCAATAAATCTTGTTACCCTCATACCAGTGTACTTTTGGTGATATTAATATTCTAAGTTAGCCTTGTGGATAACTTGGATTAAGAACTTCATGTTGTTAATCATTCTTCATTATTAGGATTTTGAATATTATTATTTGATTTACCTTATGGTGTGTGACCCACTTACTTCTACAAACCTAGTTGCGACTATTTTGTCTTGTATAGATACCTTTAGATCATATGATACGATTTCATAAATTATTTCCATGATAAATGTTGTTGCATATGAATATATGAGTTCCACATGTTGACTAGTATCGTTAGTTATGAGATAATTGTATTAAACCCAAATCCCAAATCAGGTGACAACCCTTAAATTGTAAATCACTATATCAATAAGATGAATTAAAGATCAAGTGACTAATTTTTAGTGATTGTTAGCTAGTGAAAGTGTATGAACTTGATTTGAGGAAATTATGTACTAGGATCGATTTAAGTGTGAATAGTGATTTTTTAAATAAAAAAAATATAAAGAAACATATGATTTCATGAGCGAACCATAATGGATTGTGAAAAAGGTGACTTGATGATTGTGTATTTTGGGAAGACTACATGTTATTATGTCATGGGTCAATGTATGCTTGCAAGTATGATTTTGATCCCTAATTGCTACTATGGTTATTTTTATGAGAATTCAGAAGTTTTGATTCAAGCATGATTTTAAATAGGATGATAAATGATGTAGGAATATGGTTTTTATGTTGGAATAAAGCCTTATATGATTTGAATTAAATATTAAAATTATGGTTTTAATAGAATAGAGGTTTATGGGAGATTGTTATGGATCATAATTATGATGGACATGTACATTTTGGGTTGAATCAATTAGTATAGGTTTTATTTCCTAGCATAGGTTTTTCCTACACTTTCATTTAAGATTACCTAGGTTAATAAAGTAAGTATTAGTGTTAGTGGAGTGTGAGGTGTCAACATCTTCCATGAGAGTTACACTTTTCTATTTTTGGATTCTTGTGGTATATTACTCCCGTTGGTCATATTTTCCACATCCTCCCTCTCATTTAACCTATATATATTTGATCTCCTAGATTATTTTGATACACTTTTATATTGAATGTGTAGCTTCATGCTTTTGATCTCTCTCAATGATATTTTTCTTCATGAGTATTTACATTACTCTCTTGGAGACTAACTTTGTAATGATATTTTGATTGCTTAAATTATTTATATTTTTAGTTTTATAATATCTATTCCTTGCACTAGTTTTTGGATTTTCATATACATATTCTAACAAAATCATGTGGGGACATTATCCTTATTTAGGTTTGGATGATAAGTAACCATTTGTATATATGATTGATCTAGATTACAAGTGAATATTATATTTAATCATATTTCTTTAGATATATATCTATTCTAGATTAATTTAATGTTTCTAGTGAATGTACAAGGTATTACAAGACATTGGCCAATGGGAGGCCAAGACGAATCACTCAAAACCATTTGTAATCTTGAGAAATCATATATAGCCAAGTGGAAGGTCTTTTCCTTCTTGGATAAGGTTTTTCTTTCATTTTTACACTTTCATTCTTTGGTTTTGGAGGATACAAGCTTGCTTGGGAGGAGTTTTCAGGAATGCTTGATATTTGGGAAGAAAGAGCTTTGGTTGCAAGGATTTTTCCTCAAGTATTTCAAATAAGAGTGGAGGTAAGTCTCTTTGATCTCCTCCTTTGGGTAAAGTCTCCATGGAAGGTATTTTCCTTCTTAGGTAAGGGTTTTCATTTTCATTTTACACTTTCATGCTTTGGTTTTGGAGGATACATGTTTACTTGAGTGGATTTTTTGGGAATGCTTGATATTTTTGGGAAGAAAGAGCTTAGGTTACAAATATTTTTCCTCATAGATTTCAAATAGGAGTGAAGTAAGTCTCCATGATCGCCTCCTTTGGGTTAAGATTGATACTATGTTATTTGAAAAAAAACTATAAAAGTTTCATTTTTTATTAGGTTTTAAATGAGTGTGTTTATTTATTATTATTTTTGTGTACCATAACATGCTAATATATCTCTCTTTTGTTTCCCACGTGTGTGTGAAAGCATGAAATTTTAGTTTAATGAACTTGGTTCTTGGTGACTCCTCCAAGCTAGGGGGTCAGTGATTGAGGTCATTGAAAGGTTGGGAGTTTAGTATTCTATCATTGACTAATATTAAAGATCTTTGTAGCCTCTATTGGAGTCCTACTTAGGAGTGATTTGAATCCAGTTGAATTATTTTGAAAACATTCAATTTTTTTACTCACAAATTATTTTGACTATGGTTTAATTGAGAAAAATATATGATAAAAAATTGTGAGGTAACTTCATTGAATGATACATTGGCTTAATATGGCTATTATATCAATTTTAAAATTTAATTGTATATATATATATATACGTTAGATTTGTATGAATTTCCTTTCTTTAATTTTTAATAAATTTATTATTAATTTTTATTACTTTTATTTATTCATTTATGCTTTACAACCATAGTTAATATATACAAGGGAACCTCGTATATATAACTTTGGGAAGAGGTATCCATGGACTTCATCATAGGGCTTCCAAAATCTAAAGGTAATAATGCCATCATTGCAATAGTAGACTGTCTCATTAAATATACACATTTCATTATAATATCACATCCTTCTACAAGGATAATGGCAAAAGATTTTTTGTAGAATACACAAAAGCTACAAGGTATACCTAAGGTTATTGTCAGTGACCATGATCCTATCTTCACTAATTAATTTTGGACAAATTTATTCTCATGTTTGGGTACTCAATTGGCTCATAGTTATTCATACCACCCTCAATCTGATGGGAAAATTGGCATTTTTAATAAGTGTTTGAAAGGATATCTACGTTGTTTCACTTCAGATAAGCAATCTCAATGGCTAGATTGGCTACCACTAGAAAAATAGTGGTATAAAACATCCTTTCATAGTTCATAAAAAATGTCTTCATTCATGGCACTATATAGATATCAACTTCCTCCCAACACATTAGCATTGAAGGTGTCACCAAGAGTTCAGGTGGTGGAGGACCACTTGCTTCATTAATAAGTACTCTCAAGACTTGAGTAGAATCTAGCTGGTGCATGAGCATCCAACGATGTAGGGAAATCTTGCATCACCCCAAAAAAAAAATCCTTATTTTCTTTAGTTGTTATGAGTCCCATGATGGCACTTAAGGGGTGTAAGACAGTCAGAAGTCAAAAATAGCGAAAAATGGTCACTTACTATTTTTAGTAAGTTAGCCTCAATGACCTCATATGGACCTGAAAATTTACCCCAAGGAGCAGAACTGAAAAGCATTTCCAATCGTGAAAGAAACGCCTCAATACCCTACACGGTTTGGAAGATATTAAAGTTTTCATCCCGAGAAATTTCTCCAATGCAGCTTCAATTTCAGACATGAAGACTTTAGAGGCCCCAAAACAACTCGAAAAGTTGATGAACTAACTTATGGTGGGATCACATGTTGTAGATCTCTCTTAGAGCTTTCCAATAATATGCAATAATAGCAAATCGGATACCCGGATCAAAAGTTATGGCCCCACCAAGTTGCTCCTCTAAAAAGTGAATTTCATCAAAATTTCCTCCTAGGCAAGGAATCAATCAATGGGACTTTTGGTGCCAAAACAAAAGGGAAAGTTGAACTTTCTAGAACATTCTAGGGTGGATATTGGGGTAAAATAAAAAGGGTTAGGTGGGGTTGTAGAAAGTGGCTTCCAATAATATATTTTGTTTCAAAGTTGATTTTGTTCTAATGAATCAAGCCCATGAGGTTGTAGCATATAAGTTTTGGATCTGTAATTTCATTTTCTGGAAAATAATTGAAAGTGATTTATTTTTCTATCTCGCATCTTTTGTGTTGGTATCTATTGTGGTGATTTGTGTGGGTTTCGAGCAGTATGGCCCTCATCAAGTGGTATTAAAGCAGGAGTTCCTGAGCTTGTAATAGAGCATCAAACACAAGGCAATTGCAATAGGACCTGTGAGTGTGGGTTGATTTCAAGATTCCTCCAAGACATGCCCAGCATGACAAAGGTAGAGGCCAAGGTGGTGGAGGAAGAGATCCACCTAAAGATGAAATCAAAGCCCTTAGAAGGAAATTAGAAACCTATAGCAAGAGGTTCGAAGAAGAGATGTGCAACAGGAAAGAGATGATAGTGAAGATGAAACGGAAGAGGAAATGGAAGATGAAGAACAGGATCCAATGGATCCTGGAGAAAGAAGATTGTTGCGAGCGATCTCAAGCATTGGGAAGAGACCTAAAATGGAGGCTTCAACTTTCAATGGAAGTCTAAATCCTCAAAAATTAATCGATTGGATCAATGACATGGAGGAATTTTTTGAGTTTGAGGAGATTGAAGATCCTCACATAGTGATATTTGTAAAGAAAAAATTGAAAGGTCATGCCAATATATAGTGGAAAGAGGTCCAATTAGAACAAGGAAGACAAGGCAAAGATAAATTTTCCAAATGGGACAAAATGGTGTCAAAATTGAAGAAACAATTTATTCCAGTCAATTACGAATTGGAGTTGCTCAAGAAGATGCACAACTTGAGGCAAGGAATAAGGACGGTGAAAGAATATATAGAGCAATTTCACAAAGTCCTGATTCGGACAAGACAATTTGAGGAAAATAAAGAGAAATTTGCTTGTTATATTAATGGGTTGAAGCCAAGCATACAAGAAGAATTGGCACTGGTAAGAATGACCACCACTGAGGACGCTTATCAATTTTCTCTAAGGGTTGAAGAATGACTAAACAAGAGGTTTGAGAATAAACAAGGTGGAGGTCATGGAGGAAAGACTAGTGGACGGTCATATGGAGGTCGAAATGAAGATCAAAAGAAGGGTGAAGGCTCTAGTAGCAGCCAAAACCAAAAAGGAGATAGCACCTACCATCCTCGTGATCAAAATAATGGAGACCAAAGAGGAAGAGGAAGACCTGGATGAGGACTGAGAAGAGGAGGCTTTCGTGGAACTTGTTTCCAATGCGAAGGACATAGAGCCTATGAGTGTCCTCAACATCAAGGAAGGACAAATAGAAGACCTGAGGGTAATGCATGAGTTGCACATGTAGATGAAGATGTTGAATCTTCACATTATGAGGATGAAAAAAGAGGAGAGGTTCTTGTTACTAGAAGAGTCTTGTTGAATGAGGAGAAGGAACCAACTCAAAGGAAGAATTTGTTTCGCACCAGATGTAAGTGTGAAGGTAAAGTTTGCAATGTTATTATTGATGGAGATAGTACTGATAACCTTGTTTCAGAAGAAATGGTTAGTAAGTTGTGGTTGGAGAGAAGGCATCTGAACCCATACCAGATTTCTTGCTTCCAGAAGGACGATAAAGCCTTGGTAAATGAATAATGTCTAGTAAAGTTCAAGATTGTAAATTACCATGATGAGTTATTGTGTAATATTATTCCCATGGATGTTTTTCATATGTTGTTAGGAAGATCGTGGCAATTTGATCGACGAGCAGTACATGATGGACATTCCAACACCTATTCTTTGACAAAGGATGGGGTTCGTCATAAATTGAAGCCCTTGAAAGAGGCAGAAGAAAAGGTATGCAGTAATGCAAGAATTTGCTTGGTTGATGGAAGAAAGTTCCTAGAAGGTATGAGGCATGAGCATATGTGTTTTGCATTGATCCCTAAAATTGATAAAGAAGATACTATTGAGGTACCTGTAGAGGTTTCAGATTTGTTGAATGAGTTTCAAGCTATTATTTCTGACAATGTACCTGAAGCTTTGCCTCCAATAAGAAAAAATAGTCATCAGATGGACTTGATTCCTGGAGCCAGTTTGCCGAATAAGGCAGCTCATTGTATGACTTCAATAGAGAGTGAAGAGTTGAACAGACAAGTGCAAGAGTTGTTGCGAAAGGGATTGATCAGAGAGAGTTTGAGTCCATGTGCAATACCTGCAATACTAGCACTAAAGAAGGATGGGGAATGGAAAATGTGTACAGATTCTAGAGCCATCAACAAGATCACCATCAAATATAGATTTCCCTTGCCGAGAATGGATGACATTATGGATTGTTTGAGTGGAGCTGAGTACTTCACAAAGATAGATTCGAAGAGTAGATATCACTAGATTTAGATTAGAGAAGGAGATGAATGGAAGACAACCTTTAAAACCAAGGAGGGCTTGTACGATTGGTTAGTCATGCCTTTGGGGCTAACCAATGCACCGAGCACATTTATGCGGCTTATGAATGAGGTATTGAAAGAATTTTTAGGAAAAAATTATATTGTTTATTTGGATGATATTTTGATTTTCAATAAGACATTGGAGGAGTACTTGATGCATATCTGAAGAGTTTTTGAGAAGCTAAGGGAGGAGAAGTTGTTGATTAATTTGAAAAAATGTAGTTTTGTGAAGAGAGAGTTGGTGTATCTGGGATTTTTTGTCTCAGCAGAGGGTCTTAAAATGGATCCAGAGAAGGTGAGAGCTATCATTGAATGGGCTACCCCGAGGAATGTTACATAGGTAAGATCATTTCATGGTCTAGTGAGTTTTTATAGAAAGTTTATTAAGAATTTCAGTAGTATTTGTGCACCTCTAACTGAAACAATGAAAGGGGATAGAAAAAAGTTTAACTGGACTACAGGAGCAACCAAAAATTTTGATATGTTGAAGAAGAATGTTACAGAGCAACCTATTTGGCACTTCCAAATTTCAATAAGGTCTTTTAGGTAGATTGTAATGCTAGTGGCACTACCATAGGAGTTGTTTTGAGTCAAGAAGGTAAGCCTATTGCCTATTTTAGTGAGAAGTTAAATAATGCTAAGAAGAAATATTGTCTATGATCAGGAGTTTTATGCTATAGTTCAGGCTTTGAAGAAATAGAGACACTATTTCTTTCCAAAAGAATTTTTTTTATATATTGATCACCAAGCTTTGCAGTATCTCAATAGTCAAGAAAAGTTAAATCAAAGGCACTTAAAATGGTTGAGTTTTTGCAAAGTTATACCTTTTTTTTTAAGCACAGGAGTGGAAGGTAAAACATAGTTGCAGATGCTTTTAGTAGAAGGAAAAATTTGTTGATAGAAATGAATATAGAGGTTGTTGGGTTCAATGAACTCAAGAGTTTGTATCCTGAAGATCCAAACTTTGCAGAAGCTTGGAAGGCTTGTTTGGAACCTATTACAAATGATAGGACAAGATGGTTGGATTTCTTAATCCAAGATGGGATGTTGTTTAGAGGAAGCCAATTGTGCATTCCAAGGAGTTCTATGAGAGAGAATTTAATCAAGGAGAGGCATAGTGGGGGATTGGCAGGACATTTCGGTCGAGATAAGACCATTGCTCTTGTTAGTGAGAATTATTACTGGCCAAAGTTACAACAAGATGTGAAGAAGTTTGTACAAAGTTGCAGAGTATGTCAGATGGAAAAAGGAACAAGTTAAAATACTGGATTGTATCAACCATTACCTATACCTGAGAGGCCATGGGAGGATATTAGCATGGATTTTGTTCTTGGCTTTCCAAGGACACAGAGAGGGCATGATTCCATATTTGTGGGTGGTGGATAGATTTTCAAAGATGGCACATTTCATTCCATGTCATAAGACCAACGATGTTGTTCATGTTGCAGAGTTGTTTTTCAGAGAGGTGATGAGACTAAGTGTTCTACCAAAGAGTATGGTTTCAAATAGAGATACCAAATTGTTGGTTATTTCTAGAGGACATTATGGAAGAAGTTGAAGACATATTTGAAGTTTAGTTCTGCAAACCATCCATAGACTGATGGACAAACAGAGGTGGTGAATAGGAGTTTGGATAACCTGCTGAGATGCTTAGTAGGAGATAAACCCAAGGGATGGGATTTGATTATACCACAGGCATAATTTGCTTAGAACAATTCTGTCAACGGGAGCACTAGTAAATCACCATTCCAAATTGTGTATGGTAGTAGTCCAAGAACTGCTTCTGAACTAAGAAAGATGGATAAGGGGGAGTAGAGTAGTGTTGAGGCTAAAAATTTTGCTAAGCACCTAAAGAATCTGCATGAAGAAGTGAAGAAACATATCAATAAGATGAACTCACAATATAAGTCTTAGGAAGATCAGAAAAGGAGGTATAAGGAGTTCCAGGTAGGAGATGAAGTCATGGTTCATTTGCAAAAAGAAGGTTTCCAGTTGGTACATACAACAAGTTAAAGATGAAGAAGTTTGGACCATGCAAGATCTTGAAGAAGCATGATTCAAGAAATGCATATGAGGTAGAGTTGTCTGATGAAATTCATATTTCACATGTGTTTAACATTTCATATTTAACAAAATATCATGAAGGAGGAATTGATGAAGAAATAATAGAAGCACAGTGGAATATTCCAGCACCTACTTCAAAAAAGGAGGAGATAGAAGAAATTTTGGATAGTTGTGTGGGTAGAAGCACAAGAAACAGGCAATAGGCAAAGTACTTGGTGAAATGGAGAGGAAAGCATGTTGAAGATTTATCGTGGTTGTTTGAGGTTGAGGTTAATTGTCTTGGTTTCCCTCTAAATCATGAGAAGTGACAGGGTCACTTTTCAAATTACCTTGGGTGTCTGATGCAAGAGCATCTAGCGGTGTAGGGCAATCTTCCATCACCCAAAAAAATTGTTTTTCCTTATTTTCTTTAGTTGTTTTGAGTCTCATGATGACACTTAAGGGGTGTAAGATAGTCAGAAGTCAAAAATAGTGAAAAATGGTCACTTACTATTTTTAGTAAGTCAGCCTAAATGGGCTCGTATGGACCTGAAAATTTACCCCAAGGAGAAAAACTGAAAAACATTTCCAGTTGTGAAAGAATCACCTCAATACCCTACATGGTTTGGATATATTAAAGTTTTTGTCCTGAGAAATTTCTCCAATGTAGCTTCAATTTCAAATATGAAAACTTTAGAGGCCCCGAAACAGCTCAAAAATTTGACGAACTGACCTACGATGGGTTCATGTGTTGTAGATCTCTTTGACAACTTTCTAATAATATGCAATAATAGAAAATCAGACGCTTGGATCAAAAGTTATGGCCCCACGAAGTTGCTCCTCTAAAAAGTGAATTTCATCAAAATTTCCTCTTAGGCAAGGAATCAATTAGCGAGACTTTTGGCGCCAAAACAAAAGGGAAAGTTGAACTTTCTAGAGCATTCTAGGGCAGTATTGGGGTAAAATAAAAAGTGTTAGGGTTGTAGAAGGTGGCTCCATAAGTGCAGATTGTGGCTTTGAATAATGTATTTTTTTTCAGAGTTGATTTTGTTGTAATGAATCAAGCCCATGAGGTTGTAGCAAGTAAGTTTGGAATCTATGATTTCATTTTCTAGAAAATAATTGAAAGTGAGTTATTTTTCTATCTCACATTTTCTGTGTTGGTATCCATTGTGGTGATTTGTGTGGGTTTCAGGCAGTGTGGCCCTCATCACTAGCCATGACACAAAATCGAATGAAGTAGTAGGCAAAACAACATCATAGTAAAATAAGTTTTGAAGTTGGGGATTAGGTCTTTTTGATATTACAACCCTATAAGAAATTGTCACTTAAATAATAGAAAAATAACAAGTTGTCTCTGAAATATTATGACCCATACCAAATCATGTAAAAGATACGTAGTGTTTCCTACAAGCTGGAATTGCCACCAACAACAAAGATGCATCCAATTTTTCATGTTTCTTGTTTGAAGAAGGTAATTGGGCATAATATCCCTACTCAAACAATATTACGAAATCTTGATGAAGAAGGAGGAATCATATTGAAACCAAACTCCATTCATCAAACACACATAAAGAAGCTAAGGACTAGAAAATTCACTGAGTATCTCATCAAATGGAAGAATTTACCAATTGAAGACGCCACATGGGAGGACAAGGAATTCATTCAAAAGCATCCACACTTGATTAGCATTGAGGGCAATAATTTTTTGAAGAGCGGGGCATGATACGCCCTTAATATTAATGTACATAGGGTTATGAATAGTCACCTTGTGGCTATCTTAACTCTTAATTAAGTCATATTATCATTAGTATATTGTTATTTAGTTAATTAGGTAGGCTTAAAGCTTATATAGGGTTATCTAATTCGGCTTGGGTGATATCCTAAGCATAAATAAGGTATATATAGGAGATAGTTAGTCTTATTTCATCATCAAGTTGTGACTTGTTTTCTCATTAGAGATATTTGGAGGTTTCCCCCTCAAAGTGGCATGTTATTCCTAGCTATTAGCAAGTATTTGCAACATATTTGATATTGTATTCTTCTATTGTGCAAGTTATTTCATAATAAGGAGGGATCCCTAATCCACTCCTAGTCCAACCCTATGTGCTTGGGTGCATTGGGGCATTTTATTTTATTTTTTTTAAATGACACCGCTTCTTTTAGTTGCAATACCATTTCAAAGAAAGGAAAATATAGACACTTAAAATTTACCACATTTAAATAATTCATTAATTTCATTCACAATTCACTCCACTAATTAAATATATTTCCATCCTAAATATTAAAACAAGTAAATTAAAACCCATTTCCATCTCATTATTTAAATAAAGTCCACTATCACCCACTTAAAATAAATAAATAAAAATTAAATAAACTTATCACTCCAAAATTCAAAATAAATAGGTCTACATCATCTATCTAGAAGAATTAAATTTAATGCAATTTAATTATTCTACAATAATTTAATTTAATACTATCTACATAGTATTCAGGCATGAGACTTTTTAATGCGCGAGCTATATTATGTGTGAGGTTTTGACCTGAAACAAGTCTCACGCCTGAATACTATCTTTTTTCATGAGTATACAGTCTTCTTCGCCGGTAAACAGCTGCTTCCCATTTGTGAACATATGCTGGAGATCATTTAAAAATAAAATATGTGAGATTGTGCATGCGATCAGATAAATCATAAAGTTAAAATCAGATTTGATTTTATCATTCATATGAAGTGCTATATAGTTGTCCATTGTAACCTACCGACTTTCCACCGTAAAGTATTATTAAATACATTTCGGCTTGAACTTCCACCAGAGGGCCGCAGGATCTGAGCTTTCGACCAAGACAAAATTTAGCTCGTAGCTAATATTTTCGTTTAGCAGCTGGAAAAGATGTTTTCTCAAGCTGAAGAATTTGTTAGCTCTAAAACCCTGATATTTTCAGATCTACTTGTCTTTTATTGTTAATAGATTGCAGCAGTAGTTATATGGAGGTTGGTTTTGATAAAATGTTATTTACTAAACAGATTAGATGATTGGGTTTGAGAAATTTTGTTCAGTACATAAATATTTTGAGGATTTAAAAATTTTGTTCTGAGACGCTAATTTGACTAAAACTAGGATTAGCTAATGGGTTTCCTTTTAAGAGTTGCACTCATTTCAAATACTTCTTGAAACCCTACATACTTATTGGTTTTCAGTCGCCGTTTTTTTTCTAGCAAAAGAATTGATATTTAATTTGAAATCTTTCACAGCTGTAAAAATATCATATACAATTAGTCATCAAAAATGTATCTAATTTTCTTGCGAATGGGGTGCCATAAATGCCTACTACAGTGTTGTTGCTATTTAGATGAAGCAGTCGCTCTAGGGAGACTGGTTTGGTTCGTCTTATCTTTTAAAAATATTTATTTTGGTCGGTCATCATATGTTTTTTCCAACCTCTTCCCATTTTCCACATTGGCATCGCTGACAGCACAACACAATTTGTGCAGAATCTTGAGTCAAAGTCGCTTGCCATGGTGTCTTTTCTTGGAGTTTATGGCTCAAGGCCGAATGGGAGCAGAGCTGGGCGAAACAAGGAGTAGGTCTACGTTTGGGCAAGGCAGATTTAATATAGGACTTCACCTTCACCATTGGAAAATGAGGGACTAAAAATGTAGGCGAATGCATATCACCAGCACTTCCAGGCCACACACAGAAATGATTTTCAAAATCAAGGTATCTAAATTTCCAATTTAGTTCAAAATCAAACTCATAATTATGTGACATTTCAAAGTAGTTCTTAACAGGAGCACGTTGAACCAGCCTATCTACTTCATATAAGTTTGAAATCAAAGGCCATTGTCCATACCTGGAGTTGCGATGAGGAAAAGGGGCATCAATGTCATCAATAAATATAATGGCTTATCTACCTACCACCACTTGAAATTATGCTTCAGAATTTGAATCCTGAAAAGTCTTTTCACTTTCTGCAGCATATAAACTATGAATGAGACATGCACTATAAGCACAATACCATTAGGAGACCTCTTCTCATAATAAAAGAAATGCACAGGGAAGTTTTAAATTATTTTTGGGTTTAGAGTTTCTCGAGGATTAGGGTTCCACTTATCTTGACTCTTGGTTTGTCTGGATAAACTTGTGGGCTTGATAGATCAAAAGCCAGCTTCAACCAAATTTATGCTCTGTTAAGTTTTTCTTCAATTTTTTTTTTAAGGTAACTGTTTAGAGTGTTGTACAAAATATTTGCTTTATTATCTGTATCTTTGGATTGTCTTAATCATTCATTTTGGTGGGTAAAGACCACAGATTATTCATAATTATAGATATATTATAATCCTCTGTCATTTCTGGTACATTGGAAATTAATTGAAACAAGTGTTCTTGTGATGATGGTCAGATTTGATAATTTTAATAAATCTTTCCAATTACTGAATATCAATGTGGAACTGAAGAGACATTTGAGGAGCAAATAATTATAAGTTTTCATTTATTCTGATGGTATGCTTTTATCGTTTGTTTTTTTAGTTTGAGGGTTTTTCTAGCTATTTTTATATCTTCATATTTCCACAGCAAACAATATTTTCCTAATTTTGGTTATAGCATTAAAAAAGTGGTAGCATAAAACTTGTGGTAATTGTTTTCTTTTCTATAAATATATTTTTGTCTATTTCTTTTATACATCCTTCTAAACTGTGAAGCATTTGACAGTTTATTTCATTTTTAGAAGATAATTTAATTGTAATCAACCCTCACAAAAATGCATGCTTTAAGCAAAAACTCTCTAACCCTTTTCGGGGGGGAATTTACAGTGATTTATATGTAGGCATGAACCAAGATTTCTATAGCAGATGTTACAATGTCTTATAAAAAATATTCTTACAACTAAATGTTAGGGTGTTTATTTTTAGCTGATAGGCTATATATTGTAGGACCTTTGTGTCGGAAACCTGTCTCACGCTGGCAAAGTACGAAAATTTCCCACAAAACTGATAATGGTTTTAGTGAAATGCGAAGTTGAATACATCTGGCAAGGTGAGCATTAAATTTTGTAGGTGACTGACAATCTCCATCAAATTTGCATTTACGCCACCACCTGCAATCAGATTTCTCCTCTCCATTGTCCGCAATCTGATTTGAACTCATCTCCACGCAGAACTACAATATAAAATTTCGCTCTCTACAAGGGAAAGGCTACTAGACACGAGCATGGGGAAGTAGTTTGATAACTGCAACACACAAGAATTAGGTTACAAGGGGGCAAACTCCATTTTGGAGGCCACTGCCTCCCTAAGAAGCCGCAACCCCATAAATAGACTCGCCCCAAATTTCTTTTTCTCTTTCTTTTAATTAAAAACTTTCTTCCAACCTATTTGGTCGTGTTAATGCATGAATTCCTTCTATTTAATATATCTATATTCTTTTTTTGCATAATTGATTTTTGTTTTTTTTCCCTGTGCAGATTTTACAGGTATGAAAGAATGCTTTTGTTTACCAGATCTAGGAGAACACCAAAAAAATAATCTTAAAACTATTTGTGATTTTGAACATTCAACCCTCTTAAGCTATTCGACAGTGTACTAAGAGGAATATACTTAAGATTGTGTTTCCATACCACCAAAAATTCTACTCGAGCATTATCCCTATGTAGACAACATTTCCTTTCTGGTTAAGTTGCAATATACATGTATGCATATTTGTTTTTCCAAACCAACATTTACATTAAAATTGCAATCTCTATGATTTCGTGAAGGTAATATCTATGATATTTTCGTTCAGGTGTATATTTCCAAATAGTTGCTCCTTCAAGATTAACTACTCTGTTTACCACCTCTTTAGTAAATACTGCTATGGTCCCCTTTCTTTTTGAAATGCATTGCAATAGAATGGACAAAAAAGACAGTAAAAAGAATCATTTCAATTTTTAGAACACAACAAAATTTTATAACAGTCGTGTTCTATACTATGATCAGTTTATATTCTGAAATCATGCGTGGAGATAAGTCTTGTTCACTCTCCATGATATGTTTAACCTACTTTCGACAACTCTAAATAAGGTTGCATGGAAATGTAACTGTGATATACATATTTGATTGAGCATAGATATCTCCGATGTTTAGGCAGCCTACTGAACCAACCATCCAAATGGTTAGTAGGAATTTAAGCAAATTTGTTTTCATGTTTTATTTAAGCAAAACCTTTCTACTTAAGAATTAGCAACATCGATATTAGGCTCGATACAAGTAAAATTTTCTTAATTCGCTGTCCCCTACAAATATGTTTTGAAGTCCTTGTTGCTGATAAACAAAATATTTCCAAAAACTCTCTATAGAGGTGAAGTCTTCATTGGATAACATTTATGGCACTCACTTGGAACAACACAAAAACTATATTTTACTCTCTTCTTTCTAACAAATAAAACATATGAACAAATTGAGCTATTTGTATTGAGAGAGGAAATTGAAAATGCTAGAGCTAAAGCTAATTTGAATTATTTTGGTTGTAACATTGGGTGCTTGGAATGCCAATAGACATAATATAGAAATAACATATTTTCCAAAAACTTAGTATATGATATATTTGGAATGTGACATCAGTAAAAATAAAGAATATGCCTCCTTAACATGTTAATTTACATATATTTTTCTATCGGAGTAACCCTTGCACCCCCTTTTGGTGCAAGTGCTAGTAATGAACTAAATTACAATTGTAATAAAATATACATAACTAAGAAGAAAAGTGTAATGATATGATAATGATCGACAAAATAACATTAATCCAATAAGCCTCTCGACAGGTTCTTTTTTCGGTTACAAATCTAGGGTTAGTTAAAGCGAAACTGAAGCTTCTTGGAATGATTTATAGAGGGGGAAAGGAAGTGGAAGGAGAGGGTGGTTTTGGTGCAGACATACCTGGCAGGAATGGCTTCCACAGACGTAGATATGAGAGACGTTGCAGTGGCGTCTGGGGAGGGTTCCAGCGCCTCCACCAGCAAGGGTAAGGTTAAGCGCTTTGAGATGAAGAAATGGAACGCCGTTGCCTTTTGGGGTTGGGATGTGACCGTTGACAATTGTGGAGTTTGCAAAAACCACATCATGGAGATTTGCATCGAGTGCCAGGCCAATGCAGGTAATTCCACCAGCGAAGAATGTACGGTCGCCTTTGGAACATGCAACCACGCCTTCCACTTTCACTGCATTAGCAGGTGGTTGAAGACACGTAACACCTGTCCTTTATGTGGTGCTGAATGGGACTTTCAGAAGTATGGAAATTAGGTTTAATTACTTAGTATGCCTCTCAATTCTTACAATGCACATACAAAATAGGTATATACATGCCTCATTTCATCCATGTTTTGTAGAGAAGATATTATTATTTTCTAAATATAAATAATCAATCTTCGTATCAATTATCATACTTTCAATAGTCTAAATGCAGTATGTAACTATTTTATGGTTGTATGAGGGTTTGTATCTTTTCAAAAACTGGCATTTATTCATAATAATAAAATAAGTTATTTTAATTTCATAAAAAAAATTGAACTATTTTAAAAATTCACATTTATTCGTGAACAAAAACGAGTTCTTTTAATTTCAAAAAAAAAAATTTAAGCAGTTTCAAAAGCTCACATTTACTCACGATAACAAAGAGAGTTCTTTTAATTTCATAAAATTCTTTTTTTAATATTTTTATCTAAACAATTATAATGAACTTTGAAATTTGCCTATCTTAAAGATGCTCTACTAATATCCTTCCTTTCCTCTCTCTCACTTCTAGTGAGTGATGTCTTAAGTATTTAGATAAAAAATCAAATGAATGTTTTTCAATTAACTTTATGTGAAGATATTCATCAATACTATTTTTTCTTTTATCCAATTTTCTTTTAAAATGATTCCATCTTTTAATATGGATAATAAAGTGTAAGTTGAGATCATATTGGAATGTGTGTTGGAACTCTCTAGCCTCCTCAATTTTAAAAACATATTAGATACAATTTTGACCAAAGTATTGTCTATAAGATTGAAAAAAACAAAATGGTATTTCTTTATTATTTGTCAAGTATATTTACATTTATATTTGACAAATAGTAAAGAACAATTTAACTATCACAATAAAAATTGGAAAAAATCACCAAACTACCAAAACTAGAAGAAAGACTAAAAGTATGTTAACTCAAAATAGTAACATGTAAACATTGAAGGGGTTATAGTTTAACCAAACATGTATATATTGGCTAGTCTATAATTGGAAAAATATTTCAAGTTGTACATTTCCATTTTTCACGTGATGTTGAATCAAATGAAGCTTTGTGTTGATGTGCTTGGTTCAATCATAAAAGGGTTTTTCAAATGCACTATTAACTAGGAGAGTAGTTAATGAAACTTATTATTTCTATAAATATTCAAAAAATCTTCTAAGCCATAATATTTCTATAGAGGATGAAATTGGCATTAATTGCTTCTTAGATTTCCCAAAATGATGATTGACCCTAGATGCATAAGAAAACCTAAAGTGGATTTCTAATCTTCTAATTCGCCTACATAATCAAGTTTTCAAAATATAACTATTATAAATGATGTAAGGAAGGTCTCACACAACCCTCACACAAAATCTTTCAACATCAACAACAACAAACACGATGTAACAATTTGCAACAGTAGATTGAATCCTCCCTATTCAACTTGCAAGAATGTTTCATAACTTCAAATAAATTTGATTATATAAGTTTGTGCAGCCATAATTGTTAGGGTTAGAGATGGCAGATATCTAACATTTAAATGTAGATTTAATTAATAAACAGATAAACTAACACACACACAGAGAAACTAACACACAGAATAATACCCATCTGAACCCCTTTTTAACAAGCTTAGAAGCTTCTAGATTTAGGGTTCTACAAAGTCGGATTTTTCCTTTTTAATTGATTTTTTCCCTTTTTCGGTGATCACGCAAAAAAGTAGGAAGAAATTTTTTCTTGGGGCTACCGCCCCTGAACCCCCGCCCGGGGCCCAGCCCGGCCCCAGACCCCAGCAAGGATAGGGGCCAAGGTGTATAGTATACCATGGGCTATACAGTATAGAATGATCAGTCGCCACATACCAACAATAATGGCTAAAGAAAATCATTACAAAACATATTTGAATATGTTATATGATAGCAAACAACAACAAAGACAAGCTACAGATTCCTATTCCTCTTCATCAAATCATCTTTCTAGGCTGTGAAATTGATTCTTCAACAACCAACTTAGTTGATCTTCAATATCAAATCATCTTCCTAGACTATGAAATTGATTCTTCAATCTACATTCTTCAACAACCTAGTTGATCTTCAATCATGGATATAATAATCCATTTGATGTTGCAACACACCTTCAAACCTATCATCTTCCTAGACTATGAAATTGATTCTTCAAACTACATTCTTCAACAACCAACTTAGTTGATCTTCAATCATGGATATAATAATCCATTTGATGTTGCAACACACCTTCAAATCTACAGCAAAATAATTTTTTCCTCTTTTCCAAGAAAAGCCATGCTTCCCCCTTCTCCCAAAAATTTGGAATAATAATGAACTCCAAATTGTCAAGTTACCTTCAATATTGCATTAACTACTTTCATTTCTTATAACTCCCATCTCCCATGCCCAACTTTAAAAAATCCTTGAAAATGCATGGACGAAAATATTAAATGCTCAATAAAAGAAAAATAAAAACCACTCTTAAGAAATTTCCATGAATAATTGACAACTTGGATTCCCTCCTAGCAAATAGGTTCAATCTTGGAAAAAAGCAACAATCAACACAATATGGGTACCCAAATTTTCCATGCTATAGTTGAGGAGCTTTAATGAGTTGTCTCCACTTGTAACTCCCCATAGTAGAAAGAAAAGTGACCCTATCACTTCTCAAGAGGAAAACCAAGACGGTTAACTTTAGCTTTTGATAACCAAGATGAGTCTTCAATAGGTCTCACAGGCCATTTTACCAAATACTCAAAGTACTACTTGTTTATTGTGCTCCTACTCGCCATGTTGTCCAAAATTTCCTTCATCTCCTTCTCTGAAGTAGGTGTTGGAATGTTCAACTATGCTCCTGTTAAATCTCCCTAAAATTCACCTTCATGATATTCTCTTAAATCTAAAATATTAAATATGGGAGAAATATTAAGCTCTTTAGGAAACTCTACTTCACATGCATTACTTGAATCATGCTTATTTACAATCTTGCAAGGCCCAAACTTCTTCATTTTTAACTTGTTGTTAGTACCAACTAAAAATATTTATTTTCTCAAATATATTATAACTTCATCTCTAATATGAAATTCTTTATGTCTCCTCTTCAAGTCAACCTTAGACTTATATTGAAAATTCCTTTTATTGACGTGCTTCCTTACCTCTTCATGAATGCTCTTCAAGTGTTTGATAAAGTCCTTTGTTTCTGCACTTTTCTTGTTACTTTTATCCATCCTTAAATCTGAAACATCTCTTGGCCTATTGCCATAAAAAAATTGGAATGGTGATCTACCTCTGCTCATATTGACCGAGTTTTTATATGCAAATTCTACTTGAGGTAGAACTAAATCCCACCCGTTTGGCTTGTCTCCAACCAAACTTCTCAAAAAATTTCCCAAGCTTTTGTTAACAACTTTTTTTTACCCATCCATTTGTGGATGGAAAGCTAAACAAAACTTCAAATCAGTCCTTAGCTTTTTCCATAATGTCCTCCAAAAGTATCCCACAAACTTTGTATCTCTATTTGAAACTACACTCTTTAGTAGACCATGCAACTTCACTACTTCCCTGAAAAATAATTCTACAATATACACAACATCGTTAGTCTTTTTACATGGAATAAAATGAACCATCTTAAAAAATCTATCTACTGCCACAAAGATTGAATCATGTCCCTTTTGTTTCTTTGGTAAACCAATAACAAAATTCATACTAATCTCTTCCCACGGCCTCTTAGGTATTGGTAATGGCTATTATAAACCAGTGTTTTGACTAGTTCCTTTTGCCACTTGACAAATCTTGCAACTCGAAACATACTTCCTAACATCTTGTTGTAATTGATGCCAAAAATAATGTTCTCCAACATGTGTTATGGTTTTATCAAAACCAAAATGTCCCACAAGTCCACTATGCTTTTCTTTAATTAAATTCATTCTCATGGAACTTTCTAGGAATAGATTGTTGGTAAAATGTGTCTCAACGTTGCAATTATATAACGATTTATTATTTGATAGAATGTATATATATATATATATTTCCTAGTTACATCAATAGGTGTATCCAATGGCATAAGGGGGGGGGGGAGTGGGATGCGTGTAAACAATTTTTTGTTAACTTTTTTAGGAAACTTCTAAAATGGTCGACATAGATTAGATAAATGATCATTATAAATCTAGATCGTTAATTATTAGGTTTTAGATCTATGGTGGATATTTTGTTGGCATGTCTTGCCCTAGAATGTAATCCTATTTTATGAGGGCATTGCATTACGGTTGCGGTAGAGAGAGACATTGATGTATTCTAAGAGTTTGATAGCAGTCATGCTGTCTCTTGATCTCTGAGTGGTGACTCTTGTGAGAAGCTTGCTTTGCAATTATATTGTAATATTTATGACTTACTGAATAATATATATTGGGCGGCTTTTGGAGTGTGGGGTTTTTCTCCCAAAAGGATTTTCCCCATGTAAATCACTGTGTCGTAGTATGCATGATATTTGTGTTTATTTCTATTTAAGTTTATGTAACTATTAAAGATCTACAAATTTTTTGCATTATTCTCCTCTCAAGATTAGTGTAGGAAGTTGTTTTGCTACCTTAGCTTCCTTACAAGTGGTATCAGAGCCTGGTCACCTTTGGTTTCAGTTGTGGGTTGTTGGGTTTTTTGGACTAATCTAGGTTTCAGTGGGAGCTTGTGTGGAAAACACTTTGTGATCTTGTTGCAGGAATTTTCAGATGGCAAGTTCATCAGGGAGAATAGAGGTGGAGAATTTTTCTAGAAATAATTTTGAAATATTGAAGCTGAAGATGGAGGATCTATTGATAGATCGAGATCTGTGGGATGTTATTGATGAGAATGTTTCAAGGTCTGTAGATCATAGTTAGTCTGCTCAATATGATGTTATGGACCATAAAGCCAAGGGTCTAATCAGATTGTGTTTGATAGACTCTGTTTTAATTAATGTCCATGAGGTGACCTTTGCACATAAACTATGGAAGAATCTTGGTGAGATGTATCAAGCCAAATCTTTAGTGAACAAAATTTTCTTGAGGAAGAAATTGTATTCCTTGAGAATGGAAGAGGGTGGACGAATCATAGACCACCTAGAAGCATTCAATATGTTGATGGCTCAATTGGCATCCGTTGGTTTCAAAATGGATGAGGAGGAGAAATGTCAGATCTTTCTTTGTTCCTTTCCTGATTCGTGGGATTCTCTTGTTATTGTTGGATCTCAGTTGTGTTTATGGTTTGTCCTTGATGAAAAAATCTCTTTCAGTTGGTTCTCTTTGGTGATCAATCTCTATTTGGATCCTTATGATTTATTATGACACTTCCTTGATGTCTCTTGGCTATTACAGAAAGATATTTGTTATGATTCAAATTCATGGTGATGAGATTTCTGGTTCATGTTATGAATGCTATTTCTTTGTCTGATAGAGTTTGACAGTTGGTTTCCTTGTCAGGATGGTTCTTTTTGTATATCATAGGTATTAGTTGTTTCTCATTCGGGCTTACACATATCGGCATGATTATGGCAGGGTCTCCCTGATCCACTTTGAAATGTCTATGTTGCCTATCGGCAAGACATTTCTGATGTCATGTCGATTGAATTTAACATACAGGCTGCTTTCGGCGTGACATTCCTGTTGTCTTGGAAATGGTGGAAAGGTCTATCGGCATGAGTTGTGTTCACCGCTGGGAGGTCTTACCGAATGAGTCGGATCTCACCGACTAACTCATAAGGTGGTTCATCAGCGTAAGAAATCCCTATCGACATGTTGTTTCATCGAGCGTTTTGTGTCTTGGCAACCGGCACAAGAAAGTTTATTTTGGCAAGACTTGTCTTTTGTTTTGGCGACTGAAAGTGATCTCTATCGGCATATGTTATTTCGTCGGTATGTGGACTCAGTGATATTGGTATGTCACACCGATTGGAGATTAAATGGAAACTCATCGGCAAGAGCTTAAGGCTTTGGCGTGAGGTTATAACGAATATGCAATGTCACACCGACCGGTGGTGGATGGATGCATATCGGCAAGAGTTTTGCTTTAGTGGAATGTCATAGTGAACTCTTTGGTCTTGCCGACTAATTCTTATGAAATGCGTTCGGCGAGAGATTGGCATTGTCTCAGCGACTCATAAGAATTGAAAAGACTTTTCGGTGAGACTCTTCCATCGATGTGAGGTCTTGGCGAGGATGGTTTGTCTTGTCGACAAAGTCATATGAATGACTTTCGATATGACGAAGTTGATCTATATGATGTCTCTCCGATATCAAAAGTTATAGCAATAGTAAATGAAACAAAAAGGGCATCTCGGTGAGAAGTTTCCTTATGTCTCAGCGAACGCATAATATATTAAGGAAGCCCATTGATGAGACATTATGTATTCGTTATGAATTCTCCCGACTCTGATGGGTCTTGGTGAAAGCGACAAACATAAGAACATCTGGCGTTAAAGTTTCCTTCGGCATACCATCACATCGATTGAAAAGAAGGTTACTTAGGGAAAAATTTGTGATTATTCCTTTTGACTGGGTATGGAACCCTAGCCTGGTCGCCATCATGAATGTTTTAGTCTCTGTTGTTGCTGGCTGTAATGAATTTTACAGTGGTTTATGGAAGGTTTATTTGGTGCATTTTTGGCTGGAAGCTCGACAGTGGTTGATGGAGCCATGGAAGTTATAGATTTTTCTAGTATTTTTATTTATGCGTTTCATGCTGCTCATACTGGTTTATAATCACCATTTTATTTAACTACTCTCTGCATCTCAGTCAATATGATGCCCTGACTGAGTATTGTCATTCATGCATTAGAGGTTATGTTTTTTTTGTGGTGGACAGTTGTGCTTTTTATGCAGTAAAATGAACTCATACGTTACAGATTTGTTGAGAATGACTCTTAGCTGGGTTGGTTGTTCTACCGTTACTCCTTAAGACAGTTACCTATCTGGCAAATGTATAAATAGAAGCAGAAAACTCTTTTCTGCTGCTGTTGTTGTAATTCTGAGATTATCATTCTTTGGCTGTATGAAAATATATGGATAAAACTCTGCAATAAAATCTGAATAACAAGATGCAGAGATTGTAAATTTCTTCTCTATGTAGTATTTTAGGGATTCAATTATTGAATCTTTAAGGTATTTTGTAGATGAGAAAACAAAGAAATATGTGCTTAACTGAAAAATAGAGAAATCCTCTGAGTTATTATTATTGTTCAAAACATAATTTGAGGGGTTGGTACTCCTTGAGATAGATATCTCTAAATGAGGGGTTGGTGCTCCTTGAGTGGGTGCTAAAAAATCAGCCTATAAGGCATTGTGAACATTTGGTTAAAAGATTAAGCCTGGAAGGCATTTAGGGAGTGGTTTTTATACCCCAGGAGGGTTTTCCACTCGGCAAATTTTGTGTCACTTTGTTCTTCTGTGTTCTCACTGCTTTACCATGTTGTTGTTTCAGTACACTGTTGGGATTATTATTTTTCTCAATTTTGTTTATGAATGATTACATTCAACTCATGAATGCATTAATCAGAATAACATTAAGATCAAATCTGAGCTATGTTTTTGAATTTTTAAAATTTGTCAAATCTTTTAAGACACTAATTCACCCCCCCCCTCTCAGTGTCATTTTAACTCCAACAATTGGTATCAGAGTGTAGGGTCTCTGATAGGTTTAATTACCTTGGATTGATCTTGGTCTTGGAGTTTGTTTTTAATGGCACATTCTCAAGACGGTGCCTCTGTAACTAGAGCTCCATTATTTGATGGAACAGATTATGTGTTCTGGAGAATAAGAATGGACGCTTTTCTTGTTTCTTTTGATGTTGATGTTTGGACCATTGCTTTAGAAGATTACAATGTACTAGCCACTATTCCCACTGATGGTGCTGAAAAGAAGAGGTATGAAACAAATGCCAGAGCTAAGCATGCCCTCTTGTGTGGGTTAACTAAAGATGTGTTTATTAAAGTCATGCATTGCAAATCTGCTCATGGCATCTGGGATAAACTTGAAACTATATATCAAGGGAATGAGAAAGTCAAATTGTCAAAAATAATTACACTCAAACATCAGTTTCAGGAGTTGAAAATGAAGGATGATGAGAAAGTGGCTGAATATTTTCTAAGAGTTGATGAAGTTGTCAATGCTATGAAAGGTCTAGGTCAAGAGGTTAATGAATTTGATGTGGTCACAAAGGTTGTTAGAACCTTACCATCCAAATTTGAACCTAAGGTTTCAGCCCTAGAAGAAAAGAAACACTTTGATAAATTTACCTTAGACAGCCTGCAAGGAATACTTACTACCTATGAAATGAGAACTAGCAAAAACAATTCAATAGGAAAAGAAACTGCCTTTAACACTGAAAAGAAAGAAAAAGTCGAAGTCAGTGAATCTGAGTTGTCTGATTCTAAAGAATCCCATTTTACTAGAAGACTTAAAAAGGGGTCAGGAAAATATAAGGGAAAACTTCCCTTTAAATGTTTTAACTGTGGCAAAATTGATCACTTTGTTGTAAAGTGTCCCTATGATGATCAAATATGTGACAACGAGACAACTGAAATACAGCCTAAGAAGAGGGCCTTCAAACCTAAACGAAACTTCTATTTCAAAAAGAAGAAAATTCTATTTAGTAAGGATGAATCTGATATTGAGTCTGAAGATTCATCAGGTGAAGAAGATGAAACCTTGTTCATGGCTGAAATTACTCAGCAAAATGATTCAAACACCATTGACGTTGAAGAAGGTGAAGTAGATCTTGAAAGCAAGCTGAAATATGCTTTACAAGAGGTCAAAAAACTCAAAAAACAAGTTCTTGCTCAAGAACATAAACCAGATCAAGAAATGGTCTCTCTGAAAACTCAGCTTGACGAAGCTAAAAGAGTTGAAGTCTGTCTTCGAGAGACTGTAAGCTGCAAAGATCAAGAAATTCAAAAACTAGAACAAGAAGTAGTCCTTCTTAGGAAGGAAATTGAAAAATATGAAAGCACTCTAAAACTGAATGAGATGCTCAGCAAGCAAAATATGTATACTGATAAAACTGGTGTTGGTTTTTAAAAGGGTGAATGCTCAACTGACAATGCAAAACAAAACCCCTCTTCTGAAGTCAAAGGTTCAGGTTCAAATTACTCAGAATTTGGTAAGGATCATGTTAAGTTTTTTAGAGGTAATAGACCTTCATACAGTGTCAATCCTTTCTTCTATGGTTATTGTTTTTTCTGCAACAAATTTGGTCATAAGGTGAGCACTTCTAGGCTTATGAATTCTAGAATACCCAAATTTGGTCTTAGACAACACTATGGTTTTGTTAGACAGACCAGATGTTTTAAATGCAATACTTTGGGACATTCTGTCAAATAGTGCAAAACTGATATGCAATCGAAACAACAGAAAATTAAAAAGGTTTGGAAACCTAAGGCTATCAACAACTTTGAGCAAACTATGTTGGTTCATACTACTTTTCATTCCAAGAAAAAGGACTTATGGGTCCTGGACAGTGGATGTTCTAACCATATGACTGGCGACAAGGACAAGTTTATAAAACTTGAAGATTATGTAGGTGGATATGTTAAGTTTGGTGATAACTCTGGTATTCAAATTAAAGGTAGAGGTTCACTTCTTTTGAATGAAGACACTCCTATCTATAATGTGTACTATGTGGAAGGTCTCAAGCACAATCTTCTAAGTGTTAGTCAAATCTGTGATAGTGGTTATCATGTTCTTTTTACTTCGCAGGGATGTGAGATTAAGAACAAGCTTGGAAAGGTTGTTGCAGTTGGAAGGAGGACAAAAGGAAATGTGTACAATCTTCTTGAATCATCATGCAATGACAATAATCAAGGTATGTGTCTAATGGGCCAAATTGAAGAGAGTTGGTTATGGCATAAAAGATTAGGACACATAAACTTTGAAAATCTGGTTAGAATCAGTAAGAATCAGAATGTTAGAGGTTTACCAATTCTTAACAAACCAGAAAATTCTGTGTGCAAAGAATGTCTAAGTGGTAAACAAACTAAAATCAGTTTCAAAACAAAAGAACACTCTTCATCAAAACCTCTACAGCTAGTGCATACTGATTTATGTGGACCAACTAGAACAAGGTCTATTAATGGTGAAAAATACTTTATGCTTTTTGTGGATGATTATACTAGAATAGTTTGGGTCACATTTCTTAAGCATAAATTAGAAGCATTTGAAAGGTTTAAAATCTTTCATAAAATGGTTGAGAAGGAATCTGATTTGAGACTTAAATGTCTGTGTTCTGACAAAGGAGGTTAGTTCACCTCTCAAGAGTTTATTGATTACTATGAACAGCATGGCATTAAAAGATAGTATGCTGCAACAAAAACACCTCAACAAAATGGGGTAGTTGAACGTAAGAATAGAACTATAAAAGAAATGGCTAGAACCATGCTAGATGAAGCTAAGTTGTCTGATATGTATTGGAAAGAAGTTGTTCATACAGCTGTATACATTTTGAATAGAGTGCAGCTTAGGGTGAAATCTAAACACACTCCTTATGAACTTTGGTATGGAAAAACCACTTCTGTCAAACACTTCAAAATTTTTGGAAGTAAGTGTTTTATCAAGAAAGATGATGATAACCTTGGGAGCTTTCAATCAAAGAGTGATGAGGGTATCTTTTCGGGATACTCAACTCACAACAAAGCTTATAAATTTCTTAACAAAAGGCTTAATAAGATTGTTGAAGTTGTTAATGTAAAATTTGATGAAAGACCACATTTGTATGTTGAATCTTTGTAGGATAATGAGGAAGAAGAACTTAAACTTGAAATAATTTCAGAAGGAGCTGAAACAGCAAAGTCTGTTGCTGAATCAGCAAGCCCTAAAAATGAAAAAGCAAGTCCTGAAAAGGTTGCATCAAATGCTCCTTCAAAAACTCTAGCTATATATCACCCCAAAGATCAAATTATTAGGGATAAAAATGCAGGAGTTCAAACTAGAAGAAAGGCTACAAAATCTTATGAAAAGGCACAAATTGCTTTCTGTCTAGTTACTCAGTTTGAGCCTAAAAATTTTAATGAAGCTCTCACAGACTCATGTTGGCTTAATGCTATGCAGGAAGAAATTGATCAAATTGAGAAAAATCAGACTTGGGAGTTAGTCCCAAGACCAAATGACAAGAATGTCATTGGAGGCAAATGGATTTAAAGAAATAAGGTTGATGAAAATGGTAATGTTATTCGCAACAAAGCAAGATTTGTCTGCAAAGGCTATGCTCAACAAGAAGGTATCGATTTCGGTGAAACCTTTGCACTCGTGGCTAGATTAGAATCCATTAGAATATTCTTGGCTTATTCTTTTTATAAAAACTTTACTGTTTATCAAATGGATGTTAAAATAGCTTTTTTGAATGGCTATTTAGATGAAGAGGTCTATGTTGAACAGCCTGAAGGATTTATATGAAAAGATAATCCTAACCATGTTTACAGGTTGAAAAAGGCTCTCTATGGCTTAAAACAAGCATCTAGAGCTTGGTACTCTAGACTGGACAGTCATTTAATTTCTAATGGCTTTGTTAGAGGAGGTGTAGACAATAATCTTTATGTTAAAACTGAAGGTTCTAATATTTTGGTTGTTGAAATTTACGTTGATGACACTATCTTTGGCTACAATAATGTTACTTTGAGTAAAAAGTTCTCTCAGATAATGGAATCTGAGTTTGAAATGTCAATGTTAGGAGAATTAAATTTCTTTTTGGGTCTTCAAATCTCTCAATGTGAGAATGGAATATTTCTTTCTCAAACCAAGTATGCTAAGGAGATGCTTAAGAAATTTCAGATGGATGAATGCCATCCAGTTAGCACTCCAATGATTACTGGATGCAAACTTACTAAGGTTGATGATTCTCCTAATACAAATCAAACGGAATATAGATCAATGATCGGCAGTCTCTTATATTTAACTGCCTCTAGACCTGACATTATGCAGGCAGTTTGCACTGATGCACATTTTCAAGCATCACCTAAAGAATCTCATGTTATTGCTGTTAAAAGGATCTTTAGATACATTCAGGGCACTCTTGATTATGGTCTTTGGTATCCTAGGAGCAATGATTTCTCTTTGATTGCTTATATTGATGCTGACTGGGCTAGTTGTTTGGATGATAGGAAAAGCACCAATGGTGCTGCATTCTTTCTTGGTGATCGCTTAGTGGCATGGCACTGCAAGAAACAAGTATCAGTTTCTCTTTCTACTGCTGAAGCAGAATACATTGCTGCCCCTTCATGTTGTACTCAAGTTCTTTGGATGAGTCAAACTCTATCTGATATGGGTATTGAAGTTCCTAAACCTGTTTCTATTCTCTGTGATAACACTAGTGCGATAAATATATCAAAAAATCCTATTATGCACTCTCGAACTAAACATATTGCTATCAAGTTTCATTTTCTTCGAGAAAAAGGTACTGGCTAATGATGTCTGCTTACAGTTTGTTGGTTCACAAGATCAGGTGGCTGACATTTTCACTAAGCCCTTAGTAAAAGAGTTATTTTGAAAGGCTGTTACTTCGATTGGGAGTTATCTCTCAATCATTACTTCACTGAATCTCCAAGCTACTGCTTAGGGGGAGCAAGTTAAATATTTTCATTTACTTACAGCTCTCCTACAATCTTGGTTGCTACACTACTACTCTTTTTTTGCAGCTGTTTCTCATGATATTTTGGTTGGCTTCTCAGTTGTGTTATGGCAATGCACATTTTCTTCTATTCTTTGTCATTGAGGCAAAAAGGGGGAGAGTCATTTGTGTTTTGCCATCAAGGACAAAGGGGGATTTTTTTGGATCTCAGTTGTGTTTATGGTTTGTCCTTGATGAAAAAATCTCTTTCAGTTGGTTCTCTTTGGTGATCAGTCTCTGTTTGGATCCTTATGATTTATTATGACACTTCCTTGATGTCTCTTGGCTATTATAGAAAGATATTTGTTATGATTCAAATTCATGGTGATGAGATTTCTGGTTCATGTTATGAATGTTATTTCTTTGTCTGATAGAGTTTGACAGTTGGTTTCCTTGTCAAGATGATTCTTTTTGCATATCACAGGTATTGGTTGTTTCTCATTCGGGCTTACACATATCAGCATGAGTATGGCAGGGTCTCCCCGATCCACTAATGTATGTGTTGCCTATCGGTAAGACATTTCTGATGTCATGTCGATTGAATTTAACATATAGGTTGCTTTCGGCATGACATTCCCGTTGTCTTGGCGACAGTGGAAAGGTCTATCAGCATGAGTTGTGTTCACCACTGGGAGGTCTTACCGAATGAGTCGGGTCTCACCGACTAACTCATAAGGTGGTTCATCGGCGTAAGAAATCCCTATCGGCATGTTGTTTCATCGAGCGTTTTGTGTCTTGGCGACCGGCACAAGAAAGTTTATTTCGGCAAGACTTTTCTTTTGTTTCGGTGACTGAAAGTGATCTCTATCGGCATATGTTATTCCATCGGTATGTGGTCTCATCGATATTGGTATGTCACACCGATTGGAGATTAAATGGAAATTCATCGGCAAGAGCTTAAGGCTTCGGCGTGAGGTTATAACGAATATGCAATGTCACACCAACTAGTGGTGGATGGATGCGTATTGACAAGAGTTTTGCTTCGGTGGAATGTCATAGAGAACTCTTTGGTCTTGCCAACTAAGTCTTATGAAGTGCATTCAGCGAGAGATTGGCATTGTCTCAGCGACTCATAAGAATTGAAAAGTCTTTTCAGTGAGACTCTTTCATCGATGTGCGGTCTTGGCGAGGATGGTGTGTCTTGTTGACAAAGTCATATGAATGACTTTCGGTATAACGAAGTTGATCTATATGATGTCTCTTTGATATCAAAAGCTATAGCGATAGTAAATGAAACAAAAAGGGCATCTCGGTGAGAAGTTTCCTTATGTCTCAGCGAATGCATAATATATTAAGGAAGCCCATTGATGAGACATTATGTATTCGTTATGACTTCTCCCGACTCTGATGGGTCTTGGCGAAAGTGACAAACATAAGAACATCTGGCGTTAAAGTTGCCTTTGGCATACCGTCACATCGATTGAAAAGAAGGTTACTTAGGGAAAAATTTGTGATTATTCTTTTTGACTGGGTATGGAACCCTAGCCTAGCCGCCATCATGAATGTTTTAGTCTCTGTTGTTGTTGGCTGTAATGGCTTTTACAGTGGTTTATGGAAGGTTTATTTGGTGCATTTCTGGCTGGAAGCTCGACAGTGGTTGATGGAGCCATGGAAGTTACAGATTTGTCTGGTATTTTTATTTATGCGTTTCATGTTGCTCATACTTGTTTATAATCACCATTTTATTTAATTGCTCTCTGCATCTCAGTCAATATGATGCCTTGACTGAGTATTGTCATTCATGCATTAGAGGTTATGTTTTTTCTATGGTGGACAGTTGTGCTTTTTATGTAGTAAAATGAACTCATACGTTACATATTTGTTGAGAACGGCTCTTAGCTGGGTTGGTTGTTCTACCGTTACTCCTGAAGACAGTTACCTATCTGGCAGATGTATAAATAGAAGCAGAAAACTCTTTTCTACTGCTGTTGTTGTAATTATGAGATTATTATTCTTTGGCTGTATGAAAATATATGGATAAAACTCTGCAATAAAATCTGAATAACAAGATGCAGAGATTATAAATTTCTTCTCTATGTAGTATTTTAGGGATTCAATTATTGAATCTTTAAGGTATTCTATAGACGAGAAAATAGAGAAATATGTGCTTAACTGAAAACAGAGAAATCCTCTGAGTTATTATTATTGTTCAAAACATAATTTGAGGGGTTGGTACTCCTTGAGATAGATATCTCTAAATGAGGGGTTGGTGCTCCTTGAGTGGGTGCTAAAAAATCAGCCTATAAGGCATTGTGAACAGTTGGTTAAAAGATTAAGCCTGGAAGGAATTTAGGGAGTGGTTTTTATACCCCAGGAGGGTTTTCCACTCGGCAAATTTTGTGTCACTTTGTTCTTCTGTGTTCTCACTGCTTTACTGTGTTGTTGTTTCAGTACACTGTTGGGATTATTATTTTTCTCAATTTTGTTTATGAATGATTACATTCAACTCATGAATGCATTAATCAGAATAACATTGAGATCAAATCTGAGCTATGTTTTTGAATTTTTAAAAAAATTCAAATCTTTTAAGACATTGATTCACCCCCCCTCTCAGTGTCATTTTAACTCTAACAGTTATGGCTATTGGGAGTACTTTTGATATTTTGAAGACTGAAGATGTGATGGGTTCTTTGATTTTTGAAGAAATGAGGAGGAAGGTATCCATCATTGCCAAGGAGGCCCTAAATTTTCATGGAAGACCTAAGGAAAAAGGAAAGAAGAATGAGAAGCTTGACAAATCCAAGTCCAAGGGGAGATCTAAATCTCCTAGAAAGTCCAAAGTTATTTGTTGGAACTATGGTAAGCCTGGACATGTTCGTAAGGAATGAAAATAATAAAAGAAGAAGAAAAAGAAGAAACTTGATTTTGATTATGAGTCTGAGAAGGAAGATGGTGACACATTCATTGCAACTTTGGCAACTCGTGCAGGTAATGATGCATGGTTAATTAACTCGGGTGCATCTTTCCACATGACCTTTAATAGAGATTGTTTTCTCAATATGAAGAATTTGATGGAGGTAAAGCGTACTTGGGTGATGATTCTCATTTAGAAATTGTTGGTCGTGGTAAAGTTAAAATTAGATTTCTTGATGGTAGAATACAAAGAATTAATGGTGTGTTGCATATCTCTGGATTAGCATGAAATTTGTTATCTATAAGCAAACCAATAGATGTGGATGTGCAGGTAGTATCTTCTGATGCAGTATGCAAGATGGTTAGAGGTTCTATGGTGATTGCTAGAGGTGTTAAATATGGCACATTGTATAAGCTTAATGCATGCACTGTTGAGTGCAATAGTACTTCTATCAAAAACAAGTTTGTGGAAGAAGTGAGGGTTTCACCTTTAGTAGATGGCCATGTATTTTGGGTACCCAAGGGTGCTTTTTCTTCTAAGACAAAGCTACCTGCAAAGAAAACTATGTTATGGCACCAGAGACTTGGCCACATTGGAGAAAAGGGTCTAAGGACCTTGAAAAATAAAAACCTTCTTGAAGGTTTGTCTGATTGTAATCTTGAATTTGATTTCTGTGAGAATTGTATTTATGGAAAACAAAACCACGTTCAATTTTACTCGAGTTTTCATAAATCTTGTGGTGTATTGGATCTTATTCATTCTTATGTGTTTGGTCCTGTAGATGTTCCTTCATTTGGTAAATCCACATACTATGTTTCATTTATTGATGATTATAGTAGAAGGACATGGGTATATTTTCTAAAGAGTAAATTTGAAGTTTTCAGTCGATTTAAGGAATTTAAAGCAATGGTTGAGTTGCAGACTGTAAAGAAAATAAAGTGTTTGAGGACTGATAATGGGGGTGAATTTTTCTCTAATTATTTTGATAGATTATGTAAAGATTATGGTATTCATAGAAAAATTACAACTACATATTCTCCACAACAGACTGGAGTTGCAGAAAGAATGAATAGGGCACTGATGGAGAAGGCTAGGAGCATGTTAAGTGGTGCTGGCCTAGAAAAAAAGTTTTCGAATGAAGCTATTACCACTGCTTGTTACCTAATTAGCAGTCTCCTACATCAAATCTTGTTGATAAGACACCCATAGAGGCAAAGTAAACAAGAAGATGTGATTCAATTTCCTTTTACACTTGAGAAATTTGAATTGGGGCCCAAGGATAGACAAGAAGTTGAGGAGAGCTCATCTAGATCTAGATCTTCTGAAGAGGAGGAAGAACCTCCAACTCAACTTGTTCATAGATCTACAAGGAATAGACAACCACCTAAAAGGTATACACATGATGATTGGAGATGTATTTTTTCTTTGAACACTAACATCATGGATGAACCCAAATCGGTAGAAGAGGCATTAGGTATGAATAATACAGAATCCTAGCAGAATGATATGGATGAAGAAATGGCACCTTTGAAAAATAATGATACATGGGATCTTGTACCATTTCCTTAAGGATGGAAACCTATTGGTTGCAAATAGGTGTTCAAGAAAAAGATCGGTTTAGATGGAGGTATTGAGAAGTACAAAGCAAGGTTGGTTGTGAAAGGTTACTCTCAAGTTGAGGGTGTTGATTATGGTGAGATATTCTCTCCTATTGCAAAAATGGCATCAATTAGATTTTTTCTTGCTATTGCTGCTACTTATGATTAAGAGGTTGAGCAAATGGATGTGAAAAATTATTTCCTTCATGGTGACTTGGAGGAGGATAATTATATGATACAGCCAGAGCACTACGTGGTGAAAGGTAAAAGTAAATTGGTTTGCAAATTGAAGAAATCTTTGTATGGCTTAAAACAAAGTCCTAGGATGTGGTACAAGAAATTTGATACATATGTGTTGAGTTTGGGATTTGAGCATTCTAAATCAGATCATTGTGTTTATTATAAAACTGATGGTGATCATTTTTTTTATTGCATTATATGTTGATGATATGTTATTTATTGGCAAAGGGAAAGGTAGAACTAAAATCTCAACTTGCTACTAAATTTGAAATGAAAGATCTTGGTGCAGCTAGACACATTCTTGGGATGGAAATTAAAAGAGATGGAGTGAACAAAAAGCTATGGATTGGCCAAAGTAAGTATTTCAATTCAATTTTACAAAGATTTAACATGTCGGATTTTAGACCATTGTGTGTTCCCCTTTCTGTTGGAACAAAGTTATCTATTTCAAATTGTCCAACATCTCCATCAAAGATGGAAGAAGTGAGCAGAGTTCCTTACCAGAGTGCAGTTGGAAGTTTGATGTATGTTATGGTTTGTACTAGAGCAGACATTTCCCAAGCAATGGGAGTTCTTTCTAGATATATGTCTAATCCTAGTAGAGTTCATTGGGATGCAGTTAAAAGGGTCTTCAGATATTTGTGTGGTACCTCAGATTATTCCTTGTGTTATCATAGTAATCTGACTAAAGACGATATTTCCCTTGATATTCATGGTTACGTGGATTTAGACTGGGCAGGTGATATTGATAGTAGACGATCCACCAGTGCTTATGTGTCTACTTTATTTGGTGGTGCAATCATTTGGATGAGTAGGCGACTTGATGTAGTTTCTTTGTCCACTACTGAAGCAAAGTCTATGGCAGCTACTCATGCTTGTAAAGGAGCCATTTTTCTTAAGAGACTATGCTTAGATATTCGAATAAAACAAAGTGTAGTGATAATTTATTGCGATAGTCATAGTGTGATATGTCTAGCCAATAACCTGACATTTCATGCTAGTACCAAGCACATTGATGTACATTATCATTTGTTTGAGATATGGTTGAAGATGGTAGGGTGAAGCTGGTTAAGGAAGAGACTTTGATGAATGTTGTTGATTCTTTACCTAATCCTGTGAGCACAGAGAAGTTCAAATGGTGTTCAGAGATTATGGGCCTTTCGGCCCCTAGCAATTAAGAGACAATGTTTACTCCCTCCCATTTCTCTTGCAAGATGTTCAAAAAGTGGGAGATTTGTTGGGAAAATGTGTCTCAACCTTGCAATTATATAACAATTTATTGTTGATAGGATGTATATATATATTTCCTAGTTACATCGATAGGTGTATACAATGGCATAAGGGTGGGGGGAGAGTGGGATGTGTGTAAACATTTTTTTGTTAATTTTTTTAGGAAACTTTTAAAATGGCCGACAGAGATTAGATAAATGATACATTGTAAATCTAGACCGTTAATCATTAGGTTTTAGATCTAATGGTGAATATTTTGTTGGCATGTATTGTCCTAGAATGTAATCCTATTTTATGAGGGAGTTGCATTATGGTTGTGGTAGAGAGAGATGGTGATGTATTCTAAGAGTCTCATAGCAGTCATGTTTTCTCTTGATCTCTGATTGGTTATACTCCTATGAGAAGCTTTCTTTGCAAGTATATTGTAATCTTTGTGACTTACTAAATAATATATTGGGAAATTTTTGAAGTGTGGGGTTTTTCTCTTGAAAGGGTTTTCCCCATGTAAATCATTGTGTCATGGTATGCATGATATTTGTGTTTATTTCTATTTAAGTTTCTATAACTGTTAAAGATTTGTAAATTTTTTGCATTATTGTCCTCTCAAGATTAGTGTAGGAAGTTGTTCTACTACCTTACACAAATAACCAAGTACCTCTAAACAACATACCCTTTTGAACTAAATAGTCCAACCACTTTGTTCTATCAACTGAAACATGATCCTTACATGCTCTCCACGCCTCTCCAAAATCGGGATCTTCTTTATACAACTCCTTCAATTCATTGAATCCAACTTCCACCCACATTTCAGTTAGCAAAATTTATCTTCTATTCAATGCATCTACAACTCTATTAGAATTCCCACTCTTATGTTTCAAAAAAATGTATAACTTTGCAAAAATTCTACCCATTTCATGTGCCTTTGATTTAACTTCCCTTGACTATTCAAATATTGAAGTGCTTGATGATCAATAAAAAAAACAAATTCCTTAGGCAAGAGATAGTGTCAAAACACTTCTTTAATGCTCGAATAATGGCATAAAACTCTTGATCATAAACCGAATAATTCTTTTTTGCATCATTTAACTTCTCACTAAAGTAAGCATTGGGTTTACATTCTTGACTTCGAACCACTCCAATGACATTATCACTTGCATCACAATCTACTTGAAATACCTTGCTAAAATTTGGAAGTGCTAAAACAAGTTGCTATGTCATCTTAGTCTTCAACAAATCAAAACTCCTTACTTCCCTTGTAATCCATTTGAACTCTTTTTCTCCCCTCTCATGGCCTCAATTAGTGGTGCACAAATACTACTAAAACCTCTAATAAACTTCCTATAAAAACTTGTTAAACCATGAAATGATCTCACCTCTATAGCACTTCTAGGTGTAGGCCATTCTAGGATATCTTTCACCTTTTCAGGATCTATTTTTATTCCATCTCCTAAGACAAAATTTCCCAAATACACCCTCTCTTTTCATAAAGATGCACTTCTTCAAGTTAATGAACAATTTTTCTTCTCTCAATTTTTCAAAAATAAATCTAATGTGCATCAAATGTTCTTCTAACATCTTACTACATATCAAAATATCATCAAGATATACAATAAAAAATCTACCCAAAAACTCTTTCAATACATCATTCATCAATCTCATAAACGTGCTAGGTGCATTGGTTAGCCCAAAAGGCATGACCAACCACTCATAGAAACCTTCTTTAATCTTGAAAGTTTTCTTCCATTCATCTCCATCTCTAATTCAAATCTGATGATAGCTACTCTTCAAATCAATCTTGGTAAAGTACTCAGATCCATTTAAGAAATTCATAATATCATCCATTCTAGGTAATGGGAATTTGTATTTGATGTTGATCTTGTTAATGGCACTTGAATCCATGCACATTCTCCATTCTTCGATGCCAAAACCACAAGCGTTACACATGGACTTAAGCTTTCTCTGATCAAACCTTTCTACAAATCTTGTACTTGTTTATTCAATTCTTCACTCTCAGTAGGAGACATTTTTTGGGCGACCTTGTTAAGAAAAATTGCTCCTGGTATCAAATCAATCTAGTGATTTATCCTTCTCACAGGTGATAAACCTTTTGGTGCATTATCGAAAAAAAAAAATTGAAATTCATGCAACAAATCTACAACTTCCATAGGAACATCTTCCACTTTTTCTTGGTTAGTTTTTGGAATCAAAGAAAAACAAAAAAAATCATGCTCCATGTCATCTAAAAACTTCCTGGCATAAACTAAAAAAACCCTTGCATTATTGCAAACCTTACCCATTTCCTCTTTTAATGGCTTCAATTTGTGTCTCACTTCATCCTTCATCAATGAGTATGTATTGGCATACCCACTGTGCATCAATATTTCCTATCAAATTTCCAAGGCCTTCTCAAAGAAACATGACACTCATCCATAGGTATAATATCACACATAATTTCATCACTATAACCTCCTATTTTAAATTTTACCAAACTTTGTTTGTTGACCAAAAGTTTTTGATCATTATGAATCCAAACAATCCTATATAGATCAAGTTCCTTCTTTCTAGCTTCAACTTGTTCACCATTTCTTCAAATACGAGCTTATCAGTGCTTCCACTATCTATTATAACACTACATACCTTTCCTTAACATTTACATCTTGTTTTAATCAAACTCTTTCTTTGAATGGGTTCGTTATCTTCATTCAACAGGGCTTTCCTAGTCATTAAGACTTCTCCTCTTTCTACTTCTTGGAAATTTGCTGACCCTACATCTTCCTCATTCACATTTTCTTCCATTGCATTGTTTTCAGTCCCTCTATTGGTTTGTTCATGATTATGAGGGAAATCATAATCTCGATTTACCTCTTCTCCACACTGAAAACAAGTTCCATGAAAACCTCATCTTTTAAATCCTCTACTTGATCTTCCTCTCCCTCTAAAATTTTGTTCTCAGAGGTTATAAGAATTATCAAATTTTTCATTTTCTGCTGCCATGGTCTTCATTTTTCTAATTTTTTTGATTATTGTCTTGTCCTCTATAAGATCTTCCTTCAGTTCTTCCACCACGAACTCTTCCTCTTTGCTTACTTTCAAACTTTATATTTAATCTTTCTTCCACCTTCAATGTGAATTGATATGTATCCTCTATGGTGCACATTCTCACTAAGGCCAATTCTTCTTGAATGTTAGGCTTTGACCCATTGATGTAATGGGATACTTTCTCCTTATTTGCTTCAGCATGTCTAGTTTTAATCAAGACTTTGTGGAATTCTTCAGTATACTCTTTTATAGTTCTTGTTCCTTGTCTTAGAATCTACATCTTCTTGAGTAACTCAAGTTCATAATCTAGAGGAATGAATTTCCTCTTCATATTATCCACCATTCTATCCCATCTAGCAATTTTATATTTTCCTCTCCTTCCTCTTTCAAGCTAGATTTCTTTCCACCAAATGCTAGCTTGTCCTCTTAAGTTTTTCTTTGCAAATTTCACTTTATCAGGGTCTTCAATCTCTTTTAATTCAAAGAATTCTTCCATGTCATTTATCCAATCTATGAGCTCCTCTGGATTTAATCTCACATTAAATGTTGATATTTTCATCTTCGATCTTTTTCCAATTTTTGAAATAACCTTAATTAATTTGACTTCTCTAGGATCTATTACTTCTTGTTCTTCTTCTTCGAATGGTTCCTCATTTTCAACTTCATCTTCACTTTCATCTCTTCTTCTAACATCAACTCTTCGATGCAACTCTTATTGTAATTCTTGAACTTTCCTCCAGAGGGCTCTAAAACCCTCTTTTGTTACATCAACATTTCTTCCACCATAGTTTCTTTGTTGAGCAATTATGACTTCTCTTCTCTTAGACCCACAACTCACAATCCTGGTGTAAACTACCTCTCTTCAATGCTTTGTATTCAAACTCAAAAACTTCTACTCTAATACCACTAATGTAAGGAAGGTCTCACATAACCCTCACACAAAATCTTTCAACATCAACAACAACAAACATGATATAAAAATTTGCAACAATAGATTGAATCCTCTCTATTCAACTTGCAATAATGTTTCATAACTTCAAATAAATTTGATTACATAAGTTTGTGCAACCATACAGGCTGAATAAAATCATTACAAAATAGATTTGAATCTTCTATATGATAGAAAAAAACAACAAAGACAAGCTACAAATTCCTCTTCATCAAATCATCTTCTCGCATTGTGAAATTGATTCTTCAATCTATATTCTTCAACAACCAACTTAGTTGATCTTCAATCATGGATATAATAATCCTTTTTCTAATGCAACACACCTTCAAACCTGCAGCAAAATATCTTTTCCCTCTTTTCCAAGAAAATCCATGCCTCCCCCTTCTTCTCTCCAAATTTTGAAATAATAATGAACTCCAAATTGTCAAGTTACCCTCAATATTGCATCCACTACCTCCATTTCTTGTAACTCCCATCTCCCATGCCCAACCTAGAAAAATCCTTGAAAACACATGGAAGAAAATATTAAATTCTCAAGAAAAGCAAAATAAAAAACCACTCACAATAAATTTCCATGAATAATTGACAACTTGGATTCCCACTCCTAGAAAATTGGTCTAATCTTAGAAAAAGTGCCAGTCAACACAATATGGGTGCCCAAATTTTCCATGCTATAGTTGAGGAGCTTTAATGAGTTGTCTCCACTTGTAACTCCCCAAATTTCCATGCCCAGATTTCCTTTTTGAATTCCACATTTCAAAATTGCCTACTAAACTATCTCTCACGCCAAGCTTTTGCAACATTATAATAAGACCAATTATTTAATATATTATTTAGGCCTAATATTGCAATTTATTCTCCAACTTCAAAATTACCAAACCTTAGAAAATTAAAATTCTTTCTTTTTGGTTGATGACAGTTTCCATTGACTATGGATGCTCCTGCATCAATAAAAAAATTCCGTTGAGTATTTGAGCCCATAGTTTTGACTTTCCTTCAAATATTAAAGTACTCTTTTTGCTAGTATCAAATGATTTTCCTAGGTTATTGAATGAATCTAGAGAAAAATCTAACAACAAAATAAATGTTTAGCTACATTGGTGTTGTATCAACAAACACTATAGAATCATATAATTCTAGTTTCAATTTTTTATTAAGTACTAAATCATTTACAATTAGATATTCCAAAATTTCTTAGAAGAACACTAATATATTTTTATTGGGTGATTAAAATATATTTGGGTTTTTAAATCACCTCACTATACAATTAGCAATAAACATATCCCAAGTAAGTCATTTCAAACTCTTACTTTGATTCGTCTTTCATTGTTGTAATATAATTTTCATTGTTACCAATTAGAAATAGATCATCTAAATAAATAGCTAGATACACAAATATGCTATCAACCCTTTTAAAAAATGAGTTGCATCATCAAATTCATAGTGCATGAAATTCAACTTCAAGAAATTCTCAATAAGTTTTTTATACCAAGCTTGTTGTGATTTGTTTGAAAACCATAAAATGATTTGATAATCTCACAAACTTATTTTTCTTAACCTTTAACTATATATCTATCTACTTGAATTCTATACACTATTTCCTTGAGAACACCATTGACGAATGAACTTTCACATCCATTTGATGAACTTTTAAAATATTTTTTGTTGAGGGAGCAAAACAAGCATCAATGATAGTCCACTTCTTTATAGGAACAAATATTTGTTCATAATCTATTCCATATTTTGAGCATATATATTTGCAAAAATCCTTGCTTTATGTTTGTCAAGTGAGCCATTTACTTTGTACTTGTTCCAAAAAACCATTTACAACTAATAAATTTTCAACCTAGTTGTATAAGAGCGAATTTGCATCTCCTATGCAAATCTCCTTTTTGTCTTTATCCACCTTAGAAAACCAAGTTTGGAGGCTTAATTCCACCTAAGCTCGTTGCTTGCATCCCACTTGGCACCTATTTTGAGTGTCAGTGGAGGCGTTTCTGTCGAGGACGCCCGCACAGCATGCAAACATTTGTGCGGTGCACTTACGTCCCTGGTAGATTCTTGTGGTTGAACCTACGGAGGCATTACTCTTCTCGTTGGCAATGAAGTTGTAACGCCCCTTTTGGCCGACTGACCCGAATATGGTCATTTTCTTCATTCCTTCTTCAAATTCATCTCTGGAACAAGATTTTCATCTTCTACACAACCTTCCAAGCATTCAATTAAACTTCTACACCACTTCAAGCATCCACAAGCTCACTTTCTCACTCACTTCAAGCATCCAAGCATTCCATTGCAAAAAAGCCTCACTCCGTCACTTCGGTAGAGCACGTTTGGGACTACACCATTGCAGCAAAGGCTCGAGTACTCTCATTTCTCCTCCAAGTAGCCTTGAGGGCTCTTGGTGGAGGTGGTAAGCTTCCCTCTCCTCTCCTCTATCACTTGGTTGAGTAGCATAATACTGCTTTGTAGTGTTTGTATTCTCTTCACTATATTATTTCCTTTATCTCATTTCCTTGGTTTTCCGTGGAGGTGGAAACACTTAAATGGGGGTTTGACTGAGGCAGGCACCTATACAGCCACCCAACATTTTCCCTCTTTTTGTGTGTAGGTGTGTGTGCTTCTCGGAAGATCAGTTGGCAAACAAATTCCTTGGTGAGATCGTCCTTGCTTTCTTTACTCTTGCTTATTTTCTTTACAATATTAGAGAATACTTTATTTACTTGCTTGTGTCATTTTGTCCCTTTAGTTAGTTAGCTAGGTCGTTAGCCTATTTTGATAGGTTTGACCTTGTCTCTGTTGTTGTCTGGCTGTATAGACACCAACGTACTTTAGAGACACCAGTGTTTCATGTTGTCATCCAAGGATCGCGCTTACGTCCTCAGGCAGAGAGCTTCCTAAGGCGCAATGTTGAACCTGAAAACCGGCTCACCTAGCCCCGCTTTGAAACTTGGGATTGTAGAGTGGTTGCAGGACTTTATAGTCCTCATCATTCTCATCCTCATACCCTAAACATTGTACTTACCTGAGGTAAGTTAGGGCAGCCTCTCACATCTTGACCCTCAATGACCTGGGGTCTTGCACGCGATGGTCCCCCTTTTACATTTTGGTTTCGTTCTTTCAATACTAACAGTTCCTTTTCTTGTACTCTATGAGTGTTGTAGGTGTGAGTGTTGTAAGTTTGTCGCCTTGCAACCCAACCTGCGACCCCTAGTTGGCGTAGTTGGAAGGTTACAAAGGTATTGCATGACGAAACCTTAATTGGGTCACCATCTTATTAGTCAACCTTTAGGGACTCTGTGAAAGCGTTGTCTAGTGTGCGTAATGGCCTCCTTCCTGCATCAACCCATCCCCTCTGCGTAGCCTGTGAATAGTGGTATTGGCATAACCTTTACTTCACAAGACTTTCTGATGGGCTTTAACAAGGAACCATCTCTTTACATTCCTGCACGGATCAATGGAAATTACATCGTAGAAGGTGTTCTCGTTGATCTGACATCACAAGTAAACATAATAACAAAGGAGATTATGCTAATAAACTTTTTACACAAGGACGGATACAATGCTCCTATGAGTTTCATCTGCACACATGATGGGCTTTATGTACCCCCTTTGGGTAGTATTGTTCTATCGGTCTTAGTTGGACCTAAGTCGGCGAAACTCTTGTTTGATATCATTCCTAGATTTGAACTCTTTAGGGTGAAATTGGGTATCCCTTGGTTGGTGGCGATGAATTTGGTACCCTCTGTCATGCATAAATGTTTGAAATTTATCCATGAAGGCTCTATGCATGTAATCCATGACACTGGTTATAGACCACTGGTTGCACGTGATAGCTACTCCTTAGATCACCTGTGGCCTGCGTCTGTGGGTCCTCTCTTGCCTAGGACGAACCTTTTGTACAAGACATATCAAAACTATAAGAAAGGGTGTATAAGGCCAAAAGTGAGATACCCTCCCTCACCTTATGTCATCTCACATAGGGCTTACTTGAAGGCTAACATCGATGTCGCTAAGGCTCAAAAGAAGAAAGAAGAGAAGCGGTCTTGTGATCTTCATTCTTCCTCTTCTATTACCCAATCTGACGCTTCTTCTCACTCAGCTATGGTACCCTCACATCTTTCTCCTTGTTTGCAGGAAAACCCTTCAGTGCTCGCTTGGCGGAAGCCTCAGCATCCCGCATTCGAGCTTCATGTTCTGTCGACAGAGCCTAAACCCATTCGATATGATAGGAAGATGGTCTCCCGAGGAGAGTCCTCTTTGTCTCAACCTCTGTGGCCTCCTACTGTTATTGCTCCTAAAGTAGTGAGTGGAAAGAGGCCCATTGTTGAGGGTCTTGAGTCTACTCCTCATGTCGCCCCTCAGCCTGTTCCTCCTGCTCCCATGCAGGAACCTATTCCACCACCTAAAACAGCCATAGTGGAAATTCCCATGGTTGGGTAGGAACCTCTTGTCCCTTTGCAAACTTTGGCCTCTAACTCCAAGAGCCATAGAAACCGCCTTGCATGTGAACACAATCACTAGTGAAAGGCTCTACTGGCCGAGTAGACCGCCTCACAACAGAAGGGGAGGGAACGACCGCTCCTACTTCAAGACCTCCTACAACGTCTTCTTCCTCCCTTCCTTCTACTTCCCTCTAGTCTGGTTGGCTCCTAGCTTCCGTTGTGAGCATGAATGCGACTAACCATAAATGGGTGTAGGTGTTCATTGCTCCTTCAATGGAGCCGCCTTTGTTGATGTTTGTTCTAGATATCTAGCCCTTCCCGAAGCTCATGGTTATGGTTAATACTTTGGTTGTATCTGTTGCGGTTCTTTCTTCCTCTCCCTCTACACCCCTGGCTTTGTCTATGGGGATTTCATCTCCTCCAATGAAGAAACAGGTGGAGGGTGGTCCTTCTATCGACGAAGGACGTAAGAGGAGCCCACCTTCTTTGCAAGGTGGTCACATGCTGACTTGTTCTGTCCTTGTGACAGAACCAATCTCGGTTTCCCTTGAGTTCGTCACCACTCCCGAGTCATTCAATGAGCTTAGCGGTGAACCTCAAGCACAACCTATCATGTCTACTGAAATTAGGCATGGTGTCCCTGTGGGGTGAATGTTTAATTCTGTGGATGAGGTCCTGGCCTTGTCGGCGATCTTCACAAAATCGCTGACCTTGATTCCACAAGAGCTTGGTGGAGAGGACCTCAAGAGGCCCTCTTCCTTAGTCCTTGTTGTGGGAGGGTTGGATGCTTCTCCTCTTAACATCCCACCATTGTAGGCTCGTCCTCCTTCCCCTTATGAGGATTTAGATTGGGAAGCGGATGACCTCTTGGCCAATCAATGTTAGGAGGAGGCCCTTTCTTGATCTTGTGTGTGTGTCTTGTGATGTGTTCCCCTGTGCTTGTGCTATGTGTGTCTAGATGACCCTCGTCACCCCCATTAGTGCTTGGATGCAGGCGTGGTTTTTGTGTCATAAACCTTCTTCTATTTGTATCATCATTCTTCCTTGTTTGTGCTTGATTTTCGTTAAATTGGGGACGATGCAAAGCATTGGGGGAATTTAGGACCCCCTTCCATGTTGACCCAATTTTTTATTTTCACTTTTTCTTCTGTGCATTCTTCCTGATCTGGTTGGGGATTGATGATCTTTCACCTTGCATTGTGGTTACCTATTATTGAATGAGCTTGGACAGATTTGACCCCATTAAACCAGACCCCCCTGTGTCCTTTGTTGGTATTTTTCTTTTCTCTTTTTCTTTCTCTTTATCTTTCTCTCTTCTTTGCTTGTGTTGTCCCTTCTATGTGTGACAACACTCTTCTTCAACACTTCAATTTTCAAAAAATGAATTCGTTGACAACGAATCTTTTCTCAAAAATTCTTCGCAATTTTTTCCTTAGATTCACATTCTCAACACAAAACCCTAACGAAACATGTTTCCTTCATCACGGGTTCGTAAAGAAAGGACTTGAAGACCTTTCTCCGAAGTGGGAACAAATTTTATTTCCCCTCACGCGGAGGCATATCCTTCCTTTTGAACTCCTTGATGAAGTGAACATCTTTCGAAAGGATTCTTTGGTGACGAATCGCTTTAAGAAGAAAAGTTGTTTTGAATTGTGTGTCCCTTGAGTGGACCCCCTTCTTCCTCACAGCGGGTTCCCAAGGGACCCTTCTTTCAAAGTCTCTATTCCAGATGGAATTCTTTCACATCTAGCCTGGGGGCAGCCCGACTAGACTCATTCCATTCTCCCTTTCGCATCTAGCTTGGGGGCAGCCTGACTAGACCTAGGATTTCAAACAACGCGTCCCTTGAGTGGACCCCTCTCCTTTTGAAGGGTTCCTGAAGGACCCCTTTGAAAGTTTTACTTATTGACAGTATGTGTAACTATCCACTTATTTTCCTACACGATCGCTTTTGACATGTTCTATCTGTGGGTAGACGTGTCGCTGCTTCCTAACTTTGCGGAGTCCACTTTCTTGGGGATTCCTTCATGCGAGAGATATTGGGGGTTGTCTCCTTGCAATTCTATGAGCCTATAAGACACTTTGTTTTTCTAACTTCATAGTTTTGAGCAGCTATGGAATCCTTTGCTTTCCCTGCAGCTTCAGGTTCACCAAATCACGGTCTACTTCCTCGATGGTTCAGGTATACGTCACTAACCTTACACTCTTCTTGATCTACTTTACTAAGCACTCATTAGTATTCGTGCTCACTAAAGTGGGGGAAAAATTTATAAGAGCAAATTTGCATCTCCTATGCAAATCCACTTTTTACCTTTATCCACCTTAGAAAACCAAGTTGGGAGGCTTAATTCCACGTAAGCCTGTTGCTTGCATCCCACCTGTTTTGAGCATCAATGGAGGCATTTTTGTCAAGGATTCCTACGTGATATGTAGACTTCTGTACAGCGTGCTTACGTCCCTAGAAGACTCCTATGACTGAACCTACAGAGGCGTTACTCTTCTCGTTGGCAGTGAAGTTGTAACGCCCCTTTCGGTCGACCGACCCAAATATGGTCATTTTCTTCATTCCTTCTTCAAATTCATCTCTAGAACAAGCTTTTCATCTTCTACACAACCTTCCAAGCATTCAATTGAACTTCTACACCACTTCAAGCTTCTATTCTATCACTCCACAAGATCACTTTCTCACTCACTTCAAGCATCCAAGCATTCCATTGCAGCAAAGCCTCACTCCATCACTTTGGTAGAGCATGTTTGGGACCACACCATTGCAATAGAGGCTCGAGTAATCTCATTTCTCCTCCAAGCAGCCTTGAGTGCTCTTGGTGGAGGTAGTAAGCTTCCCTCTCCTCTACTCTATCACTTGGTTAAGTAGCATAATACTGCTTTGCAGTGTTTGTATTCTCTTCACTATATTATTTCCTTTATCCCATTTCCTTGGTTGTCTGTGGAGGTGGAAACACCTAAATGGGGGTCTGACTGAGGCAGGCCCCTATACAGCCACCCAACATTTTCCCTCTTTTTGTGTGTAGGTGTGTGTGCTTCTCAGAAGATCAGCTAGTGAACGAATTCCTTGGTGAGATCCTCCTTGCTTTCTTTACTCTTGCTTATCTGCTTTACAATATTAGAGAATACTTTATTTACTTGCTTGTGTCATTTTGGCCCTTTAGTTAGTCAGTTGGGCCGTTAGCTTGTTTTGATAGGTTTGACCTTGTCTCTATTGTTGTTTGGTTGTATGGACGCCAGCGCACTTTAGACATGCCAACACGTCGCACTATCGTCCAAGGACCACGCTTGCGTCCTTAGGAAGAGAGCTTCCTGAGGCATAGTGTTGAACCTAAAAATTGGCTCGCCTAGCCCTACTTTGAAACTCGGGATTGTAGAGTGGTTGCAGGACTTTATAGTCCTCATCATTCTCATCCTCATACCCTAAACATTGCACTTAGCTGAGGTAAGTTAGGGCAGTCTCTCGCATCTTGACCCACAATGACTTGGGGTCTTGCACGTGGTGGTCCCCCTCTCTTACACTAGCATAGGATGAACTAACTCCCATGTATCATTTATTTTTTGTACATAAGATTTTATAGTATATTGATTCAAAAAGAGTTATACAACACGTCTGCCCAGCAGGTAGAAAAATACAGTCAAGATTGCCAAAACCAGACTCCGACCACCCTTATACAACCATACCATATTCCTCCAAACACCATATTTCCTTAGCCTGAGGCTCACCTAACTAAACCAGAACTGACAGAAATAGACTATAACTAACCAAACTAGCTATGAAGCAGACACAACCAAACACAAAACAACACCATCCAAACAGAAACTTATAGTTAACACCCTAATCAAACATTTAAGACCCAAACTCACCAATGAAACCGTTAGCTAAGGAAAATGACTTGAAATCTGAAATCCATTTCTCCCCAAATGAGAGCCTTAGATTAAACTTTCATTGGATAAAATCCACACCCATAGTCGTGATCTTCCTGTGCTCGACCAACGCCATGCCTTTCAGGTCTAAAATGAACAAGTAGTATTTCACCACCTCCCCTAGCACATAGAATTTTGGGATGTCTCTCAGGTGCAAGACCCCCATATTGGTCGAAGCAACGTAGAGAATCTCCTCCAACCCCACCAAGTAATCTATTGGGAAATGTCTCTTCACCAGTGCCTTCACGTCCTTTTTACCTATTCGGATGTCAAGCAATGCTGCCAAAAATGGGATGTGATGGTAGTATCCACCCTAACCAGCTCGCAATTCTTCAAAAAACCCTTCCCCAGAATCATTTTAACTGGGGCCAACATGAAGGGGTCGTATTTCTTTTTCAACAAGCATTTAAGTTGATGGTCTGTAATGACCCCTCAAAAGGCCATTTGCCTCACATTTGCATCCAACATTATCGGAGTATTAAACCCAAATGTGGTAAGTGTCTTTATAGACATTTGGACGATAAACTTGGAGCATTCTCCCATCTCACCGCTCAAACCAGAGAGAGTAGCTAATTGCAAATACAAGAGAGTGATCAAAGAAACCACCCAACCACCAATATATTATCTGTTGTCACACCAAATGCCACAACCATTACATGTAATTATTTCCCGATATAAGTGTCGAGCATGGGAGCAATCGTCGGATTATGCCATCCTTCCAGTGCATCTCTAGTAATCTATACTAACGATCTTGGAAGGATAGGTTGTGAACCCAAATTGTGTTCTTTGTAATATGCCTAACATGTCATTATGAATGTGATATGACCGGCCATTAAAACTTCACTACCATCCCCGGTGAGCCAACTGCTAATGCCACTGAGTGAGTTGGCAGCCACCCGATCATCGGTATCTAATGACTAGACCCTGCTAGGTAGGACGCTCATTCCCACTTCATTTCATCCATCTGGTCTGATAGTTGCAGACTCACCACACCACTTGGTGTGGAACTCCCATGTATCATTTAAAAAAAAAACCATCATACTCAATTTGTATATCCTTTCTCTACACTTCAATATTTTCATCTTTTTTAAAGAACCAACTTTGGTTATGTTGATTTTATTAATAGATTCCAAGCTAACATCTTCATTGGTTTTAAATTTTTTTCTTTCCTTGTATCAACTTTTAATTCTTGCCTTGCTAATTTCATTATCAAATCTTTAAGATGCATTTTGGCATTTTTTTCCCTTTTAAAAAATAAAAATATTAGTTCTTTGATTTTCTTAATTCTATTTTCATTGATAGAAATTTGAAATTATTAATGAAAATTATGAAATTCTTCATGAGATGGGATTTATTTTTCAACATCTTGAGTCAAATATTTTGAATGTGGTTCCAAATTACTTATCCCCCCTCAAAATGAGGAATCTCACAAGGATGTTTTTCCAAGAAACAAATTTGACAATTTTTAAAGTTGTAATTAGCATTCAACATTGACAATATCTTTGGATGTTTTATAAAATATAGCATCACAAGATATATAATTTCATGTTTTCCTTATCATACTAACTATACACTTTTGAAGATTCAAAATAGCCTACAAAAGAAGTATATTTATGACTTAAATGATCACTTCTTTTCTCCTCTAGAATCAAAGCATAATAAGTGGAGTTAAAAATCTTCAAATGTGAAAAAGATGGAGGATAACCAAACCAAACTTCATGGAGAGGAGCAGGAAGAGGAGAGGAGGGGGAAATTTGAATTTTGGAGATGATGCGGGTGAAGAGGGAGATGATTCAAAGGATGCAGATGGATCACTGGTGGGAGGCGACTTGTGGTTGGATAGGTTGTTGTTGTTGTGCTATTGGGTTGTAGCGGCTTTGTGCTGGTTGTTGTCGTCTTCCAGTTGGGTGGAGGTGTTGCAGAGCAAGTTGTTGTCGTCTAGTTGGGATGCAATAGTTTTGCTTCTTGGTCAGGACGGGGTGGAGGTTGTCACTGCTCCTCTAGTTTCTGGCTTCTTTTCGGCCTGCCTTTTTGAAGGCTTCCCAATGGTTATGTGTTGGGATTTTGGAGATCTCGAAGGGGAGGTTTTGGTTAAATTGTGGCCCCTGTTGGGGTTTGTTTTATTCCCTTCATAGTTTCTTTTCTTCTTGAAGGTTTCTTCCTTGTTATTTTCTATTATTGGGAAGTTTGTTGTCCCTTTGAAGTTTTTTTTTTCTTTGCTCTCTAATGAAGTCGTTTCATTCCCTTTGCTTGTATGGAGGATTCTTGATTTGAAGGGATTTAGTGTGTGCTTCTTGCAAAGGGTTGTCTGCTAGTGGTGGTGTCTGACTGGGTTATTTCCTTATCTTTTAACCCAATATTCTCTATGGTTTATGGAAGTTGTTGTGGCCTCCTTCGTGTTTATGAAGCTTATGAGGAAAAATGGGGGAAATATGGTTTATTGGTAGAATGCTTTCTACATTTTTCAGTTAATGATCTATGTTTTGATTGGTACTGGCTTACTAGTGGCTAGGATATGCTTATTTTCTTTTCTTTGCACCCAATTTTGTGAGTTGGTTGTTGTGTTTTCAGCTTGTTCTTGCTAATACCTGAAGCTTGTGATGTTGAGGGATGTGGGTTATCCCTTTCTTCTAAAGTTCCTTTCCATTGGGATTCTCAACTGGTGTCTCCTATTGAGGGGGAGATTGTTCCTCTTGAGGTGGAGATGGATGTTGTAGGGTTGGCAGGAAGATCTCCTCCCTTATTATGGTTCTTATTGACGTGGAGCTTTTATGGGTTGGAGAGATGTGACTTTGGTGGTAAGGGGTTTATTTTCATCCTCTCCTATAAAGGGGAGTCCTCTTTTTTAGAGGTGAAGGTTGGGTTGGTTGACCAAGTGGAATGGTGTTGTAGGAAAGTTGATTCTTTGTGTGTGGATTGATATTACACAAAAGATGATGCATTGCGGATTTTTACTGTGTGGCATTTGATGGTGCTCTACACCATTAATATGTTCTCTCTAGGCTCAGTGGTGTCTTCCCTGGGTGTTTCAATTTTCTTGGGCTCAGATTTGGATGTTATGAGTAGTTGGTTGTTGATGCCTGGCCGATTTAGGTAGTGCTTAAGTTTATCTAAGGGTTTAAGGTCCCTGTCAAAAACTATTTGTAAAAGGGTTTAAGGCCCCTTCAAAACCTATTTCATGCAAATTGTGTAGTCTTGTATTTCTCTTTATGGATGTTGTTGTTTAGGCTGCTGATGATATGTGTCTTTTATTTTAGGCAGCTCTCTCTTTGTTCGGGTTTCATGTCCTTGTAAAACCTGTCTATACTAGGTTTTGAGGCCCCATCAAAACCTGCTTTACCCATAATAAAAAAACAAACCAAACTTCATATGGAGTCACTTAATGAAGAGAAGGTGAAGGGGATGTGTTGCATATATAAAGTATTTTTTTTATTACTCTAGTTTTTTTATTACTCTATCCTAAAAAATTGACCATGTTCTTTTGAAATATAACATCATCTTCCCATCCAATAAGGGTGACTTGATTATTTGACTTCTTTCTTACAGTAATGTATAGTCGTAAAGTTGCACCCCTTGCAATTTCACATACATTTTTGCATCTCCTTTGGTGTCCATTCCCTTAGCATTTTGTGTAGGCTCATTTTAGCCCCTACATCATCCTTTTTCCCTTCTCAGGATGCTCGAAAACCCTTTTTCAACAACTCCCTCATGTGTCAGCTTTGCATTGAACCTTGCGCTTTCCTTGTTCATGTTGTTTTGTAGTGTGATGTGTCTGAACACTAGTGCATCACGCAGACGTCCACACACCGCGCTCGCATCCTACGATGTGTCAACGTTCAAACGACTTCCTTCATGCATGTTTGCCACTTGTCACCTCCTTTGGTCAGTGGTAATGGCTCGATATGCCTTGTAACCGCATGAGAAGCTTCTTTTCTCTCCTTAAATGTTATCTTTTCACTTCATTTGCAACTCTCTTCTACTTCTAGCTTCACTCCTAACTTCTCTTCTTCTCCATCTTGGCATTCTTCCATCTTGCTCTTGCTTTCACAACTCTCATGTTTGTTATAGCAGCCTTCTACAACACTTTCAATCCCTATTGGCTTCTCTCTTTGCAACACTCTCAAGCTCTTACAACACCCTACCCAACACTTTCTCCAAATCTTATAGATGCATGTTTTGAAGATATCTACTAGATGGAGCCTTCATTACTTGGATTTTTGTGAGCATCTTCTTCCTTTCTTCTCCTTATATTTATCTCTTCTACTTCACTTTATTTCAGTTTTGTTATATTTTGTTTTTGATATTAGGGATAAACAAATTTTGAAGGGATCTGTAACCCTTTACAATTCAAAAAAAAGCCAGGCTGCCGAAAGGACAGCCTGTAGCACCCAAAAACCTAGCTCCCAAACCAAGAGCATCAAGATTTAGACTTAGAATTGCTCTTGTGGGAACAAAGCATCATATTGAAGGAAGGCTCGAAGGGTTTTGATTTATTCCCTGTTACTGTAATCCAGCCTTCTTCCACTTGTGTTGCCTTAGCCTGCCAAGCCAGCACGCTACTTTCCTGGGTTTGATCCTTTGCAGCCTTGGGGGTATCTTCATTGATCGTTTGTGCAGACAAGGATTTTTCTGACAAGCTGCCAAGAGTAGGAGTAGAAGCGTCTCCAACATTCGGAGACCTTGACCTTAGCTCATTACGAGTGGAAGTATTAGAAGGAGCATCCAAAGGGGAAGCTCCACAAGTCTGTGACTTAGAGGCAGCCACCTCTGAGAAGCTCATTTTTTTATCAGATTTCTTCTCAACCGTATAATGACGTTGAGAAGCGCCAATCCACCAAGTTTCCTTATGTAATTTTTTGTTATATTTTGCCTTATGTTTTGTTATATTTTGTTATATTTTGTTGCTTTCTCACATTCCAAGATTTCTTAGCAATTAGAGTAGAAGTAGTCACTTGGTTTTTTTCTGTGATAAACTTGCTTTCTAGTCTGTACAAGACACCAACATGGCATTGTCATCCTTATTTTGCGTTGACGTCCTTTGGTTGAGAGCTTGTCAGTTTGTCTAGGAAATCTTTGTGACCTACTCTTTCTAATTCTAGAACTCTCGCATTGTTCCTTGAGGTAGTTTAGGTCAGTTCACCCCATGAGGCTCTCTGAATGAAGAGAACTCGTGAGTAGTGAATCCCCCTTCTCTACAGGTAATACTATAAAATTGCACCCCATGGTAATTTCAAACTTGCACATTTGGTCCCCCACATTTATGGCACCTAGCCGTATTTATGACAAGAACCTTATGAGTCAGAATTTCACAATTCCAACTCCATAAGGGGCAACAATGAAGCGTTGACAATCTACCACCTCATTTCTTGCAAAGTTGTGATTTGAACACTTACGGGGCATGTGGACATCTACGTGGTGCACAAGCATCCCCGAACTTTATGAGTTTAAATAAGGGAACCTCGAGAGCTTTTCCCATGACACACATCGTCATGGTAGAATCTTGAGTGTAATGAATCTTCCGCCAATGCAACTTCACAAAACTTTTTCTCACCCATATTTTCATTCATTCTCATGGTCTTGCTTCACAACTTTCTCTTGTGCTTCCTTCTCTTCATCTCTTCTCTATGGTGAAGCTCTGCCAAATTCACATCTCGTCAACAACCAAGGCTCTCTTGCAAGCATTCAACATCACGTCTATCAAACCAAGAGGCATCCACGAATTGTTGGTAACACTCTCCTTCTATCTTGAATTTTCTATTTGCTAGCATATTTATCATGTCTATTTACTTTGTGATATGAGTTCTCCATAGCGGGTTTACTTTTATCACTCGTCTATATATTTCGTAATACGGGTTCTCCTCCATAGCAAGGTTTTCTTTTAGACTCATTGTGTCTAATTTTCTTTGTGTACTTTATATTCTCTATCTATCTGGTTGTTTGTGGAGGTGGAAGTACCAAAATGGGGGTTTGACTGAGGAAAGCCTCAAAATAGTCCCAACATTTTTCCTTGTTCTCCTTGCGTGTAGGTTGTTTGCATGAAGCTTTACGAGAGGCTTCACAGCGTAGGACCTTCTGTGAGTTAACATCTTACCTTCTTTGTTATCTCCTTACATACCTTCTTTTTGTTAACTAAGTAGAATAGCCAGGATTCAAATTCTAGGTAGATAGCAGATTTTGTGAGTTTTTGTGAGCAAACTTACCTCTTTGTCCATATGAGACGCTAGTGTGTCCCTGAGACAATAGTGCATCACATTGTGATCCATCTCCCGCACTGACGTCCTTTGGATGAGAGTTAACCCACTTGTCCCAAAAACTTGTGTAATTTTCTCTTTTGGTCCCTGAAGCCCTTCACTCATAAACATATCAAAAACTCTCTTTTAAGCATGTTTTTGTAATCTCTTTAATCTTGTAACCTCTATCACTTGAACTTGTTTCATTGAAGTGATCCAGGGAAATTCGTTCCCTTTAGACCTTGTTTGTCTTGGGACTAGGGAGTATTGAATCCCCTCCTTCACACTTACTATAATGTAAGAAAATTGATTTAACTTAAAATGTTTTTTGTCTCCTAAGTTCAACGTTTTCACTACACTACTCAAGGATTAAATGGTTTTTATGGAAGAATTATTTTATTGTTGTTTATTTTTTTGTTCAAATATAAAATAAAAACAAAATAATACCAAAATATCCTAGGATGTTTAAATTTGAAAAAAATGTTTTTCTCTAACCTAAAAGAATATGCCAAAATGAGAAAAAAATGATTCAATGAATTGAAACACAAAACTGGAAAAATAGGTTCAAATTTGTAAATGACAAATGGAGAGGAACTTGGAGCCAAATTTTGGAGGCCTTTGCTAAGGATAATGCATGGTGTATGGATATCTAGTGTGCATGATGCATTGTCATCTATTTAAACATTGTACCATAGAATGTTAGTAAGATGTATTTTCCCATAAAATGTGTGTCAAACTACACACAAGAAACGGGGATAATAGAGAAATGAATCAAGGTGATACCAAAAATGAAAGTAAAAAAATCATCTATCTATTTTTGGGAATAAAAATAGTGAACAAGAGGAAGAAAGGGAATGCAAATCATTGTGTGATTGAGAGCTCCAACAAAAACCTCTAGCTTAGACAAAAGGAAAGGTTGGAATTGCTTAGGAGCTTTACATGAATGGTCAAGCCCTTGTTTTAGTCTTTTGACTTCCACAAGAAGCAAAGACAAAAATTTATAATAGTGTGTTCTCTTAGCCAATGTTTGTGTATAGAAACTAAAATTAGTGACAAGAAGTTATCTGCATCACTCTTAGGTCTACAAAGAGCAATAAACTAGTGTCTGTAGAAAAAAAGGATGTGAAAACCCAATGATACCATGGACACTATAATGGTTTTTGCAACAATGAAATAAATATAAGAGACTTGGTAGGGGCACTATCACCTCAAGAGATGAAAACTATAAAAACCCACAAGCAATATCACCTCAGCAAATGTAGACAAGCCAAGGAAGATCCAACTAGATGTAAAGTGCTTCAAAAACCTTCAAAGGAGTGCTAGTAAGTGTTTTGTTGGTTCACATGAGGATGAGGAAAATATTTTTGTATTAGAGTTCATTTTTTAAAAAACCATCATACTCAATTTGTATAGCCTTCCTCTACACTTCAATATTTTTATCTTAGATTTAAAGAACCAAATATGGTTATGTTGATTTTATCAATAGATCCGATCTAACATCTTCATTGGTTTGAGCTTGTTGCCTTCCCTTGTATAAATTTCTTATTCTTGTCCTACCAATTTTATTATCATATCTTTATTTTGACTTTTTTTCCTTTTTAAAAGAAAATTTAGGTTGAGTTATTGGTTCTTTCATTTCCTTAAATCCTATTTTCATTGAAAAAAAATTAAAATTCTTCATGACAAGTATGAAATTCTTCATGAGATGGGATTTCTTTTTTAACATCTCGAGTTAAATATTTTGAAGTGATTCAAATTACTTATACCCCATCAAAGTGAGGAATCTCACAAGGATGTTCTTTCCAAGAACAAATTTGACAAATTTTCAAGGTGTTGTAATTAGCAACCGGCATTGACAATATTTTTGGATATTTCATAAAAAATAACATCACACACAATAAGAAATTTCATGTTTTCCTTATCATACTACTCATACACTTTTGAAGATTGAGAATAGCCTAGAGAAATATATATTTATGACTTCAATGATCCAACTTATTTATTTTCTCTTTTGGAATCAAAGCATAATAAGTGGAGCTAAAAATCTTCAAATGTCAAAAATATGGAGGATGACAAAACCAAACTTCATATGGAGTCACAAGATGAAGAGAAGATGAAAGAGATGTGTTGCATACATAAACTATTATTTTACTATTTTTCCCAAAAAATTGACTATATTCCTTTGAAATATAACATCATTCTAACCATAAGCAGGACAATTCTACTCATTCACTCAACAAAACCATTTTGTGAGTACCTAGAATAGTGAGATGATGCTTAATGACTTTTTGACTAAGGTAATCCTAAGAAATTGATATAAACTAGAGTTCCAATTGGAGCTTGAGCTTCATTTTCAATCATGGTGCAAAACTTATTAATAGTTTCAAAAGCTTTAGATTTCTTCAACAAGAAATAAATATGAGTCATTCTATTATGTTCATCAATTAATAAAATAAAATGCGTACATCCTCCCAAAAAATATTGGTAATAACCAACACAAATTAGAGTTTATGAGTTGTAAATTATTTTGCACTCAACAAGTTAAACTAGGAAAATGATTTCTTTGTTGTTTTATCAAAATGAAAGCTTCATATTTTTCAATTGTCTTGGACAAAGTGGGTAGACCTATAACACCATTCTCTTCATTACCTAAATTATATTAGAATTAACATGCCCAAGTATTGCATGCTATAAAAGACTAGTAAAAATGTTACCTTATTTATCAAGGCAAGCAAAACTCCTTGAAAGAGTTAATCATTTTTCCATCTTGTTAATCAATAAGTGTGACTTAACTCTTTGACTTCTTTCTAATTGTTACTCATCCATTGTCCAATAAAATGGAGTGGCCTTATTTTCAAATCAACACTAGTGACAACAAGTTATATCACAATCATGGAAGATATAATGCATTATGAAGTACACAATCTAGAACTCTTGGCAACTTGAATTAAATGGTTTCTTTTCTAATTATATTAAGACTTGTTTTATAAATCCAAGTGATTCTAGTATGATCATCAATGAACATCATAAAAATAATTATATCCCACAAAAAAATTACTAGTAACAACCCACACAAATTAGAGTGAATGAGTTAAACTTTCTTTGCACTCACCAATTTGAACTAGGAAAATGATCTCTTTATTGTTTTATCATAATGCAAGCTTTATATTTTTTGGTTGTCTTGGGAAAAGTTGGTAGACCTACAACACCATTATTTTCATTATCTGAATACTATTATAATTAGCATGCCCAAGTTTTGCATGTTATAAAATACTAGAAGAAATATTACCTTTATTTAGTAAGGTAAGCAAAACTCCTTGAAATGGATTATCCTTGAACTTTTAATGATTTTTCGTCTTCCCAACCAAAAAGTGTGACTTGATTCTTTGACTTGTTTCTTATTATGATGTAAGAAAACTAATTTAAATTAGATTGTTCTTTGTCTCCTAAGTTAAATGGTTTCACTACACTACTCTAGGATAAAATGGATATTATGGAAGAATTTTTTTTTATTATTAGATTAAGTGGGAAAACAAGGGTCATGACTATATACAAAAGTTTCCAAAAGGCTACAAAAGGCAGGCTTGAACTAGCCAAAAATAGCAAAAAAATAACATAACCAAGAAATGATGAACAGTTCCAAACAAAAGATAGAGTTGGGACCCCTAGGGTCCCTCTTAGGCAATACCAAATCTTGTATGTATTGACCTCTCACCCAACCCAATAGCATGAGTTTGTGATAGTGATTTAGGAAGACCTTTCTTAATCCTTCCAGCAATAGTCCAAGAGATATTTTCATCCAAATTCTTTGAACAAGGGGAAGCGGGGTGGATTTCCTTACTGAGCACCCATCAGCATGTGAAGGAGCATTAGAATTGCAAGGTGAAAGGTGACCTTCCACCACATGAGTAATATGAAGCTAATCCAAAGCCATAGGAAATGAGGGATGAGAGATAGAAGCAAGAGGTTACCCAATATGGTCTGAAGGACACACTAGAGCCACACCAAAAGCTAAGGAATCGTCATCATCCTAAGAAGAGTCATCCAACAAAGAATCAAGGGCATGAATAGTCAAGTGATCTTCATCAGCATTCTTCGACCAAGTAGTAATGCCCTTGCATCAAGTGAAAGGGTTATTCATAGCCAAGTGATTGGTGGATAAGTGTCATCAGCATCTAAAGGGGAGAACCTCATAATCAAGAGGTTGAGTCCAAGGCCTTTCCCCAACCATGAAAATCACATCTCTATGAAGGGGCTTGGAGATGTTAGTGTCCACCAAAATTCAAGAAAAATTAGAGTGCCCCAAGTAGGAAGTGGAAACATTAGCCTTCAAGAAGTGGAATTATTTTGTTGTGTTCTAGTATAGAAAGAAAAATTACCAAAATATCCTAGGATGTTTTAAATTTAGAAAAAATGTTTTTCTCTAGCCTAAAACAATATGCCAAAATGAGAAAAAAGAAAATGATTTATAGTAAATTGAAACAAAATTAAAAAATGGGTTCAAAATTGGAAATGACAAATGGAAAGGAACTTGGAGCTAAAGTTTGGAGGTCTTTGCCAAGAACACATGCATGGTGCATGGACATTCGGTTTGCAAAATGCATTTTCATCTATTCAAACATTGTATCATAGAATGTTAGTAAGATGTAATTTCCCACAAAATATGTGCCAAACCATACACAAGAAATGAGAACAATAGAGATTTAATGAATCAAGGTGATACCAAAAATGAAAGTAAAAAAATCAATCTATCTATTTTTGGGAATAAAATAGTGAACGATAAAAAGAAAGGAAATGCAAAGCTTTGTGTAATTAAAAGCTACAACAAAAACCTACAAAAACCTATAGCTCAAACAAGAGGAAAGGTTGTAGTTGCTTAGGAGCTTGCCATGAATGGTCAAGCCCCTATTTTGATCTTTCGACCTCCACAAGAAGCCAAGATAAAGAAATTAATCAAAGTGTGTGCTCCTAGCCTATGTTTGTGTATAGAAACTAAAACCAATGACAAGAAGCAATGAGTATCACTCTTAGGTCTACAAAGAGCAATAAACTAGTGTGTGTAAACAAAAAAAGATATGAAAACCCAATGATACCATGAACACTATAATGGATTTTGCAACAATTAAATAAATATAAGAGAAGGTAGGAGCAATATCACTTCAAGAGATGAAAACTACAAAAAACCACAAGCAATATCACCTCAACAAATGTAGACAAGCCAAGGAAGACCCAATTAGATGTAAGTTGCTTCAAAAACCTTCAAAGGAGTGGAAGTTCACATGAGGATTTAAATGCCAAAGAGGAAGAAATTGTTGTATTGGAGTGCAAGAATATTGTAGAATAAGAAATAGATTGATAGATTTATTATCAATAGATTCAAGGATAGAATTTAGAGGGAAATATGAGAGTCTAAGGTCTCAAAAAGCTATTGGGATTTGATTCAAAACTATTACCCAAGGCCTAGACAAACAAGAAGGTGGTGAAACAATCAAAAATAGTCGTTGTAGGATGCTAGTGCATCACATACATCTATGTGTTGTGTTAGAGTCTAGATAATTATAGTTTTTAAAAGGCCCATACACTAGGAAATAATAAGTTTACTACAAGAAAAGAGTAATTTTATACAAAAGAGACCACAAGAGGATATGACCTTGGGACTATGGGTGGAAAAGGCTCAGGAAAGGGCTATATGATCCTAGAAACATGCTAGGGAATATGGAAACAAAATTTTGTCCAACACATAATTTAAAATTGTAAGGGTATATAATTTTCTACATTACACTAACTACCACTTATCCATCTTCCAATAAAATGGAATTCCCTTATTGTTGAATCAACACTAGTGGCATCAGGTTATGTCACAATTGAGAAAGACATAATACATTATGAATTCTTGAGCTAGATGATTCATTTTTCCAATAGTATTAAAACTTGATTTATCTACCAAATATATATGAGCAAAAACATCTTCATGAAACTCTTTGAATAGCTACATCAAAATCTCATATGTTGTCTAGTTTTAGTATCTAATACCAAGCATCATGCCATTATGCACTTATTAAATTATAGTAGGTAGAATCTAATACAAAAAGAAAATTCATTGTAATTGCTACCACATACAAATTGGGTTACTCTTGATGCTTTATTATCATAATGGGTTGTATCTTTATGTTTGAATGAATTTTTTAATCTTATCCCATGATATTTTACACTTGTGGGCTTCATGAATCCATTTTTAATAACATTTGTAATATATATGTTGTATGTCATTTTGGTTATCAAGTTAAAAGTGTCAGTTGTCACTTGCACCTCATCTCCCTCTATTATTCCATTGACCTTTACTTCTTCAATCATTATGACCACCTCTAAAAGAAAAAATATTATGAGGATTTCCTTTGTGATGGGAAAGAATAATATTTTCACCAATGCCATCAATTTTTCTCCCAAAAGCTTTTTCACATTCTACTAAATTTTCATCTAGTTCATCAAAAGTAATAGTCTTCAATTGATTACTTTCATATAGATATTCCAAATGGGTTGAATGAGTGGGAAGAATTTCCTTTATAAAGGCTATAATACATATATCTTGTTCACCAAAAACATCAACATCTTGTTTTATTGCCCAAATTTTAGAAGCCAAACTCATGACATCACCATTCTTCAATTCAAGGTTGAATGACTTCAATTGTAGCTAAGTGAACTCCAATTTGAATGGGATGTTAAAGTTTCCAAAAGAACTTCATGAGAGTAGGAACTTTTGCAACACCAAAGAACCTTCCACAATAGAGAGAAGCAAGAAATAGAACTATATTGTCTAATTGATACAACAAAATACAATATAAATGCACAAAAAGACTCTTGAATAAATAGGCAATAGTGAGACACGGGCAACATCTAATTGTAATAGGTTTCATGATCACATGACTTGAGACACAAATAATAAATACCCTATATAACTTAACTAATTAGGTATCAAATGGACCCAAGAGGGAAATTTAATGGGTAAAAGACCTACTCACACCAACACCCCCCTTAAGTGCAACTTAAGGAGAAAATAAAAAATTAAAAACTCAACTATGGGTCTCAACAATAAGGCTTGATGAGGTACCTATGAATACAAAAATATCTCAAAGAAAAGGACAAAAAATTGCAGAAAATCTCCTCTTGAAAAAAGAGAAAATAAGAAAAAATGTGTAAAGGAAGAACTCAAGTTGACACCTTCCTTCACCCTAAGCATATATTGCAACTAAAGATAACAAAGTGATACCAAAGGTTTAGTGAATTTCACTATTTGCTATCAGTACTTAGTCAATTTCACTATTGCTAATTTTCAAATCTTTGCTTGTTTCTAATTTGCAAAATTTGTCAAGTTTTCAATCCAATTGTCAATCTCCACTCATGTACATTGTTGGCGCACACAACCACACTTAAGAAGAACCTAAACCTACATATATTTAATAAAAGGATTCATCTTAAAGGTTCTTTTAGGCATATCCTTAGAACTACTAAATTGATCCCCCTATTAAGGGCCTTATTCTTCCTAATAATAGTTATCCATTTTTTTGAAGATACAATGTTATTTCTTGTTTTTGAAGAGAATAATTTTGATAGCTTGATGAACAAATTGGGTGTGTATTGTTTAGCCTCTAAAATCTAAAATCCCCTCCAATAAGTCTATTATTTTGGATTGGAGCATTCAACTCCTAATCAATTCTTAAAAATAGGTTGTGAGTCAAGTAGTCCTAATAGAACTTTGAAATATATATGATAATACCTTTACTATTAAGCCCTCTTAAGATATGTGGGAACGAGTTTCCAAAAGATTAAAACCAAGAATATTAAGTAGCACATCCACTTACTTTTTCTTGCTAGTAGAGCCCAAATGTGGTAAATAGTAATTTCCTCCTTTAGCATATATTATGCTTCTACATCTAGATGGTCATTTAGGGCACACAAGTTGAAAAAAAAATAGAGATTGATCAAGGATTTGTTGTGGTTTGATTAAAAAGGTAGAAAAAAGACATACGAAAGTGTTTCTCTAATTAAAAAAGATGAGAGAAAATACAAGTACTTCCTTAATTGTGAGATGGATACTAGAAGCTCTTGAGAGATTTAAACCCTAGAAAGTCGTAAAAAAAAACATCAACTTGGCCACTTCAAAAAGAATAAACAATGGACTAATGTCCACCCATATGATTATGAAACATTTGATTATTAGTCATGAAGCCTTTTCAAAAGTGGGAGTCTGAAATATTTGATTGTTAGTCATGAAGCCTTTCAAAAATTGAGGGTACTTTGGTCAGCTACATGTCCATTTGATGTGCCTTGCATTTAATAGCAAGCTTTTAGCCCTCACTAGAAGTAGTTTAGCTGGGGGTTGAAATGTTAAAGGCTACAAAATATTTGGTGATAATTTTAATATCGGCAATTTGATTTATTGGGTTAATTTATAGTTTGACTACAAATCCATGATTATCGAGGAAGGACGTACTCTATTCTTAAGAAGGTTATGTATAGTTTTAAGCTTCTTGTTCAACCTAAGTTTAATATCGAAATGATTTCAATATTAAGTGGAAGAATGGCACCCAATTGATTTTGGCAAAACTAAGGATATATACAAAATGTTCAATGCTAATCATGAGGTTATTGATATGCTTAACTTGTTGTGGAGTCTTTCTTGTTCAGCTTAAGTTCAATATAAACATCTTAAGCAATATTAACTGGAAGAATTATTACTCCTTTGCTCTTGGCCAAAACTAAGGATATATACAAAATGTTGAATGATAATCATGAGGTTATTGATATGCTTAACTTCTTGTGGGGTCTTTCCTTATCTAATAAGGACTGGTTTTCAATTTTAGGTAATATCCAGTCTAAATGGTTGGAACCTAAAAAGTCATGCTTTAGATGGCTGCTGATTTTTTTTCTTAAACTGTTGTTAGTAATGTTCTTAAAGATGTTGGGAGTTTTTCCTTACTTTTGTCCTGTCTATAATTGTGATGAACCTATTCTTCATCCATTCTTTGGATGTATATTTACTGGCAATGGCCGGTGTATGTTTCAGGGAAACAAATTGGGGTGGGGTGAGAAAAATGATATTATATAGTGTGAAATTCTCTTTTGCTTTCTAAATATTTTGACAAAGAACTTAACTGGTTGTGGTTAAACCTTTCTACTGAAATCTTATGGCACCTTTGGAGAGCTATGAGTAACATAATATTTCAAGGCAACAGCAGGTTTCTTACAAACTCTGGCAATGAATTCACCTTCTCTTCCATTGTTTTGGAAGTCACCTTCTCTTCCATTGTTTTGCAAGTCGCACTCTCTTCCTTTTTTTGGAAGTTACTTTTCTCCAAAAGTAAATTTCACCAAATGCTGGACCATGACAAGAAAACGTTACACAAAATAGATATTGCACATGCAAAATGGTGCCACAACATAATCAGAAATGACGGTTGGCTTGAAAAAGAAAAAAGTGATAATGAAGATGATGATTCAATAGATACTGAGCCTACCTGTGATGTTGATAATATTGTTCTCATTGCAGATACGCTTGGCAATATTTATGTTAGTTTTCAACCTGCTTCACAGCCATTCAAAGTTGTCAATCCTGTTGCTGATGCTCCTGCAGTTTCAGATTTTGATGGCAGTGTGGAAATCATAAAAGACCAAGTATAATTAGAAAATGGCTCAAGAAAAGTTTCTTTTTGATAATCATATACTAATTTCAGTGTATATAACTGTTAATTTTGTTGAAGTAGTCCAAGCAAGCTGTAATTCAACACTGGTACTATTATTTCCCCTTAGTAATAATTGGTTGTGTACTGGCCAGCAGACCGTTTTCAGCCTTATTGGCTCATACTGTAACCTGTTTTATATAGTTAGAACTTAGAACATGTTCTGTTCACTTGGTTTCCTCTTCAGGATGGAGTTAATCAGCTTGCTTTGGCTTGATCGTAGTGAGGAGTGAGAAGCTGCTGAAAGTACTTGATTATAAACTGATTAAACTGGATTTTTCACCGGAATGACACTTTAACGGATTTCACAAGCTTTTGTCATGGCAGTTGCAAAGGTATTGTAGCAGTTGCAGAAGTATCAAGGCACTTTTGCACTGATGTATGTGGTGGTCCTACCCATATCAGTTAGATTCGACATATAGAAACAATTAGAAACAATGTCTCTTCTTGTTCTTGGGCATTTTCAACTGACTTTGATTTATTTCTTGTCGGATTTAGAAATGTACTCCACTGATGACTCTTGTTATTTTTTGTTGTACTCCTTTCAATCATTCAGTCTCGGTTGAGTGTTCTAGGGAGTTGATGCTGTAAATGTATTGGCACCAGTGGCAGAGCATGGTAAGTTGTGAAGACACGATAGCAAGTTGTAAGTGTCCTTGGTGACATAATGAGAAGGCAGTAAGCTTGTAATTGTGTAGAGATTGTGGCAAGAGAAAATAAGGGCTTTACTCTTTTAGACCTTTAAAACACTGGATTTCTCCAAGCTAATCCATGTGTTGTGAACTCTGCTTTAATGTCTGTTAGTTCTTTCCTTGTTTCAATTATGCATACAGCAGTCTACCATAACAAATGTGCTAAAGCAACTGATCCCTAACACAAATTTGACTGTTTTCTTAAAGTAAATAAAATTAAAAATAGAAACAGCACACATTGAGTTAAGATTCCTATTGGTGAATTAACTATGGAATATCTATGCTAATTACAGTATACATCAAAAAGCTACAAAGGATTGCTTCAATGCCAAAATAACAATGATCTTCAGGATCAAAAAAGCAGTGCATACCTTACAGCAAAATGCATATAAACGCTGAAGCATAAACAAAAGGGCCTAGGAAATGTGTTGAAATGAGCATTCATCATTATTATATTTGTTTCAAGGTATGATATTGTAGTCCTAATCTTAGAAAAGAATCCACAAACTATATCTTACCCTACCACTTCGTCAATAAAAGTTGCTGCCTTCTTGAAAGGTTAAACATTTAAGAAATTGTCTCCAAAACATCCATCATAAATTAAATTGCACAAGTATTTGTGTACACTTTTTTGTAAACATCCGTACTCCATGGTTAAATGTTACATTTTTTGTATTCATATGAAACCAGCGATTGTGGCACAAAAAGAAGACTTAGGTATCTAGTGCAGATGGTTCTAGACATATTGCCGTGTATTACATGTCAAACAATATCAGAAGGAAGAGTGAAACACAAGGATTACTGTGCAAATGCTAAGTTAATATGTGTCAATATAAGATGAAGTTGCAAGCTGACCTGGAACTTGTACAACTGAGTCATTTATTATATGCCAATTATGTATGCAATCCTCTTACATATAAGGACCTATGGTCAGTGATGAATATGGGATCAAAAGCTTGCTAGCAAGCACAGAGGCTAGGACTGCGCTATTCTAGGATAATAACATTAGAAAAAGACAGATTTTGAGGTGGGGTACCATTTTTGCAGCTTCCAGCAGTATCAGGACCAGTTGAAGTTCGACGTAAGTCACCTCTGAGAAAATATGGCTTTTGATCAATCATGACAGATGATACAGAGCCTTTTTCCCCGTTTACTGTTATTTTTTGTCCTTCATAATCATGCTTCCATAGTTTATCACTGCACATTTCCTGTTTCGGCATTTTAATCTGATAGCTGGGTACACATGAAGTTAATGGCTGATCAGACGAGAAATCTCTCTCGTCTTTTATTTTTTCTTGAACCTTTTGAAAGCTAAATTTAGAATCTTCAATCTTTGGAATTTGGAACTCACTTACCTTGACACTTCCTTTCCTTCTACCTGACATTCGAAAATTCTTCCGAATATGTACCTCTATACTTTGCTTGTTCAGCAATTCAAAAACACAGATGTCTTGAAGGCTCAATTTATAATTTTCAGCAAAATCACGCCATCCCCTTAAAGAATGTGGTGTTGTATTCTCTCCTGGAGATGTCACTTCCCATTCCACTTTATCAGGACCCAACAGAATTATTTCGGCCTTGGTTTTTGGTAAATATTTTCGCATAAAATCTAATGGAACATTCTGAAATACAAGTGCAGCAGAAAAGTAATTGTTAGCATCTACAGGTGCATGATTTTCAATAATAGAATCTTGAAAGCATTCATTTTATAAAACTCAACCATATAGAATCTACACTTTGCTCAAGCACTTAGAGAATTTTTGCTACCACATAACATGTGATGACACAGAAATGGAGGAAGAGAGAATGTGAATAATATATTTGTTGTTTGTGTACTCTCAAAAGCTAAAGGAAAAAGAAAAGGTTTTTATTTTAGTTTCAATAGTTGTAAGCCATAAAAATCTCAGATCTGCATAACAACAATACAAACTGCATTTTTCCATCCTCCTCTTCCATTCATGTCACACAAGATCAATCCTCCATCATGCAAAGTGTTGACCATAGCTGCCAAGCTCCTCAAATTCTACTGTGACAGCAAATATAGGGGGGTGCCCTGATGTCCCCAGAACATCATGATATCCTGTATTAAAAAAGCAGGGAATATCCTACTGACATATCATAAACTTTCACAAGGAGGAACAAGAGTGAGGGGAGGGGGTGAATCCCATCCCCATCTTCCAGTCATAAGGACATCTCAGAAGTCTAGGACATATGCCTAAGCCCCAGGACACATCCCCAAGGAACATTGTATTTATTATTTTTATTTTTCTGTGCTGGGTCCTAGAAGACACTTTACCATCCCTGAAATGTTTCAGGGACATCATTACATCTCCTAGCGTTCCATGGAGAGGGAGATGTTCCAATTTGTCCCCCCATCCCCAAAATATCTGAAACATGGTCCAGAAATCTGAATTAAGATGGTAATTTAAGAGACAACACCCCAGTTGAGAAACTAAATGTATCATAAGCAACAGCCAAACAAAACAGAATTGACAAATATTAAATAGCTGAATATCAAAAACACAGAATTTTATTTCAACTGAGAAAATATACAAAATGGGCAAACTTTGTAGCAGAGAGGTATACCTTCTACTCTGCTTACATGCTTCAAATTCAGCTACTGTACAGATTTCAATAAAAATATATAAACTTACTAAAAATAGTAAATTATGGTGCTTGATGAAAACCTGGCAGTGACCAATGTCCTTGAAGTTGATATGCACAGTTAAATAAACACAAACTTATTAGAAAATTGAAAATGTTTGTTGGAGTTATTGAGTTTGGTAATCCCATTTGTCAAGGGCATAACTCTTATCCAAAGGTACCACTTTGTCTAAAACTGTCCCTGAGACAACCCAGGATGTTCTTTGGATCATTTATCCCTCCTTAGGAAGCACTGGGTCACATTGTTTCTATTTTCTACCCTAGATGAGGGAACTTATGCTGAATTTAGTCTTCATCAACCACTTTCCCTAATGCACAGACTACCCTGCCTTCACCACCCGATAAAGTGGGATCTATTGATTTTTCCTCTTTTTGACAAAGTATCTACGGTTTGATCAGTTGGAACTGCAGTGATGGTGTCAAGTTTCAACTCTATGCTCAGCAACTATTCAACAACATCTTATGTGTCCAACAAAGGTGGAAAATAAGTTCCAAAGTCAAAACAATTTTGCATTGAACACTAAAAAGATAGACCCATAAGTTGAGCTCAAATGCATAATGACCCATTTGCTTGACAATGATGTATGGCCCATACCTCAAAGCTCTGAGCTTCTTGTTTGGGTCTTGCAGCTTCTATTTCTTAAGATGCAGCCAAACTCTATCTCCCTCTTGGAATAGACGAGGAACATGATGTTGATCATATCATTACTTATACTTTTCACCAATTCACTCAAAGACCTTGTGAACCTATTGTTATTTAATATGTCTAATCTATTCAACAAATTTGGCTGCTTTATCCATTTTATTTTCTGTGGGATGATGCCTCTTCCAAGTTTCCAACACAATAGGCAGTGCTACATGAATGGGTGCCAATAGTTGGAAACCAAGGCAAACTTGAAATGGGTTGTTCCCCATGGAGCCATGAAAAGCTTGATTCTAGCCATATTGTACATGTGTTATCCTCAAATCGAGCAACGCACCATTCACAAGATAACCCACTACGAAACTTGTCTGTTTTATAGCCCACATACTCTAAGCACGTAAAATGAGGCAAATTGCATTGGTCCTCGTGCATGGTCCCCCATCCTCAAAAAGTCATTTTGAGCATTAACCTTTATTAGTTCGTCGAAATTCGCATTTTAAACCAAATTGTGAAAATTCAGTTTTGGGAGTTAGAAAATTTTCTGCACATGTAGGAGCACTAATTTTTAGCGCTTTTACATAGTCACATGTAGGAGCTTTGTTTTTCACCGCTCTTACATATTTCATGCCTTAGTCATTTTCCGGCACACGTAGGAGCGGGGTTTTTCAACACTTCTATATCTCAAAACACAAGTCACATGTAGGAGCTCTGTTTTTTACCGCTCTTACATATTTCATGCCTTAGTCATTTTCCGGCACATGTAGGAGCAGGATTTTTTAGCGCTTCTACATCTCAAAACACAAGTCACATGTAAGAGCTTTGTTTTTCACTGCTCTTACATATTTCATGCCTTAGTCATTTTCCGGCACATGTAGGAGCAGGGTTTTTTAGCGCTTCTACATCTCAAACCACAAGTCACATGTAGGAGCTCTGTTTTTCACCGCTCTTACATATTTCATGCAGAAGCTCTGCTTTTCACCACTCCTACATATGTCACATGTAGAAGCTTTGTTTTTCACCGCTCTTACATATTACATGCAAAAGCTCTGTTTTTCACCGCTCTTACATATGTCACATGCAAAGCTCTATTTTTCACCGCTCTTACATATTTCATGCAAAATCTTCGTTTTTCACTGCTATTACATATTTCATGCAGAAGATTCGTTTTTCACCGCTTTTACATGAAATTACCCAAGTCCTTTAATATGCTAAAGCGCTGATTTTTAGCGCCAAGAAGAATTTGAAGACGAAACTTTCTCAATAGCTTCAATGAACAAAATGATGGATTTCCAGCTTATTTTTTAGATTTGAAAGGCATCGAAAAGTCTTCAATCTCATTGGAGGAGTTAATCTCAAGAATCCTTGTCGTCTCCAAAGTACACTCCAATGCCAGACAGTGATGAAGTGCACGTCATCATGAAGTTTTCATGGAGAAAGATGTTGAAGAAGGCCAAGTTTTGCCTTAGATTAGATTTCCCAGTTTTAGCATTTTTCATGCTTTATGTAAATAAGTTTCGACATTTTACATGTCATTTCGAAAAATGTAATTACATGTAAACAAATATGTTCTCCTATAATTGTGGACAACGTTTTTGAATAAGTCAATTAGTTAGGTAGGATTTTCCTAGATTTGCTCTCCTCTCCCATCTATAAATAAGAGAGGATTCTATTGTAATGGGGACCTTTTATCTTTTGCAACGAAGTGCTGCCCATTTGAGAAGCAAATACATGAAACTTTGTGTTCATCTTTGTGAATCTGAATTTGATCAATAAAGAAGTGAAGTTGCATACCAAACTTTGTTTTAGGAACAAATTATCTTATGGCTTGATTGAATTGGTAGTGATTAGTAATTGAGATCTAAAGGGCTTTGAGTAAATCCGTCTAAACTTTGAGTTACACTCTTCACTTGAATTTGTGATATTGATTGAATACTATTGGTGAATTCTCTACAAGACTTTGTGCTTGTATTTATTCATGTTGTCCGTGGAATTGTTGTGAAGTATCTAGAAGACTTTGTGCTTCTAATACAATGTTGGTTACATATCTTAAAGGATTCATTGGTGAAAGCTACGAAACGACTTTGTGCCTTCATGAGTTTTTCTTGTTTTATCATTTATCATTATCATGCTAGTATTCCTAAGCTTTGCTTGGACAAGATAGGAATATTGGAATTGCTGCTTTTATTTTTAGTTTGAAGTTGTATCGAATCAGAAACTTAAAATCGTGAAACATTGTAAAACATATTCTCTAAAAAAAGAGAGAATTATGAATGTGACACACCCCCATATCTTAATTGTAGTGTACATTATTGTGAATACTTAATTAGTTTTACTTAGTTTCAATAAGCAATAAGAAGGGTGCCTCCCCTTTCTAAGAGGAGAGATTGAATCTCACATAGCTATGGCTGAAAATCAGGTTTTGTAATCTGGTAAAAGGGATTACATAATTTTCACCCAACAATATGACAAGCTCTCATCCCATGTGTAATAATGCTCTGAATGGTACATCCAAAAAATGTGGAAAGTTATTCAATTCACAACCTCTATATGTCAATCACTTTGTAGATGGAATGTTGTCGATTTTGTCAATTTTGTGTCCACAGACCAAAATTGTGACCAAAAAAATGTTGAGACTATTATCCCTGTCCAACAAATTGGTCTATAGTATGACAAATTTGACCTACACATTTGTGAAAAAGCTTGGTAGTTTATTCCACAGAGAACCCTTTATTGTAAGGTATCAGAATTGCCTTGTTTGAGAACTTATCCACCACAACCTATGTTACTGATTCGCCCCAGTAACCTTGTCAATTCGGGTACGATACATTTCAGGTCCAAATACTAGTCCAATGCAGGTAAGGTGTGGCTAGGGTCCAGGATTTAGCCTATGGGTTCATCCCTAATGAACCTGGGAGAACCCACAAAGAATTGTTCGACCTCATTAGCAAGTTGGTTCGACCAGAGGAAGTTTTCGATTGATCGAGAATGCCAGATTGAGCTAATCCTTGCAATTCACCAAACCACCTTTTTAGGATCAAAAGCCTTGATAAAAGCTCTTGTTGAGGAGGAACCTTTATTATTATTCCTGGCCCGGCCCAGTTTATCTCATCGATTCATTAGCGACAAAGGAAGCACTCCATTTGAAATAACTCATAACAAGCCCAATCCATACATATCTAGGGCGGCAAAGAACCATTAATAGTATTGAAAATTAATATTAATATATTTATAATTTAATATATATTATATTTATATATTTTATATTAATAAATAATATTTTTTTATATTTCATATATTAAATTTATATATTAATAATAAATATTAATAAATTAACTATCAATTATTAATTTCATATTATATATACAATCATATTAATATTTTTTTATTTATATTTATAAAAATGGATATTACATATATTTTTTATTTTACTATATTTATTTGTTATTTATTAAAGAAAGTCTTATCTATATAATTTTTATATGTTTTTGTATAGACGAACCCAACCCCAAAAATTCTTTTGACTGAACCTGCGAACCGAACCCTCGAACATGAACCCGAACTGGTAACTTAGACCACAACAAATAAACAACCATAAGCATGCCTGGCCATGGAAAGCCCTGACATGGAATCCATGGAGATAGATTACCAAGGCTTTTCAAGAATTTGCAGAGTACAGAAAGAAGATATCTGAGAAATGTACTTAACTTTCCCCAACAATCAAATGAGAAGCACTTAGGAACAAACTTTAGCCTCAGTAAGTGATCCTCAAAGACTCCCACTAAATCAGAGCTGGGTGAGTCAGTCAAGTTTTGCAGTTTCCTCAACAATCTCTGCAGTACAATCTTCTGTGGTTTCAGCAGTGAATTTCTTTTTCAGTCATTTAAAATTGGTTTCTTTTTCAACAGTACCTGCACTATGGTTGGTAGTAGATCTATTTGGAAGAAATCTGATCATATTGTTTCATCTAGATTTGTGCATCTAAGTGATCATTCCTGAACAGTATGAACTAAGGATTTAGAGAAGAAAAGCAGACTTGGTCACTCAGCTTCTTCACTAGGGTACTGTCCTAGCTTTACTTAATAAATCTATAGATCCTTGACACCATCCCCACAGCAGTACAATGTTTGGACAAAAGTATGCCCCTTTTCTGTCAAACCAAGTACATAGACTTACAACTATGTCATGGCAGAACATATGTCTGAAGCTATAGGTGTTGAATTAACCCTGTTGGTATGGATGCAAACTCAAAATGACGAGAAGAAAAGATTAGAAAAATATTGAAGAACAAACTCAAAGGACTAATTCTAAACAAAAGGAGGATAGGTTGAACACTGAAACTAAAGAACTTGATTAGAAAACTGAAAAAGTCAACCCTGCTGAGAATGTAAATTAAACTAAACACTACAAATGTTTTCCTTGCCTTATGTTCTTGCAATAACATATATTAGAAACAAACATCATAAACTCAGAAAAACAGGAAATATCTAGAGAATAGATTAATGAATGAATCCTGCAACATAGTAATACTCGAATACTCACACAATCAGAATATAATCACACCACACTACACTTACAGAAACAAAACCGAGAGGATCACCTGAAAATCGCTACCTAGCAAGTGGGCACTTTCCTACTAGCAGCAGATCTGAACCACCCCCTTAGCTCCCACATGAGTTTTGCCAAAACGGAGTTTCTATTCTTGCAAATAGTAGTCATGCAACAATTAAATATTGCTGCGAAATGATTACAATTATGTGCTTCCAATTCTTTGTTATGCTTCAGGTTCTATATCATGTCTAATCTATATGTTTCAGCTTTATGGCTGTATTTATATGGAAAAGGGAAAAACTAAATAAGACAATAATAGTTCCATTGCTGATTTTTGCTACAGACCAGCACCATTCTGTTGTTGACACATGGTCCTGTAGTAGCTGCAAATCATCTTACGGGCAACTGCAGGATGACTGTATGTTACCCAGTTATAGTGCCTCTTCTTTCTGTGAGTGCCAGATCCTTCTACAGCCTCACTGCCTTGAAAAAAGGTTCAAATGATCCTTTCCAATCACAGCAGCCAAAAATAGTCTTTCCTGCAACAAGTTATAGGAAGATGAAAGCATCGATTACAGCCACTAAGCCACTTTGGAAATGTTCAGTGAGCATTATTTATTTCTATCTATTTTCTCTTTAAAAATAGCGAACTCCTTTGGATTTCTTAAGAAGTTAAATCATAGCAGCATTAGTGATTTTAAGGTAAAAGGTGGGAAAATGGTGGAAAAGGGAAGGTGAAAGGATAGAAAAAGTAGGTTATGAGCACTGCCAAAATCGAGCCAATTTAGGACTCATCAACATACATGCCTACATCCATCAAATCCCTTAATTCATACCCCAAAACATGCTACTACACATGTGAACACCCCATCAATCCGCATAATCATAGTGCAACCCAGAGTATGCTTATGTGAGATTAATTCCAACAAATCTATACTATGAAGAACAAAAACTATACTTTCAAATAGTTAATCATCTTTATACAGCTGAATCTTATCTACTTATGCTATGGATTGCTAGGAAACTTGTGAGGAAATAGCATAAACAAGTGAAAGAAATATCACATGAAAGAAGATTAACACAAGGGATTTACCCTAGAGAAACCACATGTGGTGAGTAAACTCCAGCAAAGAATCCACTGTCATCCATTTGTACAAGCTTGCACCTAGACAACTCCATGACTAAGCATAGTATAGCTATACCAATAATCCATGGTGATGAACTACAATTAGTTAGTACCTTCAATTACTAGTATCTAGGATAGGAATTGACTTACAAATTGCTATCTTAGATTTTCAGGTATTCTAACTCTGAGCTCTCCCAACATTCATCTGTTCTTCTTGTAGCTAGGACTGTAATGTCCCCATTTTGTGCAGTTTTGATTTGTGAACAATTAGCCAGTTTCCTAGCTTTTATGAAGGCTAATTGGTGTGTTGGGGGAACTCCAAAGTTCTTGGAGTGCACAGGGTTATCATTTTTGGATTTCTAGTTATGGCATTGAGCTCAGTCGGTGCTATGGATCATTATACCGCCGAAAGCTTCAACTTCTATGCACTTTATTTTGTAAGAACTAGATGTTAGTACCGCCAATGGGCTTAAATTTGTTGTTGCCAATGTAATTACTCCACAAAAAAAAGTGATAGTATTGTAATAGCTCACCACAGGATAAGTGGAAGAAGTTGTTTTTCATCTTCAAGTCATGGCCCTTGTAATTCCCATTGAATAAGTGGATGGTTATTTCTTTCAATATTGTTTGTGCACTCCACTAGATAAGTGGTATTGGCTGGCTTGTTGCCTAGTGCCATACTTTCAGTTGTTGACTTGGTTTAATTGTAATCTAGAACATCGTATGCTCTCATCTTGCCCATACTAGGATCTGGATTATCAGAAAGTGGGAAGGAAATTGATTTTCATCTCTATTTCAGTTGATAATATTTTCAAAAAAAATAATCTAGGGTGGATATTATAAGTACATACCCTAGAAGGTGTATTTATGATAAAGGATGAGTACGTGAATCTGCCATGAAGTAATGAAACATCTCCTACATGAAGAGATGAAAGAAACACTTAAACTTCCTACATGACTCTTTAGTTATCCTATCTTATCTATATCAAACAAATTTGATTGTGGCAAAAACTCTAACTACGCCCTATTTTATGCAAGGAATTCAGCCCCAACCATAGTGCTACAATGAATTCAACCGTGGAAAAACTATCATTGATACCTAGTCATGCAAATTGGAGAGGTCATAACTTTTGCATATGGTCTTGAAATTAGGTGCCATTTGTTTTGAAATTTCATAAATTATTGAGAGGAACCCAAATATGTATTAAGTATTACTTTAGATATCTCCCTTGTGCTATTTTTGTTCCCTTGAAACAAGATTGCATTTTCATTTTGTCAACAATCCAACTATATATGTATATTTAATCAATAATTTCCAAGCTTAAGGCAACATGGCCCAAAATCATAGCCTTTTTGTGGTTCACCCTACATGGGAAAATCCTAATACTAAACAATATATGAAAGAAAAGATAAATTGACCCAAACATCTATCTCACCTAACAAAAGAGGTTGAATCTACTAGTTATATGTATGTGACTATGCTTCACTACTATGGCGGCAAGTTTCTTAATTAGCCTTGCCATAACATGAAAATTTGAGAAAGAGCGTCAATTATAAAGTGTCTAGCCAAGTGGACAAGAATGATCATTGCAATAGTAATCTCGGTCTTTACACAAAAAATGCTGGTAGGTTTTGTCCTACAGAATATTTGGAGAAGTGAATAATAGTAGAATGTGTGAAAACTGTTACACCCCGTCTCTTAGTTATCGGGTTATTTTTACCTTGTAAGTAAATATGATGACAAATGTTTATCAGAAATTTAATATGTTCAATAGGAGAATGAAATATTGAAATATGCATTAAGATGGTATTGTTTCTGAAGGAATGATTATGTTTTATATTGATGGAAAATGTGTTGAATGAATATGAATTGCAATATGATTACCTTAATACTTGGATGATGCAAATGATTTATGATGCTAATATATTTCATGAGAACGGCTAACTACTGTACTAAGCTGAATGTAGGAACAGGTTTGAGCCTCTGGAAGAGAGAGGAAGTATCACTCAGGGTCTGGTAACCCTTTATGAGCCTAAATGAGCATACACATACTCACACCCTAGTTGGTCTAGTCGAGTTAGGATAGTTGGGGACTGGTAGGTAACCTTATGTCGGGGTTTGAGTATGTTTTGTATTGGTATGCAGTCTTAGTCTAAATGTTCTTGATTGGGAAAATGTGATTAAGTCTTTATGTCAAGTGAAAGTCCTTTGTGTGCTCATATCCATATATATGTCGATATATGTATAAACGACAACTCATGCATGTGATTACATAATATGTATGGGATATCAATTGTACGTTTATGATGTGTATATGTGTACGTTTCGTGTATATGCTCATCGACGAAAGGAATATATGTATGAGTTAGATAATAATGCATGTATTTACATATATAAATATATATTTATAAATATATACACATGGACGAAAATATATATATATGTAGTTATATGTATTATATATATATACTTATATAATTACAAATATATTTGAATACCCGAGAATGTTTTTATGTGAATATATATATAATAATGTTGATATTATAATATATAAATTATTATATATAATATTGAAAGCATTTTTATTAAGAATACATAGCTCTAATGGGAAGCGCGGGCTTAGTAAAGCCATTCTTTACACATTTAAATATGATATGAAATAAGTTGAAAACCACTTGAATAAGTATTAAGCCAGCATGAAACATTTATAGGGCACGCATAGGCTGTCATAAGGTTGCACGTAAACTAGCATTACCTTATCTTTGACCAGCGCATGAGCTAAAGTGCATGAAACCATAGTTTAAACCAACGTATTAGTCTGCAATACTTTGTCTTGGGCTAGCGCTTAGGATGGAAAGCTTATGCAAAGCGCATAAGGATGGAATTTAAATTCTAAGGAGCATATGATAATACATGGCGCAGCCTTTGAAAACATAGTAACCATCGCATAAAGCAATAATAGACCAAGTCAACCAAGGTTTAGAGGGACGTATGGATTTGTAATTGCTATGAATACATTGCAAAGAGAGATAAATGCAGTTTAAAGCATTAAGGAAATAGTCTACCCGTGCTATTATCATGGGACGCCAACTTATGAAAGTGGCGCCAATCTGGAAGTGTATGGAATGCAAAAGAAGTCTGCAAACTGCACATAAGTCTGATAATAGCCTTGAGACTCAGTCAAAAGTAAACTTGGCAGCAATATGTGAAGGAATTCGATTTAGGAAACTTGTTATTTGAGCTTGCTGTTCATTTGACTCAATAAAAGAGTCTTGCTGTCCCTTATAACAAGTCGACTCAACCATTTAAATGGAGAGGACCATTATGTGTTGCAAACCTATAAGTTAGTTTGATGAGTCATTGAATGGGGATAGAAAGGTGGCAGAAATATTAACTTGTTTGTAGCCTTTGGTTGCTCACAATTTAGTATAAATAGAGGTGCTCATTCTACCAATTGCTACACTTTTCAATCTGATTACCTTGTTGCTATTCTACTGTATTTCCTGTGCAAAGTGAGTTGAGAGCTTGAGAGTTAGTGAGTTGTTTATTATTTTGCATTAGTGTCGTTGAGAGATTTGGTAAGAGGCTAGTAGTGGGATTTGGGTTGTTCTTGGAGGAAGTTGCAAGCAAGCTTGAGCCATTAAGCTAGGAGGGGGGAATAATCAATTGGAGCTCTAAAACAGGCATGCTGATTTCTACTCCTTTGTTATTGTGTTGGAAAGATTGTCTTTTATGTGTGTTATAATGCTTTGGATAAGCTTGCATGTTCTTGGTTGTTTCTTGCTTTGGTGGAACCTATTTTTTGGGTTATTACTTATATATACCTTATAAGGGAATTTATATGATTGAGTTTCTTTTATACTTTACGTAGCTTATCAATACTACACACAGTTAGTCTATACTACACGTATGTAACATGAAATGTAGGATACATCAATGACTCAAGATAACTTGAATTTGTTAACATATTATGCTAGGTAAACCCTTGTGGTTAATGAGGTTAGCAAATACAACGGTAATAATGGTATGATAAACATGTCATCGTCGATAGGAAGTGACGTTATACAAACCCTATTGATAATCTATAATTGACTGATCACTTGATCATTACTTTACTTTCAAATGAAACCCTAGGTTGAGAATAACCTACTAGGTTGGGATATTTACTTGATTATTGATTGAAGCATATAGGTTGGAATTAACCTATATAATCGGATTGATCATTTGATTGTTGATTTTACTTTTGATTGAGGTCATTTATTGATGAGATTATGCTTTTGATGGGAGTCATTTATTGTTGGGATTACACTCTTGAATGGAGACTTTTATTGTTGAGATTGTACTTATGAAATAGTCATTTAATGTTGTGACGTTATGATTATCCGTGTGGTAAATTGGTAAGATAGAGCTGCTTTTAGTTGCTTAGTAGCAATGACATATAGATCAGTTAATGGGAAGGTTATTCTTGGGGTTAGGATAATCCACGAGAAAGGGAATAGCCTAGAATAGAATACTAATGGTCGAATACAGATCGAGCAATTGTAGTGGTGAATATAGATGACCCTCACTCGAAGTATTGGGTGTTGAATCTTTGGCCAAAATAATGTAGGTAGCCACTGTCTACACTGCCAATTCACTGTGATCCAAGTACGTACTAGGCTGAGAATATAACAGAAATAGAGGTAGACTTTATGGTAAGCTCTAGATATGTAGGACACATCACTATGCTCAGGAAAGGCTATATGAAGGATGAGGTTACCAAACCAATCTCTTCGTCAAAGGGAGGGCCATCTTACCAAGTTTGGTAGATGTGCGGGGGACCGCAGTAAGTCTATGGTTGGTGGAAAAGTGCTTGAGTGATGCTTCTCCTCATGCAATTGGCAGCCAAGATTTGAGAGAAGGATATTTTGGACCATTGGTACTTCTAATTCAAGAAGTCGCCAGTATTGGGGACAACTAGAAGGTATGCACCAATGCTGGGACATCTGTAATAGTTTGTATTTCTAGTTCATGTCAGCTTGTAGAAGCTATTTATATAATCATGTATCCATCTATTTGGAAATTGTAAATGAGAAATGTTATCTTGAATATATTTATATTATATTATTGAAAAGATTCTTTGAATATGCAAAGGAAAAGTTCGGATAGGTTATGTTTCAAATGGTGCATATATTATGGAAAAGAAAAGAAAAATTTTATTGCTCATTAGATTTGATGCATAAACTATTCACTTGTGGGTAAAACATAGAAAAATTACTGGGTAGAGCAATGGGCATGTTACAAAAACACAGGTACACTCCTCGAGAACCTCATCACTACTATATGGAATCAAATCTGAATAACAGCCTTTAATTACACCCGAAATTCAACCACCAAATTCAAATTGACAAACATGATGGACCTACAAAGGACCCCAAATTGGAACATTCTCAGTTGCTATTTTTTCCAAAGATTGACCATAGAAATTGCAAGAAAATGGGCTTGGCCTAAAGCTGGCTAGTCCAAACTAAATTATGTGGTGGGGAAAAAAACCAAGACTGGCAAGCAATGGAGGAATCATCCACCCAAATAAAGGCTAGCATCGGATTTCTTGTAGGCAGTATATTGGCCATCATACCAGCAATATGACATAATACCTTTATATTCATATTGCCCTCTCAAAGTGCATCACTTAGTATTGTATGGAAGGAGATTCAACACTAATCTTGAGCATGATCAAAAACCATGATACTCAACCAACACATCAAAACTCCACTTCAAACCCTAAAAAATCAAGCAATTTGAGAATAGATTGTAGTGTCATTCCATAAATTAAATAAATTTAGTTAACTTCTCTTATTTTCACCATCCCACTTCTCATCATACATCTTTTTTTCTAACCCTCTCCTCCACCTTTCATTATTATTTCCAAAAGCCAGCACTAAAGACATCTCAAAGATGCACATAGTCCTCCCTTTTACCTTTCCCCTCTCCCATGTTTTCCTCAAAGCAGATCACACTAAAGAGTTGTGTTCTGCTTTGCACTCGGCCAATGCTAGCATATGTTACTCCTCTTCTCTATGAGAGTGATCGTCCCTCAACTCTATGCCCTTTTAGGCATTTACTTTTCCACGCATAATATGGATTGGCCTCATAATTATTGAATCCTCAACACATCTTCTTAGAGAGAATATAACAACAAAATCTCTTGCTTGAAAATGAGCAGATTACAATGCAAAATCACCACACTCAGCACTGAATCAAACAGCCTAAAGTCAGTGATCGGAAGACAATTGATCCCAAGTCTAATGACCTCATTTTAGAGGTCAGAACCTACAAGACCTGCTCTAAGATCCATGGCGAACCTCTCTTATTGGAGCCAATTAGAACTTTAAACAACCATAACCTTATAACATTAAAATATAATATTCTCATGAACATAGAGCTAAGATCCATAAACAATCAAAATCATATACCATCAATGAAATGTCCCAAAATAAAATAATTGCAAATTTTATTCAAATCTGAAACATATTTAGCAATTTGATCATAAAATAATAAAATATGTATTCAAAATCTCCACAAAAACTCCCTCACAAGTTGCCATCAAATTCATAAATTTATATTGATTAATCATCACAAGATGTCTCAAAAACCGATCAAATTTTGCACAAATGAATCACAACTTTTATTAAATATTGCATCTATTTATTTTTTCATGAAATGTACAGGCATTGGTCTGGAAAAAATCAAAAAACCTACAGCCAAAGATCTGAGAATTAATTCTGGAAAAGTTCCTTGAAATTATGCAACAATTATCAGCCAAAATATGCATCGAACTTGGCAATTTCTGCATCAATCAAAATATATCTTCCCAACACTATAATACCTATTCTGGAGTGCTGGCAACAAATCTGAAACAAAATTTGATCTATTTCAACCCAAACCTACAAAACACACAAACTAAAAATTAGCTAAAAACTGCAACTCCATAAAGCCCAAACACAACCTTTGAATGAGATTGCCCTCTTGAATCGAAGGGTTTTCTTCCTCTTAACAAAACCAATGGGTTTTCATCACCTAATCTTCTCACCCAAGGGTTTTCATCCTTAGATGCTTGAATGAACAAAGAAGTTCAAACAATTTCATAAAATACATAAATTGGGCCTTGGCAAAAGATGTGAACTGAAGAAATTGCCCAGCTTATATAAAAATTTGGGGCACAAATTCCAATGTCCCAATAAGCCCACTAATATCAAAAAATAATAAAAATATTAAATATCCTCTCTCCACGTAATTTCATTTTTACCATTTCCATAACTTTGAGCTAAAAGTAGAGTGTAACTCCACAATTACACCCTGTTATGCAATAACTCCTAACTGTTATAGAATCTACTAAATTTAGCCTTGGGAGTTACAAAAAACCTCCTTGTGGAATCCCATGCTCCAAATTGGAGATGTAAAGTATTAATATTTTAATATTTAATAGACCTAGCATTTGGAAGATTTAAATTCTCTCAGGTCCACAATTAAATATCAATTAAATTATTTCCTCTTTGCATACATTAGCCCACAGGAAATAATGGAATGGGCGATTTGTCCACAAAATTAATTAAATTAAAAATGGGACATGACAATCAAACTTGTATACGATTTGTTCTATATCTAGAATTTTTAATCTGAAACCATTACTTATGATTCAAAGGATGCTCCCATTTTTCTATTTAATTTTGTTGTCCTCTGGCTAAAATTCAAACCTGAGAAGATGTTCCACTAAAAAATGAGTAGGTATATGCTGAAACATTGACCAATGCATTCCATTTCCTAGGCTGCTTCATTTATGAGTTACACACCAAAATCAAAATATTGTGTTCAAATAAGTTTATACATTGTCTATTATAAAAAACAGAGAAAGAAATCTTACAAGGCGAAATGATGGGCAAAGATGAGTTTTTTTCAAATCAATGCAGAAAAATGGCCGCGTTATTTTATCCGTAAGTTCCTTGACAAGGAGAGCCATTTGATTTCTTTGCCGCCCAGAAGGCATTTGATAATCACAATTTTTAGTTTCACTGATTTCGACCTTCACTTCCTTCTTGTAAGATGACAATGTATGCTTCAGTGTCTCTACCTCTTTGGCGGAACCACCTGCATTTATACATTTCAGTCCAAAGTTCCAAACAATCAGAAACCTGAACCTGAAGCAATCACATAAAATTGTGATGAAATAACTCAAAAAGAATCCCACACCTGTTTTTAGCATATTTGTATATTCTGTAGGATTAGCAGTTGAAACTGGTATTGATGAACTGGGATAATAAGCTTGGGGAATCTGGTCAATGCTTTGATCTTCAGAGCTTAAACTTGTCAGCTTCTTTGCAATAGGACCAACAAAATATGCATAATCTCTTCTACTTACTAAGCCCTAACTTAATAACAGTTTTATTACTAAACTTTTCATGTAAGAGAGCTCTGCATCTTGGATAACAACTCTCACTTTAAGTTAAAAGTTTATCATGTGACAAAGAAAAAGTCTGACTTACATCTTTTCCTTTCTACAGATCTGTCCATCTTGTCATCTGGTACTGTAATGCACGGCAGAGCTGAATTCCTTGTATCTATGCTATCTTCTCCAGTCTTGTCTGTGGTGCCAGTTGGCAGATTGTTTTCAAGAAAAATAGGGATTTGGATATTTTTCATTTTGTCTTTTTCTTCCATTAGAGATTCAATACTTGTCACAGTGAAAGCACGTTGCTTCTCACAACCACTTCGTCCAAATATTTGGACAATAAAATGGGATTTCCCAGCATGCTTAAAAACTAAGAAATCTCCAAACTCTATGCTATGGTCAGATACAAAGCTTTTCCAGCCATGTTCAATAGTCATTACTCTGCCCATGCGACATAATTCTGCAGGCCAAAGTTGTCCACTAGGGCCTTCAAGAATAACATCTGGACCCATCTGATCTTTGATTTGTTCAACGAACTTTGGCGGTATTCTCTGCAACCACAACACAGAGTGAAGATCACTGCTGATCCTAAAGCTTGGAAATTACACTCACTAGAATGATTCCTGACAAATACAACCACGTGTTTCTTGACTCTCATAGTCCAATGCAATAGCTCATTCAATCCATGATGAAATATTCGCTCCCTAAAACCTTCCAAACAGCATGAGAGGTTACAGAATAATGCTTTAAATACAGGATAAACTTATGGTCTGAAAGGAGACCAAGACACAAGGATGTTCTGTTCTAGAATGCTCAAAAAGGAAAGTTCATCGAGGATGATTTAAAACAAATAGATAATGCCATCTTGAAGTTCACATATGGGAGTACAGCTTGGCATAAAGGGTATAAAGAACAAAAATTCAAGTGAAATACATTCCAGCTTAGCAGCAGTAAAGTCAATTTAAATTTCCCTTGTTTAAAATTTGTTATTAATCTTCATGTCCAAAGATTGGCAATATTGATAATGATGAGAATACATATTATTCAGAATAATTTATGAAATACATTTTAACAGAAGTTGCACATCCACAAACTACATCTGAATGGATACAAAGACTTTTATTAGTGTCCGTGCTGGAAGCATATTTATATAGGTGATCATCAAATAGAAGTTACAGCCTCACAAGTAGTTTCCTAGATGGCCCAATCAGCACTAAACATTCCCCTTAAAACATTATCAGATCCTACATAGGCGCTTTTGCTTTAATAAATGGTCACGTTACCAGTTCATTAGGCCCAAGCCTTGCTACACACATATAACATTGCTGGCCTCTTCTCAGTATTTCCTGCTCTCATCTTCATCAGCTGCATGATTCCTTGAGGGGTCTGACTTTTTTTGATTTGGAGTTTTACTGTTTTAGGTTCCTGGTTAACCCACTTTTTAATTATGCTTCTTTAGTGCTTCACACTTTGTGATTTCTATTTTCAAATCTAGAGTACATTTAGCCTCATACTTCTCTCTTAAAAGTTTATAACTATATGTACTCTTTGAGTCCCAATGACCTATCTCTGGGCATTTGTGGACATCCATAAAATTTATTTATTTTTATTTATGCAATTGACCATAAAGAATGCTTTTCAGTGGGAAGTTTCATATAGATACAGTTCCTTTTACATGAGGCCATAACAGATGCAAAGCAACTGCTAAGAAATACCCTAACATAACAGTTTTTATATTAAAATGTTCCTTACATAGTCATTAATGAATTTGCCCATTATTACAAATTACATATTTGGTATCCAACTTTTTATTACCAACTAATTTAGTGAACTATTTGTTTCATTAACTTACCACTGAGAATTGCATACACAATTTTACTCATTCAATACGGCCAAAACATTTGCTCATGTCCGAATTTATTTGGATGATGACTACATCATTAGCATCAACAAATATTATGCATATACATTCCCAAGGTCACAATTTCTTCCTTGTCATGAATTTGATGCAAATGTTATTTTCAATTGCCATACCAAGATGTCCCCAAGCCTCCATTGCTGAAAACCTGTATGCAAGAATTTGCTTTCCCTTGACATTGACATGGCCTAGTTCCAACTTCTTTATAATTTCCATGATGCTTTTGCGAAAAAATAAATCCTCCATTTTTTTATTCCAAAGATAGAAACTAAATCCATTCAATTTCATATTGGATGTAAGTGAACCCATGATGGAAATAAGGGAGCTATCAATCAATAGGATTAGCAGAAATCAACACTCCATTATAAAGATCCTAAGATAAAATTTGGCCAATATACTTGGATTAGCTAAAAAATTGAAAGGAATCAGTTCGAGTATCATACAAGAGAAGTGCTTAAAACCCCAAAGGGCGCCTCCCTGCAAAATTTTATCTGTATCCAAAAAAAAAAATTGGGCCCAAAGCATAAGGTCACCAAAACCAATTGTGCATTGGTCAAACCAGAATCTGATAAAAATATATATTTGTTGATTTTTGTGTAAAGGCTGAGATTTATGGTCTCATACAATTTCATACCAAATGAAGAAATTTGATTCTGGCATGATTCCCAACAACATTGAATCTGAACTGATTGGACAATTTGAAATTTTGATGTACACAATGAGAACCATCTCTTCATTACATTCAAATCAAATGAACATAAAACTATTCGTTTGTGAAGCACAAGCTCAAGCCTAGCTCCAAGCATTCATCATACTTCTCTTGCTAAAAGTAAGCCATCTTTGAACAGGAATGCTCCATGTTTAGAAGTCACAAACCCATGATATTGGTAAAAAGCAAGCAATGAAAAAAGATAATTAGACCTGAGAGATGGCTCTGATATCATGTTACAATAGAACACTCATAGTAAACAGGATAAAACATGTAAAATAAGAGCAAACAAACAAGAAGACAGACAAATAAAATGGATACCAATAGCATTTTAATAACCACCTAATTCTAATGTGTACATGATATAATACATGAATCCAGGATCACTACAATGAGAAACATGCTCTCATCGCATGGACTTTCACATAAGGTATGCAAAAGTACAAGTGTGCAAAATTCAGGGAACTCCAAAACATTGACAAGAATAACTGCAAGCATGCAAGAGTGCATGCATATATATACATGTAATAGATTCCCCAAATGGAGAAAAGGCAGAAAAATCCTCCCATGCAAATAAGGTATACACAATAATCCAAATGTTGACTACTTATACAGAAGTAAATATTATCACAAATAAAAGTACGTCTTCAAAATTTTAGAGGTCAACTCAACTGACAAGTCCTCTGCCTAATTATAATAATCAAGATCAACATGTGGATCATTCAATGCTTCCATTAAAAACTAATATTATCCATACTACAACTTTATCTCTCCCTCTCAAATCCTATACCAATGATACCCTCTCCCCCCCAGCTAAATACATCATATGAATTCATTTGTGCAGCTACATATTTTATTATTTACATCTTATTACATTTGACATCTACATTTTTACTCTGTGGTGCTATGAGAGCATATTGGATTTTCTGCCAACATGATGATAGGTACCAAAAGTAGAACCCATAATAGGGGCAAGCACTAGCAATTGGTGTACTTTCCATTAAGATAGTAATATATCATCCTCCATACCCATAAGAACTCAATCAGGCATCGGAATTTCTTACTTTTTAGCGATAAGTTGGCCTACAAATCTGTAGAATTATCAACGTTTCCTTCTTCTGAACTGGCCCCACAACTTTGAATACTTCTCTCCGCACTCATTTTGTAATGAACGTGAAGAAAAAGACTTATACAACAAATATAATATCTACCAACAGAAAACAATTTCCTCTTTACAAAATAAATATATTCATGCAATGAACTCCCAAACTTATTCACTGTTTAATGATCTCAGAGGGGCAATCAACAATCTTTTTGAGTTCACACACAATGGATAACATAGGACACATCAAACGGCCAGACTGACATCTCAGATTGACAGTCGTCATCACAGCTGTCATATAAACCAAATCGCTACCTAACAGCTACAGTAGGCCAATGGAACCTTTTCCGGATCTTGGAAACATGCAGCATGAATCTAAGGGTTCAACTAAGACCCTATAATTTTTTTCTCACAAAAGATTGATATACACACCTTCCCCCAAATGTAATCAAGGCCAACATTGGCATATGCCTCCTCATAATAGATTTTTTACTCTTACATACCATCTAAACCTGTTTTACTTTTCATGCATTTCATACATATTTCAGTAGTGTTCTTTATATCCTAAGTGTAGATCCCTTTAGAAATTCAAATTCCAATTTCCCAAGAATTGAGACTTCAAACTCTTTCGTAAGATTCCAGAGTATTCTAGTTTCAATTGTATAGTTTCCAACCACAGTAGCAACCTTTTAGGCAAAAGATATAACAGAATTGAATAGGAGAGATGTCCCACAGGAATGCATCATGGGTGTCCAGGTGACATATGTCAGAGATGCCCCAGGGACTTAGGGACTTGGAGGGGACATTACCCCTTTACAGAACTGGATAGCCAGATGGATTTTGTGCATTAAAATAGAAAAAAAATGATATTGAATAAGAAAGATGTTCCACAGGAATGCATCCCTGGGGTTCCAGGTGACATATGTCAAAGATGCCCCAGGGACTTAGGGACTTGGAGGGGACATCATCCCTTTTCAGAACTGGATAGCCTGCTCTATTTTGTGCATAAAAATAGAAAAATAAATAAATTCTAAGGGAAAAAGATGCTAAAACCCCCACTAAAGATAAAATGGAAGCATTGCCATTTCAAGATCAGCATATTGCATTTACTCTTTAAAACATTAACTGCTTTTAGTTTTCTTATGTTATTTAGAATTTAAATACGTGTCCCCCCACCATACTTCTGCCATCCCAAAGATTGGCAAAAAAATTGACATCCCTGAAACTGCATCCACTTGTTCTCCCATCTCAGAAACTCGGAGAAACACTGTCCACAGGCGGATGTTCATATAGACTAGACGGATTAGCCTAAGCCATTGCCCTAAGCAATTGAAAACTAAATTTGCAGTAATGTTGAAGATTTTGATGGGTATTGATTACAATAGACAAATTTTTTATAGTCCATGAGATTCAAATGACAAACATCCAGAAAAAACTGTGTCTGAGAGTCAAACAACAGTTCATTGATGCAAAATCAAACACATAGTTTTTCCCGAAGCTTGCCATTTGAGTATTGATTAGTTCAAGTGTTCAACAATCTTGGTTGTACATTGTGAACCTCATAAATTCTTCTTGTGCCACAATTTAAAACAAATCTATCTCTCAAAAATGCTAACTATATCTGGTTAAACTAAAGCAGATACCTGCAAAAAAATTGTTGCTGTAGATCCAAACTTGCACCTACAGGCTGTACAAATTCAAGTAAGATCTTAAAAGCAGTTCTTCAGAATAAAATTCAGCACTCTCGATGTTATCTAAGCAGCATTCTATAAGAGAAAAATCTGTTATGAAAAATTATTAGTTGAATTTTGCAAAACGGCTGTGAGTTTTACATTGGTTAAACAATTGAAAAGTGTCAAAAAAGTTGTTCCCAAGTCATATAAATTTTCTGTATCAGCAGGTAGGGCCCTTTGTTTTCATTAGCATGTTATATTTTTTTATCGGGTACAGCAAAGTTGTACTCATTGAGATAAGATGTATAGAATACAGAAAAGAATCCTGAGGCTTGCATAGACCATATTATGTGTGTACTGTATGATCAAGTCAATTGCACACATTGGCACGGAAGCAAAGGGCCACAAGCAAAAGTATCTAGCATGCTAACAATACGAACACCCATTAAAGAAGTTGACTGTAAAAATTACTGACTTTAATATATGTTAAAGAGGACCATCCATACTAACACTTTTAACACCCATTCATGAAAGTATATGGACATAGATAAGGGCCATTTAATAGTCAAAGAAAAAACAAGTATATCGCCGTGAAAGCATCCATATAGCTGAGCCTGAAACTATAAAAATTTTAAATTGAAAAACTATATAGCTTCAGATAAGGTACCCATAGGCATTGAATGTGATAGATACCTGCCATATGCAGGAAGCCTTTTTAACAATCTTCCTATCTTTACATATGCACCACTTGAAACTGGAGAATTCTATCCAGTTGTTTCAAGCTCCTGCAGCAGGAATGTATAGCCGTGCCTAGTTGACAAGTATCCATATAAGTAATATCACTCTTGTAGGCACTGATGGATTATATCTGCAGGGCAGTTATCCAATTTGTAGAGGCAAATATGCCTGATATATTATTAAATTAAGAAAAATTTGGTTGGGCTACATTCCTAATATCTTTTATCGACTCACTATATGTATAACATTTTTGGCATTTCTAAGAGTGAGAGTGAACTGGATTAACATATTCTTGAAAAACTCCTCTTAATTTCTTAGGTTATTACAGTCCAACAATTTTTTAAAAACTTGTTAAAAATTATATTTGCCTCCTTAAGATTCTAAAAAACTTCCAAGTCCCTCAAAGACTCCCCTGGACCTTGTCTAGAAATGTGCCAGCACGAAAAAGGAATGCCTAGAAGTACCCAACATTTGCTAAAAACTACATTTGAATAGGAAAATAATATGGGGAAAGGGGCAGGGATGGGAACGAATAGGTAGAGTAAGCCTCACTGTGGAACACATAAGTAATTCTTGTATCCCAGGTGAAGGCAAAGCGGAAATGCTTTGCTTATTCCCGTGTTTGGTCATGAGACCGGGACTCCAAATCACATGACAAGTTCCCCTTAAGACCCTTTAGCATCTCTCATCCCAATATGACTCTGATGACGGCTTATAAAAAGGTAAAGATAAGTTACTTTCTTAAATCATGACTTAGCCAGAACGGCAACTTGGCATCTGAGATGTGCCTTGTGAGAACAAGATCTTTTCGTATATATGGCTCCCATTAGGTTTGAACTCCATGACGAAGATTGGCAGTAAACCAATCCTCGTTGATAAGCTGAAACTTCCAGTACAGAACACTATATATTAATTTCTCTGTTTTATTTTTGCATTCACACTCTCTGGCATTTTCCTTGTTCAAGTGCATGGAAAGAGAAAAAACAATATCATCTTTATCATTGTTCTTTCTTTACAAAAGGCTATAAGTATTGGTGTCTTAAACATTTTTTGTTCTGTTTCGACTCTTAAAGGTTGCATCTTTCTAACAGAACCTTTATTGGTTCAAGTGGAATTTGATAATCAATTTCAAAAAACTGAGTGAATGGAAAAGCTCTGCTAAGCAAGAAAATGTGGTTCAGGAGCACTAGATCGAAAGGGCCAAAAGCCATGTTAGACTTAGGGTCTTTATGTGTCAAGCCTTAGATATTTACTAATTTGGGTATGTAACGCATGAATTGGGCTCGAGTAAATGCCATGTTAGGATCTTTATGTACCCCACTACCCCACTTCAAAGTTTTACTTATTTGGGTATCTATGCATGGATTGAGTTGCAAGCATGAACCATGTTAGGATCTTTATGTACCCAAATTTACAGTTTAACTAATTTGAGTATGTAATGCATTATTTGAGCTGTGAGTAAACTCATGTTAGGATCTTTATGTAACCCACATAATTGTTTTACTTACTAGTTATTTGGGTATCTAATGCTTGGATTGACGTGCAAGTATGAACTATGTTAGGATCTTTATGTACCCAAATTTACAGTTTTACTAATTTGAGTATGCAATGCATTATTTGAGCTGTGAGTATAACCCATGTTAGGATTTTTACGCACCCCACTTTATGATTCTACTTATTTGGTACCTAGTGCATGGATTGAGCTGCAAGTATAAGCCATGTTAGGATCTTTGTGTAAACAAATTTATAGTTTTGCTAACTCGTGTATGTAATGCATTGTTTGAGCTGTGAGTAAAATCCATGTTAACTTCTCTATGTACACCCAAACTTCATATTTTTACTAATTTAGGTATGTAATGCATGGATTGAGTTGTTCTTACTTAGGGCCTTTATGCACCCAACTTTATAGTTTTAGGAATTTGGGTAGGCAGTGCATGGATTGAGGAGTAAGCAAGAAAAGCACGTATACATACCAGGCTTTCAGTAAAGTCGTGCAGCATGACCTTGAAGAAGCAGGAGCCAGTGAAATTGGACATACCGTGAGTTCTGTGACATGTTTGGGTACATTTCAGGCATGCAGTATATCTTCCTTTACCTTCTCTTCCCTCGGTTCCTCCCATTTTTATTGTCTATGCATTCAAAGTGAGGAGAGTGAGGGAAGTTATAAACAAAATGAGTACATGCACAAAATGGTACTTTTTCCGTTTGATCGTCGTCGCGCCAGCGCATGTGAGGAGAGCGAACGATATTTCGACAAATCTTCTGGGCAATCGATAAAAATTGTCACGTCTCCAGACTTTGGGGATGCAATGCCATCTTTTTGGTTAAATTTAACTTCATTGTTTTCACGGACGCACGCCGTGCTTATGTAGACGCGATTTTGTAGCTCGGATTTTTCTTTCTTCCTTGCTTTTAAAAAAATTCCAAATTATTGGAATTGTACTGCCATGATTGGTTTGCCATGAGAATAAGAACTGCAAAAGACATTAACGGATTTTAGTTTTAGTGTATACGGAAGTATCCACATATTTAACAATCATTAATTACCATATATATTTTATTGGATGGTATTATTTATATCCAAATAAACATTCCAAAATTACTAGTATTGCAACTCATTTTGTTAATTAGTTATTAATAAGTTGGTTTTATTAAAAAATATAATATTAAATTATTTTTTTATTATGTATAATGTTTATATTTTCAATTTAAGAAAGGCCTAAAGAAAAAGGTGGTACAAAATAAGGAACGAAAGAAATCTAAATCCAAGTCTAGAGGAAGGTCCAAAATCCATAGAAAGAGCAAAGTGAGATGTTTGAATTGTAGTAAGTAGGTTCATGTAAAGAAGGAATGTAAAAGTCAAAAGAACTTTGAGAATTCCTATATTAAAAAAATATTTGATGATGATGATGATTTAATTGTTTACATTATTTATATATGCTAGCATTGCTAGTGATGGTTTTTTGGTTGATTGATCTACGTACTTCCTACCACGAATCATCGTAAGGGGTAGTTTGTGCTATATAGTGCATGTAATGGTGGAGAGGTGTACCTTGGTGACAACAACACCCTTAAGATAGTTGGCTAAGAAAAGGTAAAATTAGTTTTTAGTGATAGGAAAGTGAAAATTATTATTGATGTGTTACACATTTTAGGACTCAAGTACCAAGAATTTAATTTTTATTTTTAAGATGAATGATATTGTAGCATTGAAAAATGTACTCCTTTACATTTTCACACTTTGTTTGGGGCCCTCATTTAAATTGAACTTAATTAGGCCTTAATAAGCACTATTTTACATCTACAAGCCCATTAAATTACATTTTTCAAATGGTAAACCTGACAATAATTAATGCTTAAACATAACAATTCCTTAAGCAATGTGTGTTCCAAGAATAGGGACTTGGGGGCGAATGGGTCCTCCCTGTTGATAGATGGTCAATGCTCCCTTCAGGATTCGCAACATGGCATAACTACCTCTCATGGATCCGTTAACTTTGGTGGTTGTATCAGGCATTAGCAGGTGAATATTTTGGTGCAACAACAAATGTGGGCCCAACAATTGGTTTTAGAGCCAAAGGTTATGGATTTGAATCCCCTCAAGTAATGTTGAGGGGGAGATTGTTGGTAGATGGTCAACACTCCCTTCAGGATTCACAACATGGCTTAACTGCCTCACGTGGATCTATTAACTCTAGCAGTTGTATCGGGAATTAATAGGTCAACCTTTTGGTGCAACGACAACCGTGGGGCCAACACTCCCTAGGCCTTTGAACCTAAATTTAAATTATGTTTTTGGTGGTATTTTAAGGTCCCCAATTCATATTTTGATGTTGGCTTGTCATGTTTAATTTTTGGAAGATTAAGGATACATACCTATACATACTGATACAACTCTAGCGGTTGTATTGGGCATTAATAGGTCGACCTTTTGGTGCAACGACAACCGTGGGGCCAACACTCCCTAGGCCTTTGAACCTAAATTTAAATTATGTTTTTGGTGGTATTTTAAGGTCCCCAATTCATATTTTGATGTTGGCTTGTGATGTTTAATTTTTGGAAGATTAAGGATACATACCTATAAATACAAGGTTATTTCATCATTTCATATCCTAGAAGCCTAGCATTTTCAAGAGAGCAAAAATTATAGCAAGTTTATGGTCAAGATCATTCAAGAGCATAATTATCAAGGATTCAATCAAGATCTCAAGCATCATGTCAAAGTATTTTGTAATCATGCATGTTTTTCGAGCTAACATTGTAATGTAGGTTTCAAGATCTAAGTCAAGCATTCAAGTCAAAGATTTAAAGCAAGATTCAAGTATCAAGATCCACATCCATTAAAGCCATCTCATGCAATATTTCAGTCATTCCAAGGTTTATTCAAGGGCTTGTTGAATTCATAGTATTGTTCATTCTTCATTCCTTTCATGCTTTCATTATTTCATTTCAAGGTTTAATTACCAAAACAAGATTTGACCAAGGCAAACCCCCATTCACCCAGAAACAAACCATCTTTCCCTCTTGTATTTGTGTTGCAAATTTTAGGTTGAAGAAGGATTGAAGATCTTTTGAAGTGCAAGATTGGAAAAGTTGTCAAAGTTGTTGCCAAATCACAGAATCTCACCTATATATCTGATTTCTGACTTTTTGAAACTAAAACCTAGATCAAATAGAAGCTACAGACTGGTATTAGAGGCTCCCGAAATTTTTCTAAAAACCCTAACAAAAGATCCATTCACCCATGGTCAAATGAGTCCTAGTTTACCTCCCAAAACTGCTTTTTAGTGACAAGTACACATCATTCAGAACTTCTCAAATCTGCAGGATTTTTTTTGTCAATATTGAGCTTTATATTGTTGTTTTAGTTTTGAATAGGCATAATTGAGTTGATTTCTATTTTTTTTCTCCCAAAAGTGTTGTTCAGGCTAATACCCTTGTCCTCAAACATAAGGAAATCTAAAGATTCCCCAATTGAGTTGACTCACCTAATGGTTGTAAGTCAATTCATTGTGGGGATCTCATTTCCTAATGAAAAAAGGAAGATAGGGCCTAGTATCACCCCATTTATATTGGTGAACTTACATTTAAATCTAATTTTTAAAAAATCTGAAACTATAACCACCTATTTGCAACCATAATCTTAAAAACAAGTATTAACTCAAAATTTTGTAATTTAATTTTTTTAAACACTAAAGTGAGACCCATTCACCCATGGGTGAATGGGTTCCTGATCAGGCTCATTTCTAAATTTTTGGGCATTAAAAACCCTCAATCTGCATTTTGTGTTTTTGCATTCAGTTTCCAAATTTTTTGTTTTCTGAAATCATTTACATTAATTTTCGTTAGTCAAATTCAAGTGTATTTCAAAATTACAATTACATTTAAAAGACATCATTTTCAGGTATTTGCATAGCATAATCAGAAAGTTATCTTTTTTAAAATATGGAAATTTATTTTTACACACTTACATTGCACTTTATGTTCTAAGGTGTCTGATTGCATTTCACCTATTCTCAATTTTGGGTGCACCTTGGGTTTGTAAAACTTGTATGAGCTTCACAACCTAGTGTCCTATTGCCAATACAATCGTGAGACATAGTTCAAGACTCATGTCATCTTGTGATACATCACTCATCGTGGATCTTTGGTTTTCCAACTCTTTCACTCATAGTGTTGACACTAGTCAACCCATCATGGATAACACCCCCACCACTTCATTTCCTATGACTTCCTTACCAACAACTAGTGTGAATAATGTTGAATCAATGGTTGATAATGTCCCTCAAGAGAGCCTAAGAAAAATGAATGTAGAATTAGAACATTTACAAAGCTTTGTAAGTTCTGAATACATTGTTGGTTTAGTGATTCCTAGCATAGATAACATGGGATGAATGCTTGATAATGAACAAGGAATTTAAATATTTTGTGGCCTAGCCTTCATTATTAATCATCACATGAAAAATAATGAGAGTAATTCTATAAATAATATGGTCAACTTTATTGAATTACAACCTCATAAAGGCCAAATAAATATGTCTCTTGAAATTTCTTTCTCACAAAATGACATAATTAAACATGCACCCAATGGTCCACTTTACATAGCTGGAAGAATCAATGACAAGCCTACTAATGGGATATTAATTGATCTTGTTTGTGTAGAGTATGTGATCACCAAGGAATTCTTATTTGTGCATGAGCTTTATCAAGACAACTATGAGCAACCAAAAGCATGGATCAAAACAAATAATGGTTTTGCTTGCCCTATGATAGGTTCAATCACTCTTCCTCTAAAAGTTGGACCGAAATAATTAAATGTCTCATTCTCCATCATCCTGTCATCGGACCAATTCCATGTGAATCTTGGTTATCTGTGGCTACACTCCATGAATTTTGTCCTATCAGTTGTGCATAAATGCTTAAAGTTTCCATTTGGAAAGGATATCTTTATCGTGCACCATAGTGGCTTTAACCCAGTGTCTTCTGATGGGAACTTCTCATTGGATTTCTTTTGGCCTGAACCTATGGAGCCTATTAAGCCTTGTGAGGATTTCTTTTTCAAATCTTATCAAAAGTTCAAAGCTAAGTACATAGCAACATTATCCCTTACCAATATACCTCAACCCATGATTGATTCTCTCATCATTGATGAAACCATGATTGAACCAAAAGTCCTTCCAAATACCCAAGATAATTCAACCATGAATCCTCCACCTATTTCATATAAGAGACTAAGAGATATAAGTCTCATTGTGCTTCCTAAAATAAAACAAGTTTACAAAGTTAAAGAAAAAGCGGTTGAACAACCTTCCATGTTTCCTTCAGCTCCTCCCTTACGAGAAGAAAATAAACCCATGGTTGATAAAGCCACTCCTACACCTTCACTACTTGAAAACCAAACAAAAATAAATTGAAATGCTAGAGTGTAGGTGTATACATCATGCTATTTCTCATAAGTTACAAGAAAAAGATGAATCAATAACTCAAAATAAAATAACAACTGAAACAATACAAATGATTCTACCCCTTTACCGCAACGTGAAACCTCTACAACACAAGAAGAACAACCACCTTCAATGGACATTATCATTAGACCTTTTGTTGTGATTAGCTAGGATGATGATAATGAGATTGATAAAATTGATGAGGAAGTGCATAATGAGTTGAATTTATTTTTTTCCTCTTCCATGAGCTTAAATGATAGCAACCATGATGATCCTCCTAAAAAGAGTGATTCACCACGTGTTGAACTTGGTGATGTTCCTAGTACAACACTTGTTGTTATCCGTTTGGCTAGTTATCCACCTTCCACATATGATGAACAAGATTGGGATGTGGATGACCTGCTATAGGTTGAATCATATGTGTCATACTAATCGTGTCTTGTTTTCTTTTTCATGTTCTTTTTGTGTGATGGAATGTGCATAATGTGATCCCACGTATTGTTTTGTTTGACATTTCTTTCATGTTCGTGATATTCCTCTATTTGTATCTACATTCTTCTATATGTCATAAACAATAATCTTTTCTCTTGTATTGTGTTTTCCTTTTTGGGATGATGCAAGGCGTTGAGACATTTAGGTCTCTTCCATGTTTTTGATTAACGATAAACAAGTTTTGAAGGGTTCCTGAAACCCTGTACAAAAAGGAATAGTGGCAGCAATGATAGAGCAATAGGCTACCCACCTAAGAAAACCAAAAATAAGATGATTACAAAGACATTAGCACAAAACAAAAGCACACAACAAAAGCAAAAAAATAGAAAAAATGACCATTAGATAAGTTCCTTGAGCATCCTAGCCACTTTCAGGTCCTTGGAAATCATCCTGTCATGCAACTCCATGACATCCTCCACATCCTTCCTAGGCACCGTTTTGCATTTCTTTGTTTTACTCCAAGTGTGAACACTCAGCCCCACACCCATGTCAGCAGTCTGCCTCTCCTTGTCAGCACTCTTCTTCACTTCCCTATTCACCTGATCATGGAAAATAGATCTACCCATCCATTCTTTGGCCTTCTCGTTGAGGAAAATAAGACCCTCAGCCGAGGCCTCCAACTTCTCCCTACTGATATTGATGATCGTGTCCATGTCCAAGTGCAACTACCAGTAGTCCTTTTCCAACAAAGACAACCACAGACCATAGTATTTTTTAGGCTAGCCAACTCATCCACCACAAATCCAACACTAGAATTCATCAACTTGGCTAAACCGAAAAATGGAGTCCTTCTCCTTGAGACTGTGAAGCGTGGAGATATTGCATCGGGCAATTATGTCATGCTTGTTGTGTAGGTCCTACACCTCCTAAACAAGCCACATCAACAAATTGAATGAGATTTCCACCCCTTCTTTAACCATACCTAAGTCTTGCACAAAATCCATGGCCCCCCAAAACAAGTCTCTCCCCTGGTGGGAGCTCATGAGGGGATCCTCGTCCAGAAAACCATTGGGATTAATTTTTGACTTACCTTTTCCTTTGGATGCTAATGTAGACTCGTCCACATCAATGATGTTATTCACCTTTCTAGCAATAGGGGACCCTCCAACACCACCACAAATCGTGTTCAAATTCCCTAAATTCTCCATCTCACCACCCTTAAAACCCTCAAAAACCTCTAGAAGCTTATCTACCATACCCTTAGAGCACACTGCTTCCTGAACCTTAGCCTTCTTCACACTGCATAGCCCCTCCTCAACATCTTCATCACATACCACCTTTAAATTGCACTTTACTTGTGAGAGAGAAGGTTTATCCTTGCTAGTAGATGGTTTCATCCCACTAGTTGAGGGCATATAGTCAAGGTCAGTGTTGTAACCATTAGACCACACCTCCAAATCTGACTCAATTTTCATCCCCTCACTTTCCATGACCTATTCAACCTGGAATTTCCCACTCCCCTTCCTCTTCTTTTCGAATCATGGGGCGAAGAGCTTTACCAATACAATTAGCTTCAATGAAATCAACAATAAGCAACATCAACCCTCATGCAGAAAAGGGTTTTTGGGATTCTTTCTAAAACTCACAATTCCCTCTTCCATAGAAAGTAATAGGTAGAAGGAGAATGAAATGAGCTTACCGTGTCGAAAATGATTCAACATAACAAAGTGGTGACCATACAGGGTCATGTATCTGCCATCCAGGGTGAAATACCGCATTACCGCCATAGTCACATCTTTCCAGATAGGTTTAATCTTAGACCTATTCTAACTGCCACAATCCAACCTCACCATTTTAACTTTCTCCCTATCCTAAAGAAAATTATGACTAGCAAAGCCTAATAGATTCTTATCTCTATAGAACTTCCTTCAGACAACATTCCTGTTACCTTTGCTATGAAATCTTCATTAATAGTGATATCCCAACCAAACATGCTTAGAATGCGGCCATGCTAGGCATCAACAAAGTCTTTGGAGACACTATTCTTAAATCCATGCAACCTCTCTATAAAAGGGGTAATCCATCCCTTCTGCAGGATAGCCCATACGTCAACATTGGCCTTGAATTCGTCACAGCAAAGTAGTTTCGTTCTGCACCTATCCCCACCCATCATCAAAAACTTTGTAGACGTAGAGAAAAACCACAAACAGATGTGAATAAGTAGTAAGGCACGAGGAAAAAAAATAACCAGAAAGTGTGCGAACCTGTCAAGTGCAGTACTAAAGACAATAATGGTAAGGATGGTCATGCTTCTCTAATTTGAATGCCCATAGATTCCAATGATCTTCACGAGCACAGAGTGTCTAATCAACTAGATATCTCTATGATAACCATGCAAGCCTTTAGCCAAGGAGACGACAATCACCAACGAGCTAAGATTTATCATTATTGAGCAAGTTAATTAACTCCAAGGGAAGGACATTATTAGCCTCCTAATGCCCTGTTGACGTAACCCCATGATTCGCCATCCAGTTAGACACCTGATTAGCCTCATGAAAGGCATGTGATATATAAACTTCATTAAAATCTTGCAACAAAGCCAAGGCGTCCAAAATGAAATTTTTAATAGTCCAAGAAGGGGGAGAACCCTTCTTTAGGCAATTAACAATATTAAGGGAATCCCCTTCAATCCATAACTTCAAGATCCCCTTGTCTCTAGCCAACTTTATACTATGTAGGTCTCTTCCATGTTGACCAAAATATTTTCTCTATTTTTGCTCTCTATGTGTCATTCTTCCTTGATCCATGAGTTATTTGGGGAATTTTGACGTTTTTGAGCTCTATAATATCATTGTAGCAAAGAAAAATGTTGACTGTAAATCCATGGATCCCCTATATATTTAGGATTTTGTTTACTTTAGTGTGATTTTGTGCTTGCGCTCATCCTCTCACTAAAATGGGGGCTAAATGTGTGTCAAAAAATGTACTCCTTTACATTTTCACACTTTTTTTGGGCCCCTCATTTAAATTGAGCTTAATTAGGCCTTAATAATCCCTATTTTACAACTACAAGCCCATTAAATTACATTTTTCGAAGGGGAAACCCAACAATAATTAATTCCTAAACATAACACTTTACCTTGAGCAATGTGTGTTCCAGGAATAGGGACCTAGGACCCATTCACCCATAGGCGAATGGGTCCTCCCTAGGCCTTTGAACCTAAATTTAAATTATGTTTTTGGCAGTATTTTAAGGTCCCCGAATTCATATTTTGATGTTAGCTTGTGATGTTTAATTTTTGGGAAATTAAGGATACATACCTATAAATACAAGCTTATTTCATCATTTCAAATTCTAGAAGCCTAGCATTTTCAAGAGAGCAAAAAGTATAGAAAATTTTATGATCAAGAGCATTCAAGAGTAGTTTTATCAAGGATTTATTGCAACAATCAAGATCTCAAGCATCATGTCAAAGTCTTTTGCAATCATGCATATTTTTGGAGCTAACATTGTGATGTAGGTTTCAAGATCTAAGTCAAGCATTCAAGTAAAATATTAAAAGAAAGATTAAAGTATCAAGATCCACATCCATTGAAGCCATCTCATGCAAGATTTCAGTCATTCCAAGGTTTATCCAAGGTTTTTTTGAACTGCAACATAGCATTGTTCATTCTTTATTCCTTTCATGCTTTCATCATTTCATTTGAAGGTGTAATTACCAAAATGGGGTTTGACCAAGGAAAATCCCCTCACCCGAAAACAAAATTTTTCCTTCTTGTGTTTGTGTTGTAGGTTTTAGGTTGAAGAAGGATTGAAGATATTTTGAAGTGTAAGATTGGAAAATTTGTAAAAGTTGTTGTCAAATCATGGAATCTCACCTACATATCTAATTTCCAACTTTTTGACAATGAAAATCATATCAAACAAAAGCTACAAGATGGTACCAAAGGCCCTTGAAAGTTATCTGAAAACCCTGACAAAAGACCCATTCGCCCATGGTTGAATGAGTCCCAATTTACCTCCCGAAATTTCCTTTTCTTCAAGAATTTTTTTGTTTATGTCAATATTGAGCTTTTTTTTGTTCAAGTTTGAATAGGCATAATTGAGTTGATTTTCTATTTCCACTTTTTCTCCCAAAAGTGTTGTTTAGGTTGATACCACCATCCTCAAACATAAGGAAATATGAAGATTCTCCAATTGAGTCTACTCACCTAAGGGTTGTAAGTCAATTCATTATGGGGATCTCATTTCCTAATATAAATAGGAAGATATGGTTTAGTATCACCCCATTTATATTGGTGAACCCTCAAACCCTATTTTTCTATGTTTCAGATATTAGTGTCGTGTCACTTTTGACAATAATGGTTATAGTTTGGAAAAATGAAATTTGTTACTAAGGGCACTTAATGTTGTAGACACCTAAATTTGGACACTTAATTTATCCAAATTTATCCCCTTTCGTCTAAGCATCCTTTTATTTGCATTAATTAAGTAATATTACTATTATTTAATTAATACCCTTAATTATGTCAAATCCCTAAGGTATTTAGTTAATAATTAAATACCTTATTTTTTTAATCCTCCTTTCATAAAATGAATTAAATAAATACATTTATTTAATTCCTCACATGCCACATCACTTTCACTTAATCTTTTCCCACCTCCTAAACTCTTCATTAGGGATGAGCACATGCCTAATGCTTGATTAGGATGTGTCACATCCTCCAACTTTTGCAAGTTGGCCTCTAATCTTCCTTAACCACTAATTATCTTCTAATAATTGATAAGTTAAGCCTAATAAGTACCTTGGTCAACTCTCCCCATCCCCCAAGGAATTTTTAATTCCTTTTTATTCATCCAAGACTTCTCTCTTCCCCATGTGAATTTTTAATTCACATTTATTCCTCCTAGAATCCCCTTTTTCCATGCATCTTCTAGAATCTTTGACTTGTCACTGATCAAGTCGCATGTGGACAAGTGCTTCCCTTTTTGGAACCTTGTCTTGTCCATGGGATTCTTCCAAGCATGTGAATTTTTAATTCACATTTGTTCACCCAATATTCTTCTCATCTCCCAATGTACTTCCAAGGTACATGTCCTTACACATCACATGTCCTTCTTCCACCTCACTTACACATCATCACATCCTAGGCCACTTCACTCTTCACATGTCAAGATGTGAGGGATTGTGAGTCCTCAACTCACCATAGCCCTTTATCTTGGCCTTGGTGGCTTAATCCCAACCGTTGAATTCTCTAGAGAATTCAATTTTTTCTATAAATACCCCCCTCTTTAATGCATTGAAGAAAACTTAGCCATTTGCACCCTTATGCTACCAATTTGATTACTCAACTTTCAAGCATTTTCCCTCATCTAATCAAGTCATTTATCCATTAGCATTTGCATTTTATCATATTGTTCATCTTGCATCTAGCCATCTCTATAGCCATCCAAGGAGCACACAAGCTTTCGAACATCGAGGGCCAACAAAAGGATTCAACAACACAAAGGTATAATCATTTACAATCATTATTTTGCTATTTTTTTTGTGTTATCATTCCTTAGGCTAATCTTTGAGGTGTTCCTTAGTTTTTCTTTATATTGCATTTTAGTTATTTTGCACCTTTAGGATAGGATAAACTCAAGGCTTCACAAATGAAAAACCTTGTTTAAGCTTGGGGCATCATTATTTTATCTTTGTTAATATTATAGAAATTTTTAAAAACTTATGTATGTTGTGGAACCAAATAATGCATCATATTAGTGAAAAAGATATTTGAACCAAAATTAATAAAAATATGGTAATAAATTTTCAAATTATTTTGATGAATTTGATTTATGTGAACCTATGCATTTAGTAAACAAAATATAGTTTATTTTCCTTTTAATAGCACTAGAGATATCATATTATTTGAGGTTATTCATTTAGATGTGTTTGATCTAGTGCATGTTCACTCTATGCGAAAATTTTGTTATTATGTTTCATTTAGTGATGATTATTCAAGGTTTCATAAGTTTAGTTTCTAAAACTGAAATCTAACTTGTTTTCTCTTAGTTTAAATATTTTAAAACACTTACTGAGAAGTAAATATATTAATTTCAAATAATGGAGGGGAATATTGATGTAAGAATTTGATAATTTTTGTACTTATGTAGGTATTGTGTGATAGAAAACTACCTCATCCTCACCACAAGACAGTGGGGTTGCAAAATAAATGAGCTAGACTTTAATGGACAACATGAGGAGCATGTTGAGTGGTTCACAATTGGATCATTGTTTTGGGCCAATGTTGTAAGCACTACTTATTTGCTAGTTAAAAAATCTCCTTGTTCATCTCATTTAGAAAGATAATAGATGAGGTGTGAAAAGGTAGGAAATTGTATATCTCGCATATAAGAGTTGTTGGTTGTGAGGCTTATGTTTATATATCAAAAGAGAAATGTTATAATATGAATATTAAGTCTTGGAATTGTACATTCACTAGAAATGGTGAACATAGTAAAACTAACCTTGAAAATGTGTTATTTTAAGGTTGTAATTTTCAAGGAGTAATAAGGAGACAACTTAGTGAGCCTATTTACTCAGTTTACTCAATGATTACTTAGTTTACTTAGTGAGCACTTGAAAAGGTAAATTTTATGCATGGGCCTAATCCAATTGATTTGTTAAGGCATTATTTGTGAGGATTTTATCCTTCATTTGCTACAGTTGTGAGAGAAACACTAAGAGTGATCACAGTGGAAGTCGCTTGTTAAAGAGCTTTAACATTAGTCCATTTAGGATATGATTGTACATAGGGAATGCCATATCAATTGCAACCTACTATTATAGAACCAAATTCTTTATAAGAAAAGCATATATGGAGCACAACCAAATATGCATGAAGTGCAAACAAGCAATTACTCTTATCAACTTTTGATGATGCAATGCTTTTAATAAGGTAATTGACAAAGTTTTTGTGATTTTATTTTATCATATAACTTGAATCATGTCAAGTCATCTCAATTATTACATAAGAAATTTCCACTAGAAACTAGTGACGACTCCAATAGTGAAACCCCCAATGTAATAAATAAGGAGACTCTTGATACTATTAAAACTAAAATTAATATGGATTTTAGCATGAATACATACTAGGAGAATGGTGATAATGCAAAATTTAAGACATTCCAATAAACAATGATGAATAAACTCATCAACACATTGATAATACACCCAAACCAACCATGTTGAGATTTGAAATAGATATTCTAATGTCATTTTAGAAATTAAATCATGACATGAGAGTCCTTAGATTTCCTCACACCTTTCAAAAAATAGTTTTTCATGACAAGTGTCACCTATATGAAATAAATGGGCATGGATAAGTTATGTGATCCAAAGTTAACTTAAGGTTGTACATGGCTCTCAAAGAAATGTTGAATGTAAAGAAAGATGAATCAACAAAAATAGAATGTAAAGGTTAAGGAATTGGTGTTGTTCTATGAAAATAAAGAACATGCCACATTTTAACTATAAAAATTAAAGAAAATCATGAGTGCCAAGACTCTCTTGATTTGGTAGATAATCCAATGGGGCACAATTTTATGAGGTGACAACTTATGGTGACTTTACACTTGAGGATAGCGTTTTGAAGGTATGTGTTGATGAAGCTCACAACAATGATGTTGGAATTTTTTAAGTAGATAAAATAGTTGCTTGTATGCAATCAAAGGACATATTAGTTGAATATTTGATCACAAGCACTTACTTAAATGAAGAGACATTATTTTTGAAACAAAGTAGAAAGAAAAGGTATTGCTGATTTTTTCATGTCTATTTACCAATATTTTGTTGGGAACATGTGTCTCAACCTTGCAATTACAAAAGGTTTACTGTTGATAGGTAGATATTTTGTTGTCTTGTCTTGCCCTAGAAAGCAACCCTATTTTATGAGGGTGTTGTATTAAGGTTATGCATTGTGATGTATTTTGAGAGTTCAATAGCAGTTGAGTTTCCTCTAGATCTCTGGTTAGTGATACTCCTATGAGAAGCTTGCTATGTAAGTATATTATAATCTTCGTTATTTTTTAATAATATATTGGAAAAAATTTGAAGTGTGGGGTTTTTCTCTTGAAAGAATTTTCCCCACGTAAATCACTATGTTGTGGTATGCATAATATTTATGTTTATTTCTATTTGAATTTTGTAACTATTGTAAAGATCTAAAAAAATTGTATTATCCTCCTCTCAAAATTAGTGTAGGAAGTTGTTTCACTACCTTAACTTCCTTACAAGTGGTATCAGAGCCTGATCACCTTTTTTTCAGTTGCGAGTTGTTGGTTTTTTTGAACTAATCAATATTTTATGTGGGAGCTTGTGTAGAAGATTCTTTGTGATCTTATTGTAGGAATTTTTATATGGGAAGTTCAACATGAAGAATAGAGGTGGAGATATTTTTTGAAAATAATTTTGAGATGTGGAAGTTGAAGATGGAGGATCTGTTGATAGATAAAGATATGTGGAATGTTGTTGATGAGAATGTTTTAAGGCCTACATATCCTACTTTGGTTGCTCGATATTATGTTATGGACTATAAATCCAAGGGTCTAATCAGATTGTGCTTGACAAACTATATTCTAATCAATATCCATGAAGAGACCTCTACACGAAAACTATGGAAGAAACTTGGTGAGATGTATCAAAAAACTATGGAAGAAACTTGGTGAGATGTATCAAGCCAAATCTTTAGTGAACAAGATTTTATTGAGGAAGAAATTGTATTCCTTGAGAATGGAAGAGGGTGGAGAAGTTATAGACCACTTGGGAGAATTCAATATGTTGGTGGCTCAATTGGCATCAATTGGTGTGAAAATGGATGAGGAGGAGAAATGTCAGATATTACTTTGTTCTTTTCCTGATTCATGGGATTTTCTTGTAATGGCTATTGGGATTACTTAGGTTATCTTGAAGACTAAATATGTGGTGGGTTCTTTTATTTTTTAAGAGATGAGGAGGAAGGTATCCATCAGGCCAAGGAGGCCCTAAATGTTCATGGAAGACCTAAAGAAAAATTTAAGAAGAATAAGAAGTGTGATAAATACAAGTCCAAGGAGAGATCCAAATCTCCTAGAAAGTCCAAAGTTATTTGTTGGAATTGGTGTAAGCTTGGACATATTCATAAGGACTACAAAGAAGAAAAGAAGAATAAAAAGAAGAGATTTGATTGTAATTCTAATTCTGAGAAGGAACTTGGTGATGCATTCATTGCAACTTTGGCTACTCATGTAGGTAATGATGCATGGTTAATTGACTCAGGTGCATCTTTCCATATGACCTCTAATAGAGATTGGTTTTTTGAATATGAAGAATTTGATGGAGGTAAGGTGTACTTGGATGATGATTCTCATTTAGATATTGTTGGTTGTGGTAAATTTAGAATCAAGTTTCTTGATCATAAAATAAAAAAGATCAATGGTGTATTACATATACCTAGATTAACATGAAATTTGTTATCTATGAGAAAACTAATAGATGCGGGTGTGCAAGTATTCTTTTCTAATGCAAAATGAAAGATGGTTAGAGGTTCTATGGTGATTTCTAGAGATATTAGATTTAGCACATTATCTAAGCTTGATGCATACACTAGTATTGAATGTAACAACACTTCTGTGAAAATCAAGTCTGTGGCGACTTCGTTGGAAGACCTGTAAGGGTTTCATGTTTAGTGAATGGTCATTGATTTTGGGTACCCAAGGATGCTCTTTCTTTTAAATCAAAGTTACCTATAGAGAATACTATGTCATGACACCAAAGACTTGTCCACATTGGAGAAAAGGGTCTAAGGACCTTGAAAAATAAAAACCTCATTGAAGGGTTGACTAATTGTAATCTTGATTTCGATTTATGTGAGCATTGCATTTATGAAAACAAAATTGTGTTCAGTTTTATTTGAGTTCTCATAAATATTATGGTGTATTGGATCTTATTCATTATGATTTGTTTAGTCTTGCAGATGTTCCTTTGATTGGAAAATCCACAAATTATGTTTCATGTTGATGATTATAGTAGGACATGGGTATACTTTCTAAAGAGTAAATCTAAAGTTTTCAGTAATTTTAAAGAATCTAAAGAAATGGTTGAGTTACAAATTGGAAAGAAAATAAAATGTTTAAGGATTGATAATGGTGGTGAATTTTTCTCTAACTATTTTGATAAAATTTTGTAAGGATTTCATCATTTTGAGATAAAAGACAACTTTGTATTATCTACAGTAGAATGGAGCTATAGAAATAATGAATGGGGCATTGATGGATAAGGCTAGGAGTATGTTGAGTGGTGTGTGGTCTAGAATAAAGGTTTTGGGTTGAAGTTTTTGTCACTGCTTATTACCTGATTAACAATTCTCCTACATCAATGCTTGTTGATAAGATGCCTCTAGAGGCATGGTCAGGTCACAAGTCTTCACTGAGACATCTTAGATTTTTTGGCTATGAGGCATATACACATGTACTAAAGGGAAGCAAAAAAAGTAGGAGAACAAGGTTGTGAACTATATCTTCATCAGATACAGTTATGGTGTTAAAGGATACAAGCTTTGGGATCTTGATCCACATAAGGTATTATATATTAGAAGTTTTATTTTTAGAGAAACTAAGCCTTCTCATGTTACATTATAGAAAAAAAACTTTAAAAAAATATGTGATTTGACTTCCTCATACGCTTAAAAAAGTTGAATCAAAACCCCTAAAAAAATAAGAAGTTGAGGATAGCTCATCTAGCTATGAATCTTCATAAGAGGAGGAAGAACCTCCAATTCAGCTTGTTTGAAGGTCTACAAGGCATAGAAAACCACCTTAAAGGTATTCTCTTGATGATTAGAGATGTAATTTTCTTTGAATACTAACATAGATGAACTCCTATCTATAGACGAGACATTAGGTATGAATGATGCAAAATTTGGAAGGATTGCTATGGATGAAGAAATGGAAGTTTTGAAAAAGAATGATAATGGGATCTAGTACCATTTCCTAAAGGATGAAAGCCTATTAGTTGCACATGGGTGTTCAAGAAAAATATTGGTTTAGATAGAGGTATTGAGAATTACAAAGCAAGGATGGTTGCAAAAGGTTATTCTCAAGTTGAGGGTGTTGACTATGGTGAGATATTTTATCCTGTTGGAAAAATGACATCCATTAGATTTTTGCTTTCTATTATTGTTGCTTATGATTTAGAGGTTGAGAAAATAGATTTGAAAATGGTTTTCCTTCATGGTGTCTTGGAGGAGGATATTTATATGACATAGCCAGAGCACTATGTGGTGAAAGGTAAAATCAATTTGGTTTGCAAATTGAAGAAATCTTTGTATGGCCTAAAATAGAGTCTTAGAATGTGGTACCAAAAATTTGATACATATGTGTTGAGTTTGGGATTGAGCATTCTAAATCAAATCATTGTGTTTATTATAAAATTGATGGTGATAGTTTTTTTTTTATTGTATTATATGTTGATGATATGTTATTTATTGGCAAAGGGAAAGGAATGATTTCTGAACTAAAGTATTAACTTGCAACTAAATTTGAAATGAAAGATCTTGATGTAGCTAAGCACATTCTTGGGATGGAAATTAGAAGAGATAGAGTGAACATAAAGTTATAGATCGGAAAGAGTAATTATGTCAATTCAATTTTATAGAGGTTTAATATGCAGGATTGTAGACCATTGTGTGTTCCTTTTTCAGTTGGAACAAATTTATCTATTTCAAATTGTCCAATATCACCATTGAAGATGAAATACATGGGAAGAGTGCCTTACCAAAGTGCAATTGTAAGTTTGATGTATGTTATGTTATGTTTTGTACTAGAATAGACTAGTTTAGATGATGTTCAAATTCTATGGCCCTTTTGGCCCTTAACAATTAAGAGGCGATGTTTATGCTCCCTCTCGTTGCTCTTACAAGGTGTTCGACAAGTGGGAGATTTGTTGGGAAAATGTGTCTCAACCTTGAAATTACAAAAGGTTTACTATTGATAGGTGAGTGCGGGGGGTGTAAGGGGGGTACCCCCCTATGGGGTCTAGGGGCCACGTGCCTCGGTGGGGGGTTTTAGGCAATTCCCTTGAAAGCCACATTTTATGTATATTTTATTATTATCAATTGGAACCATTCATCATTAGGTTTCAGATCTAACAATAGATATTTTGTTGACTTGTCTTGCCCTAGAAGGCAACCCTATTTTATGGGGTTGTTGTATTATGGCTATGTATTGTGATGTATTTTGAGATTTTGATAGTGGTCGAGTTGCCTCTAGATATTTGGTTGGTGATATTGTTGTGAGAAGATTGCTTTGCAAGTATATTGTAAACTTTATGGTTTTTGAATAATATATTCGGTGGCTTTTGGAGTGTGGGGTTTTTCTCCCGAAAGGGTTTTCCCCACATAAATCACTATGTTGTAGTATGCATGATATTTATGTTTATTTATGTTTGATTTATGTAACTATTGTAAAAACCTAAAAAGATTTGCATTATCCTCCTCTTGAGATTAGTTTAGGAATTTATTTTGCTACCTTAACTTCCTTTCAAATTTTAATGAACCAATTATCACTAACATGAGTGTGAACATTGCAAAAATAAAATAAAAAATTTACAAACTCAAGAAGTTAATTTACTTCTTTTCAAATCCAATATTGTTGTTTCTTAATTGGATAATCTCAACCATAGGCTAGAACAATACATTCATGAGAGGTTTTGATTGAGAGACAAAAAAAATCTCTTAATTTGTCTTTAAAATTTATAATAATCTTGAGTTTGACAAGGAAAGTGATTATTCATCTAACAAATCCAAATTTAATGATCCTTACCTAATGGATTTTAAAGTTTATAATACATAGTTTTGGAGCATTTATGAAAATGATTTTGATTTTAAAAATTTAGAATTGGATATGCAATTTGGTAAGGATTTTAATAAAACAAATCTTGATGTTAACTTTTCGACTTTAAAAATCAACAAGTAAATTTAAAATTTAAAAATTATTTTGTTGATTTTTTTTAAGGGGTAAAAATTTATTAAATCAATTAAAAACTAGTACAATCACCAAAGTATCGAACACCATCCACCAGGGACCCAAGAAGACTAACCAACAACCACAATAAATCCCAAAATGAGTCAAAGCCACATGAAACTCCACCAAGACCACTGATTAATGATGTATATCCTCTAAAATCAGTGTCTCCAATCTTTGGGAGCACTCCAAGGATAGATTCTCTTAGCTAAGCAATCTGCAACATTGTTCCACTCTCTAGTGGGATGTGGACAAAGGAAACATAATCCAAAGAATTGCTTAGTTGGTGAATCTATTGAACCACCCAATCCAACTTCCAATTCACTCCAACAAGATCCTACTTATTCGACATATTAACCAAGATCTCAGAGTGTTACTCACATATAATCTTGTGCCACCTAAGGGCATACCCCTTTTCTAAAGCAATAAGGATAGCAAGAGTTTCTATAAGATTGTTAGACTAATGTCCCTTGTCGATTGAGAAGAAAAAAAGAACGCAACACTAGAACTATCCCTTCCCACACCTCCAACCCTAGCATTCCCAGGATTTCCCTCAAAGGAACCATCAATATTAATCTTAAATACACTTGCATGAGGAGGGGACCATCCAACCTCTCTTTGGGTCTTCATTTTGAGGCTACATCTCACCCTTCATGAAGTAGGCAACAAACCAACCGCAAATAAACCTAGTCTTTGCATCATGTCAACCTCTCCAAGCTCCAAATTAGTGTCCACCACACACTTAGCTTGGATAGTCTCTTAGATCATACCCAAAATCCTTTGACATAATGGTTACACCACCAACTTTCACCCTTGAAAATTTGTACGGTTCCTTTCCATCCATATTTTCCAAAGGATGCAAGAAGGCCCAATATTCCAAGCCACCTAAAGAAAAAAAATCTTAGCATGTGGCCTTCCCAAACTCCTCCAAAATTCAACAAGAGAAGTAGCATGCACACAATCCTACTTCCAAACATCCCACCATAAGTTCCAAATGACCCGAGAAAAGAAGCACTAGAAAAATAATTGAGGGCTCCTTGCCACTACCACAAAGAACACACATAAATGGCCCTTTGAAATTGTGCTTTCAGAAATTATCCTAGGTGAGACAATTGTTACACACAACTAACTAGATGAATAAGTTACATTTATTCCAAGCAAACTTATTCCACATATTCTTCCACCAAGGGACTTCATCTCCCCCATATTTCTACCTATCCAAAACCTAATATCCTAAGGTCATCGAATACAACCCCTATGATTAGTACCCCAAGCTAGTATATCACTCTTCATTAAAGAGTTGTAATTTCTTCCTACAAGAATGTGAGATAACCATTCATGGTCCTTCACAGAACCTCTCGATGGCCATTTAGTAGAGTTCTTCCACTTAAACACTTCCACCTATCCAAATCTCTTAGCAGCTTTGATATCCTCAACTTAGTCCAACCGACCTCCAAGAAGCTAATACAAAGAGACTGTAGGTGCATATAAATGGACATGATATGGGAAAATCCATACCATGAATCAAACTATAATAGGGCCTCTAAAACCCTATTACAAATCCAAAACAAACCCTACTTAATTAAGTTGGCACATTGCTTAAGGGTATCCTAAATCATAGACCCCTTACCTAATAGGTTGATCTCAAACACATCTTCACTTGCCACTCCCCTCAAATACTTAGAAGAGAAGATCTTGGCCCAAGCTTGATCTTGATTGGAGCACCACCACCGATAAAGTTTAGCAGCCAAGGTTTGTCCCATGATGATAGCTTGTCTCAATCCAAGGCCACCCTCCTACTTCATCCTACAAATAGTCTCCCATTTCACCAAACTCCACTTTGAAGAAGCAAGATTACTAGTACATAAAAATTTCCTAGAAAGAGCATCCAAATCCTTAATGAAGCTTAAGGGAACGACTTGCACCATGCACCTATAAATAAGAAGAGCCTAAACCACTAATTTCAAAATAAATATTCTACAAGCAAAGGATAGCCATTTGAGTGTCCAAAGACTAACTCTTCCACAAAATTTATCTAGAATATTTTTCCAATTCCCCCTAGGATTTAGGGGCCAACATAGAGGGGAATACTTAGGTAAACAAAAGGAAAAACACAAATCTGGAATATGAGGATCTAAGATATTTTGGATTGGATAAGAGGATGGGTGTTGAAGAAAAAAAAGGAATACTTTCCTTCATTGATCCTCTACCTTGAATCTGTAATGTGTAGATATCCAATGCCCATATGAAGTTAGACGCTTCTATGATTTTGGAAACTCCTCGCAAAGTCATGTCATCCACAAACTGTAAGTGAGAATGAGAAGGAAAACTATCGCTGCACCTCCACCCTTAAATAATCCCTTGTCTCACATGGGATTTTAAAATTCTTTGCAATGCCCCAACCATTAAAATGAATAAATAGGGTGACAGAGGTTCCCCTTGCTGAAGAACTCGTGAAGCACCAAATAAGATAGAGGGATCACTATTAATTAATAGAGTAAGAATTATAAGTAATAAAACTCATCACCTAATTGACCTAGTCATGATCAAACCCAAAAGCAAGGACCACTTATTCAGAGAAATGGCCATTTAACACAATCATAAGCTTCGACCATGTCTAGTTTGATGAACATAGCCTTGTCCTTGGAAATATCCATGGAATGAATGGAATTACTTGTAATAACCACCCAATCCAAAATTTTCCTACCAATCACAAATCCGCCCTAATCCCTAAAAATAACTTTATTAAGCCATGGATCAAGAGTATCTCTACAATTAACTTACAATAATTTTATAAACCACATTGCATAAGGAAATCAACCTAAATAAATCCAGTAAATTATCCCTTCTCACTTAGGCACAAACATAAGAAACATAGAATTCATTTCTCTCAACATCTCTTTATTTCTTTGTGACTCTTGTACTAGCTCCAATATGTTGTATTTGATAATCTCCTAGAATTCCTAAAATAATTGTATCAAAAATCCATATGGGCCTAAGGATTTCCCTTTCTTCATCTGATCACTATCCCTTCTAATTCATCCAGAGAGATGGGTTTGATAATCATTTTATTCATCTCATTAGAAACAATTGAGGGAATACAATCTAAAATAAGATTCTCATCAACCAACACACTGGAAGAGTCCTCCATGAACAAAGAATAATAATATTGAATAACCTCAACTGAGATGTCTTAAAAGGAAGATAAAGGAACTCCATTAGTAGACACTATTAAGGATATCATATTATAATTCCTTCTAGCCTTAACTAAGTTAAAGAACAAAGTCATCTTCCTATCGCCCTCCTGAATCCAGTCAACGCAAGACTTTTATTTCCAATAAATCTCTTCTCGCAATTCTCATTTTGCAAGATTTTTCAACACTTCAACTTCATCTTTGAGAGAACCCTTGGTAATTCCAGGATCTCTATTATGCCTAGTGATGATAGGCAATCAATTTTGGGCTTCTGATTTAGCCACGAAAATATTCCCTCACATCTTAAGTTGATACTTCACAAACTATAGCCTCTTAATGAAGGAATATATTGTTATTCCATGAGCTAGCATACCATTACCCCACCAATCCACCATAATATCCTACAACAAAGACCTACACAACCACATCAATTGGAATTTAAAAGAAAGGCTCTTAGTGGCACCAAACTCAGTCGTTGATAATTTGATAGGTCAGTGATTAGATCCCCTCCACTCCAAAATCTCAAAACTAGTTACCCAATTGTTTCCAAGCCAAAAAAAAAGAAACTAAAAACCCATCCAGTCTCTCTAAGATAGAATCTTCATTGCATCTCATGTTACTCTTGGTATATACTCTATTGTATTGCTTTATGTCAATCAAAGTCAAGAAGAGAATATTATCCTTAAATATCGAAGATAATGGCTCTAGTCTATCAACTCCCCCCCTCTTTTCTTCCAAGATGGTAATAGCATTAAAATACCCAAAATAGATCCAAGGATAAAATGGATATATAGACCACACATACCAAATGTGGTCCTAGAGATAGGATTTACTAGAATAATTAGTCAAGGTATACACATTGGTGAGTAAGAAAACTTCTCTAGACTCAAAACTAGAGGAAACCATCGACATAGAATGTCATATATAAATCCACCAAAGAGGAACAATCTTACATGGATCCCAAAAATAGACAACCCCTCCAACATTGTCTTGAGCACCAATGCATTGACGTTGACCCCTCCACCATAATTTTGAGGCAATGTTGATCATTCCTTCAAAAAAAACTTAGACTCTTGAATAAACATAACATTTGGAGAATGTACTCTAATCAATTCCTGAATAACCTTCTATCCAGGGATGTTGTTTAAACCCATTGCATTCCAAGAAAGGACAATCATCTTTCAGGGTTAGAAAATTGGGAATTAATAGTCTTAACTGAACCTGACTCTACTAAATTTTCTCCCATAAATTTTATTTTAACCTAATCTTTCTTTCACCCCACCTTGGGAGGCTTATTTGGGTTCACCCTTTTAATGATATTTTTGTAGCCATAAAGAGGGTAGGGATTTAATACCTTTTCTTAGAACTAAAACCTCCAATTTTGATGGTTGAACAGTAATATCCAAAGCCAAGACCTCTATCAATTCATTTCTCTCAAAAGGATCCAACAAATAGGGAGCCTTGTGAATTTGATATGTGTCCATCTATGAAGATATGAGTCCAACCTACAGATAGTTCTAATTAGCAATCTCCCTAGACACTAGATGCTCATCCCCCAACTTTCCTAACCTAAAGAGTAACTCATCTAGAGACACCTCTTGTTGGTCCAAGTCTTCTAGAGCCTCAAACTGGTTATAGGTCCCCTCTCCATGTCTATCCTTGAGGGTTATCTCATGTCCTCTCCCCTTATTACGGGGCTTAACTGAAAAAAAACCATCCTTATCTATGTCTCCCTATGACATAGGGGCTTTCCCTTTATTCAACATTTGTATTGACTAAGAAGGCACATTGGCTAAAACCCCATTGGACACAACTCTTGTATACTTAACTTTAGGAAATTTCCTCTACAAATGCTCATACTCATGGTAGATCCAACATCAAAACGGGATAGATTTAGAATCAAGTTGTTGAATCCATAATGTGGGTCCAAGATAAATTTCCAAAGAATCCAATTTGAGGGTTATTTAAATGAATTCAATATAAATATGAGCATAGGAAATTACCTTCTTATCTAGCGTATGTTGTGATAGGAAATTACCTTCTTATCTACCATACGTTGTGATGGACCTACTGAATTTCCCAACAACAAAGTAATCATGTGCAAAATATCATTCCTCTAGAGCTCTAATGGTAGCCACAGGAGTCACACCCATACTAGAACCCTTAATGGAAGCTCCTCTAGTGGATTAAAGCTAACATGCCATGACTTAATGAACAAACCCACCTGGTTGTAAAAATAAGGGTCCCCTTCATAAGCCTTATTATGATCTACTAGGTAGGAGAACACCACCGTTAAATAGTTATTAGTTGCCAGCATCACATCCATAACACCCTCAAGGTTCCAAGTTCTTCGATCCCATGAATCCAAGAAGGGGAGAGAGACCCTGATCTCCATAAATTTGTAAATTAAGGCATGATTTGATAGATAATTGACATCTTCCACAACTGAGTTCAATTGAATTGCTAATACCAGATGGGAAATTGAATCCTCTCAAGGAATCTATTTACTTTTGGAATTTGGGGACCCCCATTCTTAGAATATTTTTCTCCATTCAAGGTAATGTTCAAAAAATTAACCATTTTGGCATGCCCAAACAGTGGCGAAGCGAACCCCATCACCACATCACAAAAACTCAAATTCTCAATTATCTCCCACCCTACTGGTCGACCCCATGAAAAAAAATAAAGAAATAAGGGGAAACCCCTTGCAGCTCCTCCTGAAGAACCAACATGCCATACACCCCCACCCGGCCAACAAAACAACTTAACACGCCTTTTATTGATTTGGATATAATGTTGAACAATAGTTTTACAACTTAACACACCTTTTATTGATTTGGATATAATGTTGAACAATAGTTTTGTGTGTGACTTGCATGTACCCAATTATGACATTGAATTGGATGGAGAAACACATGATGAGGAATAAGAATCAATTGATGACAAAAAAGCATTCTCAATGGATGAAATTATGACACAAGAGTTTTATAAACCCTCTCTCATTTTCCATTCATCTTACTTTTCTTATTTTGATTGTAATAAAAATAAAGACCATGATTTTACCTACCCTCAAAATTAATGTTGATCTACAAATGAATAAACAAATTCTCATCCTAGATTCAAAGTTAATTATTCTAAGGATGTTTTAATTGAACTTTTTAGATTCAAAGTTAATTATTCTAAGGATGTTTTAATTGAACTTTTTAGTTCCTTTGATTATGGGAATTCATATAATAAAATATGCTCATGGATTTGACACAAGGAAGGTGAGCTTCACGAGCTTTTGATTTTTTCTTAAATCATATAGAGTATGAACCTAGGAAGTTCAAACTCTTAGTTTTTTAGCATAAAGACAAACCTATAGTGTTTAAAATTATAATAATAAAACTTTGAATGATAAAAAGTGTACAAAAATATAAGAATGGGGAATTTCCTACTCATATTCCTAAACTCTCAAGTTTGCAAACATTAGATAGGGTAGGAAATTTTGGTTTGTTTCTTGTTTTTTTTTTTGTTTTGGCTTTTTACTTTGTTTATTTTGATTTTCGTTAGAGCATTGGTACGAGGTTTTAGCTAGTAGCTAATTTCCAATCCTCGCTTATTGTCAATTTTATTTTAAGATACTATTTATCATTAATTGGCATGATCAAAATGACTTTTATATTGATCTAAGTGCTCTTTTTTGATGTCTTTGTTAACAATCTTTTCCTTTTTCTTTCTTGATGCTTCAAGTAGTAGGTGTAGTCTTAATTAATATTTCATTTCAATATGTAGATTTTTTTATGTTAAAGAAAGTGCATGCCTTTTGAAGATGTATATTGTAGTTTTCATCTATCACTTCTTACATTTTAAATATTCTTAAACCTATTTGGTAAAGCAACTACAATCAAGATATCAAGTCCAAAAGATCAATTATTTTAGGTTAATTGGTTACCAAAGTGGACTCAAATTGAGTGGTGGAATTCAATGTCTATGGGATGAGGAAAATAAAAATCTCATTCATTATGGATGATTTGAGTATCTCCATCAAGTCTATAGACACCTAGTTGGAACTAAAGCTACACATAGAATGGAACCGAATGTATCTTTGTCAAGGTAATAGATACCTAGTTGACAGTGGAGCTATTCCCAAGTAGTCAAATAAAGGCAATTCCAAAAGAAATATACCATCATATCAAAATGAGACCTTTACTTGAATAAATGCTAATAAATGCTAATAAATGCTAAAACCTTAATATCTAAAGTTGTCTTAGCTAAACTGTATGTAGATGAAAAAAAGTAATGAATCATGCCCACACCTTGGATAAAAATGTGCAGTTATCATTATAAAAATTGGTTCACTCTAACTTTGGTATGAATGCCTTTTTATACCTTGGATATGTTGATTTTGAAAACTACTTGATAGGTAATCTCCCCATCATGAATTCACTACGATCTAATTTATTTGGATAATATTTTGAAAGTAAACTAATGATCAATATTAGAACTCAATATGATCTTGGCTATCAATGAGGTGTTCATTTGTGTAAAATTTTTACGTTTGCATTTTTTTGGACTTTAGTTCTAAAATAATTTTATTATTTGTGTTTAGGCAAGATAGGGCATTTATTGTGACCCTTCACTACATGCCCTTATTTTTTCTGAATTAGGGACCCTTCTTTTGATGAAATATGTTGATGGTATTCCCTCTATTGTTGGTCATGTGAGATTAATCATTGCAAAATGGCTTTTAGTTGTTTGTTGCATCATATATTTTGTCATACTTTGTCATTGCATCATTGTCATATGTCACATTTTGTCACTTGTCGCATTTGTGATTACATCACAACTTTCCTCTTACATGTGAATGCATCTTCATGTTGTGTCCCATGTTGCATAATAGTTTTTATGTGGTAATTGGTTGCATCTTGTGTTGCAATAAGAATTCATAATTTGAATATTAAAAGGTGTCAACTTAATTACTTAAAATTTAAACTTTTTAACATTTTTATCAATTTTAAAGTTTAAATTTGAAAAAAAAAATCATATTTAAATTTGGGATGAGTTTTCTACAGTCCATTTGTTCCTCTCTCTGATTATGGATTACCGAGTGTGATCTGAAACGTCAACACAAAAACATACATAGTTGAATCCAGAAGCTTACAAAAACATATTTAAATTTTTCAATTTTAATATTTAATTAATTTAAAATTAAATTTTCTCTAAATCAAAATTAAAATTTAATATTAAATAATTATTTTTGATATTTAAATTTTAAATGTTAAAAAAATTAATATTTTAATTATTGTTGTAGATTAAAATTACATGAAAAATTTATGAAAATATAAGTTAATATTTGATTTGTAAGATTCAAAAAAATCTAAAATGCCAAATTACATATCATCAATTTTTAAAATGCAAATTATCTTTCAAATCTCAAAAGTTTTGTAAAAATTCTAGAATCTCAAAAGAGCTTTTTGACTCTCAACTATAGCTAAATCGCATGAGTTTCCAAAAATTTCAAACTATAGAAAAATCTGAAATATTAGAAGTATTTAGCAAATACGAATGGCATGTGTAAATCTAAGCTTGACATCCTTTGCGAGAGCATCCTCCACGTGGTTGTAAATGGGTATGGGCATCCATCAAAGCATTTTTTAATTAATCAAATAAATTAATTCTTCTTAGTTAGAACATAATTAATGTTTCTATTAATTCATAATTAATTAAATTATATTATTATTTTTAATTAATCAAAATTAATTATCTTTTATCGACGCATTTAATTAAATATTTTATTCTTCAAAAGTTAATTAAATAATTCATTTTAATTTAACCCTACATTTATTGCCACTAAGTTAAATAAATATGTGATTAATTAACTTAACTCATGTTCTAATTCTCATTAACATTTCTTCCAATTTTTAAGTCCTCCCACTTCCCCAAGCTTGTAGACATGTGGCATGTGTCCTACAAGCCCTCTTAAAGATTTGCATGCACATGTCACTTTCCATCCCAATTCATCCTTTGACCTCCTCTTCTATTAAATGCTCACACATGTGTGAGATCCTCTTCCCCATGAAGCCACCCTACACTTTCCATTTCTTCCTATTTGTCACACTTCCAAAGCCTACACCTCTTACACTTTGCCACTTTTGATTCTACATGTCATCTTCTTGTTCTTCCCAATGTGTGCTCACACATGTGTGAGCACACCTTGCTCTCTTCCCCATGCCAACATGTTATACTCACATGCTTCCATCATGTGACAAGAAAACCTCAACCCTCCATTCATCCTTCCAAAAATCTACAAAAAGAGGTGTAAGAGCAAGTTGTGCTCACACATGTGTGAGCACACATTGGGAAGAACATGAAAGAGACATATCTAAGAGGTAGGATGACTAGGGAAAATGACATGTGTAAGGGTAGGGTGGCTTCACATGTGTGAGACATTCTCACACATGTGTGAGCAAGGGGTAGGATAGGTAGGTAGGACACTTGCCACATGGTGACAATTTTAGATCTTGATCCATGTAGATGGATTCAAGGGTTAGGATTGAATGGACAAGAATTGATGGTGAGGTGGAATTAAATAATAAGAAAATGGTAATGAAGGTTAATTAGCCTAAATAAATTAATTAAGTGGGTATTAATTAATTAATTTAGTTGGAAGGTTTGGGGGTTAAGGTTAGATTTAATTAAATAAATATAAATGAAATAAGGATAGATTAAATAAGTAAATAAAAATTATTTATTTAATTAACAAATAAAATGAGGTAAATTCAAGTGTGATCAGGTATGGACATATTTAAATGTCTACATTTTTACCCTCTTTGATATAGCGTCACAAATGTAAGGAGTGGCGTTGTATCAAAGAAGAAAAAATATAGTGGATAGAAAGGGATGAGGACTAGTGAAATGATGCACTAATCACTGGTAAGATGAGGAAGGATGACAAGGAGGTTGGGGTGTGCCCCCTTGAGAGGATAGGTAGGTTCAAAAAATATAGGTGTGCTCTCGAAATGGAGAAGAGGACTAGAGGATGATGAATAAAAAGAGGATGAAATTGAGATAAATGGATAAAAAGAAATTATGGATAATAATCATGTTGTAGTGGTATAAGCAACTTAGATTTGATATTGTACTTGACGTTATGCACCAAGGTATAAGGAACCAGGGTGACAATATGACAAGTATGTGATAAAAAAGGTAGAGTGCAAACATATATGCCTTATAATACCATGATATGGAAGTGTAGACACCTAAAATTGTCTAAACATGTCAAACATTCATATTCACCTAATTAACATCATTTTCCTCATTATCACTTAATTCCTCATATTTTATTAAATAATTCCTAATTATTTGATTAAATCTCTAATTTCCTCTATTAATTGAATAATTGATTTTATTTGATTAATTCACCAAACTTCACCTTGATTAAATAATTTTGGATTATTTAATTAAATTCAATTTCTATCTTCCCACATTGATTGAATAATATTCTAATTATTTAATTAAATATTAATTTTCTCTCACACATGAGTAAATAATCTTGAATTATTTAATTAAATCTTGATATTTCCTCTCACCTTACAATTAAATATTTTCTTTAATTATTTAATTACTAATTTTCCTCCAACTTGCATATGGCATATTCCATTTTCAAAATATCTTCCCTCCAAAATATCTTTAACCAATTTCCTTAAAATTAGGGATATTTTGAGCTCTCATTAATCCTCCACCCTTGATCTCCCTGATTCACTCTTAGTCGTTGATCTTCATCTTCAATCTCCACCGTTGACTAGATATATGCATTTCTATAAAAAGAAGCCTTCATCTTCATCAAAATCATTTACGATTCTCATAAGGAATTCATGACCTTTTTGAGAGAAATTTGAACATTTGAGGATCATAATTGTGAGTCAAGATCATCAATCCAAGCTTTTGCAACATGGGTTATGCATAATAGAGAAATCCATATATCAATAAAGCATAATCCAACAATAGGATTATAGGTTTGTAATGTTTTACATCTTTTGAATTGAATTATCAATGTTTTTTGTCATCTTTCAAGCATTACTTTCTAATTTTATTGAGTATGGGTGTAATTGATCTTTCTTTCTTGAATGTTTAGTGTTTACTAACCCTAAATGCTTTGATTATGCTTTCTAACCATTACGCCATTAATCCCCTATGATATTTTGGCACATCTGGTGGACCCACATCCCTGAATTGATGTATTTTTGAGTTTTTGTTGGCTTACAGGTTACAAAGACACTTTTGCAATACAATGACGCTTCTAGTTCCTCCATAGCAACGCTTTTGACATGTTTCGATGCTTTTATCAAAAGATAGCGACACATTTGTTATATTTTGATGCTTTTGTCTATGTTCTATGTGCAAGTTACACTGATGCTTCTATTGCAACATGTCACTTCTATTACGACTCGATGCTTTTACCGATTTACAATGACACATATGTGGTAATTTTATGGTTTTGTTTGAAATACAATGATGCTTATGTTTCTTTCTGAACATCATTTATTTCTATACTTTCAAGATTATCTAAGCCTAACGTGTGTGTGGTTCTTTAACCTTTTTGGACTAATACATTTTTGTAGCTTATGCCAAATGTTGGGAGAATACAAAGATTAGGAAACTACTAACACGTTTTCTTGTAGGGGTTTTTTTTTTCTCACATTTCAATTTGGTGCTTAAAATTGGACCCACAACTATCACCCATAACTTTGGCAGATGGGCGTATCCTAGTGGTACATGAACTTTGTATACTCTAGTCACCCATTCATTGTGGAGGTATTTTATTTGGTAGATGGGTGTATCCTAAGTTAATACACATGTTCTACTACTAGTTAGGTTGTGTATTCATTGTTCAAATACTTGTGAGACCAATTAGAGAGCTCTTGTTGAAGAAGGCTCGTGAACTTAACCTCAAAAAAAGACTTGGAGTTAGTCTTTCATGTTATTCTTTGTTGTATTTTATCACTTTTTAGATTAGACAAACTAAAATCAATCTTTAAACAATTAAAAAAATTCAAAACTCTAGACGAATTTAAGTTCAACTTGTAAAACTTTGTCTCTGAGTCATAGTGACACATTTGACTGTCATCTTGTAGCGCTTCTATAGTTTACCCTTTTTGTTTGCATCTCGATGCATTTGATTTTTCATAGCAGTGCTTTTGACTTGGAAAATTGATTCCTTTGTGAAACTTGATGTTTTTGTCTCAAAAACAACTCTCTGTCAGAAACCCTAAAAATCACACAATGATGCTTTTGATTGTCATACACTTGCACTTTTTAAAACTATAGTCACTTTTGTTAGGGAAGTGCCACTCTTTTTTCCAATTAAATCGACAATTTTACAAGCAACACATTTGACTGTCAGTCAAAACTTTCTAAAATTGCTAAAATCTTAGATTCCTAAATTTAACCAACAGTTAGTATAGGACCAAAGACTTGTTCAAAATAAACTTGTAGTCATCACCAACATCCAAAATAGAAACATAAATTTTTTTATTCTCATCCCATCTCATATGTTCACATTGGACTTGTTAGAATCACATCTTAGTATCTTTTGAAAAAACATCAATGTCATCAAACCAATAAACAAATCATCCAAAATAGAAACCAATATTGACATATATCTTTGGTTTAGATCTCATATCTTAGCTTCTAGCTTAGCTTCTAGCTTAGCTCCTAGCTTGAAGAATAGACATCTTTCAAGTACCTAGTAAATTAGTGTCAATCTTTGTGAGCTAGCTTACTTAGTGGTCATTTCCTAATACTAAGTTTATAAAACTCATTATCATCTTCCTTATCTTTGACTCATAAGCTTCTAGGACAAGCAAGGATTATCACTTACACACATCAAAATAAATATCTAGTCCAAAGCCTTGTCTCTTAGAGGTGTCATATATTTCATCCATCCAATCAACATCAAGACTTTGGTCTAAGTCTACTTAGGAATTTCTTTGAAAATCCATTTTGAATCAAAACAAATTTCCAAAAATACATCACCCAAATCCATATCTCATAGGACCATTATAATTTTTATGCCTACAACGAGGTCCCAACATAAGAAAAGCATGGAATCCAATCTTAATAGTTCTAGTGGACCTACACCCACAAGTGCTACTGAAATAACCATGGGAATGTCTGATGTCGAATTCAATTTTAGAGAGTATAGTACTCCCCAAAAACAACTCCAAAAATCTTAAGAAGAAAGAGTCATTATAGAATATATCACCCATGAAAACAAAGGGTTCATAGAATATATCCCTGAACAAATCTTAGAGATGACACAAGATTCATCTTTGGCTAGGACACTTGATGCCTTATTAGTTGTTGATCCTAATATATACTTGTTGAGACTTGTATAAGGAGGTGCTAAACTACTCATTAATTTTGACGTTAATACACTTAGGGGACAAGCCCTTCGACATACAATACCATCTGGAAATCCTTTCTATGAAAAAAAAACCTTTCATGCATCATGTCATATTACAAATTCCACAACCTCCACCACCAAACACGTCAATTCAACCTACCATAATTCCATTCAAGGCATATTTGTTACCTTTTTCAAAACAATATGTAAATCTGTTATACCATGGATAACTCATAAGTGGTCAAACAAACCCAAACCCTTCAAACACAAACATCCTACCATTTTCAAATACAACTCCAAGCATACCAAATCCATAAAATCCTAACATAATCAATTATGAAAACAATCCACTCACAACACCTACCCCTTCACATAACACACACCCAAATGTTCCTAAAATTTCACAACAATCACAATATCCAAAATATCAACCTACACCTCGATAACACCAACCAACACCTCAAAAATATTAACCAAAACTTCAACAACATCAACCAACACCTCAAAAAAATCAACCAAAACCTCAACAACATCAACCAACACCTCAACAATACCAACCTACACCTCAACAACATCAACCTACACCTCAACAACATCAACCGACACCTCAACAACATCAACCAACATATCAACAAAAACAATAACCTCAAACACCACAACACCATCAATGTACATCTCCTAACAAATGCCACAACAACAATATCAACAATACATCCATTACCGACCACAAGGTCCTCAACAACACAGCATATGAAAAAACCAATATGGACCATATGATACAAATCCACCACAAACTAATCCTTAATATCAAACAAACCTCCAACCCCAAAACATCACTTATAACACATATGAATTGAAATCTAGTGTCCCTCCAAATCAAAACTTGACATATAATCCATCTACCATACCACAATAAAACACATATAACCTTACACCAAACAATCCCCCTCATAATTGACATCACAAATACATAGCTTAACACAAAAAATCAATGATATAAAAATGGGAACCACAAATAAATCTTATGCCCTTCAAGATCTATGTCCATACCCATTTGACAAAACCATAATAATGATACCATTCCCTCATAATTTTGAAATATCAAAATTTGACAAATACAAGGGACATGGTGATCCAACAATACGAGAATTTTATGTGGCTTGTCAAGAGGTGTTCTATAATGATACCTATCTCATGTGACTCTTTCCATGGAGTTTAGGTGGTCAAGCTTGATCAAATGGTTCTCTCACCTCTCACCAGGTATTAGAACATTTCAAGAACTCATATACAAGTTCGCAACACATTTGTCCTATAAATTTGAACATGAAATCACCTTAAATAACTTATACCTCATCAAGCAAAATCAAGGAGAAACATTTTCCTCTTTTCTACAAATATGGAGACAAAAATAAAGCAAATGTAAATGGTCTATTCCTAAGAAATAACAAGTGGACATCTTTGTTCAAAATCTAAACACAAAAGTTGGGTTTCACTTATGCATACAATGTGTTATCACGTTTGAAGAGCTAATAGCAAAAGGTCTCACAATTAAAAGAGATCACATAGCTAAAGTTCTAGTAAATATATACAAGGACAAAAAGACCAACCATCAACCTATAATGATAAACCACACCCAGGGCTAGGAATAAAAATGTTACTAATGATGGTGTGGTAGACACAAAGTTTGTGCAAAATACACAAACTCAATCAAAGAAACAACAAAACATCCAAAACACTAATCCTCCAAGAGGACCACCGCCACCAAGACCTGACAATTCTCCTAGATGTAGATACACTCCCTTAGGGGAGCCTATTGAGATGATCTTAAACAAACTAGTCCAATCTAACCTTATTAATCTTCTAGAGCTTATACAATACGAGGAACCACAGTTTAAACTTGCATGGTAGAATGATAAGAACCATTATGAATTCCATCGAACTAAGGGACACAAAACATCCAACTATAAGAGGCTTATGAGTCTCATCCAAGACCTAATTGATCAAGGAGAAGTGAACATTGACCAACAACTAGGAAATTTTGGAAACAATGATCTGGTATATATAAGAATCAAATGCTTGACCATGGTAAAGGGAACAATTTTGATAATTCAAAAGTGTTTAACAAAGTTAACCATTCCTATGATAATTTTGTAGGACATACACACTATGCAAACAACCATATCTCTTTTATTACTATTCATGAAAAAAATATTGAGTGTGGAGTCACCACATGAAGAGGGAAAATCATTATCCAAGAAACTCCTTCGCAAGCAAAAGGTCTAACCAAAGTAAATCCAATTTATTATAGCTTGATTGACCATCTCAAGAAAACACCAGCACAATTCTTCATCTTAGAACTTCTAAGGATCTCTCCTACACATAAGGAAGTCTTAGACAAGGCTTCTTACAATCATTTGTACCTAATGATATCAATACAAAAAATTCCAAGCTATGGTAGGCCATATCATATCTTCTCATCATCTCTTATTTACCAAAAAAGACCTTCAAACCCAAACATATGATAATCATGCTTTACATCTCAATTTTTACATCCATAAACACAAGATAAAGAGAGTCTTGATAGATGGTGGTACAAGATTGAATATCTATACTCTAAAGCTGGTCCAACATTTTGGATATTCTAAGGAAGTAATTGAAAGACAAAAGGGTATAACTACCAAAGCATATGATGACGAGAAAAGGGATTCAGAGTGAACCATAAAGTTACCTATTCAAATTGGTCCCGTAATAGCTGAAACATGTCAAGTATTGGACCTTGACTTGTCCTAAAACATTCTCCTAGATCATCTATGGATACATTCCATGTAGGTCGTCCCATCCACATACCATCAATGTGTTAAATTTCCCTATAATGATATCAAGGTCACCATTCATGGTGATCCATAACCCTTCTACTATTGCAAAAGAATAAAATAAAAGTATCACAAGCTACTTCAAGTACCAAACATTGATGAGTTTATACATTCATCTTCCTACATTGATCCATCAACACTTGCATCCTCTTCCACATCACATCAAACACCATCCAAAGTCAAGGTCCAAATGCGAGATAATGGTTGCGATGATTATAACCTTAAACAAACCTACTATTTAGGGAAGTTAACTCTTTCTTTGAAGACACATGGGAAACCTCGCCATATTTTCAAAGCAACTAAGACAATCAAGTTAAAACCAACAGTCAAAATCGGGTGAACTTAACATAAAATTCATAGATGAAGGAGATTTATCTAAATGGGTATATCAAGAAGAATAAGAAGAAGCTCCTCTTCTAGTTAATTAAAATAGAAAAGGGTTCCAAATGATGAAAAGCATGGGATTCATAGGTAATGGTGGACGTGGTCTAAATCAACAAGGCATCTGAGAACCAATCATCCTAGAAAAGTGAAGGAAATATAAAGGAATTTGGTATGGCTCACAACAAAATGTAACCCCTCTTGTTGAGGGTATCTCTCATAAGGAAGTCGTAATTTCTTCCATGGTTAATCTACGTGATGACAATGACATCAAAGATTATCCTATGTGCATAATGAACTAATGTTAAAACACTTCCATATATACTATCACGACCTTATCCTTCAGCCCATCTACTGAAAACAATAGCCTCCCACTCATTTATCCCCAACTTACCGATTGGGACCAAAAACAAGCACCTATTCTTGATTTGTTTGAAAATGACAAAGCTATTGCAAAATTCATGGAACTATGAGAAGGAAATCATCTAGGAGATCACAAATCAAGGTTAACATAGAACTTGATACTAAAGCATACTACAGTGAGAATCTTGAATCCCCTAGTGAAAACCACAAAGTGGCACTTTTGGATTGAGAAAAAGTAAAAAGAAATGGCATATCTAAAGGTGAAAACCTCTTTGAGGTGCCTAAGGATGAAACATTCAACCTCCCTGGTATTGCTATGGATCAAGAAAAATCAGTAGTGATAGCTGAGGAAGTGCAACCTATCAATGTCAAGACAATTGATGAACCTCAAATCATATTTTATGCTACATCTCTAAATGAAGAACAACACAATTTTTCAGTGTTCTTAGGTAATAGAATCTTATCAACTTCACTTGTTCTTATGAAGATATGTCGTGACTAGATACATCACCAGTGATTCATCATCTAATGGTGCATCTCAATGCTAAACCTATAAAACAAAAGCTAAGGAAGATACATCCTCAAATAACACTACTTGTCAAGGTGGAACTACCAAAGTTGCTAAATGTGGGCTTCAATAGACATATCAAATACCCTGAGTGGATTTCAAACCTTTTACTAGTGTCAAAACCCATTGGGGGCATCAAGATATATACAAAATTTAGAGATCTCAACAAGGCATGTCCTAAGGATGACTTTTCATTACTAGCATTGACATTATAGTTGATCTCACGACTGAAAATGAGATATTGTCTCTTATGGATGGATTTTCCAGATACAATTAAATAAGGATAACACAAGAGGATCAACATAAAAATGCATTCACATTCCCATGGGGTACATACTGCTAGAACGTCATGCCTTTTGGTCTAAAAATGTAGGAGCAACTTATCAAAGATCATTGATGGTAATTGTCCACGCCATATTTAGCACAATCATGGAATATTATGTAGATGACATCTTAGCAAAATCTATAACAAGGAAAGGTCATCTTGAAGTGATAGAAAAATTTTTTGATAGGTTGGAAAAGTATTAGGTAAGGCTTAATCCGAAGAAATGTGTCTTTGGAGTCACTTCTGATAAATTAAATTCTTGAAGAGGAATCAAAGTGGACCCTGCCAAAGTCAAGGCAATTATAGATATGCCTCCACCTGAAACTCTTAAGCAACTCTGAAGTCTATAGGGAAAGTTTCAATCCATCTGAAGATTTACAGCATAGCGAGTCGATAAATGCCACCGGTTCACACATCTTCTCCATAAAGATGTAACATTAAAATAGGACAACAAATGCCAATAGTCCTAATAGTTAAAATAATATCTTGCATCACTACCAGTATTGATTCCATCAGTTCCCAACAAACCATTGATCAAGTGTACATCTCAGCAACAACAACAACACTAGGAGCTCCTTTGACACAACATGATGAGTCAAGAAAAGAAAGAACGGTTTACTATATTAGTCAAACACTAGTGGGATACGACCCTAACTATACTCCAATTGAAAGAGCATGCCTAGTAGTAGTTTTTACTTCCCAAAAAATATGACACTATATACTTAGTCATCAAGTTAAGATTATCTCAAAAGTTGATCCACTAAAGTACCTATTGTCAAAATCAACTCTCACAAGTCGAATGGCTAAATGGGTTATGATCCTTAGTGAGTTTTACATAGAATATGTGTATTGAGAGGAAATAAAAGGGAAAATTATAGTAAATCAGTTAGTAGATGCACCAATATATGATGAGAATCCTCCTGTTAGATTTTTTGGATGAGGCAATATTTTTGTTACGTCAATAAGTAGTGTAAACTATACTTTGATGGCTCACACACACAACATGGATCGAGGGAAGGGATTATTTTCATTACCCCTCAAGGCAGATGCATACCGAATATTTTCCATGCACCAATAATATTGTTGAATATGAAGCCGTTATAATAGGGTTGAGAATGGCCATCTACTGGAAAATCAAGGAACTACAGGTCTACGGTGATTCCCAACTGGTGGTAAGGCAAGCTAATGATGATTATAAAAAAATTATGACAAGCTAATTCTATACAAACGAATGATCAAAAAATTTAAGGAATACTTCACTAATATAAATTTTGAGCAGATTCCTCAGATCAACAACAGAGAAATAGATGGAATGGTAACAATTGGGTCTTTATTGGACATGTTGCATAATAGTCATAAGTGTGAATTCCTTATAGAACAATTACTCATACTGGCATTTGAAGTTCCCGAATTGGAATATGTGTGCAAAATTGTTGGTCCCAACTCCCCATGGTACCAAGACATCTATCAATACCTTCATAATGGTACCATACCACCTAACCTTACGTCCAACCTCAAGAAAACCTTCATTTGAAGGTCATTCTATTTTGTCATTATTGGTGATACCCTTTACTAGAAGAGTATTGATGGCATGTTACTTAGGTTCCTAATGCAACTAACAACTGAGAGCCTTTTCAGGTTGTCAATTGTTGCAGCCCAAACCACTCTTTTACACTATTCAAAAGAAATAAAATGCAGCAAAAAGCAACTTTAGCAGCAAATAAACATGCTATTTTCATTCGCATCTGCAAAATATTAAAAATTACAAACATCTCCTATTACAAGTGCTTCAATTTGCAAACAACACTACTCAGTCAAATTAGGTATAAGTTTTTCTCCTCCTACAAACAAAACAATGCAAAAACTCTTTGAAAATGCTAAAAAAGCAACTACAGGCAACATATAACAACAAAAAATAATATACCCTTCTCTCATGGACGCCTAGGAAAGGTATGCCCTAGTTTTGCATCAAAATCCTTCATCTTTTCTTTCTTTGTGCGACATGAAGCGTATTCTATTCATATGGGCAATGGAATCCTCATACAATCTGCAGTAAATACATCAAAAACTAGTCCAAAAAGTAGGGCGTAGCTTCACCTAAGGGCCATCAATAAGGTACTCTAAAATTGGCTTATTCTATAACCTCCTTCTTTTCCACTACTTGGGCGCCCAACTTCAAATTCCCCACAAAGAAAATAAAAAAAGGAGTTACAAAATGCTCCAATAATGGAGAAAAAGCATTTGGGGTGTGGCCTTTTGGGCTTCCAAGATAAATCTCATTTTTCACTTTTTTGGGACCATAAATTAGCTAAAATTCACCCATTCTTTTACCAGCAAAATAATCTCCACAATCTCAACCTTGGAGAGACAACTTAGATAAAATAATTTGTTGCCTACAAGCCAAAAAGCAAAATAACATAGGAAATAGAGTTGTGATTTTTCCGGATGCTCCTATATCAGTTCCTTAACTTGAAAGAAGCTACAATTGCCTTATAAGAGATACACGAAGGAATTTGTGGGTCCCATTCAAGTGGCCCTACCCTCACTAAAATGTTACTTAGAATGAGATACTATTGGCCAACCATGGAACATGAGGCAAATCAATTTGTCAAGAAAGCTTGCAATGCCAACAACATGGTGATCTCATCCACACTCAAACATAGGAGCTACAACCTATACCAACACCATTCCCTTTCTCATAATGGGGGCTCCATCTCATAGGGAATATTTCACCTATATCCTCAAATAGCCATAAATTTATCATTATCACCATCGAATACTTTACAAAGTGGATTGAGGCCATTCCTCTTACCTACATTAGCGGTAAGCGGATTTCCAAATTCATCCTAAACTACTTAATATGTTGATATGGTGTTCCTCAATCCATTATCATGAATAATGGAACCCATTTTAAGAACCAGGATGTTCAAGAACTTTGCATCCATATGTAGTACCATTTCTCTACACCCTACTACCCTCAAGGGAACAACCAAGCCAAAGTTTCTAACAAAACTATCTTAAAAATATTGAAAAAGACTGTTAATGACACTGGTTGTAACTAGCACTTGCAACTAAATCCTGCCTTATGGGATTATTGAATGAGTATCAAAATACCCACCAATGCCACACCATATTCCTTGGTCTAGGTACTGAAGCCATCTTACCTATTAATATTTTGTCACTAAGGGTTTCATTGCAACACTTGATTGATGATGAAGAATGTTGGGTATCAAGACTAAATGAGTTAGAGTTGCTAGATGAACGACGTCTACAAGCATTAAACCATCTATGTAAGCCTATAAAAATTGTCTCAAATGAAGCTATAACAAGAATATCAAAGGATGAGATTCTGTTAGTATGATTAAACATGAAATGTAGGCGTTTGAAGTTTTTGACAAGAGATGGACAAAAGATGGCTCTGCGTGGCGACTGGGTGAGAGCTAGGGCCTGCGTGCCCTAGCTCTTCTTTTCTATGCTATGTCTGTGCTTGGCGGCCATTGTGGTGGTGCGTTCTCAGGGGGGTGTTTGCTGCTGTTTAGGGGTGCGTGGGTTGGATTGGGGTTTGACTAGTGTTTAACTTGTGGGCTGACTTTGTTTCTGCATTTTTTGCTGCGCTCAGAATTTCCTTGCCTGGTGTGTACAACAATCTGAGATTGTGGGTCTCTTGCCCCATCTCTCTCCTTTTGGTGGGGTTGTGCTTTTCGATCCATGGAGAATCTAGGTTGTGTTATGTCTGAGATTTCCTCTGGGGATTTGGAGATGGTAGATCTGTCTTCTTCGTTGCATGCCAGTGGTAAGGATTCGATGGGTAAACCCCAGTTTGGGGATGTGGTATTCTCTTCAAAAGGGATGCTTCGAATTAAAAAAGTAAACGGATGTTTGGAGAGATCCAAGGATCGACCTGTTTTGGTTATTCAACCCGAGCAAGTTTTAGAGGATGTTGAATACTGGTGTAATCATGCCCTTATTTGCAAATTTTTGGGCCTTCGTCTTTCTCTACCTGTGTTGGATTCCTGGGCACGTCGGGTTTGGAACCCAAAAGGTGATATGGAGATTATTTTGGCTGCTAATAATTACTTTCTGGTTATTTTCTCAAGCATGTCAGATTAGAATAGGGCTTTCGAAGGTGGCCCTTATTTCTTTAACCAGGTGGGGCTCTTCATTAAACCTTGGCACATGGGCTTTAACTCTGCTGAAGAGATCCCCTCGCGAGTTCCTGTGTGGATTCATTTTCTGAGGCTTCCTTTGGAATTCTGGAGGGAAGATATTCTTCACTCAATCTCATTGCTTCTTGGAAAACCTGTGGGATCGGCAACACAAACTCAAGATCGTAAGGTAATTTCTTTTGCTCGTATTTGTGTAGAAGTTGATTTAAATAACCCATTACCAGATTCTGTGGAAATTCGCTTGGGATCATCTTCTTGGATCCAGCAGCTAGATTACGAGACCCTACCTTTTAGATGTAGAATTTGTCATGAATATGGTCATTTACATCGTAAATGCCCCAGAAAGAAATTCTCCCCCTTGGATACCTCTGGACCTCCTAAGGAGGACAAGGGGAAGGCTCCTTTGTCTAATGAACCTGTAGATGATGAGGGTTTTAGTTAGGTTAAGCCCCGTAACAAAGGCAAGGGCAAGAAGAGAACCTGGTTGGATAGACAGAATGATGGCACTTTTAAAAGGTTTGATGTTCTTGAGGACTTGGTCCAAGAGGAAGGTATTCCAGTTGAGCTCGCTTTTGGGGCCAAGGGTCTGCATGAGGTTTAGGATGAGGATGTAAAGAAAGAGGATCAGATTTTACCTCCAGAGGACCATCAGGTTGTACAGTTGGCTATGGATTTGGCTTCCCAAGTTCAGGATATCAGGGATCTTCAGGGGTCACAGGCTCCGATGAGTTCTGCAGTGGTGGCTTTGGATCCTCCTGCTCCTAAGGGGGCCTCAGATTCTGTGAAGGGAAACAAAGCTCCTCCTGGTCTAGGTTTACCTCAAAAATCCTTTAAAAAGGGGCCGCTTGATAAACCGTCAAGGAGTGGAAGGAAGACTGATCAAGAGAAGGTCAAGCTTATGGGTGATACTTTGGTTGAGTCTAGGTCTGTGAAACCCATTGATTCCCACTTCTCCCACCCCCATAAATGATTTTTTTATCATGGAATGTAAGGGGGTTGAACAACATCCCTAGACAAAAGGCTGTTCAAAGACTAATTGAATCTCAGTCTCCTAATGTGGTCTTTATTCAGGAAACTAAGCTTACAGTGGATGGTTTGGATAATTGTGCTTCGCATATCTAGCCCCAGGGCAATGGGTAGAGGGGAGGTGCTCTAAACAGTTCAGGGGGGTTGGCTTGCTTCTGGAACCCGAGGAAAATTCTCCCCTTATGGTGGATTTCTAGTCAGTCTTCCATTTCTCTGGTTGTCTCTAGTTTTGAGACTGGAGAGAGGTTTCTTTTATCCAATATTTATGCTCCTACTTATCTTTCAGGTAAGTCAAATCTCTGGGCTCACATCAGATTCATTCGGGCCTTGGACCCGTTTCTCCCATGGATTATGGCTGGAGATTTTAATGCTGTTACTTGTTTGGATGAAAAACGCGGTGGGCTAGCCAGGCTTGATCCTTCTGCTAATCTGCTTAGGGATTCGATTGCTTCCTTGAATCTCATTGATGTGAAACCTACCAATGGTGTCTTTACATGGAACAATAGGAGATGTGGTGCTGAGGCTATCTCTGAAAGGCTTGATAGATTTTTGGTTTCCTGCTATTGGATGAACAGTAGGTTGCTCACCAATTCTGAAATTCTTGATTGGAGGGGCTCTGATCACTTGCCTATCAAGCTCTCTGTCACTGCTTATGGAGTCACCAGAAATCCTTCTTTCAAATTTTAGTTGATGTGGTTAAGAGATCAGTCCCTGCATGATCTTATGGGGATTGGTGGTATGAGGGGATGCCTGCTCATGGGACGGCCATGTTCACTTTCAGTAAAAGGCTTCAACATGTGAAGTATAGGCTTAAGAGATGGAATAAACAATGTTTTGGGAACCTGCATGCTCAGAATATGGCTACTCAGTTCAAGCTGGATAATGTCACTCATCAAATTCGGGACCAAGGGTTGACCTTTGAGTTGAGTAAAGCAGAGTCCTTGGCTCTAAAGGGTTTAGAAGAGTGGGAGCTTCGTGAGGAGATCTTCTGGAAGCAGAAATCTCGTGTTAATTGGCTTCAGGAGGGAGATAGGAACACTGTATTCTTTCATAATTCGGTTAAGGCTAGGAGGCGGGGGAATTCTATCTCCTCTCTTGTATCACCTAAGGGGGCTCAACTCTCTTCCTATGCTGATATTTCCAGGGAAGCGGTCAACTATTTTTCAAACCTATTTTCTAGGGAGGATCTTGCTGCTAGGGCTGAGGAGAGGGCTATCTTGGATTGTATTCCCCACCTAGTCTTTACTGAGATGAATGGGGCTCTCTTAGGCCCTATTTTGCTTCCTAAATTAGAGAAAGTGGTGTTTAATTTGAAAAAAGGTAAGGCTCCTGGCCAGGATGGGTTTCCAATTGAGTTCTTTCAGGAGTTCTAGGAAATAATAAAGTTTGATCTCCTCGAGGTGGTTCAGGGATCTCATAGGAACAAGCAGATGCTCAAGTCCTTAAATTCTACTTTCTTGGCTCTCATACCTAAGAAGGAGGAGGCTAATCAGCTTGTTCATTTCAGGCCTATTGCTTTATGTAATGTTGTTTACAAGATCATCACCAAATTGATTGCAAAGAGACTCAAACCACTCCTTGGTACTTTGATCTCTGTAGAACAGGGTGGTTTTGTTGAAGGAAGACAAATTTTGGATTGGGTGAGTTGGGAGTTCTTACAAAAAATCTCTTGGCATTTGGCTTTGATGCGGAGTGGATGAATTGGGTTCTTAGCTATGTGACCTCGTCCTCATTCTCAGTTCTCATTAATGGGGAACCTTCGGATTTGTTTAGTGCTTCTCAGGGACTCCGACAAGGGGATCCTTTATCTCCCTATTTATTCATTATCATGGTGGAGGGTCTTGGAAGATTTATTAAATCTCAGGTGAGGCAGGGTCTTATCCAAGGTTGGAGTTGGAACAATTATCTTCCTTCCTACTCTCATCTTTAGTTTGTGGATGATACTGGGTTGATGGGCATGGCTAGGATTAGTGAGGCTGTGAACTTCAGGAGAGCCTTAGACATCTATCTGAAGGCTTCAAGTTAGTGTATTAATGATAACAAATCCTTCATTTATTTCTTTAATACCCCTCAACTTATTCAGAGCAGGATATCTAGGATCCTTAGATTTCAGATCGGTTCTCTTCCCTTGATGTACCTTGGGATCCCTTTGGCTTTGGGATCTCAGCGTAGGGACTACTGGCAGGGGATTTTGGATAAATTTAGGAGTAAGGTTAGTCATTGGACTTTTAGATGGTTATCTTTTGCTGGGAGAGTGGTTCTTCTAAAGACTATGGTGCAGTCTCTCCCCATTTATAGGTGTTGTGTGCAAGTTCCCCCTTCCACCTTTGTGAGGGATTTTCATGCTTTGTCTCGGCAGTTTCTTTGGTTAGGCAGCCTTCTTTCCTTGAAGTGGAGTCTGGTCAAGTGGGAGTCTGTTTGCAGGCCGAAGCATGCTAGGGGCCTCGATCTTAGGTCTATGGCTCTTGTAGTCATGACCTTGGCTGCTAAGTTGTACTGGAGGTGGTGTAACAATCAGGATTAGGATTGGGCTAAGATTCTTGCCCACAAGTACCTTCCTGGGGCCGATAGCCTTGATGTGCCACAGCTTGCTTTGTTGGGTAAAGGTTCTTGTATTTGGGATACCCTTAAGAGGGGAGCTCAACTAATTAAGGAAGGTCTCTTCTGGATCTTTCATAGAGGCTCTAATGCCCTGTTTTGGCAAGACTCTTGGGATGGCCACCCTCCCATTCTTTCTAGCTTCCCTCAGCTTCAACCTCTTTGCAATATTTTTTCTAATGCTGGATGGACTAAGGTGGAACATTTTAAAACAGTCAAGTGTATTGTTCAGGCTATGGTGGCTTGTTGGAAGGACCCGCTGGAGTGGCCCATGGGTGGCTCTAATGAGGATCGTGTTGTTCTTACTAGAGTTTTGGAGGGCAGGCTCTGTAGGTCCCTTAACGAGAGGGATGTGTTGGCTTGGAGTCCTAGTCCAAAAGGTAAATTTACTGTGGCTCAAGGCTATGCTATGCTTGACAGGAACTTACATGGTCCAGCTGAGGTGCACTGGTGGAAGAAGGTTTGGGACAACTTTTCTTGGCCCAAATGCAACTTTTTCTTATGGTTGCTTGCTCAGAAGAAGTGCCTCACTTGGGAAAATCTTCGCAAGCGAGGTTTTCAGGGACCTTCTATTTGTTTCCTTTGTTCACACAGTGAGGAATGTACCTCCCACTTGTTCTTTCTTTTCCCTTTCTCTAGAGAGATATGGCATAGATGGTGGGAGGCTTGGCATCATGGTTGTATTCATGCTACCTCTCTAATTGATTTTTGGGAGAGTTTGGGCAGGCCTCCAGTGAAGACTTCTTTCCTGCAGGTGGCCTGATTTGTTGGGCCTATTTTCATCCTCTAGAACCTTTGGTTGGAGAGGAACCATAGAGTTTTTTGTGGATCCAAATTGGGAAGTTTTCAATTATGGAAGAAGATACTTAGCAGGCTTCAAGATACTATTTCAGCTAAGTGTGATATGTCTGAAAATACTGATCTTGGTGATCTTGCTATTTTGCGGAATTTAAACCTAGGGGATAGGAGAAGGGGAAGCATTGCCGGAAGAAGACCCCGTCATGTCAAGCAATGGGTATGTTGGGATGGAAGGTGGACGCCTCCCCCGGTGGGGGTCCTAAAGATTAATACGGATGGCTCTTCTCATGGGAACCCTGGTCATGCTGGTGTGGGGGGCATTGGTAGAGGTAATGTGGGTGGTGCGGTTTTTTTCTTCTCTATTTACAAAGTTCGACATTTTAATAATCTGATGGAGGCCCTTGCTATTAAGATTGTTGTTGAGCGTGGATGTTCTTTAGGATGGAGGAGGATCATTTGTGAGTCAGATTCTCAAATTGTTGTGGATATGTTGAACAACCAGAGGTTGGATGATGTTAGTTGGCAATTAGCCTTTGTGGTGAGACAGATTCTGAGTCTTTGCAGTTCCCTGGATTTTGTGTCCTTTTGTCATATCCCTAGAGAATGGAACAAAGTGGCTGATTGCCTGGCGAAGTGGGCCTCTGAGAATGTGGATGGCTGGGATATTAGTGGAAGGGAGGGGTTACCTTCTGACTATCTTGGGACCCTTGAGAGGCTTTTAGTGGAAGACATGAATATGTAATGTTGTTGTTGGTTGTTCTGGTGGTGGTGTTGGTCCGATGGGCCTCTAGCCTATGCCTTGTACTTTGGTTTTGATTGAATAAAATTTTTACCCCTTCTTTAAAAAAAAAAAAAAAGAATATCAAAGGATGAAAATTTTAGGTAAGAGATTTAGTCCTCAAAGAAAAACAAAAGAATTAGATGGATCGGGACAATAGGGGGAAGTTTTAACCTAACTAGTTAGGACCATTTGTTGTTACCACAAACTATAGATTTGTAACATATCAACTAGAAACACCTAAAGGGGACCCCTTGTAGGAGCCTATCAACGAAAATCATCTCAAGCAGTTGTATGCCTAACCCATGTGGGGTATCTTATTCAAAAAATAAAAAAATATAACAAAAATCCAAAAAAACGATAAAAATAGTAAAGAGAAAAAAATTGTCCTCTAGCCAAAACCACTTCGGTGGTGCTTTGAGCAAGTACCTTGGTGAAAACCTAGAAAATAGGCACCGTATGTAAATAAGCACTATCCACCATCTATCAAACGATCTCTCTCATCCCATCCATAATAAATCTATTTCATCCACACATCTACCATATTTCCATCTATATCCCTAGCATGGCTTGATATTGTACTAGTTGGCATCATCCTAGGGTTATCTCATCCAATCCATAATGAATATAACCTTTGACTAGGGGCATCTTCTTGAACTTAGTCGGTATTTTAGATTCTTGTTTATCACCTAAGTCAAAAAATCTAAAAAACATCCAAAAAATAGAAAATTCCGAAAACATCCAAAATAGTCCAAAATCCCAAAAGCATCCAAATAGCAAAAAATCTAGAAAAAACATTCAAATAGCAAAAAATCCAAAAAAATATAAATAGTGAAAAATCCAAAAACATTCAAATAATTAAAAATCTAAAAACATCCAAATAGTTCAAAAATCCAAAAACATCCAAATATTTCAAAAAATCCAAAAGCAAACTCAAATACTTCAAAAAGAACAAAAACAACCTCAAAACATTTCAAAAAGATTAAAAACATTAAAAAAATTTGCAAAAAGAAAACATCACCAATCACCCCATCCATAATAAACCTATCGTTGCACTCATCTTTGACAAAGTAAACAAAAGCAAATGTGGCAATCATCAAAACACAAACATTCATGAAAAATAGAAAGTATCAATCATTATCAAAGCACACCAACTACCTACGTATCAAATCCTGACTCTTGACACGTGTCTTTGCAGTCAGGCTCTTGGGTGTAACGACTCTTTCTACCCTTGCATGCAACAAAACTCTATCGTGCTCTCATTTTGGGGGTTCTCTCTCTCATTCAATCAACTCTCTTCTCAATCTCACTTCATTTCTCAATTTCTTCTACTCTTAGAAATAACACTTCTACAAGTGAAGCTTTGTCAGAAAGAGGTCCCTCCAATAGCCAACACTCTCTAGCAAGCATTCAACAATGTGTCTGTGTGTTCAAGAGGGGGTCAAGGCCTATTGGTAATGCTCTCTTGCTCTTATCTATTTGCAAATAGATTAGATCTCTTTGTTCATTTACTACTTAGTGGTGCAAGTTCTCCTCCTAAAGTGGGGATTGTTTTCACCACTTCCTTTTGTCTATTTCGATTACTCTCTCTATCAATCTGGCTATCGATGGAGGTGGGAACACCAAAATGAGGGTTTGATTGTGGCAAGCCCTGAAATAGCCCTAACATTTTTCCCTGTTCGTCTTGTGTGCAGGTTGCTAAAGTGGAGCTCAGAGGGAGGATTCAAGCTATCGGTCATCTGTAAGTCTTCCTTTGGCTTTCCTTGTGCTCTCTCTCATTTTCTATTTTCTATCTTTTCATTATGCTAAACAAACCTTGAGTCTATAATAGATAGTAAAGTTTATAGTCTTTCTACCCAAGTTTTGAGTTCTTTGTCGCCCGTGAAACTAGCACATCCTTCAGACAGCCTGTTAGTAATGCTCTCTTGCTCTTATCTATTTGAGAATAAATTAGATCTCTTTGTTCATTTAATACTTAGTGGTGTGGGTTCTCCTCTCGAAGTGGGGATTGTTTTCACCACTTCATTTTTTCTACTATATGGCTTTCCATGGAGGTGGGAACACCAAAACAGGGACTTGACTATGACAAGCCTCGAAACACACCCAACATTTTTCCTTGTTCATATTGTGTGGAGGTTGCTAAAGTGGATCTCAGAGGGAGGATTCAAGCATTCAATCATTTTTAAATCCTCCTTTGGCTTTCCTTGTGCTCTCTTTCATTTTCTATTTTCTATCTTGTCATTTTCCTAAACATACCTTGGGTCTATACTAGATAGTAAATTTTATAATCTTTCTACCCAAGTCTTGAGTTCTTTGTCGCCCAGGACGCCAGCCCATCCTTCAGACTCCATCATGCCGCGCTAGCATCCTGGTTCTACGTTATAGTCCATTGGCCCAGAGCTTCCCCTCCTAAGGTAGAAATCTAGAAACTTTTCTCTCTCAGATTCTAAAGCAGTCTTTTATGATAATTAGTCTATGTATGGTTTCTTTACAATTTCTTCATTCAACTAGTATTGAGGTAGCTAAGGGCATATCGCTCCCTAGGAATCTCTTGAGAATGAAGAGACTCGTGAGAAACAAATCCCCCTTATCTCATAGTTTGTATGAATCATTATAAATATAATGAATAAATTTCTAATTCAAATTGATGTTATATATGCGTCTTAATTCTAACTATTGAATATGTATTATAAGTGATTGTTTTGTGATCAATTGACTACCTTTGAAAATGAGACAAATTGGTTGCAGGTGCAGGTTCATGCCTCTGGAAGGGAGGGGAAGTATCACTCAAGAGAAGGATTTTGGTTTTGAAACCCTTAGGAGAGTCTAAACTGAGCTTTCACACACTCACTGATAAAATAGTCAAGTCAATAGTTTCGGGTAAAAGGTATGATACCTTGAATTGATTGACAAGAAAGGTTTTTTTTGTTTATGAGGTCATGATTGAAATAAGAGTTTGAGTTTCTTTGTGTTTTTGAGTACATCTTTAAAAGTACAATCAATGAGATATATACATAGATGTATATATACATACATATACACATGTCCATGATGAACTCATACACATGAGTAAACACACACATAAGTATATGTAGATAAACGTATCTACACATGCTTATGGGTGAGTTACCCATATGCAGAGGAACATCAAATGGATAAAGTGACATGTATGTATATGTATAAATATGTTTAGTGTATATATGTTAGTCGATATTATTGCTTTGTGTCAAAGGTAATGTTATATATATATATATATATGATAGACATACATATATGTATATATGCATATATATTGATATATGTGTATGTACTGATGTGAAGGCAACATCCATACATGTATAATAATATATATAAATATACATATGTATATATAGATATATATACATGTGTGATATTAGTAGTAAATGGATATAAGTTTATACATTCAAATATTGATAATCATATGAATTGATATATATATATATATAAATATATATACATATATATAATATGTTAAGTTATATATATATATATATATATGTATTATGGAATATATGCAATGCATATATATATATTATTAGATAAGTTGCATTTTCTGGGTGTAGTACCCATTACACCATGAGCCCGAAGGGCCAAAAAGAGACCGATATCAATAGAACAATATAGCGTCCAAAACAAAAACAACAAAAACCAAAAAGCTAATAGACACAACACACAGACAACAGAGACCCAACAAAGACACATATACCAACCCACTAATTGGTGACACCTTCCCATTTCTGAATGAGGAGATTTAAAACATCATCCCCAACCCAATTAGGACCTTCACCCTCGATCTTCTTGTCCACTTACTCCTTGATGACATCAGAGAGAGATGATAGATCTGTGGATGATCTTGATGGTGAAACGTGTCAACCTAGTGAACTTCCTTTCAAGTTTCTCCATCTACTCCTATAGCTTGTTGATGTACTCTTCCATGTCGCTCTTCCTCTGAGTCATCTCTTCCTTTATGTCCCTGGGATCTGAAGATTGGGTGAATTCCTCTTTTAGAATTTTTTTTAGGTCCGAGAAATGGCTGGGACCTTCCACAAACTCCTCTTCCTCCTCAATAGTGTCCTTACACTCTCCTCTATCGCCAGTCCGCTCCGAGTTGCTAGAAATTTCATCCACCAGTATCTCTCTCTTGTTATTTTCTAATATGTGAGACCTAACACTTGTTTGCTTTGTCCCCATGTCAATAATTTTAGCCACAATAGTGTCACCTTTGGAATAATTCTCCACAACACTCTTTCCCTCACTATCTGTGACTAACAACTCCACCTAGCACGTAGAGTCTTTTTTACCGAAGCATTGTTTATATATATTGTTGTTGATATACTCTAATGTTTGAATAAAGCACTATTTATATATATATAATGCTGATAATATTATATGCAAAGCGCATACTATATAAGCCATAGTATGAAGCGCACATTTTATATAGTGAATAGCGCAACAATGAAGCGTGCATTTAGCAACACAATTGACATTTATAATGATTTATCTTACTTAAAAATGGAATGCAATATATAAAGGAAGGTGTGTGAGAAGATATAAGACTTGTTCAATAGTATTGAAAACTATTTGCAAAGCATTTAAGAGCTTTGACTCAGTCATAAATCTACAAAACACCAAAAGAACGTAAGAGGTTTATGTGGCGCCAAATTATGAATATTTGCATTGCATTAGAAGTCTATTCTAAGAGCTATGTCCAGTGATGGAAACCAAAGTAAATGGAAGAGTAATTCAATTAAATGTTGGCATGGATTGATTTGACTTGTTTAATCTCTTACCTTGCATATCTGAAATGCATTCTTGCTATCTTTAAAAGAAACAATCTATTGTGTTAATTTGCTGAGTGTTGAGTTTAAAATCTGCCACCTTTTGTTTGTCAACCTGATTCGAACCATGTAAACTAAGAAGTTTCAATCCATCCACCTTGTTTCTAGCCTTTAGAAGTGTTGGATGTTGTGGTTGTGTTGTTGATATGTGGTTGTCATTGATGTCAACACTATTAGCATTAATGTCCTAGAAATTGTACATGTCGAGGATATTGAGAAAATTGTAATGAAATAAAGTGCAGGTTGTCTGTGGTGAAGTGAAGTTCAGTCTATCAGTGAGTTCAGTACATTGTTGATCAGAGGTTGTGGACTAAAGGGTTTCTTTTCGAGTATATCTAGTTTATCTACGTTGAGTTTCAGAGATCCGCGTAAAGATTTGTTCGTGTTATGAATATTTGTATTATGTTGCTTCAGTTGGAATTCCTGAATGAAGATGATTTGATTTTAGCAAGTTCAGTTATTGTGGATGCTTCTTGGTGATTCATCCACATGATTTGAATTGAGAAAAATAGCATCTGCTAATGCCTGATTATAGTTCTAGTTAAGCACATGGACACTTCTTCACTCTTCTTCACTCTTCTTCACACTCTGCTCCTACCTTCGAAAGATCTAAACAATATTCTCACATAGGACTCACACACTTCACACCCTCATCATCTCAAATGATAAAACAATCGCTCTTATATATCTGCAACAAGAAATTACATCACTACAAGTCGGCCTCAATGAAAATAATAAAATGAATACAAATTGTCAGCCCAAAACAATAAATAAATTTCAATGTGAATCAACCAAGGTCGGCCACAACATAGTGGAGACCCAAAATAAAATTGTCAAACATTAACCACCTTTAATAATTAATCTTCAAGGATCCACAACACGCTTCAACACCCTGTCAGCCAAGAACATGAAAAACATGAACACACAAGAGAAAATTTCCAATCACGAGCACAATGATCAACGCAGATGTGCGACAAAGATAGAGCACTATCTAGAAACATCCACAAACATCATGAATCACTAGAGAAGCATCCACAACAACTAAACTTGCTAAAATCATATCATCTTCATTTAGGAACACTAACTGAAGCAATAGAATAATTATCAGAATACAAATCTTCATAACATGAACAAATCTTCATGCGGATCTTTGAAACTCAATGTGGATAAACTAGATATACTCGACAAGAAACCCTTTAGTCCACAACCTCTGATCAATAACATATTGAACTCACCGACAGACTAAACTTCACTTCACCACTGACAACCTACACTTTATTTCATTGCAATTTTCTCAATATCCTCGACATGTACAACTTCTAGGACATTAATGCTAATAGTGTTGACATCAATGACAACCACATATCAGCAACACATCCAACAATATCCCCCTTTGGCATTGATGGCAACACATGATGTGAAAAACACCATCAACGCAACTATCTTCAATACTTACTCCCCCTTAGGTTCTAACTTTTTTCTCCTCAACAACTCTTCTCCCACATGACTTTTTTCTTCCTTAGATAATTCACAGTTTTTCACATGACTCTTCTCCCCCTTTGACATCAATGACAAATATCTCTTTTCTCTACACAAGGGCAAACAATTGAGAGGGGGGTTGAATCAGTTGTCACATAATTTTAAAACTTATTCAACTTATTATGCTTATTCTCATATTTGATCAATAACCATGAAAGCTTCTTGTGTTTCCAATAAGAAGCTGATTTTTGTGTATATATAGAGGCATTCTTTACCTCAATGGGACACATAATTTACACTCTGCTATTATTTTTTGAAGTTACTCTGGTTTTTTGAGTTTAGTGAGAGAGTTTAAGATTGAATTGCAAGAGATATATTGTGATAATTTGTGAGGGAGTTAGGGAAGTGTAGAAGTGTTTTGTTGCCAAGTAGCAAGATAATTTGAAGAGGCTAGGATTGGAAACCAGCTAGACCAATTGGAGCTTTGAACTTATAGGCATTGTTGAATCTTACTCTTTTATGATTGATCAATTTTGATTTGGTTATATTTTTCTTGTTTATTGTTTGGAAATGTAATAAGCTTTTAGGGAAAGATTGTTTTCAAAATTTGAGAATAGACAGTCATTTGTTGTTATAGATTGGAATTCTCTATTGCTTGAAGTGATTGTACATACTCCATAGTAAGGAGTGGGTGAAAATGTAGTTATATATATAGTATTGACATCCTCAATTGAGTAAAGTTGATATAACTTAAGCTAGATCGAATTGGTAGGTTATGGAAACACATGTTTAACCTACTAGAGGAGTCATAGAATACTTAGTTTACATAGGTTGTTCCTAGGGTTGTAGATTATCCAATGGAGAGAGTTTCCTATGCATAGAATATAATTGGTCTTAACAAATCGAGTTAGAATGGTGGATGAGCGTGTGACGTCCATTCCAAAATAGGGGTGATGAATACTTTGGCCAAAGTGGTAATTCACCACTAGTTACACTGTCAGTTCATTGTGTTACCTTACTCATTCATGCTAGTCTAAGATTGTCAAACATGTAGAACATAGATGAGTTGTATGGTAAATTTCTAGTTATGCAGGACACAATACCAGCTCAGGATAGACTAGTACTATGTGGTTTCCAAACCAAAGCTCTTCATCGAAGGGTAGGGCCATCTTACCATATGTGGTAGATGTACATGGGACCACAGTTAGTTTGTGGATGGAAAAAAAGTGCTTGAGTGATGCTTCTCCTCCCATTTGGCAAGCCAATATTTGAAAGGGGATTTCCTGGATCAATTGTATTTCTGGTGCCAATGGAGCTTAGATGAGCTATATATGTAACTTGTATCTATTTATTTGAAAGATGGAAAATGTATTTTGTATTTGGATTATGAAATAATTTCTTTGGAAATATTGTACAATTCGTTGAATGAAATGAGAGATATTTTGCTGCTTTCATGTGTGCATTTTATCTTGTTTTGAAAAGAAAAATTTGTATGCTACGTGTTTAGTCATTAGATTAAATTCACTTGTGGTAAAACATAGGAAAATTACTATGTAGAACAAGAGGCATGTTACACAATTTTACTAATTTCAGTATGCAATGCAGTATTTGAGTTGCGAGTATAACCCATGTTAGGATTTTTACGCACCCTACTTTATGGTTTTACTTATTTGGTACCTAATGCATGGATTTAGCTGCAAGTATAAGCCATGTGAGGAGCTTTGTGTAGCCAAATTTATAGTTTTGATAATTCCTGTATGTAATGTATTATTTGAGGTGTGACTAAAATCCATGTTAACTTCTCTATGTACCCCCAAATTTCATAATTTTACTAATTTAGGTATGTAATGCATGGATTGAGTTGTTCTTACTTAGGGCCTTTATGCACCCAACTTTATAGTTTTAGGAATTTGGGTAGGTAGTGCATGGATTGAGGAGTAAGTAAGCAAAGCACGTATACATACTAGGAGTAAGTAAGCAAGAGCCATTGAAATTGGACATACCATGAGTTCTGTGACATGTTTGGGTACATTACAGGAATGCAATATATCTTCCTTTACCTTCTCTTCCCTCTGTTCCTCCCATTTTTATTGTCTATGCATTCAAAGTGAGGAGAGTGAGTGAATTTGTAAACAAAATGAGTACATGCACAAAATGATACTTTTTCTGTTTGATCGTTGTCGTGCCAGCGCAGTGAGGAGAGCAAGCGATATTTTGACAAATCTTCTAGGCAATCAATAAAAATTGTCACGTCTCCAGACTTTGGGGATGTAATGCCATCTTTTTGGTTAAATTTAACTTCACTGTTTTCACAAACACACGCTATGCTTATGTAGACATGATTTTGTAGCTCAGATTTTTCTTTCTTCCTCACTTTTAAAAAATTCCAAATTATTGGAATTGTACTACCATGATTGGTTTTCCATGAGAATAAGAACTGCAAAAGACATTAACTGATTTTAGTTTTAGTGTATACAAAAGTATCCACATATTTAACAATTATTAATTACCATATATATTTTATTGGATGGTATTATTTTTATCCAAATAAACATTCCAAAATTATTACTATTGCAATTAGTTCTTCAATTCATTTTGTTAATTAGTTATTAATAAGTTGGTTTTATTAGAAAAGTGTAATATTAAATTAAATTTTTATTATGTATAATGTTTATATTTTCAGTTTTCTTAGAATTGGTATTTGAATATTTATAAGCAGTTGTGAGATATAATTTTATTAGTATTTTCAAATACTTCTAATATTAATTTTAATAACATTCAACAAGAGAAGTTAAAAAATAGGTCAAAGATTGGGAGTTATGAAGCATCTTTCTCGTGAATGTTATGACTATGCAAGTATTGCATTCATGGAGAATTTATAAGAGAGAAGGTTGGCTTAATTACATTTATGATAAAATTCTATGATGCATCAATCTGTGAAGGAGTTATATTTATTCTTCAAAAATTTCTTCACGAATGGGATGTTGGATTTTCACATTGGGTCTTAGGCATCTAGGTTGGGCACATGGTTTTGACTCATTGTTTTGTAAATCATTTTTAGTTTCTTATTTTTTATTGCTCTATATATTGGAAGCAAGAGATAAGGGTTATGTATGGTTATTTGCAAGTACTCTCACACTATCAAAATGTTGTTGTATTGAAGAAAAAAGTTAATATATTGATATTCTCATATATTTAAGATTAATGCAAATGTGTGCTCTTCTTAGTGTGGATTTTTTTTCTTGAAAGAGCTTATCCATGAACATCTAGTTTGTTGATCTAATTTATTGTTATATGTGTTTATCCATATTGCATTTCAAATTTGATGGTTAATCACATGTTTATCTATTTTAAATAATCAGATCTAAGCACTTTATGTTTATATTATCATTGTAACTATTGACTAGTTTATAAACATTTGGTATCAATGTCTCAATTTTGATTAGAGAGGAACAACTTCTTTGGAAGTGTTGTGATTTTTTTGTTGCACTGGGAGTATTTAATGTGGTGGATTTTGTAGATCTCTATGTGGTTGAAGTCATGGCTAGCACATCTCAATCAAAATTTGAAAAGTTCAATGGTTCTAGGTACAAATTGTTGGCAAAACAAGGACACACAACTGAGAGGGGGGGTGAATCAGTTGTGACAGAAACTTAAACTTTTCTTACTTAACTTAATCTCAGATCTGATGAAAAAGCAATTAACCACAAACAATTAACACATCAGAGAGACAAATAACACCATGATTTTTACGTGGAAACCCTGTTAGGGGAAAAACCACGGTGGATGTTAGTCCACAAGATTATACCCTATTAAAAGTATAATGAGAAATAATAAGGGGAATGCACATGCATTCAGGCACACTACCTAGAGCTCACTGCTCAAATACAAAAGAGGACTCACTGTCCAACAATACGGAATAGGATTAAAATCCAAAGAATACGAACTGAGAAAATAGCTTTTGCACAAGCCTGATTATAGTTCCAATTAAGCTCAGAAAACCTTCGTCACTCTCTGCTCTGCAATCGAATGATAGAAACACTATTCATGCATTTACACTTTCTTTGACATATATTCACACTTATGAACACACTAATTTCGCTCAACCAATCACTCTTATATATCCACAACATGAGATTTCATCACAACTTAGTTGGCCAAGAAAATAAAACATATTTTCAATGTCAGCCCAAATTTACAAATAAATTTCCAATGCAAATCCACCAAGGTCGGCCACAACATAGTGGAGACCCAAATTAATATCTCCAACACAAAAATACTTTAATTCATTACACCATGAAGATCCACAACATGTTACCACAAACATGTCGTCTAGGAACATGAAAAACCGAACATGCGCAAGAAAAGGTCTTCAACCATGAGCTCTTCGAGTAATGTGGATGTACCACAAAGATAGAAAATGATCTAGAGACATCATAGAACACCAAGAAACAACAGAGAAGCATCCAAAACAACTGAGATTACCAGAATCACACAATCTTCATTTAGGAACACTAACAAAGACCACATAAACAGTTTCAGACCACAACACAATCAAAACTTCATGCAGACCTCTAAAAATTCTGGTAGATGATCTAGAAACATTCAACAAAAAACCCTTTAATCCACACAAGCTAATATTCAATGTACAAAACAAGACACCTTCATGACCTGCACAGTTCCACTGGGAACCTAGAATACTTTCTTTTACAATTTTCTCAATATCCTCGACATATACAACAACTGATATACCAAATGCTAATAGTGTTGAAATCAATGACAACCACATATCAGCAACCATATCCACAACATCCAACAATCTCCCCCTTTGGCATTGATGACAACACATGATGTGAAAAATACCATCAACCCAACACACTTACTTCTTCTCCTCAACTGCTCTTCTCCCACAAGGCTCTTCTCCTTAGAAAGATTTTTCACAATACACTTCTCCTTTTTTGAAATTAATGGAAAAGGTAACCATGACCTTTCCAAATACAAGCTCAAACCACATATCTGCACATCTGACTACTCCCCCTGAGTAGCAGCCACAAAAACGTCAATCTGGATCAGAATATAGTAATGTAGCTCATTGATTGATGCAAGAAAATTCATATTTTAGTTCTTATCAGGAGGGGTAATCATCCCTATCATTCCTCTAAGACACTCAAAAGTGTCCTTCAAAAATGGCTTAGTAAATATATCTACAATCTATTCTTTGGTAGGCACATATTCCAATCTGACTTCTTTCTCATTCACTTTCTCCCTCAAGAAATGAAACTTGATTGGTTACGGGACATAATAACCCAACCAAAATATCCCCATAAGAATATAGAGAAATGAAAACAAAATTTATAAATTACATGTATGTTGCTAAAAAAACTTTATTATTCAAATTTTCAATTAAAGTGTCAAATTATGAGCGATGCCTCTTATATAATCTAAAATTTTATGGTTGTCATAACAATCAACCAATCTTTTTAGTATTTCTTTGAGTTCACGGTATTTTTTCCTGCTTGGTTGCCCAGTGTATCCAGCCATATATTTCTCTATTCTATTCTCTTGGAGACTCTGTTCTTTTTCACTGCTTTGATGAATTTCTAGATTAAGTTGTGCGATGCTTGAAGCAATTCAATAAATCCTCTGTGCCATCCCTCAATAGTATTATTGTTTATGGGAAGATCATCTTGAGTAGCTGAATAGAAATTCCACATTGTGATTGGAAACTTGGGTGATTGTCTGTTGCCTCTTCTGGTTAGTCTGCCAATCCATGTGTCTTCAAAATAATCAATTATGGGTTGCAAGGTCTCCTCATGTTTTGTATAATAAGGAGATTGTTGAAGTGTTTCAAATGCATCAATTACATCTATCTGAGGAACAAAAGCTAATGCAACAAGTTTCTTGATCTCATATGCAAATACTTCATTGGCACTGTAACGTATTTGCCCCTTCTTCCTTTCTTTACTTCTCTTAATTCTACCACTTTATATATCTTCTTAATTCCTTTTCATTTATATCTTTTCATAATAACTCTTAATCAACTTATTCCCACGAAATTTCCTTTATTTTTATAATTATTTATCATTTTATAGGTGATTTAAGCATATTAAAGGTGTTTTAAGACTATTTTAGGGGTATATAATGGATATATGGTCTAAAAATGACCTAAATAGCCTCTATGGTGCCTCAGAATCATATTTATGATTTATTTTATGTCATTTCTAGTTTACTAGCTTGATCTAAAATGACCATGGGTTATTTTGTCCATGGGTTATTTTGACCACGGGTTATTTTGTCCATGGGTTATTATGATCCTGGGTTATTTTGTCCTTGGGTTATTTTGGTCGGGTTATTCTGTCCAGGGTTATTTTGGCTGGGTTATTATGTCCTGATACCAACTTGATTGATATATGTTTAGTCTTGGAATGCAACACCAGATTCTTTGAAATATTCATTGCACTTGAATTGTCACAGTATATGGCAATAGGTTCTTCATATACCACCCTGATATCTTTCAACATCTGTTTCATCCATATCACTTGCGTACAATTATTTGCAGCAACAATGTATTCTGCTTCAACAATGCATAGAGAAATGGAATTTTTCTTTTTGCTCAACCAGGACACCAATTTCTTCCCTAGGAAGAAAGCACCACCACTAGTACTTTTCTTGTCATCTGCATCTCTAGCCCAAGCTGCATCAGTATATGCACACAAAGTGAGATCATCATCCTTTGGATACCAAAGTCCAAAGTCAACTATTCCTTTCAAATATCTGAAAATTCTCTTCACGGTAGTCACATGTGATTCTTTTGGATCAACCTAAAATCTAGCAACCATACATACAACATTCATAATGTCCGGTCTAGTCTAATTTAAGAAGAGAAATCCACCAATCATTGACCTATATCTAGTTTTATTCGCCTTAGGAGAATCATCATTCTGTGTCAACTTACATCCGGTCACCATGGGAGTACCAACAGGTTTTGAGTCATCCATTCCAAACTTCTTCAACAATTATCTCACATATTTGGATTGAGATATGAAAATCCCCTTGTCTAACTAAGTAACTTGTAATCCCAGAAAGAACTTCATCTCTCCAATCATACTCATCTCAAATTCATTCTTCATTTCAATAGCAAACTTCATACATAAATTATCATCTCCTCCAAAAATGATGTCATCAAAAAAAACTTCTATAATTAACTCCTTATCATTATCTAATTTGAAGTATAAGTTGGTATCAACAATACCTTTAGTGAATCCAAGTTTTAGTAGATATTTGTCTAATCTAGCATACTAGGCTCTAGGGGCTTGCTCGAGTCCATACAAAGCTTTCTTCAACCTGCAAACCATATCTTCCTTGTCTATTAGTTGAAATCCATCTGGCTATTCAATGTACACTTCTTCTAGTTCTCTATTTAGAAATGTTGACTTTACATCCATCTGATAGATTTTATAGTCCTTGTATGCAGCATAAGCAAGAAATAATCTAATAGCTTCAATTCTAGCGATAGGAGCAAAGGTTTCTTCAAAATCAATACCTTCCATTTGAGAATACCCTTTACATACCAGTCTTTCTTTATTCTGAACCACTTCACCTTCTTCATTCAACTTGTTTCTAAATACCCATTTAGTACCAATCACATTTTTATCTTTAGGCCTCAGAACCAGTAGCCATGTGTCATTATTTTCAATTTGTGTCAGGTCTTCCTTCATAGCTTCCAACCAGCATCTTGACAGGATTCAGTAACATTTCTAGGTTAAATCTTGGAAATCAAACAATATTCTTCCGCAATATTTCTTCTAGTTTGCACTCCTTTATTCTTATCTCATATGATTTGATTTTCAAAATGATTCAACTTTACATACCTTGGAGTTTTGGGACATTCTTGAACTTCTGATTATTTTGATCTTTCTTCTGCACTTGCACTTGTATGTGCCTCCTGACTGACTTCATTTACTAGAACAAATTGAGGTTGCTTAACCGGAACATATGGAACAATCTGAAGTAGATTCTTTGTTTGAGCATTATTCCCTTGGCTTGTAATGTCTTTGTCTGAATCATAACTACAATGTCTGGATGATTTGACAAAGTCCTCATCAACTCTAACATTTGCACTTTCAACCATCTTTCTCAGTCTTTTTTTATAGCACTGGTAGGCCTTGCTTTTAGTGGAGTAACCTAGGAAGATTCCTTCATCACTTCTTGCATCAAATTTTCCTATATCATCATCTCTCCTAATATAACACTTGCTTCCAAAGATCTTAAAATACTTAATAGTAGCCTTGTGACCAAACCATAACTCATAAGGAGTCTTACCATAATTACCATTAACATTTACCCGGTTCAAGGTATACACAACAGTGCTTACTGCTTCACTCCAGTACATCTGAGACACATTTCCTTCCATCATCATTGTTCTGGCAGCATCCAAAATTGTTCTCTTCTTTCTCTCTGCAACTCCATTCTGTTGAGGGGTTCGAGGAGCAAATAATTGTCTTTTAATTCCATGCTCTTCACAATAAGAGTTGAACTCCCTAGTGGTGAACTCACCACCTTTGTTAGATCTTAGGAACTTGATTTTCAAACCTTTCTCATTTTCTGCCATAGCCTTGAAACTTTTGAACTTCTCCAATGCTTCACATTTTTCTCTTAAAAAGGAAACCCAAATCATTCTAGAGTAATCATCACTAACCAACATAAAATACCTTTCTCCATGAATACTTCTGACTTTGGAGGGACCATAAAGTTCAGTATGTAGTAGCTCCAACAAATTATTTGAGTGAAACTATTTTCTCTGGAAAGAGACTTTAGTTTGTTTACCCATCTAACATTCCTTGCAAATTATATTAGTAGGCTTCACTAACTTAGGAAGATCTCTTATTGCTTGAGTAGAACTTATCTTGATAATGCTGTCAAAGTTTACATGACACAACCTCCTATTCCACAACCAGCTTTCATCTACTTGAGCAATGAAACAAATCCCACTAGCAGTATTCAAATGAAAAATGTTACCTTTTGTTTGTTTGTCTGTTGCAATCATATTCCTGGAACTTCCACGTATCTTGCATCTTCCATCTTTAAACTGAAGATCATATCCCTTGTGAACCATCTGTCCAACACTCAACAAGTTTTGCTTTAGGCCTTCAACATAGAGGACATCATTAGTGTTATCTTTACCACCAAGGAAAATAGATCCTTTGCCACGAATCACACCAACATTGTTATCTCCAAATCTTACAACCCCACCGTCATACTTCTCTAGGCTCACAAATTTGCTTTTATCACCGGTCATATGATGTGAGCATCCACTATCAATGACCCATTCATCTTTTTCTTCAACTTGGGTTGCAAAATCCTTTTCATCTTTAGCAAATTCAATAGTCATAGGATTATCTTCAATGGTAGCAATGAAAGCCCATTCATCTTCATTTCCATTATCTTTATCAGACTCATCATTAGTCACTGCTTCTTCAACAAAGTAGCATTTCCTTTGGAATCTAGAATTTTTAGGCTTAGGTCTAGGAACTCTTTCAGGACATCTTGATGCAAAATGACCTATTTTACTGCATGAAAAACATTTAATAGGAAATACATCTTCATACTTACTTTTTGCTCTCCCTTCATGCTTTGCAATCAGTGCTTCCAATTCTTCTACCTCTCTTTATCTTCAAGTTGTTTTAATTCTTCATCATACTTGGATATCTTTCTGGAACTCTCTCCTGGACTATATCTTTGCTATTGCTTCCGGATATAGTAGCCTTGAATGCAGATTCAGTCTTTGGTGTAGATTCACCAAATTCACTTATTTCAAAAGCAGCAAACTTCCCAATCAACGTATCTCTTTTCATCTGGTTTACTGATATGAACTCTTCAATAACATGAACCTTCATTTTGTAGGAGGGAGGCAAGGATCTGAGTACTTTATCCACAATTTCATCCTCATCCACAAAACCACCGACACATGTAATACCCATCACTATTTCATTTACTCTCTGCATAAAAGAAGTGATATTTTCATCTTCACCCATCTTCAAATTCTCATACTTGCCTTTCAAGCTCTATAGCTTAGCCATCTTCACCTGTGCATATGCTTCATACAAAGTTTCCAGTTTCATCCAAATCTCATGAGTTTTTTACAATCCTACCACATTAGCCATCTTTGAATCTATTAGAGCACTCACCAAAGCTTCAATAGCCCTAATATTATTTTCAACTTCTTTGATCTCATCAACAATGGAGGGACCATTCTGAGGAATAACATATGGATCTTTTGTAATCTTCTAGAAAGCTTCACCAATACATCTTAAGTGACATTGCATCCTAACTTTCCACAGTGAATAGTTAGTGCCATCAAATCTCATACTGTCCTTCTTGAATGTTTCCATTTTGGATCACCTCAAGCTTCTTTAGAGGAACCTACTCTAATACCAATTGTTGGAAAAATAAGGACACACAATTGAGAGGGGGGGTGAATCAGTTGTGACAGAAACTTAAACTTTTCTTACTCAACTTAACTTAATCTCAGATTTGATGAATAAGCAATTAACCACAAACAATTAACACATCAAAGAGATAAATAACACCAATATTTTTACGTGGAAACCCTATTAGAGGAAAAACCAGGGTGGATGTTAGTCCAGAAGATTATACCTTGTTAAAATTATAATGAGAAATAATAAGGGGAATGCACATGCATTCAAGCACACTGCCTAGAGCTCACTGCTCAAATACAAAAGAGGACTCACTGTCCAACAATACGGAATAGGATTAAAATCCAAAGAATACAAACTGAGAAAATAGCTTCTGCACAAGCCTGATTACAGTTCCAATTAAGCTTAGAAAATCTTCTTCACACTCTGCTCAATCTTCTTCACTCTCTGCTCTGCAATCAAATGATAGAAACACTATTCACACATTTACACTTTCTCTAGCATACATTCACACTTATGCAAATACTAATTTCGCTCAACCAATCGTTCTTATATATCCACAACATGAGATTTCATCACAACTTAGTCGGCTAGGAAAATAAAATATATTTTCAATGTCGGCCCAAATTTACAAATAAATTTCCAATGCAAATCCACCAAGGTCAGCCACAACATAGTGGAGACCCAAATTAATATCTCCAAGACAAAAATACTTTGATTCATTACACCACGAAAATCCACAACATGTTACCACAAACATGTTGGCCAGGAACATGAAAAACTAAACATGTGCAAGAAAATATCTTCAACCCCGAGCTCTCCGAGTAATTTGGACATACCACAAAGATAGAGAATGATCTAGAGACATCAGAGAACACCACGAAACAACAAACAAGCATCTGCAATAACTGAGATTACCAGAATCACACAATCTTCCTTCAAGAACACTGACAGAGACCACATAAACACTATCAGACCACAACACAATCAAAACTTCACACGGACCTCTGAAACTTTCGATAGATGATCTAGAAAAAATTAATAATAAACCCTTTAATCTACACAAGATAATCTTTAACGTACATAACAAGACACCTTCATGACCTGCACAGTTCCACTGGGAAGCTAGAATACTTTCTTTTACAATTTTCTCAATATCCTTGACATATACATCAACCGATATGCCAAATGCTAATAGTGTTAACATCAATGACAACCATATATCAACAACCATATCCACAACATCCAACACAAATTATGGGGGCTAAAGATGGAAGATAACATGAAAGATATGGATCAATAAAGAGTGGTGATAAATGAGAACACAAGCCCACAAATGTTTCACATGAAGACTATGTAAATTTGAATAAGTATGTCTATTTAATTTGTAGAAGATAATAGGAGAAATCTAGATAAAGAGTCTAATTAATAAGTTGCATCTGAAATGGAAGATTTATTCCTTGAAAATGAAGGAGGGAGACTTGGTTGTAGAGCATCTAAATGTTTTTAATTTTAATCTTGAGTCAAGTAATTGTTATAGTATAGACAACACTAAGAGGGGGAGGTGAATCAGTGTTGTAGATAAAAAAACAATTCAATTGACTTCTTTAAAAATAGAAAGTAATGATGCTTATGTAATGCAAGAAATCAAATACCGCAATAAATAACAAAATATCCAAGTATGAAGGAAAAATGCACCATGCATCAAATGAGACCATAACACAAAGATTTCAGGAGTGGAAAACCCTCATGGGGTAGAAAAATCACTCAATAAATGCCTCACTAGCTTAATCTCAAAAACTCATTGTTTACAATGCCTCACTGGCTTCCCATTTTTACTGCCTCACTAGCATACATCTGCCTTACTGGAAAGACAAGCCTCATTGGAAAAAATGGCCTCACTGACCAAAGAACCTCACTGGTTACAAGAATGCCTCACTGGCAATAAATTAATTCCTCACTGGTAATGTGTCTCACTAACATTAAATGTGCCTCACTAGCAATGATCAATTTGTCTCACTGACTTGATCATTTTAACTACACTTATACATTTCTGAATAAAATAATTAACTACAGAGGATCACTATGTTTCTCTTCAAATCATATTTCACTTTCAATCTAATACATTTAATATCTTAAAGATTCATTCACTAGAATCTCTAAAATATCAAATATATCAGTTATACAATATGTTTTGCATCATGTTTGCAAAAATTCAATTACAGAATTATGTTTTACACATTTAGCATGATAACTCTATGAAAAACACTAAACAAAAAATAGTGCTAAATCACTATTTATATAAACATTCTATGGTGTTCAAGATACTGCCAACTGTCATACATTACAATCATCAAAGAAGCCTTTGAAACTGACCTCATAACTGCTTGCACCTGTCGAGTCACTGTGGTGACTTTTAACATCTTTTAAACTACCTCTTAATCTACCTTTAACAAGTAACAGAATAATAAACATGTTTATTTTTAGTAAACAATAGCAATCATTTTGTGGTATGCCAAACTGAATAAAGAATGTGGTCATGATCAACTACATGTATGTTAAACCAGCTGAAACCCATACTCGTACTAGGGCTAAAAACACTTGTACATGATAACACTATCATAGAACAGGGGTATACAAAAACTACCCATGTTTGGGTTAAGGTAACTAAAATTTTAAACCAGATGCAAATAGTCTTTCCTTAATACATAGTTAAACCCAAGTTTCAAAGAAAGATTTATGATAAAAGCAGACTTAACCCATAATAAACAAATTGTATTTTGCAAAACCTGACCAGACTAAAAACACCAAGATTTAAAAACAAAAGCCTCTTAATATTGGAGGAGAAAGACCAACGACACCTGTAGGTTACATTCTTGTCGGTAGAGACTAAAAAACATGTCTTTTGCAGCCTTCACAAAACTGTCAACACCACCGCCATAACCCTAGCTTGCTCGTGCCCTAGTTCGAGGGCCTTCCATAAAAAATTTTCTTTACAAACACTTTGAAAAATGTTGAAAAAAAATAAATTATGTCATAAAGTGTTTACCTTTATAAGCCCAATGGATTCATATCCATTTTTTATTTACAATACTTTTTCAACTTAAATACCCAAGGAACTTTGAAAGGACATGCACTAGGAATCAAAAACCTCTTTAGAATACACTAAGCCCTTCAATGGATAAACCAATATAACATAATAAGGTGACCAAAAGTATATGAAGACCAATATAAATATGATCACATGATGAGCACTGAATAAGCACCAATCTTTATACCTTGTAGACAATATGATGAATCAAAGTATTGTACCTTATATACCAAACCAAGCACCGATACCAATGATGCTATGATCAAACTATGATATGTCCAATAAGAACTGAAACCTATTCAACCCAACCTTTGAACAAATGAATCATCCTTTGTACAAACCTGTCCTTTGCAAGCATTATAAAAAATAGATGGCATCAACAACATTAAACTTTTGCATCAATGAATGAACTACCTTAAACCCATAGTAAGCAATGATCACTTTTGCATCAATATCAAATCATGAAACAAGTTCCTTTACCAATAAATGTCTTTACCAATACAATGAATCTGACCTGAGCAATGACCATGCTCTGACATCTCATGCACCTTAACTATCTGCTAAGTACCAGGCTTTGACATCAATGAAAAATTGCATGCCATGCCAACAGTAAGTTCTATTGATGTTAAGCTAGAAGATGAGGATAAATGTATATTGTTACTTTATTCTTTGCCCAATCTTGGTAGAACATAATTATTGCTTTGAGTTATGGGGTGTGCTACCACAATAATGAGTTACACTTTCTTGGACATCCTAATTTTTGCCTTAAATCACATATTTTTAGAAAATATAATGATTCAAACCTTGAAAGGTTTCATTTAAAGGATTTTAATTAAAGAGGGTTTGATCAAACCTCCTTAGATCAAACCCCCTTGGATAGAACCCCACTAGTTTTAAACCATACCTATAATGGAGTCTCCTCTACACCTATCAAAATGTTGATAAAAAACCACTTTTGATTTAGCTTTTGGTGGATCAAATGAATTAAAATTTGTATTTTGTAAGTATGCAACCCTTATTATAAGCTTCACAAAAAGTATAATTTTAAATATATTTAATTTGATTATTATATTTATTTTTTATTTCTAGTGAATGTAGGTTTTTCAATGAACATCAAGGTCTTCGTTTCACATATACGAAAAAATAGGAAAATAGAGATTTTTTTTCTAAAAAATACATGTTCACTAGGTATTGATGTCTTTATTGCAACAAAAACAAAATAAGTTAATTCAAATGCGTACAAAAAAAGTTGTGTTACACAATACACCTCTGTCCAAATTATAATTACTCTAACTCAGAAAATTAATTTTTTTTTAAAAATGCAACAAAAAGAGTGAAAAAATATCCATTCCATAGATATTGGTGTGACAAATCTATATTTTAAAAATTAGAATTGTATCATTTCTATAAAAAAGTTATGTGTTACAGAGTAAACATCAACTTTTAAAAATGTTGTTTATTAGAAAAATAAGTTATTAAAAATTACATAAAAAGATTCACAATTTATTTTTATTTTTATTTTAAATTATAATTTGAATCTACACACAAAATCCCACAATCACTAGTTTGTTTCATCTTCAAATTTTCAATGGTTTAGCTGCTATAGGTGTAAGAAAGTGAAGATCTGGTGAAAAACGATGATTTCAATGTCAAGTTTGGCCAAAAAGTGTAACCCATTATTGAGGGATCACCCTTATCCTACTATAGATCAAAAGATGGATAGCTTTGTCGCAACCTTTCTTAACAAAGATGTGAGGAGAAAATCCATGGATAAATATTTTTGAACATGCTTTGCATATTTAAGGAAGGCCTAAAGAAAAAGGTGGTACAAAAGAAGGAATGGAAGAAATCTAAATCTAAGTCTAGAGGAAGGTCCAAAACCCATAGAAAGAGCAAAGTGAGATTTTTGAATTGTAGTAAGTAGGTTCATGTAAAGAGGGAAAGTAAAAGTCAAAAGAACTTTGAGAATTTGTATATTAAAAAAACATTTGATGATGATGATTTAATTGTTTACATTATTTATGTATGCTAGCATTGCTAGTGATGATTTTTTGGTTGATTGATCTAGGTACTTCCTACCACGAGTCCTCCTAAGGGGTGGTTTATGCAATATAGTGCATGTAATGGTGGAGAGGTGTGCCTTGGTGACAACAACGCTCTTAAGATAGTTGGATAAGGAAAGATAAAATTAGTTTTAAGTGATGGGAAAGTGAAAATTATTATTGATGTGTTACACATTGTAGGACTCAAGTGCAAGGAATTTAATTTTTATTTTAAAGATGAATGATATTGTAGTGTTGAAAAATGTACTCCTTTACATTTTCACACTTTTTTTGGGCCCCTCATTTAAATTGAGCTTAATTAGGCCTTAATAAGCCCTATATTACATCTACAATCCCATTAAATTACATTTTTTGAAGGGTAAACCCGACAATAATTAATTCCTAAACATAAAAATTTACCTTGAGCAATGTGTGTTCCATGAATAAGGCCCTAGGACCCATTCACCCATGGGCGAATGGGTCCTCCCTGTTGGAAAATGGTCAACACTTCCTTCGAGATTTGCGACATGGCTTAACTGCCTCCCATAGATACGTTAACTCTGGCGGTTCCATTGGGCATTAAAAGGTCAACATTTTGGGGTAACCACAACCATGGGGCCAACAATTGGTATCAGAGCCAAAGGTTACGAGTTTGAATCCCCTCAGGTAATGCTAAGGGGGAGATTGTTGGAAGATGGTCAGCGCTCCCTTCGAGATTCGTGACATGGCTTAACTACCTCCCATGGATACGTTAACTCTGGTGGTTGTATCGAGCATTAATAGGTAGACCTTTTGGTGTAACGGAAACTGTGGGGTCAACACTCCCTAGGCCTTTGAACCTAAATTTAAATTATGATTTTGATGGTATTTTAAGTTCCCCAAATTCATACTTTGATGTTAGCTTGTGATGTTTAATTTTTGGGAAATTAAGGATACATACCTATAAATACAAGGTTATTTCATCATTTCAAATCCTAGAAGCCTAGCATTTTCAAAAGAGAAAAAATTATAGCAAATTTTATGATCAAAAGCATTCAAGAGTAGAATTATCAAGGATTCATTATAGTGTCAATCAAGATCTCAAGCATCATGTCAAAGTATTTTGTAATCATGCATGTTTTTGGAGCTAACATTGTGATGTAGGTTTCAAGATCTAATTCAAGCATTCAAGTCAAAGATTCAAAGAAAGATTCAAGAATCAAGTTCCACATCCATTAAAGCCATCTCATGCAAGATTTCAATCATTCCAAGGTTTATTCAAGGGTTTGTTGAATTACAACATAGCATTGTTCATTGTTCATTCCTTTCATGCTTTCATTATTTCATTTCAAGGTTTAGCTACCAAAATGAGATTTGACCAAAGCAAACCCCCATTCACCCAAGAAAAACAATTTTTCCCTCTTGTGTTGTGTTATAGATTTTAGATTAAAGAAGGATTGACGATATTTTGAAGTGCAAGATTGGAAAAGTTTTCAAAGTTGCAAAAGTTGTCAAAGTTGTCAAATCACAAAATCTCACCTATAGATCTGATTTTTGACTTTCTGAAATTGAAATCGAGATCAAACAAAAGCTATAGACTAGTATAGAGGCTCTTGAAAGTTGTTTGAAAACCCTGACAAAAAACCCATTCACCCATGGTCAAATGAGTCCCAATTTTCCTCTTGAAACTTCCTTTTGGTGACAAGTACACATCATTTAGACCTTCTTAAATCTGTAGGAAGTTTTTTATTTCTATCAATATTGAGCTTTATATTGTTGTTTCAAGTTTGAATAGGCATAATTGAGTTGATTTTCTATTTTTGTTTTTCTCCCAAAAATGTTGTTCAGGTTGATACCCTCATCCTCAAACATAAGGAAATATGAAGATTCCCCAATTGAGTTGACTCACCTAAGGGTTGTAAGTCAATTCGTTGTGGGGATCTCATTTCCTAATGAAAATAGGAAGATATGACCTAGTATCACCCCATTTATATTGGTGGACCCTCAAACCCTATTTTTCTATGTTTCATTTTGGTGAACCCAACGTGAACATTCTAATATTTGATTTGGAGTCCATTCAAACCCTAGATCTAGGATTTGTATTACTTTACATTGCATTGCTTGGATTTGCATCTTATTTAGGGTTGTTTACTGGAATTAGATTGCATCTCATTTAGGGTTTTAGGTTTGCATTTTTTGCATTCCATAAAATCTGAAAAATGAAAAAAACTATTCACATTGCAGAGTATTTTCATAACATTGCATGATCAATCACTTAAATCACAAAATTGTATTTCAAATTAGGTAGTTTTTCTTGTCATTTTGCACTTCATTGAGATCTCATTTTCCAAAAATCTAAAATTGTAACCACCTATTTGCAACTAGAATATGAAAAACATAAGTATTAACTCAAAAATTTGTAATTTAATTTTTGAAAACCCTAAAGTGAGACCCATTCGCCCATGGGTGAGTGGGTCCCTGATCAGGCTCATTTCTGAATTTCTGGGCATTAAAAACCCTCAGTCTGCATTTTGTTTTTGCATTCAATTTCCTGTTTTAGTTTCCAAAATTTTTGTTTTTTGAAATCATTTACATTAAGTTTCATTAGCCAAATTCAAGTGCATTTCAAAATTACAATTTCATTTAAAAGACATCATTTTCAGGTCTTTGCATAGCATAAACAAAAAATTATCTTGTTCAAAATCTAGAAATTTCTTTTTGCATACTTACATTGCACTTTATATTCTAGGGTGTCTGATTGCATTTTACCTATTCTCAATTTTAGCTGCACCTTGGGTTTGTAAAACTTATGAGATTCACAACTTGGTGTCATGTTTCCAATAATGTTGTGAGTTTGAGACTCATTTCATCCCACGATACATCACTCGTCATGGATCTTGAGTTTTCCAACTCTTTCACTCATAGTGTTGACACTAGTCAACCCATCATGTATAACACCCATACCACCTCATTTCGTATGACGTCCTTACCAAAAACTAATGTGACTAATCTTAAATCAATGGTTACTAATGTCCCTCAAGAGAACCTAAGAAAAATGGATGTAGAATTAGAACATTTACAAAGCTTTGTGAGTTATGAATACATTGTTGGTATTGCGATGCCTGTCATAGATAACATGAGATGAATGCTTGATAATGAACAAGGAATAGAAATATTTCCTACTGTAACCTTCATTATTAATCATCACATCAAAAGAAATGAGAGTAACTCTATAAAGAATATGGTCAACTTTATTGAAGTACAACCTTATAAGGGTTGAACCAATATGTCTTGACATTACTTTCTCATAAAATGACATAATTAAACATGCACCTAATGGTCCTCTTTACATAGCCGGAGGAATCAATGATAAGCCTACTAATGGGATATTAATTGATCCTTTTTGTGTAGAGAATGTGATCACCAAGAAATTATTATTTGTGCATGAGCTTTATCAAGACAACTATGAGAAACCAAAAGCATGGATCAAAACACATAATGGTTTTTCTTGCCCTATGATATAGGTTCAATCACTCTTCCTCTAAAAGTTGGACCAAAACAATTGAATGTCCCATTCTCCACCATCCCATCGTTGGACCAATTCCATGTGAAGCTTGGTTATCCATGGCTACACTCCATGAATGTTGTCTCGTCAGTTGTACATAAATGCTTAAAGTTTCCATTTGGCAAGGATATCTTTACCATGCACCATAGTGGCTTTAATCTTGTGTCGTCTTGTGGTAACTTTTCATTGGATTTATTTTGGCCTGAACCTATGGAACCTGTTAAGCCTTGTGAGGACTTCTTTTTCAAATCTTATAAAAATTTCAAAGCTAAGTGTATAGCAGAGTTATCCCTTACCAATATACCTCAACCCATGATTGAGTCTCCCATCATTGATGAAACCATGATTGAACCAAAATCCCTTCCAAGAACCCAAGACAATTCAACCATGAATCCTCCACCTATTTCATATAAGAGACCAACAAATATAAGTCTCATTGTGCCTCCTTAAATCAAACAAGTTTTTAACTTTAAAGAGAAAGTAGTTGAACAACCTTCCACGGTTCCTTTTGTTCCTCCCTTATGGGAAGAAAAGAAACCTATGGTTGATAAACCTGATCCTACATCTTCACAACTTGAAAACCAGACAAAAATAAATCAAAATGCTAGAGAGTGTAGGCATAGACGACATGCTATTGCTCATAAGTTACAAGGAAAATATGAATGAACAACTCAAAACTAAACAACAACTGAAGCAATACATGATGATTCTACCCCTTTTCCGCAACTTGAAACCTCTACAACACAATAAGAACAAGCACCTTCAATGGACATTATCATTAGACCTTTTGTTGTGATTAAATTAGATGGTCATAATGAGATTGCTAAAATTTATGAGAAAGTGCATAATGAGCTGAATTTATTATTTTCCTCTTCCATGAGCTTAAATGATAGCAACCATGATGATCCTCCTAAAAAAATTGATTCACCATGTGTTGAACCTGGTGATGTTCCTAGTACAACACTTGTTGTCCCTTTCGCTATTTATCCACCTTTCGCATGTGATGAACAAGATTGGGATGCGGATGACCTACTATAGGTTGACTCATATGTGTTGTACTATTTGTGTCTTGTTTTATTTTTCATGTTCTTTTTGTGTGATGGCATGTGCATAATGTGATCCGCCATATCGTTTTGTTTGACATTTCTTTCATGTTCGTGACATTCCTTTATTTGTATCTACATTCTTCTATATGTCATAAACATTTATCTTTTATATTGTCTTGTGTTTTCATTTTGGGGATGATGCAAGGCGTTGAGACATTTAGGTCTCTTCCATGTTGACCCACAAAAGTTTCTCTATTTTCTCTCTCTATGTGTCATTCTTCCTTGATCCATGAGTTATTTGTGGAATGATGGCATTTTTGAGCTCTATAATATCATTGTAGCAACAACAAACGTTGACCCTAAATTTGTGGATCCCCTATATATTTAGGATTTTTCTTGGGGGAAATCCTTCTTCATGACCAAGCATAACACACCTTGTTTTTCAACGGATCCATCTCTTTTGTTCATATGTGTCTAGCATAATACAACTTGCTATCCTTATGAAGCTTGAAGTTCATGTTGTGTGGTGCATTATCAAAGTTATCAGGAGGTATAGCTTTGGTATGGTTAGTGAAATGGGAGTCTAATAAAACTCTCTCATTGGCCACCCTTTCTGGGACTCACCTAGTGGACAACGGATTTCAGTAGCCTGTGTGAGTGTATTTTTTTTGTATAGTGGACAACCGGTTTCACTTGTAAACATTTTTGGACAAACAACAAAGGCTTGATCGACATCAAGTTGGAAAAAAAGTCGAGGCTTGATCCACCCCTTTTTCTCTTTCTCTTTCTTTAAGTCTTTGGCATTGTATGCTTGTGAGTATCTTGGCTTGCTACCTCATATCATAAATCTTGTGTGTGTTCCTTTGTGCTTATGTTGGTTTTCCATGGAATCTTGATCCTGGGAGCTTGGCCACCTCCTTGATCTTTTTCATCCTATCTCACTAACATTGGTACACTTGGACCCCTCTTGATGTATTTTTTTCTACTTTAGTGTGAGTTTATGCTTATGCTCATCCTCTCACTAAAGTGGGGGCTAACTGTAGTGTCAAAAAATTTACTCGTTTACATTTTCACAATTTGCTTGCGCCCCTCAATTAAATTGATCTTAATTAGGCCTTAATAATCCTTGTTTTACAACTACAAGCCCATTAAATTACATTTTCCAAAGGGGAAACTCGACAATAATTCATGCCTAAAAATAACAATTTACCTTGAGCAATGTGTGTTCTAGGAATAGGGACCTAGGACCCATTTTCCCATAGGCGAATGGGTCCTCCCTAGGTGTTGCACCTTGAATGTATAGTTACTACTGCATAGGAAGTACATTGTAAATGTTTGAACCTTTCTGATGAATAAAACAAATTGTCTTATGATCAACTGAATGTATCCTAATGAATATCTCATTATCTGATACTTCTATTGGTGTGATTCTTGAATGAAAGTAGCATATAAAGTTATGAAATAATGTTGTTCTAACTTTCTACAATGTTTTATGTATATAGCCTTGTTTTGAGCAAATGACTCCCATTGTCGTGTCATGATGTGTAGGAAACAAGTTTATAACTCCAGGAAGAGGAGAGATATCACTCGGGGAGGAACTTGGTCGGGTAAATAGTAACGAATACCATTTGGGAATACACACACATACTATAGACTGAGTAAGCTAAGTCATTTGTTGAGTTAAGGGTAAGTCATCCATAGGCTTGTTTATTGTCATTAGGAGTCGTATCTACTTCTGAATGTGTAAATAATTGATGCTTGCCAGTATAATATTATGTGGAGTAATGTTTCTAGTTAGAGGTGGGCATGTGTATATGTATATATACATATAATTACGGTATGTACAAGTGTCCATAAGTATATTCATGTCGATACAACGTATGAGAGCAGATGGATATGCCATATGTGTGCATCGATATAAGTGTATTTATGAATACTTATACATAAAGGAGATATACAAGTATATATACATGTATACATACCCACAACTAACTTGTTGTATGAATATATTATGACGATATTACCTCGGAATTTACATATACATGAGTACGTATAGTGAAAGTATGCTGACTGGCTCGCAGTATACGTACGTATAATTTAAAATGTATATTTATATACATGTATAGATGTAAAGGTAAATATATTTGTATATTTAATATAATATTAAGTATGTATATAATATAGTCTTTACAAAATATAAATATGTATACTAGATTATTTAAATTATTAATTTAAATAATTATACATAAGTATATAATGTAAATTAAAACTATATTATATAAATATTTTAATATAATAAAATATATATAGATATATTTTATAAATATAATTGAAAATCAAGTGAAGTTTAATAAACATTTTATTAAAAATTCATTAAAGAGATCACAAATTTGGAAACATGATGTTTTTCTCTAAAAATGAATATTTCTATTAAAAGTCGAAATAGAATTATTTTGACTTCTAAATTAAATCAAATTTCATTGTCAAATACGTGAAAATTCAAAATATTTCCTTTTGAACTATATCGAAGTTGTGAAGAGTAAATTAAAATACAATGGTATGAGTTCATACCTGTCAAAGAATAAAAATGGCAAATAAAATGAAATTGCCCAGGAAGAATCATGTGACCAGGGCCAAGCAATTGAAAACGGCTAAGATAAATTCGTATGCAACCTAGAAATGGAGATGTGGACGCCATCCGACCTGGGAAATAGTCTTGCATTAAACCGTCACTTATCCCTACCATTTGAATCGTGCCAATACCAAAAGGTGTCGCAATTTTATGAACTGGACATGTGCGAAATAAAATTACCTCATTGCTATCAGCTAATGGAAGTAGAAATCTTCTCCATAGGGCAACACATTTCTCATTTGAAACATTCCAAACCCCATTGGCAGCATAGACGCCTTAAAAAGGGGAATTGGTTAATTTTACTAACACTATATAAAGCCTGCAAATGCTCATTCTTAACACACGGAAATTAGAAATCAGAAGTTCATTTCTGATCATTCATGAGTGAGAACTGTTTCTATTGAGAAAGCAATTATCAAATTGAGAGCAATATCAGAGTAATCATCATTTGTTGAGGGAGTCTTTAGTCTACTAAATGTGTATTCTGTTTGTGTTGAAAGAGCATTCTTTGTGTTTGAGAATAGTAGTTTGAAAACTATCAACAACTGAGTTAAGAATTCACTAACAGAGCCCGTTGGAGGAGACACATTCTCTTAGTTCAACCAACTGAGGAAAGCTCTTGTCAAGCATGTTAACTCTTTTCTTTTGCATGCTTTATGTTATTCTTGTATTCTGAAGTAAGTCTAAATCATAACCTTGACTAAAAAGAACTAAGACTGAACGCTGATTTTCTTAGGAATGAATGTGTAAAGGATAAATAATTATTAGCAAAAAGATAATTTGTGAAATAAGAAGGTTTTTGCATGTTCTATTCTATTAGTTTTACGATATTAGTGTACGGAATACACTAGGCATTGAAGAGAAAATTGCATTAAATGTATTGACTTCGTATATGGAGTGTAAGCTTGTGCATAGCTATTTAATACTAGGAATGGAATAAGGTCATTTAATAAGTTACGGGTAACAACTAGTTAAAAGTTAACTTAGTCAAGTTAATGAAGCTCCTAGGATGAGAGTATCCAATGTAAAGGAGATAGTTGTAGGTACTTGATAAAATGATCTTCTTCTAGCAGTTAGTTTGTTGTAGGAAGTCTAGGGTATGGACTACCCCGATAGACCAACCTATGCGTAGGGTAAGAAAGCCTCAAGTCAAGTTGAACCTGGCTAGTGTATGTGACAAATGACCTATGTTCTTCATTGAATGTAAACACTTTGGCCAAAGTAGTGTAAGGAACCATTTAGTTGTAGTACTACACTGTCAGTTCACCGTGATCCCGAAATACATCCTAGTTTGAGAGTTGTCGATTGCACAAAATCTAGCTATGTAGGATCACAACACTATGTCCAGTTGGTAATCGTTAAAGGATACCCCACCAATCTCTTATTCGAAGGGAGGGCCGTTCATTACAAAATAATCATGCGGGGGACTGCATTATAAGTTTGTGGTTGGCGAAAAAATGCCTGAGTGATGTTTCTCCTCCTCAACAACTGACTGATGATCCAAGACTTGACAGGATGGACTCCTGGACCTTCTTACTTCTATTGGTGCCAAAATCCTTTGGGCTATATATGTATATCATTCTTCTTTATGTTGTAATTTCTTTTGGAATGAAATTGTTAAAAGTTGCAAAAGATGTATCATGTTTATGTATTTGAAAAGAAAATTTTTATCGTTATGGCATTGTTCTTACTTATTATGGTTGAAATCTAAAGTTTTAAATTTGACGTACAAGTTTGGTTGTCCCATGTGGTATCAGAGCATGGTTTAAACACTAGGAACCTTTGAGCTCACCCAATTTCCTTAAATCCAACATTATCTAATGTTGTGAAAATTCTTGTGACAGGATGGTACGCATTCAATTAACAACCAGGAAGACTGTAATCAGTAACGAATGATATTTGAAAGCCAAGAAGGAAAATAAGGCCATTACTAGAACCATCCAAGGAACCAATCATGAGAATGCAATTTGGTTAAGTGACACAGAAACTATTAGTCATGCTCTCTCCCGTATTAATGAAGTAAAGGGTAGATTGAAAATGGAAGTTGCATACAGCCTTTTACCCAACACTTCTCCGAGAATATCAGATTCTTTACCACTATCCAGGGACATGCCTTCCGAGGAAAGCACAAGTCCAACATTCATTTTCTGGGATCCTAGAGTTCTTCTGTTGGCTGAGGTCATAACCATTTCTTTGAGTGATGAGTTAGTGGGATACACACCAAGGACTCCACCAGTTGAGAATTTTCCTCAATATCAAATAACAGCCCCTATTGTTGATGAACACCATATCAACAATACTCTCAACTATGTATCCGAAGATAAATCCGAAGGGTATCATCCCTTTTGGGATAGAGAAGAGCAAATGAGAGATGAAGAAAAAGATAGGTTTCAACAATACTCTCAATCTGTAGGATATACTCCATTTAGTTATGTTTTTGAGAGTGAATCTGAAGGATACTCTCCTCTTGACTATCTTAATAGTCATTCTATGTAACCGATGGATGATGAAAATTCTCTTGAATAAATAAAAATTCCGTGTTTGTTAAAAATTGTGTATACTTTATAAACTTGCTTGGTAAATCTTGTGTTTATATCTATGAAAGCTTTCATGTTTTCCATTTATCATAAGGTTAAAGAATCTAACTTAGATAAAATACCAGGTATAATACAACTATAAAACCATGGTGAGAACTTATGAAAGGATGCATAATAGACCTAGTACAAGCAAGGATGAAGAACAAAGAGACACTTGAGTTCAAGCGACCTTAGATTTGATTCTAGCAAGATTGTCTAACATAGAGAATGAAAGAGAAAAGGACAAGCTAGCTAAAGAAATAAACATAGACAACACAAAAGTTGAAAGCTCATCTCATGGACATGATGAAAATAAAAACCATGGAAGGGAGAAATCACCAACCAACTCTACCGAGAGGAATAGAAAGATAATTTCTGCTGAGCTGTCACAGGACATGAAAAAGATAATACCGCCTAAATTTGACGGTAGTGCAGGAGGTGATGAGGCTGAAATTTGGCTTGTCCAAATGGAAAAATATTTTGAAATAAGAATTATGACGAAGTAACCAAAGCAGCATGGGGAGCCTACCAATTAGCAGGAGAAACCTCAAATTGGTGGATGAACAAGAAATCGGAACTGGATATAAGTTCTTGGAAGTTGACATGGGGAGAATTTGTGGAAATCTTCCGTAAACGGTGGTTGCCTCAACTATTCTATGATAAAAAACTCTTTGATTTTCAAGAGTTAAAACAAGGGACTATGTCAGTCCATGAATACTAGGAAAAGTTCACTAGAATCCTTCGGTATGTTCCGATTTACCATAAGGATGAACGATTCCGTATCAGGAAGTTCATACTTGGGCTGAATGGAAAAATTGGTGGTGAGGTGGACATGCATGGTCCAACTACCATGGACTTAGTTTATGAGAAAGCTATAAAGCAGGAGCTAAAGCTCAAAGTTGATTCTCATTGCCAAGAGAAAAAGGAGCAGAAGAAGGACAACGAGGCTACTACTAAACCAACTCCAAAGAAGGATGAACCTGTTTGTGATACTGCCAAATCAAAAAGAAAGAGATCTCGTTTCGGTGGGAAAGATTTTTGGAAAGATCAGAAGAGAAGCAACTACAGTAGTGGAAACACTAGCAAGCCCAATGAAGGAAACAATAAACCTGGAGAGACATCTGGAAGAAAAGGACCACCTACAGGATGTTTCATATGCAAAGGAGATCATTACGCCAGGGATTGTCCAAATAAAACTTCTGGGAATTCCTTGCCTTCACAAAAAGGCTATGTTCCAGCAAAGAATCCATGCAGTAGTTGATGATAGGCAAGTAGACTATCAAATAACGCCCATCGAAACTGTAGGTAAATTATTTGGTTTACCTATCTTTGTTCTTATTGATACTGGTGCAACTGAAAGTTTTGTTTCTCCTAGTATAGCAAATAAATTGTCTAGAAAGGTTGGGCACATGGCTACATCGTGGAATGTAGAGTATGCAAATAGTACAAGAGCAAAGGTGGATCAATGTATTTTTGAGGCCAACTTAGAATTACCTAGTTTCACCACTGAAGTCAACCTTTATGTCACACCATTAGGATCCTATGATGTCATCCTAGGAATGAATGGGTTGTGGAGACATAGAGCCATAGTTGACTGTCAATCTAAAATAGTTAAATGTTTAGATGACTATGGGAATCAAGTGAATCTTCAAGGAATACCTAGGGAGGTTAAAATTAGACAAATCTCAACAATGCAACTACTAAGAGCCAAAAAGAAAGGATGTAAACTCTTTGCAGTAAAGATTGAAGAGTTAAATGATCCTAATAACGAAAGTACTCAGGAGATCGAAGACGGAGAAATTGACGAATCATGAATCTCAGATATAGAGAAATACCCAATTTTAAGGGAATTTTCTAATGTATTTCCTGAGGAATTACCAGGTTTACCCCCAAAAAGAGTCTTTGATTTTTCTATCGACGTAATTCCTGGATCGGAGCCTGTATCCAAAGTACCTTATAGAATGACTACTACAGAACTAGTCGAACTCAAGGCACAATTGGATGAGTTGCTGACAAAAGGAATTGTAAGACCAAGTGTTTCACCTTGGGGAGCACCTGTAATCTTTTTCAAAAAGAAGGATGGAACAATGCGGCTATGCATTGACTATCGTATGCTTAACAAAGCTACAATAAAGAACAAGTATCCACTACCTCGAATTGATGATCTGTTTGATCAAGTTAGAGTAGCAGCCATATTTTCTAAGATTGATCTAAGGTCTGGATATCACTAGCTTAGGATTAAAGATGATGATATCTTTAAAACCGCCTTTAGAACTCAGTATGGACACTATGAATTCACAGTATTACCATTTGGTTTGACAAATGCACCTGCAACATTTATGAACCTTATGAATAGTTTATTCAGAGATTACCTGGACAAGTTTGTGCTGGTGTTTCTAGATGACATTTTAATCTATTCTAGAAATGAAGAACATAATAGGCACTTAGGAATGGTTCTACAACATTTGCAAGAGCATAAGTTGTACAGAAAGCTATCCAAGTGTACCTTCTTCCAACGCAAAGTGCATTACTTGGGTCATGTAATATCAGCCGAGGGAATTGAAGTTGATCCAGCCAAGATCACAACAATAACTCAATAGCCTATACCCAAGAATGTATCTGAAGTGAGAAGTTTTATGGGTTTGGCAGGTTATTATAGGAATTTTGTAGAAAACTTTTCCAAAATTGCTTTTCCTATAACTTCTTTACAGAAAAAGGGAAAAAGATTTTATTGGAATGAGAAGTGTCAAAAGGCATTTGACCTACTCAAGAAGAAATTAACTACCGCACCAATCCTGAAAGTGCCAGATCCTGAAAGAAGTTTCACAGTTGTCACTAATTCCTGCAGAGAAGGACTTGGAGGAGTACTTATGCAAGATAATCAAGTAATTGTCTACGAGTCAAGGAAGCTAAAACCATACGAGATGAATTATGCTTCACATGATTTAGAGCTGGCAGCCGTCGTTCATGCATTACGAATGTGGAGACACTATTTGCTTAGGAAACCCTTTGAGTTAAGAACTGATCATAATGGTTTAAAGTACCTTTTTACTCAACCAAATCTAAATGCTAGACAGAGAAGATGGTTGGAGTTGATCACTGATTATGACTTCAATATCAGCTACATCAAAGGAAAAGAAAACCGGGTTGCTGATGCATTAAGTCGAAGACGCAACATAGCTTCTATTGTTGTAATTCATACTAATTTTAAAGACCAAGTGCTCCATAAATGTGCGGAGGATGATTACTACATGCAAGTTAGGCAAGCACTTAAGGAAAACCCTCAAGATTCAAGGTATGATGGCTTCAAATTTGAACCAAATGGATTGCTTAGGTACAAAGAAAGGATGTATGTACCTAACATAAGCAGCTTAAGAAATTTGGTGTGGAAAGAAGTGCATGAGGCTCCATATTCTAGTCATCCAAGAGTAACAAAAATGATGGTTGATGTAAAGCCATTATATTTCTGGAAAGGAATGAAGGGAGATTGTGCTAACTATGTAGCAAAATTTCTTGAATTTCAAAGAGTAAAAGCTGAGCATCATCACCCAACAGGCTTACTATACCCACATGACATTCCAAAGTGGAAGTGACAAGTGATAAGTATGGATTTTGTGCAAGGATTACCTATGTCAAGGAATAAGCACAATACCATACTAGTGGTGGTTGATAGAATGAAAAAAGTAGCTCACTTTATACCTACAAATATGATTGATGGAGCACCAGTTATTGCAAGGAAATTTGTGCAAGAAGTATTCAGATTGCATGGAATACCTGAAAAGATCATATCTGATAGGGATGCAAGAATCACTTCTAGGTTTTGGTAGACCTTATTTTCTGCACTCGGAACTCAACTGAACATTAGTTCAGCATATCATCTAGAAATGGATGGGAAAACTGAAAGAGTAAACCAAGTTTTAGAAGACCTACTTCGAGTATATTGAATGGATCAACAATATAAGTGGGAAGACTATTTACCTTTAGTCAAATTTTCCTATAATAATTCATACCACTCTGCAATTAAAATGGCTCCATTTGAAGCCTTATATGGTTGAAAGTGTCGGACTCCGATAAGTTGGGATAAACTTGAGGATCGAGTAAGTCTTGGACCTGAAATGTTGGCAAAAATGGAAGAGCAAGTAAAGATTATAAAGCAAAGGTTAGCCGAAGCTAACAGCCGACAAAAGAGTTATGTCGATGCAAAGAGAGTACCCCAAAATTTTTCCATAGGTGATAAGGTTTTGTTGAGAGTCAAACCTCATAAAAGCTCCATCAAATTTGGAAAGTCTTCCAAATTAGCTCCATGATATGTTGGACCCTTCGAGGTTTTAGAAGAAGTAAACCCAGTAGCCTATCGAATTGCATTACCACCTGCTCTTGCCCAAATGCATAATGTCTTCCATGTGTCCTACTTTAAAAAGTATATACCAGGTGATAACCATGTTATTGATGGGCTGCTTTACAGGTATAGGATCCCAGGGTAGTAACGCTTGAGCCCATTAAAGTGCTTGAAGTCTGCAAGCTACGCTTACGGAATAGAGAAGTCTCTCAATGCAAAGTCCAGTGGGACCAATATATTGAGGACTCAGCTACCTGGGAAGACTATGAGGAGATCCAACGAAAATTTCCTGACATTCTTGAAGCATTCAAGAATAATGAATAAATTAGTCTAATGTTTGTTTTTATACTTTAAATAATACCTTGTTCATCGGGGATGATGAATCATAAGGGGGGGAGTATGTTACACCCCGAATGTATAGTTACTACTGCATAGGAAGTACATTGTAAATGTTTGAATCTTTCTGATGAATAAAACAAATTGTCTTATGATCAACTGAATGTGTCCTAATGAATGTCTCATTATCTAATACTTCTATTGATGTGATTCTTGAATGAAAGTAGCATATAAAGTTATGAAATAATGTTGTTCTAACTTTCTACAATGTTTTATGTATATAGCCTTGTTTTGAGCAAATGACTCCCGTTGTCATGTCATGATGTGTAGGAAATAGGTTTATACCTCCAGGCAGAGGAGAGATATCACTCGGGGAGGAACTTGGTCAGGTAAACAGTAATGAATACCATTTGGGCATACACACACATACTATAGACTGAGTAAGCTAATTCATTTGTTGAGTTAAGGGTAAGTCATCCATAGGCTTGTTTATTGTCATTAGGAGTCGTATCTACTTCTGAATGTGTAAATAAGTGATGCTTGCCAGTATAATCTTATGTGGAGTAATGTTTCTAGTTAGAGGTGGGCATGTGTATATGTATATATACATAAAAATATGGTATGTACAAGTGTCCATAAGTATATTCATGTCGATACAACGTATGAGAGAAGATGGATTTTCCATACGTGTGCGTCGATATAAGTGTATTTATGAATAATTATACATAAAGGAGATATACAAGTATATATACATGTATACGTACCCACAACTAACCTGTTGTATGAATATATTATGACGGTATTACCTCAAAATTTACATATACACATATATATACATATACATGAGTATGTATAGTGAAAGTATGCTGACTGGCTCACAATATACATACGTATAATTTAAAATGTATATGTATATACATGTATAGATGTAAAGGTAAATATATTTGTTTATTTAATATTATATTAAGTATGTATTTAATATAGTCTTTACAAAATATAAATATGTATACGAGATTATTTAAATTATTAATTTAAATAATTATACATAAGTATATAATGTAAATTAAAACTATATTATATAAATATTTTAATATAATAAAATATATATAGATATATTTTATAAATAGAATTGAAAATCAAGTGAAGTTTAATAAACATTTTATTAAAAATTCATTAAAGAGATCACGAATTTGGAAACATGACATTTTTCTCTAAAAATGAATATTTCTATTAAAAGTCGAAATCGAATTATTTTGACTTCTAAATTAAATCAAATTTCATTGTCAAATGTGTGAAAATTCAAAATATTTCCTTTTGAACTATATTGAAGTTGTGAAGAGTAAATTAAAATACAATGGTATGAGTTCATACCCATTAAGGAATAAAAATGGCAAATAAAATGAAATCGCACAGGAAGAATTGCGCGACCAGGGCCAAGCAACTAAAAACGGCTAAGATAAATTCGCATGCAACCTGGAAATGGAGATGTGGACGCCATCCAACCTGGGAAATAGTCTTGCATTAAACCGTCACTTATCCCTACCTGTTGAATCACACCAATACTAGAAGGTATCGCGATTTTATGAACTGGACATGTGCGAAATAAAATTACCTCATTACTGTTAGCTAATGGAAGTCGAAATCTTCTCCATAGGGTGACACATTTCTCATTTGAAACATTCCAAAACCCATTGGCAGCATAGATGCCTTAAAAAGGGGAATTGGTTAATTTTACTCACACTATATAAAGCTTGCAAATGCTCATTCTTAACACACAGAAATTAGAAATCAGAAGTTCGATTCTGATCATTGATGAGTGAGCATTGTTTCTATTGAGAAAGCAATTATCAAATTGAGAGCAATATCAGAGTAATCATCATTTGTTGAGGGAGTCTTTAGTCTGCTAAAGGTGTATTATGTTTGTGTTGAAAGAGCATTCTTTGTGTCTAAGAATAGCAGTTTGAAAACTATCAACAACTGAGTTAAGAATTCACTAACAGAGCCAGATGGAAGTCCTTTGGTGGTAGGCTAGAGGAGATGCATTCTCTTAATTCAACCAACTGAGGAAAGCTCTTGTCAGGCATGTTAACTCTTTTCTTTTGCATGCTTTCGGTTATTCTTGTATTCTGAAGTAAGTCTGAATCATATCCTTGACTGAAAAGAACTAAGACTAAAGGTTGATTTTCTTAGGAATGAATGTGTAAAGGATAAATGATTATTAGCAAAAAGATAATTTGTGAAATAAGAAGGTTTTTGCATGTTCTATTCTATTAGTTTTACGATATTAGTGTACGGAATACACTAGGCATTGAAGAGAAAATTGCATTAAATGTATTGACTTCGTATATGGAGTGTAAGCTTGTACATAGCTATTTAATACTAGGAATGGAATAAGGTCATTTAATAAGTTACGGGTAACAACTAGTTAAAAGTTAACTTAGTCAAGTTAATGAAGCTCCTAGGATGAGAGTATCCAATGTAAAGGAGATAGTTGTAGGTACTTGATAAAATGATCTTCTTCTAGCAGTTAGTTTGTTGTAGGAAGTTTAGGGTACGGACTACCCTGATAGACCAACCTACGCATAGGGTAAGAAAGCCTCAAGTCAAGTTGAGCCTGGCTAGTGTATGTGACAAATGACCTATATTCTTCATTGAATGTAAACACTTTGGCCAAAGTAGTGTAAGGAACCATTTAGTTGTAGTACTACACTGTCAGTTCACCGTGATCCTGAAATACATCCTAGTTTGAGAGTTGTCGATTGCACAAAATCTAGCTATGTAGGATCACAACACTATGTCCAGTTGGTAGTCATTAAAGGATACCCCACCAATCTCTTCTTCGAAGGGAGGGTCATTCATTGCAAAATGATCGTGCGGGGGACCGCATTATAAGTCTGTGGTTGGCGGAAAAATGCCCGAGTGATATTTCTCCTCCTCAATAACCGGCTGATGATCCAAGACCTGACAGGATGGACTCCTGGACCTTCTTACTTCTATTGGTGCCAAAAGCCTTCGGGCTATGTATGTATATCATTCTTCTTTACATTGTAATTTCTTTTGGAATGAAATTGTTAAAATTTGCAAAAGATGTATCATGTTTATGTATTTGAAAAGAAAAATTTTATCATTATGGCATTGTTCTTACTTATTATGGTTGAAATCTAAAGTTTTAAATTTGACGCATAAGTTTGGTCATCACACTAGGCCTTTGAACCTAAATTTAAATTATGTTTTTGGTGGTATTTTAAGGTCCCCAAATTCATATTTTGATGTCGGCTTGTGATGTTTAATTTTTGGGAAATTAAGGATACATACCTATAAATACAAGGTTATTTCATCATTTCAAATCCTAGAAGCCTAGCATTTTCAAGAGAGAAAAAAGTATAGCAAAGTTTATGATCAAAAGGATTCAAGAGTAGAATTATCAAGGATTTATCGCAGCAATCAAGATCTCAAGCATCATGTCAAAGTCTTTTGCAATCATGGATATTTTTGGAGCTAACATTGTGATGTAGGCTTCAAGATCTCAATCAAGCATTCAATTCAAAGATTCAAAGCAAGATTCAAGTATCAAGATCCACATACATCGAAGCCATCTCATGCGAGATTTCAGTCATTCAGAGATTTATCCAAGGGTTTGTTGAATTGCAACATAGCATTGTTCATTGTTCATTCCTTTCATGCTTTCATTATTTCATTTGAAGGTTTAATTACCAAAATGGGGCTTGACCAAGGAAAATCCCCATTCACCAAAAATCAAAAAAAAAAATTTCCTCTTGTGTTTGTGTTGCATATTTTAGGTTGAAGAAGGATTGAAGATCTTTTGAAGTGCATGACTGGAAAAGTTGTCAAAGTTGTCAAATCATGGAATCTCACCTACAGATTTGATTTTGGCTTTCTCACACTAAAACTCAGATCAAACAGAAGCTACAAGTTGGTATCAAAGGCTATCAAAAGTTGTTTGAAAACCTTGAAAAAAGACCCATTCGCCCAATGGTCGAATGAGTCCCAATTTTCCTCCCAAAACTGCCTTTTCTTCAAGAAGTTTTTTTTTTCTATCAATATTGAGCTTTATATTTTGTTTCAAGTTTGAATAGGCATAATTGAGTTGATTTTCTATTATTAGTTTTTCTCCCAAAATTTTTGTTCAAGTTGATACCCCCGTCCTCAAACATAAGGAAATCTGAAGATTCCCCAATTGAGTTGACTCACCTAAGGGTTGTAAGTAAATTCATTATGGGGATATCATTTCCTAATGAAAATAGGAAGATAGGGCCTAATATCACCCAGTTTATATTGGTGAACCCTCAAACCCTATTTTTCTATGTTTCAGATATTAGTGTCATGTCACTTTTGACAATAATGGTTGTAGTTTAGAAAAATGAAATTTGTTACTAAGGGAACTTAATGCAAAACCTTGTTTAAGCTTGGGGCATCAATATTTTATCTCTATTAATATGATTGTAATTTTAAAAAACTTATGTATGTTGTGGCACCAAAGAATGCATCATATTAGTGAAAAAAATATTTGAACCTATGATCAGTGCAATTTACCAAAGGTTCGCCCCTTTGCAGGGTAGGTTCCCACTGGGCGTGCCAAAAATATGATCAATGCAATTTACCTATCCTAAAAGATGCAAAAGGAGGAAAGAACACTTAAACACCTCAAGATTAGCCAAGTTGAACTTAAACAATAGAAAGAGAAAAGAAGATATTTACCTTTGTTCAATTTGATCTTTGGTTGGACCTTGGATTGTTGATAATGTGTGCTCCTTGATGGAGAAAGTGCTAAAAGTGGATGCAAAATGATGAGGATTGAATGGAGATTCAAATGATGAATGTGGGTATTTTGATAGATGTAAGAGATGGCTATAATGAAAGCTTGAAGATGTGCAATAATGGTGGATGAGATTATGAATGCTTGAGAGTTGAAGTTGAATCCTTGAATGTGATTATGATAATGCATAATGAGAGAATGAAAGATAAATCCCCTATATTTATGGGAGAATTCTCTAGAGAATTTAATGATTGAGATTGAGCCAACATGGCCAAGATGGAGGGCTATGGCGAGTTGAGGACTCACAAGCCTTCACATCTTTCCATGTGGAAATGAGATGGAAAAAGGACATGGTGAGGTGGAGAGGGTATAGGTGAGGTGGAGGTACTTGCAAGTACCTTGGGATGAGGAGAAGATTTGCTCAAAAAGGAATTTCTTGTTCCCATATGGGAGGAAAGTGACATATGAGGAATTTTAGTATTCCTCAAAAATCTCCATGGGGAAGAGAGAAGTGGTTGGGGAAATAAATGTGAATTTTAAATTCACATGATTGGAAGGGATAAAGTGGTTGGGAGAATAAATATGAATTTTAAATTTATATGAGAAGCACCTTGTGGATAAGACAAGGTTCTTATGAAAGAGGCTAAAAAGTACTTTGTGGATAAGACAAGGTCCTTATAATGGAAGGTTCTCAGCTTCATGTGACTGATGTGACATCTCAATGATCACATGGGGAAGAGGAGAGTCTTGGAGGGATAAAATGGAATTTTAAATTCACATGGTGATAATAAAAGGAATTTAATATTCCTTGGGAGATGAGAAAGTTGACTAAAATGTCAATTGGACTAACTGGTTAATGATTAGAAGATAGTTAGTGGCTAATGCAGATTGGGAGCCAACTTGCAAAATTTGGAGGATGTGACACATCCTAATCATGGATTAGATATGTGCACACCCCTAATGATGGGATTAGGAGGTGTATTAGGATTAAGAAATAGTGATGGAGGATGTGACATGTGAGAAATTAAACAAATGTATTATTTATTTAATTCTTTTGAGGAAAAGGGGAATAAAGGGTAAGGTATTTATTTCATTATGAACTAAATACCTTAGGGATTTAGAAGAATTAAGGGTATTAATTAAATAATAGTAATACTACTTAATTGATGCAATTGAGATGATATTTAGATGAAAAGGGACAAATTTGGACAAATGTAAGTGTCCAAATTTAGGTGTCTATAGAACCAAAATTAATAAAAATATGGTAAATATATTTTCAAATTATTCTGGTGAATTTGATTTATGTGAACACTATCCATTTAGTAAACAAAATATAGTTTATTTTCCTTTTAGTAGCACTAGAGCTATCATATGATTTGAGGTTATTCATTTAGATGTGTTTGATCTAGTGTATGTTCACTCTATGGGAAAATTTTGTTATTATGTTTCATTTTGTGATAATTATTCAAGGTTTCATAAGTTTATTTTCTAAAACTGAAATCTAACTTGTTTTCTCTTAGTTTAAATATTTTAAAACACTTATTGAGAAATAAATATATTAATTTCAAATAATGGAGGGGAATATTTATGTAAGGAATTTGATAATTTTTGTACTTATGCAAGTATTGTGTGATAGAAAACTACCCCATCCTCACCACAAGACAGTGGGGTTGCAAAATAAATGAACTGGACTTTAATGGACAACATGAGGAGCATGTTGAGTGGTTCAAAATTGGATAATTGCTTTTGGATAAGGTTGCAAGCACTACTTATTTTCTAGTTAAAAAATCTCCTTGTTCATCTCATGTAGAAAGATAATAGATGACGTGTGGAAAGGTAGGAAACTCTATATTTCACATATAAGAGTTGTTGGTTGTGCGGCTTATGTTTACATATCAAAAAAGAAATGGTAGAATTTGAATACTAAGGCTTGGAAGTGTACATTCATTGGAAATGGTGAACACATTAAAACCAACCTTGAAAATGTGTTATTTTAAGGTTGTAATTTTCAAGGAGTAATAACGAGACAACTTAGTGAGCCTGTTTACTTAGTTTACTCAATGATTACTCAATTTACTTAGCAATCACTTGAAAAGGTAAATTTTATGCATAGGCCTAATCCAATTGATTTGTTAAGGCATTATTTGTGAGGATTTTATCCTTCATTTGCTACACTTGTGAGAGAAACACTAAGAGTGATCGTAGTGAAAGTCACTTGTCAAAGAGCTTTAACATTAGCCCATTTAGGATATGATTGTACATAGGGAATTCCATATCAAATCAATCACAACATACTATTATAAAACCAAATACTTTATAAGACAAACATATATGGAGCACAACCAAATATGTATGAAGTGCAAACAAGCAATTACTCTTATCAATTTTTGATGATGCAATGATTTTAATAAGGTAATTGACAAATAATTTATGATTTTATTTTATCATATAACTTGAATCATGTTGTTGTCTCAATTATTACATAAGAAATTTCTACTAGAAACTAATGACGACCCCAATAGTGAAACTCCCAATGTAATAAATAAGGAGACTCTTAAGACTATTAAAATTAAAAATAATGTGGATTTTAGTATGAATGCATATAAGGAGAATGGTGATAATGCTAAAATTGAAGACATTCCAATAAACAATGATGAATAAACTCATCAACACATTGATAATACACCTAAACCAACAATGTTGAGATTTGAAATAGATATTCTAATGTCATTTGATAAATTGAATCACGACATGAGAGTCCTTAGATTTCCTCACACCTTTAAGAAAAAAAAATCATGAAAAGAGTTGAACCTATATGAAATAAATGGGCATGGATAAGTTATGTGACCCAAAGTTATCATAAGGTTGGACATGACTCTCAAATAAATTTTGAATGCAAAGAAAGATGAATTAACAAAAAAAGAATGTAAAGGTTAAGAATTTGGTGTTGTTCTATGAAAATAAAGATGTACGTGACACATTTTAACTAGAAAAAATAAAGAAAATCATGAGTGCCAAGACTCTCTTGATTTGGTAGATAATCCAATGGGGCACAATTTTATGAGGTAACAACTTATGGTGACTTTACACTTGAGGATATTATTTTGAAGGTATGTGTTGATGAAGCTCACAACAATGATGTTGAAAAATTTTAAGTAGATAAAATAGATGCTTGTATGCAATCAAAGGACATATTAGTTGAATATTTGATCACAAGCACTTAAATGAAGAGACATTATTTTTGCAACAAAGCATAAAGCAAAGGTATTGTTGATTTTTTCATGTCTATTTGCCAAATTTTTGTTGGGAAAAATGTGTCTCAACCTTGTAATTACAAAAGGTTTACTGTTGATAGGTAGATATTTTGTTGGCTTGTCTTTCCCTAGAAGCTAACCCTATTTTATGTGTGTGTTGTGTTAAGGTTATGCATTGTGATGTATTTTGAGAGTTTGGTAGCGGTCGAGTTGGCTCTAGATCTTTGGTTGGTGACACTCCTATGAGAAGCTTGCTCTGTAAGTATATTATAATCTTTGTGATTTTTAAATAATATATTGGGTAGCTTTTGAAGTGTGGGGTTTTTCTTCTTAAAGCATTTTCCCCATGTAAATCACTATGTTGTGGTATGCATGATATTTATATTTATTTCTATTTAAATTTTGTAACTATTGTAAAGATCTAAAAAAATTGTATTATCCTCCTCTCAAGATTAGTGTAGGAAGTTGTTCATCTACCTTAACTTCCTTACAAGTGGTATCAAAGCCTGGTCACCTTTTTTTTCAGTTGTGGGTTGTTGGTATTTTTGAACTAATCAATATTTGAGTGGGAGTGGGAGCTTGTGTAGAAGATTCTTTGTGATCTAGTTGTAGGAATTTTTATATGGAAAGTTCATCAAGAATAATAGAGGTGGAGATATTTTCTGGAAATAATTTTGAGATGTGGAAGCCGAAGATGGAGGATCTGTTGATAGATCAAGATTTATGGAATGCTATTGATAAAAAAAATTAAGGCCCACATATCCTAATTTGGCTACTCAATATGATGTTATGGACTATAAATCCAAGGGTCTAATCAAATTGTGCTTGACAAACTCTATTTTAATCAATATCCATGAAGAGACTCTACACAAAAACTATGGAAGAAACTTGGTGAGATGTATCAAGCCAAATCTTTAGCGAATGAGATTTTCGTGAGGAAGAAATTGTATTCCTTGAGAATGAAAGAGGGTGGAAAAATTATAGACCACTTAGGAGCATTCAATATGTTGGTGGCTCAATTGGCATAAATTAGTGTGAAAATGGATGAGGAGGAGAAATGTGAGATATTTCTTTGTTCTTTGCCCGATTCATGGGATTCTGTTGTAATGGCTATTGGGATTACTTATGTTATCTTGAAGACTAAATATGTGGTGGGTTCTTTCATTTTTGAAGAAATGAGGAGGAAGGTATCCATCAGTTCCAAGGAAGCCCTAAATGTTCATGGAAGACCTAAGGAAAAATTTAAGAAGAATGAGAAGTGTGATAAATACAAGTCCAAGGGGAGATCCAAATCTCCTAGAAAGTCCAAAGTTATTTGTTGGAATTGTGGTAAGCTGGGACATATTCGTAAGGACTACAAAGAAGAAAAGAAGAATAAAAAGAAGAGATTTGATTGTAATTCTAAGCCCGAGAAGGAATTTGGTGATCCATTCATTGCAACTTTGGCTACTCATGCAGGTAATGATGCATGGTTGATTGACTTAGGTGTATCTTTCCATATGACCTCTAATAAAGATTGGTTTTCTGACTATGAAGAATTTGATGGATGTAACGTGTACTTGGGTTATCATTCCAATTTAAATATTGTTAATCATGGTAAATTTAGAATCAAGTTTCTTGATCGTAGAATAAAAAAGATTAATGGTGTATTGCATATCCCTAGATTAACATGAAATTTGTTATCTGTGAGAAAACTAACAGATGCGGGTGTGCAAGTAGTCTTTTCTGATGCAAGATGCAAGATGGTTAGAGGTGCTATGGTGATTTCTAGAGGTATTATATTTTGCACATTGTATAAGATTGATACATACACTAGTATTGAATGCAATAGAACTTCAGTGAAAATAAAGTTTGTGGCGACTTCGTTAGAAGAGGTGAGGGTTTCATGTTCATTGAATGGTCGTGGCTTTTGGGTACCCAAGGATGCTCTTTATTTTGGATCAAAGTTACCTGCAAAGAAGACTATGTTATGGCACCAAAGACTTGGCCACGTTGGAGAAAAGGGTTTAAGGAGGTCTTGAAAAATAAAAACCTTTTTGAAGGGTTGACTAATTGTAATCTTGATTTTGATTTATGTGAGCATTGCATTTATGAAGAAAAAAGTTTTGTTTAGTTTTACTCAAGTTCTCATAAATATTGTGGTGTATTGGATCTTATTCATTATGATGTGTTTGGTCTTGTAGATGTTCCTTCGATTGGAAAATCCACATATTATGTTTAATTTATTGATGATTATAGTAGGACATGGGTATACTTTCTAAAGAGTAAATCTAAAGTTTTTAGTCATTTTAAAGAATCTAAAGCAATGGTTGAGTTGGACTGGGAAGAAAACAAAATGTTTAAAGACTAATAATGGTGGTGAATTTTTCTCTAATTATTTTGATAAAATTTTGTAAGGATTGCATCATTTTGAGACAAAAGACAACTTTGTATTATCTACAATAGAATGGAGTTGTAGAAAGAATGAATAGGACGTTGATGGATAAAGCTAGGAGTATGTTGAGTGGTGTTGGTCTAGAACAAAGGTTTTGGGTTGAATTTTTTTTGTCATTGCTTATTACCTGATTAACAGTTCTCCTACATCAATGCTTGTTGATAAGATGCCTATAGAGGCATGGTCAAGTCACAAGTCTTCACTGAGACATCTTAGATTTTTTGGTTGCGAGGCATATGCACATGTACTAAAGGAGAAGTGAACAAAGTAGGAGAATAAAGTTGTGAACTATATCTTCATCAAATATAGCTATGGTGTAAAAGGATACAAGCTTTGGGATTGTGCTCCACATAAGGTATTATATATTAGAAGTTTTATTTTTAGATTAACTAAGCCTTCTTATGTTACTATTACAAAATTTTCGCCACAACTTGATTGGCGAAGCTGGCTGAACATTATTATATCATGAGGTGAAATTACAAATTAACTTTAAGTGTTGTTTGCATCTTTTATCATTATTCATCAAGTGACAGTTGTGCATTTAAAAGAAGAAGTAGAATTTCAGAGTGCTATTCAGATGTTCCAGAATTAAATGAAGTGCAGAATTGAGCATATAAACAATAGAGTTTTTCATATGCTTTCATTTATCTCATGAAGAAATTCATATTTACATAGTTTCTTTTGATTGCAAGAATCAGAATGATATTACAACATTGCATTTAAATGCATTTTCTTTTTGAAATGAAAAGCATAAAAGATGAAATCAAATATCCACACAAGTCGTGGATGTGACTGTCACAATGCACCATTAATAGTACACTACACTATTGGAGATGCAAAAGAAAAATCACATAAGTAAACGACATAATCATCATTGCCTGTTTTGGCCGATGGTCGATGATGAATGGTGCACCTTTGTCTTCTCAAGTTTCGTCGACCTGTAAGAGAAAAGAGGGGGGTGTCAGTGGCTCTGATTATGAAGAAACCTATATGAGTCACCAAAAATAGTGCAACCTACTATTAATCATACACTGAAGCAATCAAAGAAGTACAGAAGAATGAGCTGAAAGAAGAACATCAAAATGATCATCATATTTTGTTTATGCTAACATTGTTTGTTTCTTTGTGCAGGTATAGGGAAAATCACGAAGCTGATCATTTTTTTTAAGACCAAGCATGTGGAGAAAAACAAGCTCCCACAAAGGTAGAGCTCGACATGATGCCCTTATTCATTACAAATGGGCTGATTTAAAGATTGCATCATCATATTCATCAAAGGAAATAAGATACAACTAAAATAGTAAACATAATTATCTATCAAGCTATTAAACCAACTGTGCATTCATAATGATCAGGTTAATGTTTTCTAAAGGCTATAGGTGAACAGTGAGTTTAACTTGCTCAATTAATTTAGCTAAGTACATTTATATCAAACATTGTTGTATAGTTCACGTTCTATGTTATTTTTTCATCATGATCATATATGTCTTGCAAGGTTCAGTTCATCAGTGTTCTTTTCACAGCCAAGGACAGTGAACAGGCATACATTATGCATTAGTGAAGGGATTTGTTTTGATTTTCATCATGAAAGAGAGAAAATTTAAAGAACAATTTGTTAAATGGAACATAAAAATGCATGAAGAGTGCCATGTTGAAGCTCAAGAGTATGAAAGATAGTCAATGCACTCAAATAATAAAGGAACAGTCAGTTCCAATTTGACTGATGATACAATGCAGCATTAGGGGATGCAATATGGAATGATCATTCCAGAATGATGAGGAGAGAGCAAGCATAACAAAGGTGTCTCAGAGGTGTTAATTATGCATTGGAGAAGTCAGTTAAGATGTAGCCCATAATATTACATGTTTCATTTTAAAGTCTCTACATAAAGTCCAAGAACAGAAAGCAAATGTTACTGTATGGTAAAGTTAAGGAATCCAAAAGGAACAATTCTAAGTGCAAAGGAAAGCAGCATGAAGTCAATATTTAAGTAATGAAAATAGCATATACAATTCCAACATTCATGAACCTGTGGTTCTTTTCTTCATAAAGAGACAAATGCAGGAGTACGAGGATAACTCTACGAGTTGCAAGAAAAATACAGAAATAAGAGAGGGGTCGAACCCAATTTTAGTAACAAATGCCAAGTCTAAAGTTTTACAACTGAAAGTGCAAAAGAAACAATGGTGGTCGAGCTATTTTTCATGAGAATGTTAAAGAAAAACAAAATATGTGTATTCAGAATACCATATACCCAGGAGAAGGTCTTGTTAAAGACATAATTTATACAACATTTCTATGAAGGAGGC
>VDFB02373365.1:261290575-261355898 GCA_007258455.2 Sequoia sempervirens
CCAACTAAGTTGCAGATGAAGAGAGTGGGACCATGTAAGGTGTTAGCCAAGTATGGAAAGAATGCTTACAAGGTGGACCTTCCTGTAGACTTAAATATTTCACCAGTGTTTAATGTGGCTGACTTGATCGAGTATAAAGGATCAGTAACTGATGTGACTCTGGCCAGTACAGATGTCTTGGAGGATGTGAGTACTGTAGTCTTACCATCTAAAGACAAGCTGCAAGCAGAAAGGATCCTGGAATCCAGAGTGAAGAAGTCTACTCGGCACAAGGTGTACATGGAACATCTCATACAGTGGAAAGACAAACTAGAGTCTGAGGCTACATGGGTGGAAGAATCTCATTTCAAGAAGTGTGGCATTGATCTGTCTCTAATCTCTCCCCACATTCCTTAGTGTTTGGGCAAAGGGGGGAGAATGGTGCAGGAGCACCCATAGGTTGCCATAGGTTGTTTAGAAGGTCTGTCTAGGACAACTAAGCAATCAAATTTTGTTCATTTGTATGTGAGACTTAGTGGCATTTTTGGTTGGGTTTTGATCAGATGAAGGTAATGTTGACCATAGAATAGGTGTCATAAGGTTCTAGCTCAAAATGAGGTTTTGGACTTCTAGGATTCTTGCAAAATATTTGAAAATGTTACTCAATTGGAGCTACAAGCGGCCAAGAAGAGCCCAAGGGAGAGGATAACTGAATTGGTGACCTATTTATGGGATGCCTCAGCATTGGAGTGAGGATTGGAAGCATTTGAGATTGTTTTAAGGTTTTGTTTGAATTCAAGGAAGCAATTGTGTTTTAGTGTGAATTTTATGGTTTTTGCATTGAAGTGTTGTTTTAATGGATTAATCATGGCACTGTAATTTGTGTAGGAGGTAGAGTAGTTGTTCTTCGATAATTGTGTGGCATTAGATAGTTTTCTTATTCAGCTTCAAGTAGTGTTTGTAATCAGTTTGGTTTTCATACTGTTGCTGGTCTGAACCAGGCAGTTTTGTGAGAATGGAGTGTTAGTTCACTTTCCCATAGTACAAATTGTATGGCCCTTTGGGAATAGTGACTAGACTCTATGGATGTACATATAGTAGGGTTTAGGGCTTTTGCAAGCACCAGAGTTACTGGGAAAGTCTTACCCTAGGTGAGCTAGGGAAGTGCCCGGCTAGGAAAGACCTTAGTGCAGAGCACTTGATTTGTAGGGGTGTCAATTTCCTGATAAATTACCTATTGGAGGAAGCAGGTGTGAGTCTTGCCAGACCTAGTAAGGAGAAAGAAACTCCAATAATTCATCTGGTGAGGGAATGACTTAACGGTTTGCAGAGAAGTCAGGAAAGGGCTTAAAAGGCCTAGTTTTGCTCATTTTTCAGGTTAGGGCTTTGTACGGACAGTTGAGGCCCAAGACCCCAAAAATCCTTGAGAGGTAGGCATATGAACTAGGAATCCCAAGAAAAGATTGGGGTGTTCCTTGGAAATACTTGGAAACATACCTGATTTCTCAGAGGAGACCTAATAGGGCTTATAGGGCTAGTAGCCTCCTAGGCCTAATAAAGGGATTTGGTGAAAGCAACCTGCAGATGGAGCTAGGTGGACCCCTAATACACTTAGTAGGATGGTTTAATGAATTTAGAGGCACCTCCACACCCCTTTAAAACTAAATTCAAGAATTTGGAGGTTTAGTAGCCTTTAGGGTAGAATAAGGGCTAAGGCAAGGGTTTCAAGATTGCACCAAGTCTTGACTTGGTAGGAGGATCTTTATTGATAGTTGGGTTGGAAAGAAGAAACCAGGGGACCCTAAGAAGGAAGAGGTCCTATAGGTTGCAAGTGGTGGAATGAGACACCCTAGAGGTCTTCCAAGCAAGACCTAGAGCATGAATCAGTGATTGATTCATCCAACCTCCCTATCATCAAGCTTTTATAGTCAGTCTTGTCAGTGAAAGTCTAGTCGAACTACGAGGTTTCTATTTGTATAACATATGCAAGGCCATCAATTGATGAGCCCTCGAGGCCACACTAGGTCAATCCTTTAGGGTTCATCGTCACACATAGTTAATTGTCTGCACATCACATCAAGTCAAATCAAACAAATTTCCAAAGCAACAAACAAAACAAATCAACTTATGTCTGCTACAGGATGTGTCCTTCCTGAAAACATATATCAACAAAATAGTCAACCTAGGTCTTATTCCAAATGAGTCCTTCCTAAATACAGACATTTTCAAACAATCAATGTGACCTTACATAGGTTATCACATCAACGACATCAGACTCAACATCTTATACGATACATGTCTTTCTGAAACTAGGCTTTTGTCATGCCTTATACAGATAGTCACAAACTCGAAACCAGACTGAACGTCTTATACAATATGTGTTCTTCCTAGAACCAAGTCTTATCAATCAAAATAATCAAACAAACAAATCAATTTTTGGCAAATTTTTTATTGGCTTTTTGAATTTGTGGCTTATTTATATTATCATTTCATTTGGCTTTAATTTGGAATCCTGTTACTAGCTTTCTCAAGGATGTCCCATGAAGGATTTAGAGAAGCAACGATGTATCAGAATTCTATTTTCTTTGACTGTTGTTTTTTAACTATCTTTTAACTTGGGATTTTGAATCATGTTACTATTTTCCTCAAGGATGTCCCATGAAGGATTTAGAGGAGCGATGGCGTCTCATGACCCATCTTTTATTTTTTTGTTGTCTGTGGTTTGTCTTGACAAAAAGACTAGGGCAATTGTGCCCTTAGTATGAATTAAGACAATCCTTGTTTGCGACTGTCTGTTGTTAATAGGTGGATGACCTTGCACACCTTGATCTATGCCATATCATGGTGTTTGTCTCCATTTGTATTAGTTACCGCCCAATGATGATAAAGTGCAAAGCCTTTTGTGATTCAACAAAATATCCAAGATTGCTAATACTAACAACCATGACTTTTATTATTCTTCTTTTCGCACTAGAATTTCTTCTTTCTTGCATTATGATGGAGTCTTGTGACACACAAAAATATAAAGCATCCTACATATGCATTCATGTTAGAAATATCATGTAAAAATCATACATCAATAAATCATACATATATCTTGTATTTTGAAAACACAAAAACATAGGCATCTATCATTTCTAGGAAATCATGGCATAATAGGCATTCATCATAGATTACATAACAAAAGCATTACATATACATAACAAGTGTAAATATTATGCATCACATTACATCCATCATCATCAAACATATAGCATCACATGTAGATAGAATTGTATATATAAACATCACATTGCATCTCATAATCATATATTGCATATATAAACATCACATTGCATCTCATAATCATATATTGCATACATAACATCCATTGCTACCATAAGAAATTAATGCATACATCATCATATAGAATCAACATCACATCCTAGGCTGCATAAACACATCATAAGGTAGATATGATCATCCATAACATAGGCATATCATATAGACATAACATGCATAAATAAAAGACTACATAATCATACATAGAATTGTATATCATGAGAATCACTGCCAAAATCATTTATATATCGCTCAAAAAGTATCACATCACAATGTAATAATGTATCAATAAATATGAAGCTCACGGGCTCTATGATCATAATACAATGTTTCAGTAAATATCAATACATGTCCCTATCTGGAACTCTCACTGCTACCATGACTAGAATGTCAAGGTGAATGATGGTGGGATACTGATGACCTGTGTGCGGAAGGAGGCCTATCATATGGTCCAGATCTGCAAGGTCCCTTTGACCCCCTCTGTACTCACTATCCTGTTGCGAGTCCTACTCTGAGATCTATCGCTACATGCCTAAGAAAAATTGGGAGCTCGTCTCTTAGGAGGAACCTCTGCCTCATATAAGTCCCTGTAATATGAATCCCTCTCCATAGCTTTGAATAACTCATGTGCAAAAGAATCAGCTAGCCCACTACAAAGTGCTCTGATCTCTATAAACCATTGCTCGGTCTCCTGTCTCCAAGCTATGGCATGGTCTTTGTCCATATAGGCCTTGTCCCTCTCCATTTGTAGGGCATCCTACTCTGACATCAGTACCCTCATCCTCTCCTCCAGAGATGCTACCTAGGCACACAAATATGTTGTATCCTAATCAACAAAACCTGTGTCATCTTGTTGAGGCCTCCACCAACCCTGAGCATGGGAACATCCTCTCCCTCCCTTTCCTCCTCACGGATAGGTGATAAATGTGGGCCTCGTCCTCTATGACCATGTTTCCCCCTGCCAACACCCCTCCAGCCACCTCCTCCTCCATCTCCACCATCGCCTCTACCACCTCCACCCCTCTGACCTTTGCCTCTGCCACATCTGCCTCATGGTCCTGTCCCACACCTCTCTACAAGAACATCTTGGTCTGGATCTGTGAAGGGAACTAGCCTGTGACTGGCCCACCAGGTGTCATATGCATCAGTCATACCCTGATCCACTGCTCTGCCTCTCCACCCCCACTGTACTGGTCGTAAAGCATCAATGTTTTCCTCTATTGTGGTGACCAGAATCTCTACTCCCCATAAGGTCACCTCTCTCAAAGATCTAGCATACTTTGCTTGACCTCGAGGCTCATCATGAACCTCTCCAAACTGTCTCAATACCTGGTATGGCAAGTGCCTCTCAATGATGTGCACATGTGAAACTGTCTACATAATCAAATACTACGTCTGACAGCAGAATGTTAGGTGTCTATCCTCATCTGACCACTGTGGGAAATCCATGTACGGTCTCCAAATAAACTAAACCATCGTGTCGATGGCATGTCTTTAAAAACCAGTATCACCAACATGAGTCTGGGTGTTTGCCCCTGCATATAAAAAGGCATAAGGTGATCCCTATTGCAACTCTGTTGTAATAGGTAGACTGAAAAATAGCTATGTGTTCCCACGCCCATACCATCAGGAGTGTGGTACCATAGCTCATAGACTATGCCTCTCTATAGGAAATATCATGCAAATGGAAGTACAACATGGCTAACAAACAATGGCCCCAGGCATATACTACCTATCTCTCAAGCATGCCTACAAGCATCTCCCCCCATCCTACTGGAAATCCATGACCTCGAAGGTTAGGAAGAACTACCCCTCCAATCAATGTACACAATAAACAATCTAACCTACCATATCTCTCCGCTAACACATGCCATATAATCTCATAGTGGTCAATCCTCAACTGTCTAATGTCATCATGGGGATAGTATCTGCACATCTCCGCAAATCCCCTCTACGTATCATACATCACTCTGGCTCCTCTAATCGGTAGCCTCAATATCCTATACACATCCTCTAATGTAACCTTCGCCTCACCTATTGGCAGATGAAATGACAATGTCTCTGAATTCCATTGCTCACACAAAGCCATCAACAATCCTTGATTTTCCTGAATAGTGGGCATGAATGTCTCATGATGCAAACCCAAGTGCCACAGAAACTGTTTCTCCCTGCTCCACAAACTATCACGAAAGCCGAAATTCAATGGTCTCGACTCTTTGGTATATATAGGATCCAATAAAACCTGCAATGGCATTATGCATGCCTGATGTAAGAATCAATATATCCTAGTCCAAGGTTCCAAAATTCTCTGCCAGTCAAATACATCATTTTATTTTCAAATGCATTGCAAAATATCACATGCGTCATTTAAATTTTCAAATGCATCTCAAATTTTCATATGTGTCAATCTAAAATGCAAATGTGTATATATACAGTCACGCCTAATCAACATACTATCAAAAAATAATGTGTCTAAAAAAATCATATGTGTTGCAGATAACTATATGTGCTACAGTTAAATGCAAATGTGATAGAGAAGAATAAATGCGTTGAAATTAAAAACATATGCATATATATTTTGAAAACCCTACGCTAAGATAAAACATAAATTAACAAATGTGTAATTCCGCATACAGATGCATCAATTATGCATGCATATGCAGTTTCTAAAAAAGTGACAAACTACAAAAACATGTAATAAATGCATTAAAAGGAGTGCAAATGAAAATTTCAAGAGCCGGTTTTGGAAAACATACCGGGGGGCCTGCGTCTGCAGGTCACTTGAACGTCTGGATGTGATAGGTGTGATGATGCAAGTATGGAACTGGAGACATTGTCGCTAAAATTCCAAAGTAAAAATTTCAATTTTCTAATCTAGGAGGGTGAAAATGAATTGGATTTTCACCCCTTTTCTATTTATACCTAGGATTTTTGGTGGCATTTCCTCCAACCTTGTCTATTGGCCACATAAACCTCCAACTTCTATTGACCCATACACATACCAAACACCTCAAAACTCATTTATGTCAACTCCACTGCATTTCTGGCTATCAAATTGACTAATCGAGACTATTTCCAAATTTTTTTGGAATTTTTTGAAAATTTTTCAATTTTCTTGAGGGGGCATACCTTCACCTATTTTACACTGGGGCATGATTGGGGCATGTTTTTGATTGATTTTCTTTGACACAACGCTAAAATGACATTGTATCAAAGAGGGCCAAAATGTAGACACTGAAATCTGGTCTAAGCCTACGACTTCAATTTCTTCATAATTCGTATTTTCATGGTTGTGATTAAATAATGTTAATTATTTAATTACTTTCTAAAGTCCTTATTCATCTATTAATTAAATAACTTTTAATTATTTAATTAATTCACTTTAACATTTATTCATCTATTAATTAAATAAACTTAATTATTTAATTAATTCACATTATTTTTATTCTATCCTGATTAATTAAATAAACGTCCTTTATTTAATTACATCACTAATTAACTTTATTCTCTTTCTTAAATTAAATAAATTCTTATTTAATTTATCTTTATTGTATTTTCAATTATAATTAAATAAATACTTTAATTATTTAATTATTCATTTAACCTTTTCTTCACTCAATTAAATAAATCTTATTTATTTAATTAATCCCTAAATGTCGAATCTTGAATTGAATAATCATTTAATTCATAAAAGTCTATTTTTAACACATTCCTCTATATTTAGATAAATGTTTAAGTTATCTAAGTATTCATTCCCACTTGACTCGAGATCTATTTAAATCAGTTAGTTATCTCCTGATTCAATGACTAATTGTCTTTCATGAATTAACTCTCTGTATTAATCGATCAATTATCTTGTTTTAATTCTTTTGCATGCACACATTTATTAATTAAATAACTTTATTTAATTAATTTAATTCATGTGTGCATTCGAACAGTTTCTATTAATCTATCTTTATCCTTTTCATGCAATCTTTATTCTTCTAATTTTTTAATACTTTCAACTAGAGATTAAATCATTATTTAATCTTGATCTCCACCTTTCAACTTGTTATCACTCATGTGAGTACTAACAATTATCATAATGCATGTCAAATCCTTTAATCTGGATCATCTGTTTATCTTTTAATCTTAGCCTGTCATTCGAATCATTAATTTTCTATAAATTGATCTGTCTTTCATCATTTTACTCCCAAAATTGTATGAATTTTGGAGCACTTACTTGTTAATCTTCGATATTTTTCTATAATCACATACATCAAGGCTATACTTGCACACTTACTAAAAATCTGAGGGAAAGAATACCAACACAGTGAAATGGAGGACAATAGAGGTTATCCATGGAGTTACATCAATCTTTGGTGAGATTGTTTTATGTTTTAGCTATTTCCTTTGTTATTTGTTGTTTGACTTTAGATTGCATTAGAGCTTAATTTCCATTGTCTATTGCTTTTAATCTTTCCTATTTTCATGATGTTACATTGTCCTCCTGAATCTAGTCAAATGTGAGACTTTTATTTCCAATAAATCTCTTCCCACAATTCCCATTTCGCAAGATCCTTCAACACTTCAACTTCATATTTGAGATATCCCTTGGTAATCCTAGGATCTCTATTATGCCTAGTGATGATACGCGATCAATTTTGGGCTTCTGATTTAGCCAAGAAAATAATCCCAAAAAAGTGCTTATTCCACATCTTAAGTTGATACTTCACAAACTGTAGCCTCTTAATGAAGTAATTTATTGTTATTCCATGAAATAGCATACCATTACTCCACCAATCCACCATAATATCCTAAAACAAAGACTCACACAACCACATCAATTGGAATTTAAAAGAAAGGCTCTTAGTGGCACCAAACTCATTTGCTGATAATTTGATAGGTCAGTGATTAGATCCCCTCCACTCCAAAATCTCAAAACTAGTTACCCAATTGTTGCCAAGCCAAAAATAAGAAACTAAAAACCCATCCAATCTCTCAAAGATAGAATCTTCACTACATCTCATGTTACTCCTGGTATATACTCTATTGTCTTGCTTTATGTCAATCAAAGTCAAGAAGAGAATATTATCCTTAAATATCAAAGACAATGGCTCTAGTCTATCAACTCCCCCCCTCTTTTCCTTGAAGATGGTAATAGCATTAAAATCCCCAACCAAGGTCCAAGGATAAAATGGATATATAGACCACACATACCGAATGTGAGTCTAGAGATGGGATTTACTAGAGTAATCAATTGAGGCATAAACATTGGTGAGTAAGAAAACTTTTCTAGACACAAAACTAGAGGAAACCATTGACATAGAATGTCATATATAAATCCACCAAAGAGGAAACATATTACATGGATCCCAAAAATAGAAAACACCTCCAATACTGCCTTGAGCACCAATGCATTGACATTGACCCCTCCACCATAATTTTGAGGCAATGTTGATCATTCCTTCAAAAAACAACTTAGACTACTGAATAAACACAACATTTGGAGAATGTACTCTAATCAACTCCTGAATAACCTTCTATCTAGGGATGTTGTTTAAACCCATTGCATTCTAGGAAAGGACAATCATCTCTGAGGGTTAGAAAATTGGGAATCAATAGTTTTAACTGATCCTGACTTTACCAAATTTTCTCCCATTAATTTTATTTTATCCTAATCTTCTTTCATCCCACCTTGGGAGGATTATTTGGGTTTTCCCTTTTTAATGATATTTTTGTAGCTATAAAGAGGGTAGGGCTTTACTGTCTTTGCTTAGAACCAAAAGCTCCAATTTTCATGGTTGAGCAGTAACATCGAAAGCCAATACCTCTATCAATTCATTTCTCTCAAAAGGATCCAACACATAGGAAGCCTCGTGAATCTGGTCTATGTCCATATGTAAAGCTATGAGGCCAACCTATAGATATTTCTAATTAGCAATCTCCCTAGAACCAGATGCTAATCCCCTAACTTTCCCAACCCAAAGAGAAACTCATCTAGAGACACCTCTTGCTAATCCAAGTCTTCCAGAGCCTCAAATTGGTTATAGGTCCCCTCTCCTTGTTTATCCTTGAGGGTTCTCTCATGTCATCTTCCCTTATTATGGGGCTTAACTAAAACAAAACCATCCTTATCTACATCTCCCTCTTACATAGGGGCTTTCCCTTTGTTCAACATTTGCACTGATTGAGAAGGCACATTGGCTAAAACCCCATTGGACAAAACTCTTGTATGGTTAAATTTAGGAAATTTCCCCTACAAATGCTCGTACTCATGGTAGATCCAACATCAAAATGGGATAGGTTCATAGTCAAGTTGTTGAATCCATGATGTGGGTCAAAGATAAATTTCCAAAGAATCCAATTTGAGGGTTATTTAAATCAATTCAATATAAATACGAGCATAGGAAATTACCTTCTTATCTAGTGTCTATTGCGATGGACCTATCGGCTTGCCCAACAACAAAGTAATCATGTGTAAACTATCATTCCTCCAGAACTCTAATGGAATCCATGAGAGTCACACCCATACTAGAACCATTGATGGAAGCTCCTTCAGTGGATTAAAGCTACCATGCCATGACATAATGAAAAAACCCACCTAGTTGTAAAAATAAGGGTCCCCTTCATAAGCCTTATTACAATCTACTAGGTAGGAGAACACCACCATTAAATAGTTATTAGTTGCTAGCATCACATCCATATCACCCTTAGGGTTCCAAGTTCTTTGATCCCATGAATCCAAGAAGGGGAGAGAGACCCTGATCTCAATAAACTTGTTGTCACGTCTCAAACTATGATGTTGTTTGCTTTTGCTTTATGTGGATTTGATATATGACTGAATGTGTGTGGTAGAGTAAAAAAAAAAAAAATATGGTGTTTTCAGAGATGAAATATGAAAATGTTTGTTTTAATTTTGAAAAGTTGAAATGTATTGAATATGGTTTAATTTGAAAGTGAAGCAAAATAGAGTAGTGTTATTTGGATTAATGCATTATATTGCTTTGATTTGAATTTTACCTAGATACTTAGAATCTATTAATGGGTGTTTGAGTGTACTTGATTTGTAGGTTGTCGAAGACCAAGGGTATGGTTAAGGCAGAGGAGGTTAGCTTCTTGGCAGGGTCAAGCAAGAACGATTCTCTCGCACACACACAAGCACTTAGTGTCATGTAGATGCATTTAACATTTAGTTTAGATGATTGTTTTATTGATTGTATTTTAAAATGGTTAATTAAATTAATTAGTAGTGAAATAAAAGTACAATGAAACAAAAAGGAATTAATTATAATTTAATTATAGATTTTATTTTTACAAATAAATGATAATGATTTGTTATTTTGAATAATTATTTTATTTGCAACTGAATGATATTTCTTTAATATCTATTTTGAATGAATATTTAATTTACAAAAAAAATGGAATTCTTTATTATTTACTGAGGGTAAATATTATGCATGAAAAAATAAATATTATTTTTAATTTCAAGATTAGGTTATGGAAAATTCAGGAGAAATCTTTAAAAGAAGGAAAATCATTAACGGAAACACAATATGGTTTCTTGAACTTAATCTTTCTCTGCAAGAACAATAACTGAAAAAGAATGGGTGTCGGGTAAAGTTTTTAGAAGTATAGAAAATTAAAACAGTGGCAAGGAGAGAGGGGAATACAGGAAAAACAAGAAGAGGAAAAACCTTCAGAAAGTGATTTCCAGAAGATCCAGAACAAAAAAAGAGGAAGCAAGAAGAGGATATTCAACTTCAGAGCGATTTCTAGGTTTTTTAAATCCTTTCCAATGTATTTCAATTACAAATTGTGTGAAAAATTGATTGTATTGTGAAAAGATTGAATTTCTTTTGGAACCCATTTGTGCATAATCACTGTATTTGAGTGCTTGTTGTATGAAATTCATTATCACAGTTGTACAATCTATATGTTCTTTCGTATTCATTAATCTATATATATATATTGTTGCAACTCCTTGTATTGAATATTTATTGTACTGGATGGAGGTTCCAACTTGTTCTTTTAATTAAAATATTGTTCCAAACTTTTATGATATTATATATTTAAATATATATATACATACCATACTATGTATATTTATATATATATACCTAAATATATAATACTCATAGTTAATATTTGAACGAAATCTATTTTTAAACGTCATATTTTTCTTTATTTTGGATGGCAATCTAAAAGATAAAACATATCGAAGGCTTTCATAGTCGTGCCCCACCATTGGGGAGAGTTGCGCTATGGAGGCAACGTCCTCCCCAATGGGAAGCCGACAACCTTAAGACTTATCCTTGCTTCAATGAAACTTTGAATTTGTGCTAAATGAAACTCGTTTTATGGTCGTTGTAGGCACTCTTATTTGGTGATATTGTGCATATATATACACACACACAGATATATAAAGATATATATATACATGCCAAAAAAATTATATATATATATATTGAATTCTAATCCTACAGTATAATAATCTGAGTTAAAACATATATACATTCTGAAACCATACTTTATTTTTTTATAAAGATAGTTTTTTTAATATGCATATATATATATATATGTGTGTGTGTGTGTGTGTGTGTGTGTGTGTGTGTGTGTGTGTGTGTGTGTGTGTGTGTATTTATATTATTTGAGAATGAACATGACAAATTTTTTGGGATGAATAAATATTAAAATTTGTTTTAGAGTGATGTAGTTTGGTTTTAATTGATAGATTGTTGAATATAAACATACACATATTCGTGAATAGGCAAATTTTACTTTTAAAATGTAATTATAATACTAATTTGAAAGAATTTCCTTCGATTATGTATAAATCTGTAATTTTAGTTTAAACCATTAAAAATTAGAAATGAGTTGTTGGATTCTTTGTGAGCAAATATAAAGGGTTCATATGTGCATATAATTGCTTTTATCCATTGGAGTGTAGTAGATTGATTACAATGAGTTCATTGCAAAATGTAAAATCAGTTATGAAATGAATCTTTTATGAGTTATTTTTCTTATGTAAATCAATTGGAGAACTAGGAAATATAATGTATTTTTCTGAAAGAATGCTTGAATGTGTAAATGTTTGAATTGTATGCAATTTATGTGAAATTGTGCATTATTTACTTTCTTTAGAAACTTTCAGGACATGATGTCGAATGTGGGCACACAGAGATGGTAGTTTAGCCTTTTCATAAGCTACCATTTATGTTTTAATGCTTGGCAAAGCTAATGTACCATTGAAATAGATGGATAAAAGCCTAGAATTTTTATATATGTCTCTGCCACATCCTATATGCAAAAAATATGTTGTTCTAGTATAGGAATGCATATAGGCATTAGGCATGCATCGAGAGCTCCCTCCTACTTTATTGTTCCAGGTTGCTAGGCTCCTTGTGCAGGGTCGAGGATTTTTTTGAGTTAGGAAGAAACCCGAGGAAGTCATGTACTTCATGATTGGGCGGAAAATGTTAGAACCAAGATCAGATTTGCAAACTGAAAATACCTTCCATAGAAGAGAAAATCAAAAAAAGCAGAGAGGTTGTAAAAAGATGTGCAACATAATATTATTCAAGAATTCAATAATTACAAGATAATGATTTTCTTTATAAAAGCAAAGATGCACAACCCCAATCTTATCTTGAGCAACAAGATAGCTCGATAAGATAAAGATAAGATCCTAAAACTTAGGAATTAAATATGCCTAAGTAAACTTATGCAAATGTGTAATTAAATATTAATTACACCAACACCCCCCCATAAATGCAACTTAGGGAGAAGCAAAATTATTATGCAAAGATGAGGGCCGGCAACAAGGCCTGATCAGGTACTCATGTACAAATGCAATGAATGAGGTAGAGAAGGAAAACCCAGTGGGACAAAACCCCCCTACAATGAGATGACTGCTGCAAAGAAGCACTAGAAGAACATTGTGGAGTAACACTGGAACCTGATTCTGGAAAGCAAGGAAAGATACTTCTGTTTACTACTGAAACTAGATGAGAGTCACTGATTGACTCAAGGAATCATGATAGAGCAATAGTAGACTCGATGCCACGGAACACTAGAAAACTCACAAACTGGAACAACCCTGGAATCTGTGAAGCAATAGGAGATGAGATGATGACATAATCTGGAAGCCGTGTATCTCAATGTCGATGCCAAACTATGACTAAAACTCTTCCATGGGAAGGAGTACCATGAAGACTCTGGAACATTAACTATAAAAACATGCCCCTCAAACTGAGATGGATCCAATGTAGATCATTAACCATAGGCTCTCAATCTAAAGTGTGAACCGGATGTGAATCTGATATGTGTCAAGCAAGAGCAAAAATGTGGCCAAAAGAACAAGGAGACCAGATAACCCATGCGAGTTTCCAACAAATCAAAATGAAATATGGAGATCAAAGTGCATGCACACTCTAATTGGATTTATTATGCAAGAAACCCCCTTGAATGGAACTTTATCATAGTTATTTATTACAATAACCCGACGATTGTAAAAGGAGAGAATACAAACATGCATAAATAGAAAAATAAAATAGACCTCATATCTGTGTAGAGGATTGAATCAGCTTTCCAATGCCGCAAGAATGACGAAAAACGGATCACCGAGTCAAAAGATATGCCCTTCGAAGTGAAAACAGTAACATCTGAGTTCAAAGGCCTGAAAAATAAATTTGGAGCAAGATCTGGTAAAAAATTTTACACCACTGGATCGGCTTCAGAATTAGCTTTCCAACGGTATCTCGTTTGCAAAAAACGGAGATCGTATGCAAAAACTACACCCAATTTCGTGAACACTGCTCCAGAATGAGGAAAACACAGTGCTGGATTAAATTTGACAATCATACAGCCATCGCAGCAAAATCTGGGCCTAAATTTGACAGCCAAATGGCCGTCGGCGGATTTCTTCAAATGGACTTATGTTAGAAAAAATTGTTTTTTTATAAAAACAATAAAAAAAAATTACAAATTATATTTTTTTGTTAAAAAAAATATTAAAAAAACATTGATTTTTTTAAAAAAATCATAAAAAATTGCACGACCATGGGAAGGTACGTAGGTACTGACCTGCGCAGGTCTACGCAGGTCAGTACCTGCATAGTACCCTATGCAGGTTACCTTCCAGTGCGTCTTTTTTTTAAAAAACACTCTTTTAAAAAATAAAAAACTACAATTCTTTTAAATTTTTCTTAAAACTTTTTGAATGATTTTTTTTTAAAATTTTGTAGAAAAAAATGAAATGATTTTTTTTTTTTGTTTTTTTTTCAAAAAATCACTTCGAACTGCGTGCAGACGACGAACAGGGTCGTACAGATAAAATTTTTTGCCTCACGAATAGCCGACGCCAAATATAGGCAAGTTTACAGTCAATCTTTAGGTTTTTGGCTGCTTCGGACATGATGGTGACCTCCGTTGTGCCCAAACTGCTCCGAAAATTTGGCTACCTTTTGAACTTGCAAAAAACTCCGAACTTGAAACCCTCACAAATCTGGCAAACAATGACCAAAATCTGCAAAATAAAAGCCAATCTTGACTTTTTCCAGTGCTCTGAATCCAATGGTGAAGCCTGATTTGATCCAAAAATGGCGCATAGATGAACTCAAGGCATGATATCCTCGAGGAATCCCAAACAAACCCTGCAATGATTTTCTCAAAAATCTGAGAAGGGGTTGCAAATCAAGGCTTTGATACCATGTTAGAAACCAAGATCAGATTTGCAAACCGAAAAGACCTTCCACAGAAGAGAAAATCAGAAAAAGCAGAGAGGTTGCAAAAAGATGTGCAACATAATATTATTAGAAAATTCAATAATTACAAGATAATGATTTGCTTTATAAAAGCAGAGATGCATAACCCTAATCTTATCTTGAGCAACAAGATAGCTCGATAAGATAAAGATAAGATCCTAAAACTTAGGAATTAAATATGCCTAAGTAAACTTATGCAAATGTGTAATTAAATATTAATTACACCAACAGAAAAGGCACCTTAACCACACTCTTGGCCTTAGCTTGCAAGAAGATCGGTGGTGTCAAGGCGATTGAGGATCAAAGAATCTCTATGCTATGGATGTACTCTTTGTATTACTTGTATGGCTTACATAGCCCATTTGTTAAATGTAACTTTACTTCATAGATGTAATGATGTAACATTGAAATAGATGTATTGATGAAAGCTTATTGATGTAACCATGAAATAGATGTGATGTATGCCATCTTAATGTATGTAATGAAATTCATTATTGGACATGCTTTTGAGCTCTTATGGATAGTTAATGTTATATACATGATTTACTTTTTACCTTACTTGGAATGTGCATTGTACTTGGAAATACTTTGTGGTTTGTATGTGAGTTTCTTTTTGAGCTTTACATTTGTAAATTAAGGCATGATTTGATAGATAGCTAATATCTTCCACAAATAAGTACAATTGAATCGATAATACCGGACGGGATTAAATCCTCTCAAGGAATCCATCCACTTTTGGAATCTAGGGACCCCCCTTCTTAGAAGATTTCTCTCCATTCAAGGCAATGTTAAAAAAGTTAACCTCTTTGGCATGACCAATTAGTGGAGAAGCGAACCCCATCACCACATCACAAAAACACAAATTCTCAATTATCTCCCAACCTATTGTTTGACCCCATGAAAAAAAGAAAGAAATTAGGGGAAACGCCTTGTAGCTCCTCTTGAAGAACCAACACGCCATACACCCCCACCCGGCCAAGAAAACAACTTAACATTCCTTTTATTGATTTGGATATAATGTTGAACAATAGTTTTGTGTGTGACTTACATGTACCCAATGATGACATTGAACTGGATGGAGAAACACATGATGAGGAACAAGAATCACATTATGACAAAAAAGCATTCTGAATGGATGAAATTATGACACAAGAGCTTTATAAACCCTCTCTCATTTTTCTTTCATCTTTTATTATTTTAATTGTAATAAAAATAAAGACCATGATTTTACCTACCCTCAAAATTAATATTGATCTACAAATGAATAAACAAATTTTCATCAAAGTTAAGTATTCTAAGGATGTTTTAATTAAACTTTTTAGTTCCTTTGATTATGGGGATTCATATAATAAAATATGCTTGTGGATTTGACATGAGGAAGGTGAGCTTCACAAGTTTTGAGTTTTTCTTAAATCATATAGAGTATGAACCTAGGAAGTTCAAACTCTTAATTTTTTAGTATAAAGACAAACCTATAGTGTTTAAGATTATAATAATAAAACTTTTAATGATAAAAAGTGTAAAAAATATAAGAATAGGGGATTTCCTACTCATATTCCTAAACTCTCAAGTTTGCAAATATTAGATAGGGTAGGAAATTTTGGTTTGTTTTTTGTTTTTTTTGTGACTTTTTATTTTGTTTATTTTGATTTTTGTTAGAAGTACGAGGTTTTAGCTAGTAGCTAGTAGCTAATTTTGAACCCTCACTTATTGTCAATTTTATTTTAAGGTTCTATTTATCATTAATTGGCATGATCAAAATGACTTTTATATTGATCTAAGTGCACTTTTTTGATGTCTTTGTTAACAATCTTTTCCTTTTTCTTTCTTCATGCTTTAAATAGTAGGTATAGTCTTAATTAATATTTCATTTCAATATGTAGATTTTTTTATGCTAAAGGAAGTGCAAGCCTTTTGAAGATGTATATTGTAATTTTCATCTATCACTTCTTACATTTTAAATATTCTTAAACCTATTTGGTAAGGCAACTACAATCAAGATATCAAGTCCAAAAGATCAATTACTTTAGAATAATTAGTTACCAAAGTGGACTCAAATTGAGTGGTGAAATTGAATGCCTATGGGACGAGGAAAATAAAAATCTCATTCATTATGGATGACTTGAGTATCTCCATCAAGTCTATAGACACCTAGTTGGAACTGAATCTACACATAGAATGGAACCAGATGTATCTTTGTCAAGGTTATAGATACCTAGTTGACAATGGAGCTATGCCCAAGTAGTCAAATAAAGGTAATTCCAAAAGAAATGCACCATCATATCAAAATGAGACCTTTACTTGCATAAATGCCAATAAATGTTAAAACCTTAATATCTAAAGTTTTCTTAGTTAAGTATGTAGGTGAAAAAAAGTAATGAATCATGCCCACACCCTTGGATAAAAATGTGCAGTTATCATTATAAAAATTGGTTCACTTAGCTTTGGTATGAATGCCTTTTTATGCCTTGGATACGTTGATTTTGAAAACTATTTGACAACTAATGTCCCCATCATGAATTCACTACGATCTAATTTATTTGGATAATATTTTCAAAGAAAAATAATGATCAATATTAGAACTCAATATGATCTTGGCTATCAATGAGGTGTTATGTGTCAAATTTTTACTTTTGCATTTTTTTGGACCCTTAACTACATGCCCTTATTTTTTCTAAATTAGGGACCCTTCTTTTGATGAATCATGTTGATGGTATTCCCTCTATTGTTGGTCATGTGAGATTAATCATTGCAAAATGGCTTTTAATTGCTTGTTGCATCATATATTTTGTCATACTTTGTCATTGCATCATTGTCATGATGTCACATTTTGTCACTTGTCACATTTGTGATTACGTCACAACTTTCCTCTTACATGTGAATGCATCTTCATGTTGTGTCTCATGTTGCATAATAGTTTTTATGTGGTAATTGGTTACATCTTGTGTTGCAATAGAAATTCAAATTTTGAATATTAAAATATTTCAACTTAATTACTTTAAATTTAAATTTTTAACATTTTTATCAATTTTAAAGTTTAAATTTGAAGAAAAAAATCATATTTAAATTTGGGATGAGTTTTCTACAGTCAATTTGTTCCTCTCCCTGATGATGGATTGTCGAGTGTGATCCGAAACGTCGACACAAAAACATACATAATTGAATCTAGAAGCTTGCAAAAACATATTTAAATTTTTCAATTTTAATATTTAATTAATTTAAAATTAAATTTTCTCTAAATCAAAATTAAAATTTAACATTAAATCATTACTTTTTGATATTTAAATTTTAAATGTTAAAAAAAGTAATATTCTAATAGTTGTTGTAGATTCAAATTACAAATGAGATGAAAAAATTATGAAAATATAAGTTAATATCTGATTTGCAAGATTCAAAACAAATCTAAAATGCCAAATTACATATCATCAATTTTTAAAATGAAAATTATCTTTCAAATCTCAAAAGTTTTGAAAGTATAGAAAAATCGCATTACTTTCCAAAAATTTCAAACTATAGAAAAATCTGAATTTCATGGAAGAAGTTGAAACATTAAAAGTATTTAGCAAATATGAATGGCATCCTCCACGTGGTTGTAAATGGGTATGGGCATCCATCAAAGCATTTTTTAATTAATCAAATAAATCAATTCTTCTTAGTTAGAAGATAATTAATGTTTCTATTAATCCATAATTAATTAAATTATATTATTATTTTTAATTAATCAAATTATTTATTTGATTAATTATTTTCTATTGGCGCATTTAATTAACCACTTTATTCTTCAAAAGTTAATTAAATAATTCATTTTAATTTAACCTTACATTTATTCCCACTAAGTTAAATAAATATGTAATTAATTAACTTAACTCATGTTCTAATTCTCATAAGCATTTCTTCCAATTTTTAAATCCTCCCACTTCCTCAAATTTATAGACATGTGACATGTGTCCTACAATCCCTCTTAAAGATTTGCATGCAGATGTCATTTTCCATCTCCAATTCATCATTTGACCTCCTCTTCTATTAGATGCTCACGCATGTGTGAGATCCTCTTCCCCATGAAGCCACCCTACACTTTCCATTTCTTCCTATTTGTCACAAGGCTAAGCCCTCACTATATTTTTCAATCCCAACCATCTGTGTCACAAGAAAATCTCAACCCTCCATTCATCCTTCAAAAATCTATAAAAAGAGGTGTAAGAGCAAGGTGTGCTCACACATGTGTGAGCACACATTGGGAAGAACATGAAAGAGACATGTTTAAGAGGTAGGATGATTAGGGAAAATGACATGTGTAAGGGTAGGGTGGCTTCACATGTGTGAGAGACATTCTCACACGTGTGAGCAAGGGGTAGGATAGGTAGGTTAGGACACTTGTCACATGGTGACAATTTTAGATCTTGATCCATGTAGATGGATTCAAGGATTAGGATTGAATGAACAAGAATTGATGGTGAGGTGGAATTAAATAATAAGAAAATGATAATGAAGATTAATTAGCCTAAATTAATTAATTAAGTAGGTATTAATTTATTTATTTAGTTGGAAATTCTGGGGGCCAAGGTTATATTTAATTAAATAAATATAAATGAAATAAGGATGGATTAAATAAGTCAATAAATATTATTTATTTAATTAACAGATAGAATGAGGTAAATTCAAGTGTGATCGGGTATGGACATATTTAAATGTCTACATTTTTCCCCTCTTTGATATAGCATCACAAATATAAGGAGTGGCGTTGTATCAAAGAAGAAAAAAATATAGTGGATAGAAAGGGATGAGGACTAGTGGAATGATGCACTGATCACTAGTAAGATGAGGAAGGATGACGAGGAGGTTGGGGTATGCCCCCTCGAGAGGAGAAGTAGGTTCAAAAAACACAGGTGTGCTCTTAGAATGGAGAAGAGGACTAGAGGATGATAGATAACAAGAGGATGAAATTGAGATAAATAGATAAAAAGAAATTATGGATAAGAATCATGTTGCAGTGGTATAAGCAACTTAGATTTGATATTGTACTTCACGTTATGTACCAAGGTATAAGGAACCATGGTGACAATATGCCAAGTATGTGATCAAAAAGGTCAAGTGCAAACATATATGCCTTATAACACCATGGTATGGAAGTGTAGACACCTAAAATTGTCTAAACATGTCACACACTCATATTTGCGTAATTAACATCATTTTCCTCATTATCACTTAATTCCTCAATTTTGATTAAATAATTTTTAATTATTTGATTAAATCTCTAATTTCCTCTATTAATTGAATAATTGATTTTATTTGATTAATTCACCAAAATTCACCTTGATTAAATAATTTTAGATTATTTAATTAAATTCAATTTATATCTTCCCATATTTATTAAATAATATTCTAATTATTTAATTAAATATTAAATTTCTCTCTCACACATGATTAAATAATCTTTAATTATTTAATTAAATCTTGATATTTCCTCTCACCTTACAATTAAATAATTTCTTTAATTATTTAATTAATAATTTTCCTCCAATTTGCATATGGCATATTCCATTTTCAAAATATCGTCCCCCCAAAATATCTTTAACCAATTTCCTTAAAATTAGGGATCTTTTGAGCTCTCATTAATCCTCCACCCTTGATCTCCCTGATTCACTCTTAGTCGTCGATCTTCATCTTCATCAAAATCGTTTACAATTCTCATAAGGAATTCATGACCTTTTTGAGAGAAATTTGAACATTTGACCATCATAATTGTGAGTCAAGATCATTAATCCAACCTTTTACAACATGGGTTATGCATAATAGAGAAATCCATATATCAATAGAGCATAATCCAACAACAAGATTATAGGTTTGTAATGTTTTACATCCTTTGAATTGAATTATCAATTTATTTTGTCATCTTTCAAGCATTACTTTCTAATTTTATTGAGTATGGGTGTAATTGATCTTTCTTTCTTGAGTTTTTAGTGTTTACTAACCCTAAATGCTTTGATTATTCTTTCTAACCATTATGCCATTATTCCCCTACAATATTTTGGCACGTTTGGGGGGACCCACATCCCTGAATTGATGTCTTTTTGAGCTTTTATTGACTTACAAGTTACAAAGACGCTTTTGCAACAAAGTGACACTTCTAGTTCCCTCATAGTGACACTTTTGACATGTTTTGACACTTTTTTCAAAGGATAGCGACACTTTTGTTATATTTTGACACTTTTGTCTATGTTTTATGTGCAAGTTACAATGATGCTTCTATTGCGACACGTCACTTCTATTATGACTCAATGCTTTTACCAATTTAGAATGATGCATATGTGGTAATTTGATGGTTTTGTTTGAAATACAATGATGCTTCTATTTTTTTTTTTAACATCATTTATTTTTGTACTTTCAATATTATCTAACCCTAACGTGTGTGTGGTTCTTTGACCTTTTTGGACTAATACATTTGTGTAGCTTATTCCAAATGTTGGGAGAATACAAAGATTAGGAAACTACTAACAAGTTTTCTTGTAGGGTTTTCTTTTTTCTCACATTTCAATTTGGTGCTTGAAATTGAACCCACAACTATCACATTTCAATTTGGTGCTTAAAATTGAACCTACAAATTTCATATTTAAATTTGGTGCTTAAAATTGAACCCACAACTATCACATTTCAATTTGGTGCTTAAAATTGAACCTACAAATTTCATATTTCAATTTGGTGCTTAAAATTGAACCCATAACTATCACATTTTAATTTGGTGCCCTAAAATTGAGCCTACAAATTTCATATTTGAATTTTGGTGCATTAAATTAAACAAGATAACTTTCATATTTGAATTTAGTGCATTAAAAAGAACTTGTTTGTTGTGTCTAGTAGGCTAGTGGTGTTTATGCTCCTTCCTTGCGCTATGATGATCTTGGAGATCAAAAATACCATTATTTTGCAATTTGTTATGTACACATGAGATGTGATTGTCTATGTATGTTCTTCCCTCTTAACTCCAAAGAATGATCTTAGGAATCAAAAGTAGCATCATTACCATTTAATTCAAGTAGGAGGCCTGCTTGGGGATTTCATCACCTCAAGGTCAACCTCAACCAAATTTTTGGATGGGGTATATAAAGGGGGGATAACGAAAGCTATAGCCCAAGGTGTGGCCGGTGTCCTTCAATCCAAGCCTCATGACCCTCGGTCTGCCAAGACATGTATAGGTGATGAGAAAAGGGGAGATCCCCCAGGCATCCACAAATGGGCTTATTGTTCATTGATCCCCCACTATGAACCTTTTTTATTAGTAGCCTTTAAGACTTTCAACCATTAGCTTGGGATAATGCAACATACAATATCATGCATGAAGTAACTCATCATGTATTTCCCCTTATTGAGGTGATTGATATTCCTTGATTAGGACCTTGTCCTTTTTAAGGTGAGAGGTGCAAAGGTAGTACATGAACTTTGTATACTCTAGTCACCCATTCATTGTGGAGGTATTTTCTCTAGTAGATGGGCTTATCCTAAGTTAATACACATGTTCTACTACTAGCTAGGTTGTATATTTTTTATGTGTATTCATTGTTCAAATGCTTGCGAGACTAATTAGAGAGCTCTTGTTAAAGAAGGCTCATAAAATTAACCTCAAAAAAAACCTTGGAGTCAATATTTCATGTTATTCTTTGTTGTATTTTATCACTTTCTAGATCAGACAAACTAAAATCAATCTTTAAAGAATTTAAAACTTTCAAAGTTCTCTAGATGAATTTAGGTTCAACTTGTAAAACTTTGTCTTTGAGTCATAGTGACACATTTGACTTTCATCTTGTAGCGCTTCTATAGTTTACACTATTTTTATTTGCATCTCAATGCATTTGATTTTTCATATCAGTGCTTTTGACTTGAAAAATTGATTCTTTTGTGAAACTCAACGCTTTTGTCTCACAAAAAACTCTTTGTCAGAAGCCCTGGAAACCACAAAATGACACATTTGATTGTCATACACTTGTGCTTTTGAAAACAACTCGATGCTTTTGAAAAATATAGTCGCTTTTTTTAGGGAAGTTCCACTCTTTTTTCCAATTAAATTGATGATTTTACAAGTGACGTGTTTTACTGTCAATCAAAACTTTCTAAAAATGCTAAAATCTCAAATTCCTAAATTTAACCAACAGTTAGTATAGGACAAGAGACTTGTTCAAAATAAAATTGTAGTTATCACCAACATCCAAAATAGAAACATAAAATGTTTTATCCTCATCCCATCTCATATGTTCACATTGGACTTGTTAGAATCACATCTTAGTATCTTTTTACAAAACATCAATGTCATCAAACCAATAAACAAATCATACAAAATAGAAACCAATATTTGACATATGTCTTTAGTTTAGATCTCATATCTTAGTTTCTAGTTTATCTCCTAGCTTGAAGAATAGACATCTTTCAAGTACCTAGTTAAATTACTGTCAATCTTTGTGAGCTAGCTTACTTAGTGGTCATTGTCTAATACTAAGTTTGTAAAACTCATTATCATCTTCTTTATCTTTGACTCATCAGTCTAGGTCAAGCAAGGATTATCACTTACACACATAAAAATAAATATCTAGTCCAAAACTTTGTCTCCTAGAGGTGTCATATATTCCATCCATCCAGTCAACATCAAGAGTTTGATCTAAGTCTACCTAGGCGTTTCTTTGAAAATCCTTTTTGAATCAAAACAAATTTCCAAAACCCATGACCCAAATCCATATATCATAGGACCATTACAATTTGTATGCCTACAACAAGGTCTCAACATAAGAAAAACATGGAATCCAATTCTAATAGTTATAGTGGACCTACACCCACAAGTGCTACTGAAATAACCATGGGAATGCTTGATGTCAAATTCAATCCTAGAGAGTAGAGTACTCCCCTAAAATAACCCCAAACATCTCAAGAAAAAAGAGTCATCATAGAATACATCACCCATGAAAACAAAGGGTTCATAGAATATACCCCTGAACAAATCTTAGAGATGACACAAGATTCATCTTTGGCTAGGGCACTTGATGCCTTATTAGTCATTGATCCTAATATATACTTGTTGAAACTTGTATAAGGAGGTGATAAAATACTCATTGATTTTGATGTTAATACACTTAGGGGACAAGCCTTTCGACATACAATACCATCTGTAAATCTTATCTATGAAAAAAAACCTTTGGTGCATCATGTCATACAACAAATGCCACAACCTCCACTACCACACACGTCAAATCAACCTACCATAACTCCATTTGACACATATTCGTTACCTTTTTCAAAATAATATGTAAATCTGTTATACCATGGACAACTCGTAGGTGGTCAAAAAAACCCAAACCCTACAAACAAAAATATCCTACCATTTTCAAATACAACTCCAAGCATATCAAATCCACAAAATCCTAACATAATCAATTATGAAAACAATCCACTCACAAAACCTACCCCTTCACATAACACACACCCAAATGTTCCTAAAATTTTACAACAATCACAATATCCAAAATATCAACCAACACCTCAACAACATCAACCTACACCTCGACAACACCGACCAACACCTCAACAACATCAACCTACACCTCAAAAACACCAACCAACACCTCAAAAACATCAACCACCACCTCAACAACATCAACAAACACCTCATCAATACCAACCTACACCTCAACAACATCAATGTGCACCTCAACAACATCAACCTACACCTCAACAACATCAAACAACATATCAACAACAATAATAACCTCAAACACCACAACAACATCTTCAACACCATCAATGTACATCTCCTAACAAATTCCACAAAAACAATATGCTTCCTATAAACCACAACTACCCACACAACAAAAACCTAAAACACCACAACAAAATCCCCAATATCAATAATACATCCATTACAAACCACAAGGTCCTCAACAACATAGCATATGACAACACCAATATGGTCCATATGATACAAATCCACCACAAACTAATTCTTAATATCAAACAAACCTACAATCCCAAAAAATCACCTATAACACATATGAATTGACATCTAATGTCCCTCCAAATCAAAACTTTACATACAATCCATCTACAATACCACAATAAAACACATATAACCTAACACCAAACAATCCCCCTTATAATTTGACATCAAAAATACATAGCTTAACACAAAAAAATCAATGATATACAAATGGGAACCACAAATAAATCTTATGCCCTTCAAAATCTATGTCCATACCCATTTGATAACCATAATAATGACACCATTCCCTCATAATTTTGAATTACCAAAATTTGACAAATACAAGGGACGTGGTGATCCAACAGAGCACATATGAGAATTTTATGTGGCTTTTCTAGAGGTGTTCTATAATGATACCTATCTCATGCGACTCTTTCCATGGAGTTTAGGTGGGCAAGATTGATCAAATGGTTCTCTCACCTCTCACTAGGTATTAGAACATTTCAAGAACTCATATACAAGTTTGTAGCACATTTCTCCTCTAACAATGAACATGAAATCACCTTAAACGACTTATACCTCATCAAGAAAAATCAAGGAGAAATGTTTGCCTCTTTTCTACAAATATGGAGACACAAATAAAGAAAATGTAAATGGCCTATTCCTAAGAAATAACAAGTCGAAATATTCATTCAAAATCTAAACACAAAAGTTGGGTTTTACTTACGCATACAATGTGCTAACACATTTGAAGAGCTAATAGAAAAAGGTCTCACAATTGAAAGAGATCGCATAACTAAAGTTCTAGTAAAGATATACAAGGACAACAAGACCAACCATCAACCTATAATGATAAACCACACCTAGGGCCAAGAATAAAAATGTTACTAATTATAGTGTGGTAGACACAAAGTTTGTACAAAATACACAAAATCAATCAAATAAACAAAAAAACATTCAAAACGCTAATCCTCCAAGAGGACCACCACCGCCAAGACCTAAAAATTCTCCTAGATGTAGATACACTCCCTTAGGGGAGCCTATTGAGATGATCTTAAACAAACTAGTTCAATCTAACCTTATTAAGCTTCTAGAGCTCAGACAATAAGAGGAACCATAGTTTAACTTGCATGGTAGAATGATAATGATCATTATGAATTTCATCGAACTAAGGGACACAAAACATCCAATTATATGTGGCTTAAGAATCTCATCGAAGACCTAATCAATCAAGGAAAAGTGAACATTGACCAAAAACTAGGAAATTTTGGAAACAATAATCTAGGTATATATAAGAATCCAATGCTTGACCATGGTAAAAGCAACAATTTTGATAAGTCAAAAATGTTTAACCAAGTTAACCATTCCTATGATAATGTCGTATAACATACACACTATGCAAACAACCATATCTCTTTTATTACTATTCATAAAAAAAATCTTAAGTGTGGAGTCATGACATGAAGAGGGAAAATCATTATCTAAGGAGCTCCTTTGCAAGCAAAACTTCTAACCAAAGTAAATCCAATTGATTATAGCTTGATTGACCATCTCAAGAAAACAACAACACAAATCTTCATCTTAGAACTTCTAAGGAACTCTCAGGTACACATAAGGAATTCTTAGACAAGACTCTCTTACAATCATTTGTACCTAATGATATCAATACAAAAAATTCCAAGCTATGTGTAGAGTCTAAGCTAATGTATTGTAAACTTGGTAAAATCTACTCAATTCATAGGTTGAACTAGCTAAACATCCACTCTACATTGCTTAAGACCACATTAAATTATCAACCCAAGGCTTGTAAGCTTATGATGGTGCAGCACTATATATGCCTTCATGGACTAAAAACTACCTAAACTATCCTACTTAAGTTATTCTAATTGCTAGAAATTCACAGAACTACAAAATAGTAAGAACATAAATCAGAACTAGTTGCTACGAGTTCCTACAAAAAAGACTGTAACTGAACTGCTACTAATGAATTAATATTGTATTAACTGAAAGCTTAATAAAAACTAATGACTCAACTGAACTATTCTCGGGAGTATTACTAATAACCATTACGTGCATATTCACAAGCATTCATTCATAATAAGCAAGAAATGAAGTTCCAAAATTAACTTGCATATGATTCATGAACAATGATAAACTAATAACAACTATTAAAATAAATAAATAACTGAAAGGTGAAGTGAAGAACAATACCTTAAGTGTCCTACTCAAGTAATTGTTCCCATTTTAATTGAACTCAATCTAACTAATAGATTCTACACATCCCATAAGATCAACTCCATTCATTTCATATTGTAAAAGATTACAGAAGATCTTTCCACAGATTGGACTCAATCATCTGGAATATTTTTCATGTCTTGAAATAAAAAATAATTGGTAACGTACAACTGATAAAATCAAATAACTATCCCACATATTCAACCAACAGTTATATACAAACTAAGGGAATCTTTATTGAAAGCAACAACCAATTGAAACCATTAACTCCATTCCCAGATAATAGAACATGGAATTAAGGTTTGAATTATTCAACCTATAATTGAAAAGGAAAGAGAAATCCTATCGGAACTAGAACTCTATCAAAACAAAATTGTATGTAAACATACAATCCACTTGTCAAAATTCCATAGATAAAGGAGACCTCTTCTTCAGCATTTTATTAAACTAATCATAATAACGCACACCCAATCTTCATTAAGTGCCTCTAATCAATGATCACCATGTTCAGCTTAACCCAAAGCTTCCCCTCCTTCGGTGTTCGGTCAACTCTTTTGCTACAAGTTCACTCTGCAACTGTTGTGCTATGGTTTCTTTTGAGCTGCAAACAAGTTAATTCTTAAAAACATGTACACAAGGATAACTATCACAATTAACTCATAGCATTCCATCAACATTTCATGCATTCATTCATATAAACCATATAATACTATTATGTTATAATCATAATTTCATCATCATAATTAAGGTTTAAGTTTGCATAATGGATGTAAAAGGATAGCATAGTGTAGAAGCATTGTCTAGAGAATATGTTTAAATGTATATTAAAACATGTATAGAAACAACAGAAACTAAGCCATTTTCTAGACCTATCACTATGGTAGGCCATATCACATCTTCTCATCATCTCTTATTAACCGAAAAAGACCTTCCAACCCAAACATATCATACATCTCGAGTATTACAGCCATAAACACAAGATAAAGAGAGTCATGATAGAGGTGGTATAAGATTGAATACCTGCACTCTAAAGCTGGTCCAACATTTGGGATACTCTAAGGAAGCAATTGAAAGATATAAGGGTATAACTATCAAAGCATATGATGACAAGAAAAGGGATTTAAAGGGAACCATAAAGTTACCTATTCAATTTGGTCCCATAATAGCTGAAACATGTCAAGAATTGGACCTTGACTTTTCCTACAACATCCTCCTAGATCATCCATGGATACATGCCATGCATCCCATCCCATCCACATACCATCAATGTGTTAAATTTCCCTATAATGATATCAAGGTCATCATTCATGGTGACCCCGAACCCTTCTCCTATTGCAAAAGAATAAAATAAAAGTATCACAAGCTACTTCAAGTACCAAACAATGATGATTCTATACATTCATCTTCCTACATTGATCCATTAACACTTGCATCCTCTTCCACATTACATCAAACACCATCCAAAGTCAAGGTCCAAATACGAGATAATGGTTGTGGTGATTATAACCTTAAAAGGTCCTACTATTTAGAGAAGTTACCTCTTTCTCTGAAGACATATGGGAAACATCACCATATTGACAAAGCAACTAAGACAATCAAGTTCAAACCCATAATATTTTCAAAATGGGGTGAACTTAACACAAAATTCACAGATGAGGGAGATTTATCTAAATGGGTATATCAAGAAGAATAAGAAGAAGCTCCTCTTCTAGTTAATCAAAATAGAAAAGGGTTCCAAATGATCAAAAGAATGGGATTCATAGGTAATGGTGGACTTGGTCTAAATCAACAAGGCATTTGCAAACCAATCATCCTAGAAAAGTGAAGGAAATATAAAGGACTTTGGTATGACTCACAAAAAAATGTAACCCCTCTTGTTGAGGGTATCTCTCATAAGGAAGTTGTAATTTCTTCCATGGTTAATCTACCTGACGACAATGACATAAAAGATTCTCCTATGTGCATAATGAATTTATGTTAAAAATCTTCCATATATACTATCATGACCTTATCCATCAACCCATCTATTGAAGACAATAGCCTCCATTTCATTTATCCTTAATTTATCGATTGGGACCAAAAAAAAGCACCTATTCTTGTTTGTTTGAAAACGACAAAGCTATTACCAAATTCATGGAACTACGAAAATGCATTCCTCTAGGAGATCACAAAGTAGGGTTAACATAGAACTTGATACTAAATCATACTACGGTGAGAATATTGAATCCTTTAGTCATAAAATGATAAATGTGAATCAATAAAATATCCCCTAGTGAATACCACAAAGTGGCACTTTTGGATCAAGAAAAAGTAAAAAGAAATGACATATCTAAAGGTGAAAACCTCTCTGAGGTGCCTAAGGATGAAAGATTCAACCTCCCTGGTATTGCTATGGATCAAGAAAAATTAGTAGTGATAGCTGAAGAAGTTCAACCTATCAATGCCGAGACAATTTATAAGCCTCAAATCATATTTTATGCTACATCGCTAAATGAAGAAGAACAACACAATTTTGCAGCCTTCTTGGGTAATAGAAAGATCAACTTCGCTTGTTCTTATGAAGATATGTCGGGACCGGATACATCACTAGTGGTTCATCATCTAATGGTACATCCTGATGCTAAACCTATAAAACAAAAGCTAAGGAAGATGCGTCCTCAAATAACACTACTTGTCAAGGTGGAACTACAAAAGTTGTTAAATGTGGGCTTCGATAGACATATCAACTACCTTGAGTGGGTTTCAAACCTTTTACTAGTGTCAAAACCCACTGGGGACATCAAGATATGTACAAAATTTAGAGATCTCAACAATGCATGTCCTAAGGATGACTTTTCATTACCTAGCATTGACATTATAGTCGATCTCACAGTTGAAAATGAGATGTTGTTTCTTATGGATGAATTTTCTAGATATAATTAAATAAGGCTAGCGTAAGAGGATCAACATAAAAATTCATTCACATGCCCATGGGGTACATACTATTGGAACGTCATGCCTTTTGGTCAAAAAATGTAGGAGCAACTTACCAAGGATCAATGACGGTAGTTCTCCATGACATGTTTCACACAATCATGGAATATTATGTGGATGAAATCTTAGCAAAATCTATAACAAGGAAAGGTCATCTTGAAGTGATAGCGAAAATTTTTCATAGGTTGGAAAAGTATTAGGTAAGGCTTAATCCAAAGAAATGTGTCTTGGGAGTCACTTCTAGTAAATTATTGGGATACATAGTATCTTGAAGAGGAATCAAAGTGGACCCCGCCAAAGTCAAGGCGATTATAGATATGCCTCCACCTAAAACTCTTAAGCAAATATGAAGTCTATAGGGAAAGTTTAAGTCCATCTAAAGATTTATAGCATAGTGGGTCGATAAATTCCACCGGTTCACACATCTTCTTCATAAAGATGTAACATTCAAATGGGACAAAAAATCCCAATAGTCCTTCCAATAGTTAAAATACTATCTTGCATCGCCATCAGTATTGATGCCATCAATTCCCAACAAAGCATTGATCAAGTGTACATCTCAGCAACAACAAGAACACTAGGAGCTCCTTTCACACAACATGATGAGTCGAGAAAAGAAAGAGCGGTTTACTATATTAGTCGAACACTAGTGGGCTATGACCCTAACTATACTCCCATTGAAAGAGCATTCCTAGTAGTATTTTTTACTTCCTAAAAAATATGACACTATATGCTTAGTCATCAAGTTAAGATTATCTCAAAAGTTGATCCACTAAAGTACCTATTGTCAAAAGCAACTCTCACAGGTCAAATGGCTAAATGGGTAATGATCCTTAGTGAGTTTGACATAGAATATGTGCATTTAAAGGAAATCAAAGGACAAATTATAGTAAATTAGTTAGTATATGCACCAATATATGATGAGAATCCTCATGTTAGATTTTTTGGATGAGGCAATATTTTTATTACGTCAATAAGTAGTGGAAGCTATACTTCGATGGCTTGCACACACAACATGGATCGAGGGTAGGGATTATTTTCATTACCCCTCAAGGTGGCTGCATACCAAAGCTTTTCCATGCACCAATAATATTGTTGAATATGAAGCCCTCATAATAGGATTGAGAATGACCATCTACTAGAAAATCAAGGAACTACAGGTCTACGATGACTCCCAACTTGTGGTAAGGCAAGCTAATGATGATTATCAAAAAAAATATGACAAGATAATTCCATACAAACGAATGATTAATAAATTTAAGGAATACTTTACTAATATAAATTTTGAGAAAATTCCTCAGATCAACAACAGAGCAAGAGATGGAATGGTAACAATTGGGTCTTTATTGGACATGATGCACAATAGTCATAAGTGTGAATTCCTTATAGAACAATTACTCATACCAGAATTTTAAGTTCTTGAATTGGAATATGTGTGCAAAATTGTTGGTCCCAAGTCCCCATGGTACCAAGACATCTATCAATACCTTCATAATGGTACCATACCACCTAACCTTATGTCCAACCTCCAAAAAACCTTCATCTGAAGGTAATCTTATTTTGTCATTATTGGTGAACCCTTTACTAGAAGAGTATTGATGATGTGTTACTTAGGTGCCTTAACTTGAAAGAAGCTACAATTTCCTTACAAGAGATACACAAAGGTATTTGTGGGTCCCATTCAAGTGGCTCTACCCTCACTAAAATGTTACTTATAATGAGATAATATTGGCCAACCATGGAACAAGAGGCAAATCAATTTTTCAAGAAAGTTTGCAATACCAACAACATGGTGATCTCATCCACACCCAAACATAAGAACTACAACCTATAATGACATCATGGTCTTTCTCATAATGGGGGCTCGATCTCATAGGGAAGATTTCACCTATATCCTCAAATAGACATAAATTTATCATTATCACAATTGAATACTTTACAAAGTGGATTGAGGCCATTCCTCTTACCTACATCATCGGTAAGCGGATTTCCAAATTCATACTAAACTACCTAATATGTTGATATGGTGTTCCTCAATCCATTATCATGAATAATGGAACCCATTTTTGTTGGAAAATGTGCCTCAAGCTTACTGACATGAAACTCCTGAAAGAGAAAAATCGGTGAGATCCTCAGAATGTCTTACCGACCAGCAGCTGTGTTCAAAAGATTAAAGTCACTGAGACTTTTGTTATGTCTTGCCGACGGGAGTCATCGGCAAGACATGTCTATTGCTGTGAAAATTCCTATCTCTTTTCGTCTGGGTAGACCTCTTGTCGATGGGTTGATTCCTGGTGATTATCGGGGAGACTCTTGGCGACGAGTGGCGTCGGGGAGAGGCCTAAACCTTCGAAGTGACACATTCTGACTGTGTTAGTCTCGTCGATAGATTTATTCATATTGGACATCGAGGAGACTCTCAAACTCTTTCCGAAAGCGTCAGTCTTGCCGATGGTTTTCCTCTCACCGGCAGGTATACTTTCGGTATGATCTCTCACCGACAGTGTTGGTCTCTCCGACAAGTATACATTCGGTGTGAGCTCTTGCCCGACAGTGTTTATCTCGCCGACAGGCTGGTGCATTCAGTATGACCTCTTGGCGATAGCATTTCTCTTGCCGACTGTTCTGTGATCGGTGTGAACTCTAGCCGATAGAGGATATCTTGCCGATGGATTTATGTTCACTGTGAACTCTCAGCAATAGCGAAACTCTTGCCGATAGATCTACATGAGATGGACATTGGTGTGAAGTCTTAGAGATAGCGATGGTCTTTGTGATAGTTCTGCAATGGACATCGCTGAGAAGTCTTAGCGATAGAGTGTGTCTGGCCGATGGGTTTGTATTCAATATGATTCTTTCCGATAGAGTGAGTCTGGCCAACAGGTTTGCACTCGATATGACTCTTGTCAATGGTGGTGACTCTTGCTGATAAGGACAGTCGGGCATTTTGGCATCGGGGAGACACGGTCTAGTGTCTCACCGACATGCAATATTTTTTTAACGTTTTGACCGAACGACTGTCTGACGTTGTTTTTTTTGAACCAATGAGCGAAGCGGAAGGAGAACTGTTGGTAGTTGAACTGTTGTGACCGTTCCTATGTGGAAGATCAACAGACTGTGAGAGAATGGATTACTCTCTGCAATGGTCGATGATGGAATAGTTCGATGAGTGATAGTGTTGTTTGATTGAATACGGATTGATCTGTGTAAGTTCATTGGATGTTTCTGAGAGCATTTATGTACAAGGTTGATCAAAAAATTATGTTGTTGTAAAAATTGACATCATAAAGTGAAGTCAATCTCTATATGTAATTTTTTGGTTATTGTAATACAAAGAGGCTTTTCTTGGTGTGGTGGGTTTTTCTCCCGTAAGGGTTTTTCCCACGTAAATCCGGTGTCCAATTGTGTATGTCTTCATTTCTCTTTTCTGTTATTATTTTCATGTGTATCTGTTTGCACTGTAATTGTAAAATTTAAAGTTCTATCTGCATTCTTCCCTAAGGTTTTGGCGTTAGGAGAGTTTGTTCTGCACCTAAGCTTTCCTTACAAGTGGTATCAGAGCCTGGCCAATTGTGTTATCCTTGTGGGTACGTTGGATTTTTTGTGTCAATTATGTTCAGTGGAAGTCTTGTAGAAGTCTGGTAATTCAAATTACAGATTAAGATGGCAAGCACGTCAGGAAAGATTGAAATTGAGAAATTTAATGGCAGTAATTTTGAGTTGTGGAAACTCAAAATGGAAGATATGTTGGTTGATCATGATCTTTGGCTTGTTGTGTCTGGAACGAAGTCTATAGGCATGAAGCAAGAGGATTGGGATCTTGCAGGTCAAAAATCAAAGGGGATGATAAGGCTTTGTTTAGTAGACTCTGTTCTTCTAAATGTTCATGAAGAAAAGACAACATCCTCTTTGTGGAAAAGACTGGGAGCTATTTATCAGGGCAAGTCCTTGGTGAATAAGTTGTTCTTGAGGAAGAAGTTGTACTATTTGAAAATGCAGGAAGGAGCGTCTATTGTTATCATTTGAATGGTTTCAACATGTTGATTGCTTAGTTAGCATTTGTGGGTGTGAAGATTGATGAAGAAGATCACTATATGCTATAGTTATGTTCTTTTCCAGATTCTTGGGATCACTTGGTGACGGCTATTGGGAGTACTACTTCCTCTTTTAAGATGGAAGATATTGTTGCTTCTTTTTTATCAGAAGAGATGAGAAGAAAATATTCTGAGATGGTGAAGGAGGCTCTTGTTGTTAGAGGCAGATCGAAAGAAAAAGGCAAGAAGAAGGACAAGAAGTCCAAATCCAAATTAGAGGGGAGATCAAAGTCTCCTAGTAAGAAGTCCAAGGTAAAGTGTAGGAATTGTGGGCAACCGGGTCATGTCCGAAAGGATTGCAAAGAGGAGAAAAAGAAGAAGAAGAAGTATTCTTCTGACAATGATTCTTCTTAGATTGATGCAGAAGCTTTCATTGCAGCCTTTAGGCATCAGATGATGTATGGCTGATTGATTCTAGACCATATTTCCACATGACATCTCATAGAGACTGGTTCACTAAGTATGAAAAATATGATGGTGGAAGGGTGTATTTGGCAAGCGATTCATCTTTGGAAATAGTTGGTAGTGGAAGAGTCATAATTCAATTCCCTGATGGAAGAGTGAAGGGAATCAATGATGTAATGCATATACCAGGTTTGGCTCAAAATTTACTTTCTGTTAGTAAGCTGAATGATGTTGGAATACAAGTCACATTCTCTAGAAATGGCTGCAAGATGACTAGAGGCTCAATGGTGCTAGCTAGGGGTGCTCGTATTGGTACCTTGTATAAGCTAGATGCACATGTTGTGCAATGCAATAGTGTCTCTATAAAGTCACAGAAGGCTACTAATGGAGAAAAGGAAAAAAGTTCTTGATAGTGAAAACTCTATGAGTTAAACTTCCAAGAAAAGACTATGCTCGCATCATAGGTTTGGCCACATTGGAGAAAAAGATTTAAAAACCTTGAAAAATAAAACCTGGTTGAGGGGATTAATGATAACCTTGAATTTGAATTTTGTGAACATTGTATATATGGTAAACAACACCATGCTTCATTTTACTCTAGTCGACACAAATCTTCTAGTTTACTTGATTACATACATTCTGATGTTTTTGGTCTAATAAATGTTCCTTCTTTTTCTAAATCAAGACATTATGTATCGTTCATTGATGATTATTCAAGAAGGGCATTTGTTTATTTTTTGAAAAGTAAATTAGAAGTGTTCACCATTTTAAGGAATTTAAAAACCCTGCGGAAAATTAGACTAGAAGAAAAATAAAATGTTTAAGGATTGACAATGGTGGTGAGTTTTGTTCTGATGAGTTTGAAAGGTAATGTAAAGATCATGGAATCAAAAGACATAAAACTACACCCTACACTCTACAACAAAATGGAGTTGTTGAAAGGTTCAACAGGATAGTGATGGAAAGAGCACGAAGTATGCTAAGCAGTGCTGGCTTGGAGGAGAAGTTTTGGGCTGAGGCAGTTGCAATAGCATGTATTTAATAAACCTGCTCGAACTCGCTCTTGTTGAGATAACACCTTTGGAAGCATGGTCCGAAAGGAGCCCTCTCGAGACACATTCATGTCTTTGGCTATGAGGCATATGCATATGTGTCAAATGAAAAAAGGTCTAAATTGGAAAACAAGGCTATTAAATGTATTTTTATTGGTTATAGTGCTGACATAAAAGGATACAAGCTTTGGAATCCTGATACGTAAGAAGGTTTTGTATAGCGTAGTGTTATTTTTTGTGAGTTGAAGCCTTCTACTTTGGATCTACAATGATACAAAAATCAAAAGATAAAAAGGATGTAATTGAAATTCCTCCAACACCAGATAAAGAAGAATTCAAAATTCAAAATGTACCGAAATTGAGGAGAGCTCAAGTAGTTCTGAGAGTTCAAGAAGATCATCCCACTCAACCTGTGAGGAGGTCAACACATGAAAGAAAGCAACCCGATAGGTATGGGTTTCTTTTTTAGATTCTACTTGTGCCTATGCTTTAATTTCTAGCAATCGATGATCCTAGGACTGGAAAGAGGCATTTAGAATGTCTGATTCAAACTCTTGGTTGGAAGCCATGAATGAAGAAATGGAATCATTAGAAAAGAATGATACTTGGAGTTTGGTGCCCTTGCCTGAAGGCAGAAAAGTTGTTGGCTGCAAATGGGTATTTAAAAAGAAAACAGGTTTGGATGGCAGTGTGGAAAAGTATAAGGTGAGGTTGGTTGCGAAGGGATATTCCTAGGTAGAAGGAATTGATTATGGAGAAAAATTTTATCCTGTAGCTAAGCTGATGTCTATCAAATTTCTTTTGTCACTTAAAGCAGTGTATGAATTAGAGATTGAACAGATGGATGTGAAGAAAATATTTCTTCATGGTGACCTTGAAGAAGAAATTTATATGTCCCAACTTGAGCACTTTGTGGAAAAAGGTAAAGAAAATCTGGTTTGCAAGTTGAAAAAATCTCAGTATGGATTAAAACAATCTCCTAAAATGTGGTACCAAAAGTTTGACACATTTGTTTTGTAATTGGGATTTGTATGATCGAAATCTGATCATTGTTTGTACTACAAAGCTGAAAATAATCGTGTTCTTATTATTGCTCTCTATGTTGATGATATGTTGTTCATAGGCAATAGTAAGTTAATGATTTTTGATCTAAAATATCAGTTGTCTGCAAAGTTCGAAATGAAATATCTTAGTGCAGCCAGGTATATTCTGGGAATGGAAATAACCAGGAACAAGAAGAGTAGAAAACTTTGGCTCAGTCAGACTAGGTATATTAATACTATTCTAGAGAGATTTTGTATGACTGATTGCAAGCAGCTAGTTGTTCCAGTTATGTAGGGAATGAAGCTATATGTTGAAGACTATCCAAAATCTCCTACTGAGATAGAGGACATGACCAGAGTGCCTTATGCTAGTGCAGTTGGCAGTTTAATGTATGCAATGGTTTGTACAAGGCCAGACATTGCCCAAGCAGTGGGAGTACTTAGTCATTTTATGGAAAATCTTGGAATGATACATTGGGATGTTGTGAAAAGAGTGTTTAGATATCTGAAGGGCACTTCAGAATATGCTTTGTGTTACCATGGAAATTTGGTTGAATCACAGACGACTCTCAGCATTCGAGGCTATGTGGATTCTGATTGGGCAGGGGACATTGACAACAGAAGATCCACCAGTGGATATATTTTCATGATGAATGGTGGTGCAGTTAGTTGGATGAGTAAGCGACAGGTTGTAGTCGCTTTGTCCACTATAGAGGCAGAATACATGGTAGCAACACATGCCTATAAAGAAGCAATCTGGTTAAAACATTTGTGTTCTAACATTAGGTTTGATGCAGGGAGAATTACAATTTACTGTGACAGTCAGAGTGCTATTTTTTTGGCAAAAAATCCTACTTTCCATGCCAAGACAAAACATATTGATGTGCAGTATCATTTTGTATGAGATATGGTGGAGGATGGAAAGATCTCTTTAGAAAAAGTGGATACTTTAGAAAATGTTGCAGATGCATTGACAAAACAAGTGAGCACATACAAGTTCAGGTGGTGTGCCAGTTCGATGAGCCTTAGTGCCCATGAATTTCAATATTTTTGTGCCTCAAGCTTACTAACATGAAACTCCTAAAAGAGAAAAATCGGTGAGACCCTTAGAATGTCTTACCGACCAGCAACTATGTTCAAAAGATTGAAGTCGCTGAGACTTTGGTTGTCTTACCGATGGGAGTCATTGGCAAGACATGTCTATCGTTGTGAAAATTCCTATCTCTTTTCATCCGGGCAAACCTCTTGTCGATGGGTTGATTCCTAGTGATTATCGGGGAGACTCTTGGCGAGGAGTGGCATCGGGGAGAGGTATGAACCTTCGAAGTGACACATTTCAATTGTGTTAGTCTCGTCGATAGCTTTATTCATATTGGACATCAGGGAGACTCTCATACTCTTTCTGAAAGCGTCAGCCTTGCTAATGGTTCTCCTCTCACTGGCGGGTATACTTTCGGTATGATCTCTCGCCGACAGGTTCGTGCATTCGGTATGACCTCTTGGCGATAGCGTTTCTCTCGCCAATTGTTTTGTGATTAGTGTGAACTCTTACCGATAGAGGATATCTCGCTGATGGATTTTTGTTCACTATGAACTCTCAGCGATAGCGAAACTCTCTTTGATAGATCTGCATGAGATGGACATCAGTGTGAAGTCTTAGTGATAGTGATGGTCTTTCTGATAGTTCTGCAATGGAAATCGGTGAGAAGTCTTAGCGATAGAGTGTGTATGGCCGATGGGTTTGTATTTGATATGATTCTTGCCGATAGAGTGAGTTTGGCTGACAGGTTTGCACTTGATATGACTCTTGCCGATGGTGGTGACTCTTGCCAATAAGGAAAGTCGGGCGTTTTGGCATCAAGGAGACACGGTCTAGTGTCTCACCAACATGCAATTCTATTTGAACATTTTGACCAAATGACTATCTGACGTGGTCTGTTTTCAACCAATGAGCGAAGTGGAAGGAGAACCATTGGCAGTTGAACTGTTGCGACCGTTCCTGTGTGGAAGATCAATAGACTATGAGAGAATGGATTACTCTCTACAATGGTCGACGATGGAATAGTTCAATGAGTGACAGTGTTGTTCGATTGAATACAGATTCATCTGTGTAAGGTCATTGGATGTTTCTGAGAGCATTTTTGTACAAGGTTGATCAGAAAATTATGCTGCTGTAAAAATTGACATCAGAAAGTGAAGTCAATCTTTGTATGTAATTTTTTGGTTATTGTAATACAAAGAGGCTTTTCTTGGTGTGGTGGGTTTTTCTCCCGTAAGGGGTTTTCCCACGTAAATCTGGTGTCCAATTGTGTATGTCTTCATTTCTCTTTTCTGTTATTCTTTTCATGTGTATCTATTTGCGCTGTAATTGTAAAATTTAAAGTTTTATCTACATTCTTCCCTGAGGTTTTGGCATTAGGAGAGTTTGTTCCGCACCTAAGCTTTCCTTACAATTTTAAGAACCAGGATGTTCAAGAACTTGCACCCAATTCCATATGCAATACCATTTCTCTACACCCTACTACCCTCAACGGAACAACCAAGTCAAAGTGTCTAACAAAACTATCTTAAAAATCCTAAAAAAGACTATTAACGACGCTAGTCGTAACTAGCACTTGCAACTAAATCCTGCCTTATGGGCTTATTGAATGAGTATCAAAATACCCACCAATGCCACACCATATTCCTTGGTTTAGGTTCTGAACCCATCTTACCTATTGAGGTCAATATTTTGTCACTAAGGGTTTCATTGCAACACTTGATTGATGATGAAGAACGTCGGGTATCTAGACTAAACATGAGTTAGAATTGCTAGATGAATGACGTCTACAAGCATTTAGCCATCTATGTAAGCCTATAAAAATTGTCTCAAATGAAGCTATAACAAGAATATCAAAGGATGAAAATTTTAGGTAAGAGATTTAGTCCTCAAATAAAAACAAAAGAATTAGATGGATCAGGAGAATAAGGGGAAGTTTGAACCTAACTAGTTAGGACCATTTTTTGTTACCATAAGCTAAGGATTTGGAACATATTAACTAGAAACACCGGAAGGGGACCCCTTGTAGGAGCCTATCAACAACAGGCATCTCAAGCGGTTCTACGCTTAACCCATGTGGGGTATCTTATTCAAAAAATTAAAAAAATTAGAAAATATAACAAAAATCCAAAAAAAGGAGAAAAAGAGTAAAGAGAAAAAATTGTCCTCTAGCGAAAACCACTTCGGTGGCACTTTGGGCAAGTACCTTGGTGAAAACCTAGAAAATAGGCACCATATGTAAATAAGCACTATCCACCATGTATCAAATGATCTCTCTCATCCCATCCATAATAAATCTATTTCATCCACCCATCTACCATATTTCCATCTATATCCCTAGCATAGCTTGATATTTGACTAGTATCTATCAATTTTTGTACTAGTTGGCATCATCCTAGGGTTATCTCATCCAATCTATAATGAAGTAATCTAGCCTTTGACTAGGGGAATCTTCTTGAACTTAGTCGATAGTTTAGATTCTTGTTTATCACCTAAGTCAAAAAATCTAAAAAACATCCAAATAGTCCAAAATCCCAAAAACATCCAAATAGTGAAATATCTAAAAAACATTCAAATAGAAAAAAATCCAAAAAGAAAACTCAAATACTTCAAAAAGAAAAAAAACAACCTCACAACATTTCAAAAGACTTAAAAACATTAAAAACATTTGCAAAAATAAAACATCACCAATCACTCCATCCACAATAACCTTACTGTCCATAATAAGCCTATCGTTGCACTCATCTTTGACAAAGTAAACAAAAGCAAATGTGGCAATCATTGAAACACAAACATTCATGAAAAATAGCAAGCATCGATCATTGTCAAAGCACACCAACTACCTACGTATCAACAACCTAAAGAATATATACCATTGTAAATTATCACCCTTGATAATTTCACTTTTTGTTTTGTCCCCCCTAAATTATTGAGCCTAATTGAGCATATAATTTCCTAAATTATGCATTTTGGAGCCCATTTGTACTATTTTTTGAGAAATTGCAAGCATTGAACAAATGCATCCAATTGATATTTTGCCCCCAACACTTAATGTCCTAGAAAATAGGGCTAGGACCCATATGCCCTTGGGCGTATGGGTCCCCCTATTTTGTTAGTGACTAATTTTGGATATGTCGGTGTCAACATTTTAACGTTCAAAATTCAAGTTGCAAATGTCAGTTTTTGGGATTTAATTTTTGGGAAATTAATGAAATGCCTATAAATACCTATTTATTACATTATTTGAAATCTATCTAGAAAATCATTGAAGCAATTATTTTCAAGAGCACTATCAAGAGATTCAAGAGCAACAATTCAAGATCCTAACATCATGTCAAATCTTATGTGAGTTCATATGCGGTTATGTTATCATTGTTTGTGAAGGCTACCCCTTGTTGTAGGTCTCCAAGCAATTCAAGCAATCAAGCAAGCAAGATCCAAGACCTTGAGGTGATGTGTATGACTTCAGTCCTTCAAGGAAGCCATTGAAGGGTGGTGAGTTGCAACACTTTGTTTATTCATCATTCCTTCCTATCATTTATCCATTTTATCATTGACATTGCTATTGTGGAAGTGGAAACACTGAGACGTGGTTTGACCAAGGCAAGCCCCTAAATGGCACAACATTTCTCTTTGTGAATGTGTAGATTTCAAGTTTACAGAGTATTGAAGGAAGCTTGAAGAAAAATTGTTCATTGTTGTAATTAAATTCTGACATCTTGTCACTTTAGAGAAATTCACCTACAGAATTATCCAACTGTGTTCTAAGAACATTGCAATCGAGAATCAAAATCTCAGATCTAGCATTAGAGGACTGCAAAAAAAAAAAAATAGGAAACCCCTACAAGGACCCATACACCCTTGGGTGACTCTATCCATATACTCAGACCAACAATAACTTTTCAAGATAGGTACATAGTCCCATGCCCTTCCTAGATTTGCTTACAATTCACTATTTTAGTTTATCAATTATCAGAGTCTTGTAATTTTGATATTAGGGCACATAATCTAATTAGGTTAATCATATTCAATCAATTATAAGACTCAATAAGATGTAGATCCAAGTTTGATTGGCTCACCTTCATGGTTGAAAGTCAATCTAATCACCTTGTTGATCTCCATCTTAATGAAACAATAGAAAAATATACCCCCCAACAACACAAAATTTGAATCCTAGGTTTACACATTAGACCTAGGGTTCCATTTTTTTCTTTATTTCATTTTAGTGAACCTTGTGTGTATGCTTAATTTGTAATCTAATTGAAAACATAAACACAATTAACAGAACTTTAAACTAAAGAAATTTAAATAAAACTAGAATGTAAAGGAGAATTTCTTCAGAAACGTTGTCTTTCTCTATCTCCAGAGATTTGTTTGAAGCTTGTGGCTCTCAGATTGTGTAAGCTCAGCTTCTCCAAATGGCAACTTGTAGAATGAGTATGCAAAAAGGAAATTCTATTCTATCATGTATGCTAATGGAATGAAATTGCTGACGGATATGGACAGGGGCTGTGGATTATGCACAGGGGTTGTGAATGGAAGATGTCATGATTCTATGCTATATTATGCTATGATTCTATGCTATGAAAATACTGTGAATACTATGAATGCTACTACTTGAAATTTGACTATAATTATCCTACTTAAAACTTCTATATGATTTGGAGCTCCTGGCAGTCGTATTTATAGATTTTCTCAGGCAAAATCCTGGCTGGTAAGAATCTATGGCTGTGAGATTGTCTGGTAGGTTTGAATGGTGAAAGATGAAGAAGTTGAGAAGAAGATGGAAGAGGTTAAGAGGTTGGAGAGAAAGATGGATTCCTGTCTTCAACCCACGAGAACAAGCCTGCACAGAAACAGAGAAAATTAAATTTTTTGTTTTAACCGTTTGCTTCCCGGATGTTGAAGATAATCCCAAATTAAATAAATAAATAAATTTATTTAATTTAATTTCATTTATTGAATTTTGATTTTTGATTTTTTAAACTATGGAAGATTTAATTAAATATTTTAGAATATTTAATCATGATGTGACTTTAGAAGAATATGAAATATTAGAAGAATTAATTAAATATTTTGGAATATTTAATTATGAATGAATATTAGAATCAAATTAGAGGAATTAATTAAATATTTTGGAATATTTAATTATGAATGAATATTAGAGGAAAAGAAGAATATTTAATCTTTATTTGAATAAAATATTCAAACTAAGATTATATGATAATTAATATAAATAAATTGTAATGTTTATTTAATTAATTAAGAAATGAATACAAAAAGATGATTAAATAAACTTATTTATTTAATCGAAATGAAATAATGAATAATATAAATAAATTATTTAAATTTATCTATACATAGATGGAATTCGAAGATTTAATTAAATATTAAAAATATTTAATTAATTACCAGACAATGTGATGTGACCATTTTTAGGTGTATACATTTTGCCCCTTGAAGTGATGTGTTTTACGCATTGCTTCAAAGAATTTTGAAATTTGCCCCGTGATGTTGACTATCGAAATGTCGATAGGTATATGCCCCCGCAAACGATGAATCGATAATATTTTGAATTTTTGTGAATTTTTTGATTTTTTTTTAGATTTTTATGAAATTTTTCAATTTTTATGTTTTTGAAGATATCGATTCATTGTTTGAAACTAATGATTTGAAGAAAATTGACCCGGAAAGATGTGAAATGAAAAATTGATGAAGAAATTGCCCCTGCTATGTTAAAATGTGGTAAAAATGCCCCAATTTTACCATTATATAGGTTAAAAATGTCATTTTCCATGTCATTTTCAATTTTAACCTAATAAAATTTGCAAATTTTAAGCTCTGAGTTAGAAAAATGGCACTTCCTATTCACCAGCACCGTTTCGAGCGTATCCGACGACATCAGCGGCCAGCGCACTATGGACCTCCGGTATGTATCCCGTAAATCTCCTGCTTTTCAAAAAATTTCTGTGTGGTGCACGTTTTTCAATGTTGTGATGTAGAAAAGTGAGTTTTAGCACCCATGAGACTTTTCGTAGCGCATATGATATTTTTCGTAGCGCATTCAATTCCATAGCGCATATGATAACTTTTGCAGCGCAATTGATCATTTTTGTAGCGCATATGATTTCATAGCGCATTTGATAGATTTCGTAGCGCTCTTGATGAGTTTCATAGCGCATATGATTACATAGCACCCATAATCAAAATCGTAGCGCCATTGATTAGTTCTTTAGCGCCTATGATTCTATAGCGCTGAAGAGAAATTTTATAGCGCATTTAACCAATTTTGTAGCACCTTGAATGATATGTTGTTGTGACCTGATAAATTTGTTCCCAAAGTTGTTGGAAAACAAATAAGAGTTGATAGATTTGCTTTTAAAGTTGTTAAAAACAAATAGGACAGATAAGTTTTCTTCTAAAGTTGTTAGAAAGAAACATGATGTTGATTATTTACTTTCCATGACGATGAAAAACAAATAGTTTGATTGATTTGTTTACTTCTAAGGTTGTTAAAAACAAACATGATTTTGATATTATTTGCATTTCATGATGGTGATGAAAAACAAATAATTTGATGTTCAGTTTTGGATTGATACATTATGATGATTTGATATTGATTTTGCTTTGATGATATGTCAACAGGAGAGATTAGGTGTTTTGCAGTTACAAGAGACATTTCTGAGCACATGGACATTGATTCCACATTTATTACAGTTAGATAGAGATGTGATTGATGCATGTGGATTGAGTGCATTACTTGACATGCCTGAGGTTCGCCTCAACAAGGCTCTATTGACAGCACTTGTAGAGCGGTGGCATAGTGACACCAACACATTTCATTTACCGACGGGCGAGATTATAGTGACTCCTGAGGACGTATATCGCATCCTACGGATCCCAGTGATGGGAGAGATAGTTGTTTTTGATAGCCGAGAGGCTGGAGGCACTGATTCTTTCAGATGGATTTTCTGAGATGATCAGATTGCTGGATACTTCATCCCATGGGGCGAGATTACAGATACATATCCACCTTTACCAGCTGTACTTGCAGGATTTATTGGAGGTGTGTTGTGCCCCGACCATAGGTCGAAGGGGTTTACGATCGGATGGGGTTGTGTTTTGGAGAGTATGGTGATGCAGTTGACACGGTATGTGTGGGGTACATGCATGCTAGCCCACTTATATGATGAGTTACATCATATTGTTTATGGTAGAGGCCGAAGTTTTGCTGTTGGGTGCTCATTACTACAGATATGGGCATGGGAGCACTTTGTTGTTTTACGCCCATTGAATCGAGGACAGCGACCAGCTGGTCGATCGTGCAGATGGAGATATGCTCACATTATTGCTTAGTCGAGACTGGGCAAACTAGTGCATTGGCAGTGACTATTGGATAGTCTGGATACAGTATGCTGGAGACCATATTTAGATTGTGAGCCATGGCCAGAGGATGCGAGGGAGATGCCATATGTATGTACTTCCAGATTTTTGATTGGGCGGACTACATGGATCATTGAGAGATTTCTTGTTGGGCGAGTGTGTCGACAGTTTGGATGGATTCAGGGTATGCCTGTAGGTTCAGCCATTTATGCACGACGACAGCCAGAGCTTGCAGTATGGGGTCCACGGATTTCATATGAGACAGTGGTGGCAGAGTTCACTAGTTTAGGAGCACAGATGTGGGATTACCGAGTGGATGTTCTTGATGCAGGGACGACACCAGAGTATTTTCAGTATGTCCTAGAGCATCCAACACCATGTATGTTTGATCCCGATGAGGGTATTGCTCCTATTGTGGCACAGATACGATGACAGAGGGACTCAACGTCAGAGGATGACAATTCAGAGGACAGTGATGATGATGAGAGTGGAGGAGATGATGACTCAGAGGGAGATGATGGTGGTGATGGTAGGGGTGGAGATAGAGGTGGCACGAGAGGTGGTAGGAGAGGTGGCAGAGGTAGTAGGGGTGGACCACGGATGCGACACACTGACCCATCTCCTTCAGTAGATCCGACAGTATCAGGTCAGCTCTCCTCTTTACAGAGTACAGTACAGAGTTTGCAGACCCAGCTAGCACAGGCACAGGCCTTGATTTCACAGTTGCAGGGACAATTGACTTCGGTTACTGCTGAGAGGGATGCAGCTAGACAGCGAGGTGAGCAAGCCATTGCTTTGACAGATAGCCTACAGAGAGTAGCAGCTAGCACCTTGACTGGTGATATGATGAGAGAGGTTACCAGAGCCACACGGGAGGTAGAGTTTTATAGGACTAGATATCATGATGCAGTTCCACCTGAGCGGAGAGAGAGCTATACTCAGTCACGGACCACTCACGGTCGGTCTCTTACTACCAGTAGAGGGGTGACACGGCCATTACCTCCAGGAGGGCCACCAGGGACAGGCGGAGCAGGTCCATCAGGGACAGGTGGTACAGGTCCCAGGCCAGCGCCATCAGAGGATAGCACTGCCTAGTGCATTGTAGATGATATTTTCATGATATTTTGTTGAGACATGTTGTATACACTTTGAGATTATCGCATTTTTGATGATGTTATATCATTTGTAATTGACATCCTTGTACATTTTGACATTCATTTTTGAGATATATGAAATGCAGTGATGATTTACGATGATATATGATGTGTATGATATGGTTGTTTCATGGTTTATGATATTTATATATACATGATTTATGAAATGAAATCTATTTGATAAATGCATATGTTTATGATGTATGCTTCGATTTTCAAATGAAAATATATATGAAAAATGTATGAAATGATGTTTTTGTGAATGTCAAAATATACTCAGTCATGTATTCGAAAATATATAAACCATTTGATTCTTTGCCAGCTTTTTGGGAATTTATGAAAGTAAAATGCAATTTCTAACATGAATGCAATCTATATTAACCATGCAGGACATCCATACAATATTGCCATTTGGAGAGCTTAATTCTTCTTTTTGTATCATCATAGAGCTTTGAAATGTTGAAAGTTAATACAAGCATCAAAGGGTATGTTAGCACCAGTGATGACCTGAGTATTGCTTTCATGATGTTTAATATAGCAAGTTAATACAAGCATCTAGGTATAATTAAACCGAGATGACCTGAGTATTGCTTGCATAAACAGACAAGAGTTAATCCTTTTCCCATGCAAATTCCGAAATGTCATCCATGATACATAGTAGAGCATGTCTCACGACCAATTTGCATAGTACTAATGATTTTCTCACAAACAGTAGACAAAGAAAAATCATACTCCTTCCTTGCTTTTCTAGTTCAGTACATCATTGAATTACTCCAGAGATATGATAGAAAATAAAACAACCATTCAAATCTTGCCTAAAAATATTTCAAACATTTATTCAAATTAAGATTATCCAATTCGATTATCATCATTGATATTCTCATTTTGATGGTTGTTTGGATCATGTTGTTTCGATTTCCATTGGCATTGAATAAACATGTTTGTGATTGATTTGATACGGCAATGTTTGTTGTGTTTTGTCAAACTGTTTTCATGTCTGTTTGCAATGTTCGAAAAGCTTGTTGCCCCTCTTGTTCAGTCTATGTTTCTACATTTTCCCCAAGTGTAAACACAACCTAAAGATAAAAGATATGTACAAATTTCATCAAGCCATGATGAAACATAAGAATCCCTGTCATATGATATGGATATGAAAGATATATACAAAGGATAAATATGGATGGATAATGGGAAAAGTGAAAACAAGACATAAACTAATAAATGAAGGAGCCTATTTTGATCACAAGTAGCGCCTGTTTGCCAGGTTTTCACTACTTGTTTTTATTGCACTTTTTCAGGATTTTTCTGATTTTTGATTTTTCAAGACCTTTTTATGATTTTTTTTTCGTGACTTTTGCGAATTTTTTTTGATTTTTTTTTTAAGACTTTTTATACATAGAACTTCTTCAGATGAATACTATTGATCGGTTCTTCAAACAGGTCCCCCTTTGACGTGGATAACTGATATGCACCAGAACCGTATGCTGCAATGATGACAAATGGACCCAGCCAATTAGGTTCAAATTTCCCTTTCTTTTCTCTGTCTTGCTGATTACGTGGATTTTCCCTTAAGACTAAGTCACCTACTTGAAATGTCTGTGGTTTAACTCGATGATTGTAGCTACGGGACATAACTTGTTGATATCCCTTCAAAAGATCAGCTGCATGTTGACATCTTTCATCTAACAATTCTAGCTCTTGAAGACGAGAAACTCTGTAGTCCTCATCACTTATCAATCCCTTGAGGGAGACCCTAAGTGAAGGTATTTCAACCTCTAATGGTAAGATTGCTTCTGCTCCATAGACCAAGGCATATGGTGTAGCTCCTGTTGGTGTGCGAACGCTAGTTCTCTATGCCCACAAAGCTGGGTTTAATTGGACATGCCAATCACGACCGGCATCATTTATTGTCTTCTTCAATATCTTCAAGATGGTTTTGTTGGAAGCTTCTGCTTGACCATTACCCTGTGGATAGTAAGGTGTAGAGAACTTGTGTTGGATGTGAAATTTTTCACAAAGTTCATGAACGTCCTGATTCTTAAAAGGTCTTCCATTATCAGTAATAATAGAATTAGGAATTCCATATCTACAAATAATGTAATTCAGGATAAATGAAGATATTTGTTTACCTATCACTGTTGTTAAAGGAATAGCTTCAATCCATTTTGTAAAATACTCTGTAGCTGTAATGATGAATTTATGACCATTTGATGATGAAGGATATATTTTTCCAACAAGATCAAGTCCCCACTGAGAAAAAGACCATGTTGAAGTAAAAGGTTGCAGTTCCTATGCAGGTGCATGAATAAGATTGCCGTGAATCTGACATTTAGAACACTTCTTGACAAAAGTAAAAGAATCTTTCCCCATGGTAGGCCAATAGTATCCCATTCTAACAAGTTTCTTGGCTAAGGTCAAACCACTTGAATGAGTTCCACAAATACCACCATGAACCTCTTGTAAGGCTTTTTCGGATTCATCACGTTCAAGAAATCTAAGGAGTGTACCATCAAGACCACGTCTATAAAGGATATTGACAATTAAGGTATAACGGGATGATTGGCGAATGAAATTCCGTTTTTGGTTGCGGGATAAATCCGAAGGTAAGATGCTATCTTTAAGATAGGTATAAGTCTTGCCATATAAAGGTGAATCAGAACCGGTTAAATGACATATGACTTGGGTTTTAGGATTATCATAGGCGGAAGAAAACAATTGTTCCACTAAGAATTCATACTTGGTTTGATCTTCTGAAAGTTGTAATAATGAAGCAATGGTGGCCATTGCATCTGCAGCTTTATTATCAATCCTTGATATTTGTGAAAACTTGATTGACACAAAATACTTCTTACAATCATCTACCATATTCTTGTAAGGTAGCAACTTATCATCTTTAGTTTGATAATCATCATTAATTTGATTAATGACAAGTTGTGAATCACCGTAAACTTGTAGTTCTGCAATCCGCCATTCCAAAGCTATTTTCAATCCTATGAGCAATGCCTCATATTCAGCTATGTTATTTGTGCAAGGGAACATCAATCGATATGATCATGAAATGGTATGTCCTTCAGGTGTAACAAAAAGAATCCCTGTCCCCGAGCCATATTGTGTATAAGATCCATCAAAGTACAATGTCCATGATTTCTTGATTGTTGCTGTGAAGACATCTGCATCAGGAAACTCAATATGCATTGGATTTTCTTCTTGTAAAGGTGCTTCAGCCAACTAATCTGCAATGACCTGTCCTTTAATAGCTTTTCGATCTATATAGTGAATGTCAAACTCACTTAAGATCATGACCCATTTTGCAAGTCTTCCTGTTAAAGTAGCTCTGCTTAATAAGTATTTTAATGGATCAATCTTTGTTATCAGCTTAACTGTATGAGCCAACATATAATGTCGCCACTTTTGAGAAGCAAACACTACTGCAAGGCAAGCTTTTTCAATGAAACTGTAGTTTAACTCATGACTTGTTAAAGTCCTACTGATATAATATATAGCCCTTTCCTTACCTGTAGAATCTTCTTGTGCTAACAAGGCTCCCAAAGATACTTTTGTTGCTGAAATATAGAGTATGAGTGGATTTCCTGGAATAGGTGGAATTAAAACTGGTGGATGTGTAAGATATTGCTTGATCTGATTGAATGTTGTTTCACATTTGTCATCCCATTTGAATGGGACATTTTTATGCAATAAATGTGTAAATGGCAAGCTTTTGTTTGCCAGTTGAGCTATAAACCTTCTGATGGACTGTAATCTTCCTTGCAATGATCGAAGTTGACTGATATTTCATGGTGGCGGCATGTCCATTATAGCTTGTACTTTTTCTGGATCAACCTCTATACCCTTTTCTGAAACAATGTATCCTAGGAGTTTTCCAGATGTAACACCGAAGACACATTTCTTTGGATTTAGTCGAACATTGAACTTCTCCATTCTGATAAAGATTTTTGACAATATTTCTAAATGCTCTTCCCGTGTGTGAGATTTGGCAAGTAAATCATCAACATAATCTTCCATGAATGTATGCATCATATCATGAAAAATTGTTGTCATTGCTCTTTGATAAGTAGCCCCAGCATTCTTTAACCCAAATGGCATTACATTCCAGCAATATGTACCCCAAGGGAATGTGAATGTTGTTTTATCTTGATCCTCTAGTGAAATTTTTATCTGGTTGTATCCTGAAAATCCATCCATTAATGAATACATCGCATGGCCAGCAGTTAAATCAACAATCATATCTATGTTGGGCAAAGGAAAGTCATCCTTGGGACAAGCTTTATTTAAATATCTGAAATCTGTACAAACTCTGATCCTTCCATCTGACTTTGAAATAGGTACAATATTGGAAATCCATTCTGCATAGTCAATAGTTCGAATAAATCCAACATCCAAAAGCTTCTTTAATTCTTCTTTGACTAGTAACGCAACATGTGGATGCATTTTTCTAAGCTTTTGCTTCACAGGTTTTGCCCCTGCCTTGATAGATAAATGATGCATTATCAGATTAGGATCTAACCCTGGCATATCAGCATATGACCAAGCAAAGTTAATTTGATTCTCTTTCAAGAATTGCATAAATTTTAGGACTTCTTCAACTGTTAATGATGCTGCAAGTTGCAAAATTTTTGGCTGCTCTGTTGTACTTATGTTGATTGATTCTGTTGGTTCGATCAAAATAGAAGATCTTTCATGATAATACTTGGGAAGAGTGTCAAGTTTCTCATCCTTCAGTGCCTCAGAAAGGTTTTCACTGTTAGATTCGCTCTTTATTTTTCTCTTGTTTTGATCTATCACTGCCTTTGTTCGGTTTTCACCAATAGATCCATCTTTTATTTCATTTATTTTGCAGCTAAGAGACTTGACACCCTCCTTATCATGAGTATGAAATTCTTGAATTAAACAATTGTTTTCTTCATTTGAGGAACAAAGGAAATTTATAATATCCTCATCATCATTGAATGTAGGAATATGGATAGATGCGTCAATGTCCCAATCAATAAGTTCTGGATAAACTAAAGGCGTAGGATCATTAGGTTGGGTAAGGTCTTGAATTGTCAAAGTCATGATATGGTTATCATCCTCATGGTAGACAAGGTCTATGATGGTATTCTCCTGTTGATTGTCAATCTCGTTAGAATTTGATTCTTCCTCACTTGAGTCATGATTGTTTTGTAAAACATAATCAAGTGGAGGCCTTGAGCCTTCTCCTTGTATGAGAATAGGTGCATACTTATGTATGGTATCAACTTGTTTATCCCTCCAAAATTCATCATTATAAATGGTGTCCCATTCATATTCATTAGAATCAGTATCTGAACTATTTTGCAATTGGAAAACTGATTCATGAGGTCTATCTGACACTAATCCTCCTTCATGAGTTGATTGTATTTGCTGTGAAGTAGAGTCTTCTTTATCTTTTCCATATCCAAGTCTTGTTTTATCACTTGAATGCTTTGAAATAGGTTGAATTGTTTCCACAATTCCTTCTCTTCTTTTCCCTATAGGACCATTTCCTTCATAGCCCATCTTTTGCATGATAGCGTACCCCTTACCATATTGTTCTTTAGGCAACTTAATGTGCAAGAGAGATTCATCTTCATCTTTGTATAGCCAATTTAGGATGTCCCTATCTTCAGCTTCTTCTTCAGTGGTGTTAGCTCTAATAAATTTTCCATCAAACTTTGTGATTGGCACAGAAGCTTGAGATGTAGAAGTTGTTGCAATCTTTTGATTTGATAAGGTAGGTTGCCCATGTGACCTCGGAGAAGGAGGTAAGGTAGAAAGAGATAGTGAATATTCACCTACCCCTTTGTCTTTAAACTTCAACTTAGTATCAAGATTCTTTGTCAATTCTTGCAATTGGACTTGTAGTTTGGAAGAAGAAACAGCAAGAGCTTCCCTATTGTGTGGTACAAAGACATCTTGAGTTACTCTAAGATTTGAACAAGTTTGGGTACTATTGTAATCAGCTTGTATAGTTATTTCTTGTCCATCATATGGAAACTTGATACATTGATGATACGTTGATGGTACTGCTTGCATATCATGAATCCACGGATGACCCAAAAGTATGTTATAAGAAAGATCTCGATCTAGAACCTGACAAAATGTATTCTTCACAACAGGTCCCACTCTGATAGGTAGCAATATTAATCCTTTAGAATCTCTTTCTTCATCATCATATGCCTTGATAGTTATTTTCCTTCATGGTTCAATTTCATTTTCTGAAATTCCTAAGGAATTTATTAACTTTAAGGTACAAATATTCAAACCGGCTCCTCCATCTATTAAGACACGTCTAATTCGATGTTTATGAATCATGACTTCAAGATAAAGCGAGGAATTATGTGAATGTGTCATGGAAGCATTATCTTTATCAGAAAATGAAAGACAAGTGGGGGAAGAAAAATGTCCCACCATGGCTTGAAATCTGTTTACATCTAGATTAGTATCAACAGTTGTATTTACAAGAGCTTCTTCTAAAATATTCTTGTGTATGGGAGATATTTTGAGAAGTTCAAGGATGGAGATTTGAGCTGATGTTTTTCTCAATTGATCAACCAGATTATACTGACTTGGAGGAGAAATAGTTGTTTTAGATGAACTTCCTTTTAGAACAACTTTTGCTTGACCTCTTGTTGTCACATTAGCTTGTTGATATTCTTGTTTTCCCTTGATTTTGATAACATTAACCCATTGATCATCTGCGTGGATGTGACGGATTATATTGTCTTCAACATTGTGTATGCTTTTGGCTTTGGTATCTGACATTTCCCCCTTTTGATAGTTTGGCAAAGGATCTTTGAATGCTTGATGATCGTCATTGGTATGATGCCCTTCGATTGTAATGGTGCCATTGTCAATTAAATCTTGTACTAGATTTTTCAAAGCTTGACAATTGTTCATTCTATGACCCTTACATTGATGATAATTGCAATAATATGAGTCATTCCATGATGGAGGTTTGACTCGTGGCTCATAATCTCTTTGTGGTGGTAAGGTGATAACCTTATTATTAAGAAGCTCCTTGAGAGCAGACTCAAGAGATTGACCCAAAGCGGTAAAATTCTGTCGATTTGAAAAGAATGAAGGTCTGGACAGATTTGATGTTTGGGTATTGCCAAGATTATTATTGAAATTACCACGATTTTGATTGGTATTTTGATTGGTCATGTTTTCTTGCTTGGAGGTTTGTCCTTGTTGATTGTTGTTTCCTTGTTGAGTTGTATTTCCTTGTTGATTGTTTCGTGGAGCACTTGATAGATTGAAAACAGATGGTCTAGTTCGTAGATTATTTGCATCCACTATACCATCATTGACAACATTTTTGTTTCTGTTCCAAAACCTTATTTTATCGTTGTTGTTTTGATTTGATGTACTTGGATTATCAAGTTTTATCACTCCCCTTTTAACCAAGGCCCCTTCAATGGTGATTGCATTTTCAATCAATTTTTTAAAGTATTGAGGACAATGAAGGTTAAGCCTATAGCTTAATTCTGGATCAAGGCTATTGATAAAGATATCCATCTTTTCCTTTTCAGGAATAGGACGAGAATATCGTGCAAATAACCTTCTCCACCTTTGTAAAAATGTAGTAAAGGGTTCTCCTACTTTTTGTTTCACTTTACAAAGATCAAGCATTGTTATCTGGTGTTGAATATTGTAGGAGTATTGTGATATAAATTGATTTATTAACTCCTCAAAAGTTTTGATAGGTGGAGTGATTTTTGAAAGCCACTCCATGGATTGTACACCTAGACTTCGTGGAAATAATCGCATCAAGTAAGGTATCGTCATAGGCAAATTCTAGACTCATGTTTCGAAATCCTCACATGGTCAATGGATAAAGTTTTTCCATTATACCTATCATACTTAGGGATTTCGCAATGTTTTGGAAATGGGATCATTTGAAGACTCCTATCAAATGGATAAGGAGATATGTCTTCCAAAACATATTTCTTTGTTGTACCCCCTTGCATTTCTTTTATTTGCCCTTGTAATTCTTTTATCTGTTGATTAAGAGCACTAAAGTCATTAGGAGGAATTTCAGGACTTTGTTTAATCCCTTCTATTTCGAAATTGTGAGGTAACTTAGCTCCTTGATTAGCTAATGAAAGAAAGTAACGTTCTTTGTTTCGTTCTAAAATCTTTTCCATAAGAGTATGGAATTGGGGATCTTGTTCTGCTTCTTGAAGCTTTTCATCTGTTAATTCGTCAAGATTAAATGTTTCCTCTTCTTTTTCAGTATGGTCTCCCATTTTACTTGTAGTGGTTTCTCCCTCGTCTTTTTCCATTTGTTTTTGAGATCTTGTGAAGACAGGCATAGGTTTTGCTCCAAGTTCTACTCACTTTTGATCAAAAGAGTGAAATAGTGCAATTTATGTGATATATATGAAAGTCAGGATAGAATGAAGATTCTATGACTTATACAAAATTTCTAATCTTTAGCTTGTGTTGTTCCCTAAGTGAAAGGATGAAAATCCTGTTAGCGGGAATATAAGAAAAAGATCAAGAAAAGGATGATTTTGCACTTTATGAAGTTTTGATCATGGCTTTGTAAAAGGATGGATTTTGTAATGTATGCCTAATGTATTCTAAGTTCTCTATTGCAAAATTTGATTTGGACGAGTAGAATACTCGATTGCAGGTTGGGGAATATAACAGAAGCGAATGTGTTGACTATGGTTATGCCTTTGAGAAAGGGCTCTTCTTTGAAAGTAAGCTTGTGAATACAAAGGTTCTATGGCATAATCATCTGAAAGACCTCTAACACAATCATGATACCTATGAAGAAATGTTTTATATTTAAGTAAAACTTTTCGGCTTTGATACAAGAATCATTGCTTCTTCAATAGTTTCTTGTGGTTGAGAGGTTTCTTTGGCTTTTTAATCCTTTTGAAAACGGATTTCTTTTTAAATGTTGTGGATTTCCAATCTCGTAACATGAGATTAATCAATGTGATAGTGAGTGTTTTGGGTGATCTTATCTGAATTAGTGTATTGAATACACATCAAACAATTTGTAAAATGGTTGTCTTAAGTCCTATGCTAAACATCAAGTGTATAATCAAAATTTTGTTCAAAAAGTGTTTTAACGGGTTTTACACATGATAGGCACTTCAAACAGACTCACTCTTAGTTCTCAAGTAGGTCATCATAGCAATCAACAGCCCACATCTTAAAACTGTGTCGACTCACACAGTCATGTCGCCCCCGAAAGGGTGCCCATGTTTTTGTCTTTTCCAGGTGCGTACTCAGAGTGATGGAAGTGGATACTGGATCCCCTGAGCAAACAATCCTTGGCAGTTATATGGTGAGTATCTTGGGGGTAGATTCTTCCCTCCCCTGCACTGTGATTAAAATGATGTTCGGAAACTGACTCGGTAAGATACTACACTAAGTTCTTAGTAAGGGTTTCTGTTCGGTGCGGCAAATGATAGACTCCCTCAAGAGACCTCCCTACCTTTAGAACAAAGGCTTTGGGGATGGTTATCAATGCACACTACCGTCAAATGGAATTTTCATCAACCATCCGCATTTGATTATAGTGGGTTGGAAAACTTGGCTTTAGTTGTTCCCACTTAGGTCGTTCCCATAGGGTGAGTACTTTTTTCCACTACGGCAGGCCTTCTAAAATGTATTAATAAAACAGGAAATTTGCATGAAGGAAATAGGTGAGTTTGGCAATTTGATCACCCAGTTAAGGGGAGAGCATAGGCCTATCACCAAAGACAAAGCAATCACTAATGTATTTTAAGCCCCAAATGAAGATTTTCTAAGCTAAGTGAAAATTTTGCTTCACACAAACAGAAAATTCTTTTTAGCCAAAAATCAAGTGTGAAATGTCTACCCTAGGATTGCTTCATTTTACCTTTAATGCCTACCCTAGGATTGCTTCATTTGAAATTAGGTGTCTACCCTAGGATTGGTTCATTTTATCTTTATGTGTCTATCCTAGGATTGGTTCGTTTTATCTTTAAAAAAATTACTAACTGTCTGCGGTCGCATTAGAGTCAGTTAGACTGTTTTAAACTTACAAATTACAAAGTACAGGAATGCGCTATAACAGAGGTTAAGGGAGCTGCAAAATCTATTAAAGGCGCTGCAATACTAATTAATAGCGCTGCAATACATATTATGGGCGCTGCAAAATATCTTATAGGCGCTACAAAGGACCTCACGGGCGCTGCAAAATATATTATGGGCGCTGCAAAATCTATTATGGGCGCTGTAAAATATCTCACGGGCGCTGCAAAAATCTTCAATTGCGCTAAACTGGGTGTTGACGTTTCGAAGACGTGTTTCCTGCGCTATTCCGCTGTTTTTGCCTGTAACCTGTCAAAAGAAACTGCAAACAGATATGAGAAACAGGGGCAAAGGCCCCACGTTGGGCGCCAAAAATGTGTGTATGCTTAATTTGTAATCTAATTGAAAACATAAACACTATTAACAGAACTTTAAACTAAAGAAATTTAAATAAAACTAGAATGTAAAGAAGAATTTCTTCAGAAACGTTCTGTCTTTCTCTATCTCCAGAGATTTGTTTGAAGCTTGTGGCTCTCAGATTGTGTAAGCTCAGCTTCTCCAAATGGCAACCTGTAGAACGAGTATGCAAAAAGGAAATTCTATTCTATCATGTATGCTAATGGAATGAAATTGCTGACGGATATGGACAGGGGCTGTGGATTATGCACAGGGGCTGTGAATAGAAGATGTCATGATTCTATGCTATATTATGCTATGATTCTATGCTATGAAAATATTGTGAATACTATGAATGCTACTACTTGCAATTTGACTATAATTATCCTGCTTAAAACTTCTATATGATTTGGAGCTCCCGGCAGTCGTATTTATAGATTTTCTCGGGCAAAATCCTGGCTAACAAGAATCTACGGCTGTGAGATTGTCTGGTAGGTTTGAATGGTGAAAGATGAAGTTGAGAAGAAGATGGAAGAGGTTAAGAGGTTGGAGAGAAAGATGGATTCTTGTCTTCAACCCACGGGAACAAGCCTGCACAGAAACAGAGAAAATTAAATTTTCTGTTTTGACCGTTTGCTTCCCGGATGTTGAAGATAATCCCAAATTAAATAAATAAATAAATTTATTTAATTTAATTTCATTTATTGAATTTTGATTTTTGATTTTTTAAACTATGGAAGATTTAATTAAATATTTTAGAATATTTAATCATGATGTGACTTTAGAAGAATATGAAATATTAGAAGAATTAATTAAATATTTTGGAATAATTAATTATGAATGAATATTAGAATCAAATTAGAGGAATTAATTAAATATTTTGGAATATTTAATTATGAATGAATATTAGAAGAAAAGAAGAATATTTTAATCTTTATTTGAATAAAATATTCAAACTAAGATTATATGATAATTAATATAAATAAATCGTAATATTTATTTAATTAATTAAGAAATGAATACAAAAAGATGATTAAATAAACTTATTTATTTAATCGAAATGAAATAATGAATAATATAAATAAATTATTTAAATTTATCTATACATAGATGGAATTCGAAGATTTAATTAAATATTAAAAATATTTAATTAATTACCAGACAATGTGATGTGACCATTTTTAGGTGTATACAAACCTAATCTGTTAACATTGCATACCTTCTAAAATTTCATCCTAGATTTAAGTTTTACATTTTTTGCATTTCTCATTTAGGGTTTCACTTATGCATCATAAAAGACATAAAAATTCAAAAACAATTGCATCATAGGTTGCATTAGGGTTTAGTTTAATCATTTAGATCATATATACATTTAAAATTGTATTCAAAATTTTATTGTTGCATACTTGTATTTGAGTCACATTATCTTAATTTGAGAAAAATCTAGAAAATTATTCACTTGCAAACTTGTTTGCACACAAAAATAGGGCACTTAGATAGTCTAATAAACATTTAGTTTTTCAATTTTTAGACACCCTATCAGGGACACAAATTCCCTTGGGTTCCTCTATCCTTCTACACTTGAACCAACCAACTTTCGTACACTTCTCTATCTTTGTGTCTGTAGTCTGTGTTTGCTTGCAAATCTCTGTTTTGAAATTCTTAATTGAATTCATTTAGGCATCTTTGATATACCTCAAAAAAGCAAAAAAAAAGTAAAAAAAATCCATTATTTTATTTCAAAGTTGCATCAAAATCACCATTTTCAGATTTAGGCATCTTACAAATCAATCAATTTGTACATTTTAGACCAAAAAAATTGCATTCAGTATTGTCACTTATTGTTCACACATTGTTACACACTTGCATTGGCATAAATTAAGAAAAAATTGGAAAAATATTCATTGTTACACTTGTCTACAACCAGATCCGGAATCCTAAAGTAGAATCACACACAGTAAACTTTTGAATTTCCTAAATTCCTAGGATAGGGACTCCCTTGGGTGACAATGTCTTCCTACTCCTTTTAGATCAAAAATTTTGTGTCAAAATATCCTCGGGATCCTTGTCTATATTTGTTTCCTATCTTCCAAAAACTTGTTGCATAGCAATCTGAACCTTAGTAAAAAGCATCATCATGATGGCTCAATGGTTTGCTCAGATGTTCACTTCTTTGAAATCCTTGGTTGATGTTTCAAATTGTGTGTTTGGTGATGATCCTAATCCCAATGAGAACATTCATGATTCTTCACCTCCCAACACATGTCCTCATGATGTAGAAATATTGGGACAAGATGAGGAGAGCATGAATGTGTTTATACATAATTCTTTACACAACCTTGAGAATAATGCAACCTTTTACCCAGCACCACTTATCATTCCACCACTTGTAATGTTTTCCATATTACATAAGGAAAGTGACTCGCAAGACATACCTCAACCAAGGTTCATGGATACACATACTAATAACAATCACAATGAAGATATATCACCTAATGCTCCTCTATCTTATGAGAATAAGGTTGCCAACATGCCCATAAAATTGGAGCAATTTTATGGCGAAGGCTTTAGAATCTTGGATTCTTGAGAAAACAAGGATGTGACATAGAGAATGAACATGAAATTCATCCCCTCTTGGGAAAAAACCATTAGACAATACTAAAGGACTAGGTTACCAAGGTCCTCCATCTTTACATCAAACATATATCCCACCAACCAAGAAATACAAAGTCTATGGTCCTATTAAGAAGTTACAATTCCTACATCCTATAACCAAGATTGAATGTGCATTAGACACACTTCTCAACTTAGGATACATTACATTAACACCTATCTGTGACCAATGAGATAAGAAAGGAAAAAGTACAAATACATCTTATTGTGCACATCATAGAATACTTGGACATATTACTAACGAATATAGTGCTTTAAAGAAGAAATTAAGAGAATTTGATTCTTATGGGGATCAAATTGAATATGTGATAGATTAACATTCATTTTGTTGTGCTCCTTGCCATGTGGTAGTTGCAGTTCCACAACATACTCACTACCATGCATGGGGGTATAACTAAGTTTTAAGCAATCATATTTCATTCCATAAGGAGCAACATAACATCATCCTTTTTGGGCTCATCTTTGTCCCTACACTTGTGGGAGAAAGATTTATATAGCCTTGGGTAAGGTGCACTCCTTCTAGCAGGGATCCCTTTCTATCTCCTTAAAACATTGGTGTAGAAAGTACACTAACATTTTAAGGGGGGATTATAGTCCCCCACTTCTTTTTTGCATAGGAATGGTCCCTCTTTAGTGACTATAGCATGCATATCCTAGGAAACATGACCTTGTCAACCAAAGTGTGGCATTCTTGATCTATGTGAGTGTCTCTTTGGTGGTGATATTGGGATTGATGTCCTCTAAGAGTGTGACCTTTCTTGGCATATCATGTCCCCTTGGTGGTAATTCCCTAATGTGTGAGTCTTCTGCTCCACGACTTGTCCTCTCTTGGTGGTGATGTCATGTGTGATATTCCCTAAGGTGTGACCTATCATGTATTGAAAAAAATCCCCTTTGTTATTTTTGTGAATCACCTTTTGTGGTAGTGTTATTACAACACCCCATGAGGTTTTGGCCTTATCTTGTTGCCATTTATGTGTCTCCTTAGGCAATTTCATGCACCCCTATGGTGATTTTTGTTCGTACCCCATGACGTTAAACTTTGTGCACCCCCTGAGGTGAGTTTTGTTCATCCATCCTAACGTTAAACTTTGTGCACCCCCTGAGGTGAGTTTTGTTCGTCCCCCATGACATTAAACTTTATGCACCCCCTAAGGTGAGTTTTGTTTGTCCCCCGTGACATTAAACTTTATGAACCCCCTGAGGTGACTTTTATGCACTCCCTGAAGCGGGATTTTTCAAGATAGTTTATGGATTCAATATGATAGAGATTATTGGGTTAGGAACTTGAGCACTCCTTTTTAAAATAGCCACCTAGCATAACACACCTTGCTTGCTAGTGGAGCCATGTGTTTAATGAGTGTTTAACATAACATAACTTGCTAGCCTTGTAGAACCCATCATGTTGCATGGACACCTAACATAACATATCTTTCTAACTAGTAGATCTATGTAGCTCATGGGTGATATGGCATAACACAACTTGTTAGTCCTCATGAGAGAATTCTCTTGCTAACATTTATTCGATGGATGATATTTGGTATTTGAGACAATTTAAGACTGAGGTCTCTTTGTCGTACCAACTCAAATACCTTTAGTACTAACCTTGTGTTTTGTTGTGTGCCTTTTTGAGTGTATTTTTCATGTTTGCATTGTGTTTGTATAATTTTTATGTTTATTTTGTTATCATATATATGTTATGCCCTATGTTTTCATTGTGTATAATTTATGTTTTTGACATGTACATGTTTATGTATGTTGTCTTGTTGCATATCATACACGTGTGTGTTCCTTTGTGCTTATGTTGTCTTGCCATGTGATATTGGATCTTGGGGTCTTGTGCACTCCCCTTGATCCTTAATCATCATATCTCTTTAACATTTGGACAATTGGACCCATCTTGACATAGATTTTCTACTTTAGTGTGATTCTGAGCATAAGTTCATACTCTCATTAAAGTGGAGACTAATGTAACATCATAAATTGTCTCCCTTGACAATTTCACTTTATGTTTTATCCCCCCTAAATTATTGAGCCTAATAAAGCACCTAATTTCTTAAATTATGCGTTTTGGAGCCCATTTGTACCATTTTCCAAGAAATTGCAAGCATTGAACAAATGCATCCAATTGATATTTTTCCCCCGACACTTAATATCTTGGAAAATAGGGCTAGGACCCATATGCCATTGGGTGTATGGATCCCCCTATTTTTCCAGGAACCAATTTTGGATATGTCAGTGCGATGGAACCTCAAAAAAATTACATGATTACACCATCATGACAAACCATGAAGCCTTGACCTCTATGAAATTCCAACTCCACAAGTGTACTCACCTTAACCTTTTAGGTCTGACTGACACTGAAAGCTTCATACACTTCCAAAGATTCTAAAAAACTCATTATACATGCTTAACCCAAACATTCCCAGTACTTGAAATATTTAAAAGATCCACTATCGCAGCCCCATAGCCATTAATAGAAGTATGTGCAGGATGGAAAAACATATTAAGAAGTATACATATGTTATCGCTATACCGTGGTAGTCAAATACAAACAACGCGGGGTAGCGGTGATAACACTCTAACAGAGATAACCCACACTCCTATAGGATGAAGATAATAACACCGCGGTATGGTTGTGATGAGTCACTTGAACCGCTGCCCTGTAGTAGGCATGATGAAGGTGTGTGGCATGGTGGGAAGGATAAAATGACAATGTTACCACACCACTACCCCGTTTGTGATAAGATAGAGTGGTACTGTGTTACAAGTTGTCAAAGCATTTATATCACCAACCACAATGATTATACTTTTGATCATGAACTGTTTGATCTTCTAAGATCAAGGGCACACATTCAAACTCAAATTGAGATAGATTATGAAATATTTTTACACAAATCACAATTTATAATGAGGTGACCGAGCTCAGTAGCAAAATATACTTGTGACTTGATGTCATTTTTGCAATCATTCGTAAAGCTCGACGTGCCAGAAGCGAAGGAGTTCAGGAGGAAGATTCAATAGCTATTGTTCATTCAAGTTCACAAAAACCCTTTATAACAAAGAATTAAACTTGCTCATTTTTGAAGGTAGACACTTAAAAGAAGCTAAGGAGATGTTAATTTTTCATCATGCCACCTAAAAAGAGTGAACTAGCAAGTAAAAAGGATGAGTCCAAAGTTTCTAAAGAAGAGGTCCCTGCAACAATCTATTTTAGATGTATTACCTAATTATGTAGACAAAGGATTCAAAAAAGTGTTTAAAGATACAAACCATAAATGTAGAGACCCAATTATCGCTTACTTAGGGTGGGATCTATTTTGGTACTTTTATGAAAAAAGGGATGACAAGATTCCAGTTTCGAATCCTAGACCTTGGATTTGGCCAAATTAATAGTCCCAAACATCTTTGTAGATGTTGAGTTTTTTAAAGTATTGGTACAACATTATCACCCAACCATCAAGATTGTAAGAATTCCAAATGGTTCACCATTAGTGGTGTTGACTAAAGAATCTATTGTAGAGTGATTTATGTTGAACAAGCAATCCATTACTAAAATTGACTTGGACAAAAGTGAGGAAGATTATATGAGGTTGAGAAAAACCTACAGGAGTAATGAACTTCCCTTGTACATGAAAAAGGGCGTAAACAACTGAAGGATATCTATCTCCCCCTCCCACATGGAGCCATTTGTCATAGAAGACTTCCAAGTATACTTCAAGAGAACTTATTTTTCTTTATGACAGGTACTTGGAATAGATGCCCAAGAGAGGATGCCAATCAATCTCATGATGATGGCAATGAGGATGTACAAAATCCTGAAGTGAACATTGAGTATGAATTTGTTGCTTTAATTGAGAGAGGGTTACATGAGGGATTCATGCAAGTAAGAGAGAATTTAGCTCCCATCACTTTCAGAAAATACTCTTTGTTGTGTCATTTAATATTATATCAAAACAGGAATAGATGGAGCAAGAGAATGTGTTTGGGAATGATTGATCATCAAGGGAATAGGTTACCAGTACATAATTGGTGTTACATATGGGATAGTAAATGAAAAATGGATGATTATGCAACATTTCATGATGATTTCATTGTAAGGGTCATGACCACTTTTGGTCATATTTCACTAAAATTACCTACATAAATCATGCAAATGTTAAGACCCTTAGCACTGAAACCAGAATAGGGACACAATCACAATTTCGATGATTGTTTCTTCTTAGCAGACCAAATAGTAATAAGGATCTATGGGTGTCCTCAAGCCCCACATATCTTACCTAAATTTGTTTCCATTTGAATTGCATTCTTAGAATTTATGTGGAAAAAGTTATGGATGGAACAGGATGTTATGAAAAGACATTAAAAATGGACACTCTTACCTAATTTAATTGTATGTGAGGAGCTATCTGTAGGGTCTAACACTCTTGAAGAATTGTAGAGTTATCTAAAAATGAGGTATTCATTTAAGTCACGAGGATAAAGGGTCTTTGATCCTAAAGGACATATTAATTTTATAAGACAAACACTTCTCACTAGAGCTGGGATTACCCATGAAATGGATTATGAAGAGGATGTAATAAGAAATTGTTTTACGCCTCATGAAGTGTTTCAAAAGAAGAGGAAGTGGGAAATCATAAAGAGACTTGAGGAGGAGAAGAAGAAAAGGGATATTAAACTCCAAGGATTCTATATTGAGGAAGGAGACCCTATCAAAAGGATGAACCTAATAATTGACAACTTTGAAACGCTCTATGTGGAACCAAAAGAAAGATCTGAGGGCCAGCCTTCTAGACCCCCCAAGTTGCCCATCAAAACAAGTAATGTTGTAATCGCATAACCCTTACCAAACGCTGCCACAATACAATCAGAAGCATCCCTTAAGCAACCAAGTCCTAAAAGGTAGAAGACACATGAAGTGGTCCCCTTAGTGGCATATGAAATAAGTGAAGAAGTAGGGGATATTGAAGAGGTGGACAATGTACTTGTAAACTTAAAGGATGATGAAGTTGATCAGCCACCACCTAAGCTTGAAATTGATGCCCACCAACCAGAAGAAAGAGTGGATGTACATGGACATAATGATCAAGAAGTACATGATGATGAAAGGAAATTTTTTTCCCTAAAATTTATTGAAGATGATGATTTTATTCAAACTTCCAAATTTAAGGATTTTTGGATTAAGATAAAAATGAAAGAGTTTGAGGAGAGACTTCAAATAAATAAAATGGGTATTGAGGAATCATAGCATGACCATATTGTTTCCCAGACCTTTGAAGAACTCGGGATTAATGAGATCATTGTTAGCCCCCAAGAAGCAAGAAAATTGGTCTTAGAAAGCAACATACTAATCATTCCCGGGATGGAACTAAAAAATATATTCTTACTAGATCAAGTAAGAAACCAAGAAGATCCAATGTTGATTTTAGAGTTCAATTCAGATGAAGGAATGAGTGGCACATGCTACAATCCAAGGATTGAAACCTTAGCTTTTTGGACTAAGCAAAATAGAACAGAAAAGCCTAGATTGCTTGATGTTGTGCAAGAAATGAAAGGGACCGCGATGGTGAAGATACTTCAAGATACATCGGCATTAGAAGTTTCTACTATGGCCATGCACTCAACAATGTTTACTAGAGTTGTGGTCAAAAGTGTGGAATTAAGATTGGAAAAATATGAGAAAGTACATAAGGATTTAAATGATGAAGTGAATAGATTGTTCATAGAGAATGTGAGATTAAAAGAACAACTGAAGGGAGCAGGACCTTCACAAAGTAATGTAGTATTATACCAGCCTCCAATTGATTAGCCAGCTGACATGGATAATATTTCCACTAAG
>VDFB02373365.1:261355998-261366536 GCA_007258455.2 Sequoia sempervirens
GCATAAATCCACTTACTAAACTAGGAATAGGAATATGCAAGCTCTGCAACAATAGATTCTTCTCAAAATTTTCTTTGCAAATTCTTTTTTGATTCACCCAAATTTTCTTTGGTTTGATGAATTGCTCTTTTGCTTGCTTAATCTTCACTTTTATGTTCAAATGAGGGGAAATGTGCAAGCTTTGGTAGGTAAGAATTAATGGTGAAAAGTGTGAGTTTCAACTTTTTGCTTTTTCAATTCCAAAATTATCATGCTCAATAGGAGCCTGAATTTACCTGCAACTCACCTTTTATATTCAAAGTGGAACTTTCAAGTTTAAATTCAAATTCCAATGTGTGAATTGTATTTATCATCTTTGATTACGTTGGGATCAATCTTACCTTCTTACCAAGAAAATATATGTAATGTTTGCACTGAAAACAAAAAGAAATCTTAATGGATGTGAAATACACATTTTATATATATCAACTTTAGTTGAAAATACCCTAAAGATTCCTTAAAATTGTATGGCTATAATAATTTGCAAGTGAGTTGTAGAAATTATAATTCAATATATTCGGTTTAGTAATGACCGCAGTCTTCCACTAAAGACCTATTTTCACCCTATTTAAGCTTTTCGAGAATTACTACAAGTGTTGTATTAACCTAATGGACCTTTGAAAATATAGGATCATTAAAAAATAATTCCCACTATAGTGGGGATTTTTATTACTACAAGACAACTTTTGCAAAGGGAATTTGAAGTGAACTTCATATTAACACTTTTAAGTTTTGGTTCCACGAAGAGGTTAGATTCCACTATAAAACATTTTGATGTCGATAAGCGTGTTAAGGAATGGAGCTAAAGAAATAGGATTTTAAGAACTTGGTATGGACATATTTAGAACATCTTCTACAATAGGGGATTTAGTGCAATATTCAAGAAATAACAAACATTTTTAAGTGAACAAGAGGTTTCCACTAAAAGTTTAATTCACTGAGGATTTCATTTTCTACTAAACATAATTATATTCTATAATGTTTTTAGATCAATTAATAGAAATGATCCTTTTTGTGGGGTTCTTAATTAAACCATAAGCATTGAATTGAAATGAACCAAAATTTATTCCTAGTAAGACTCACAACACCCTCTTGAGACATAACTTGTTTCTCTTAATGAATTTTATAAAATTTTATTGAAGAAACTCGGGCTAATTTTGATGCTCTACCCATTTGGGATGATACATGAGAAAAATAAGGGATTGAATTTTGCTTCAATACTTCATAGGATTTTTACTTTACCACCAAATAAAAAAAGAAAAGGAAAAAAGAAGGGTCCTCAATTTGTTGGGAGAAAAATGGGGTGTGTTGTGAGACTACACAACAAGAAGGAGAGTCTATCAATAAGTTCAGTCATAGGTTTGTGGTTGTCCTTTCTCTTAAGATAAAAGAAATTTTTGGACCTAACACACCTATCTATATTAATATTTTTGAGGCCTATTAAGATCCATGGGTGGGATTTGCAATGAAGAGATTGTTGATGGGATTCTCATATTAAGAGTGGGGAAGTCAGAAACGCTACTATTTTTAGCAGATAGTTAAATGGATTAAGATAAAAGAGGTTTATACTAGTGAACAATTAAATGGGTTAGAATTTTGAAGTGGATCGTAACAGAATATTGCACATAATGGTGACATAAAGAATGAACAAGAAAATAGTTTCTTATCTAATATATTTCCCTCTTTTATCCCTAATTTCAATGTTGAAGCTATTGATCTCTATTTGTATGATGGTGACTTACACATGGCTGTACTTGATTATATTAATGTTGAAACAAGTGTTTATATAGAAAATGGACTTTTTGTTTAAGACCTTTCCCTTGATGATTGCATGGATCTGGTGATTATGTGGATGTATATAATGACATGTTAATTTGGTACAATATTTTTTGTTTCCCTCATTTAGATTAAGCTTCAGTATGGTCACATGAAGATGCTATTATAGAGGTGAATGTGGAAGAGGAAGTGCAATGCTTTGAATATGTGTAATTTTTAGAAGCTATAAATGACACCAAAGCTCCCCAAATAAGTTCAAAATAGAGAGACAATTTGAGGAATTTAGTTCTTCATATGAGGTGTCTCAAAATAGTAATTTTTATGTTGATGATGATAATAAATTTGTGATATATAAATAGAGTTGCACATATTTGATAGTGAGAATTATTTTAGTTTCCTATTGCCCTTGGTATGTAGGATTGAATACAAAATTTCAACCATAATGTTTATGTAATGGCCTAATGCTTTTAGTATGGATAATAGTGTGCATAAGTTGGAATGCTTCACTTGTACCCAACATGGATTTTTTAATAATATTGAGCAACCACATGTATACCAAGTTGATGATCAGTCAACTACTAAAGTTTGTTATTTGCCTAAACTTCACTTTTAAGTTTGAGTTGTTAGAGGGTGACTTCCTCTTATAGGTCGATGGGGCGATAGAGGCATACTTTGATTTGCAATTTTAATTCGAGTTTCATTCTATTTTTTCCTCAATTCACCCGAGGAGGTCAAAAGGTATGAGAATACTTAAGCCTCTTTTAGGGATGATCCAAGCTTTCAAATTATGCCCCCAACTTTTTAAACTTCAATGGTCTGTATATGGCATGGTTTAGTGGCACCATTTTTTGGTTTCCATGTAATATCAAAAGGTAGAATTGTGGATTTTTCCTTCACTTTATTGGAAGAAATCATAAGTGAATGCACCAAGAGATAGAGGCCAAAGTTATTGTAGCTAGGTGATGAAGATAGTTATGGGACAAGGGAGATTAGTTTCTTTAATCCAATGGTGTTTGATAGAGGAAAAAATAATGGAATCTTGTTCATGGCCATTACCATTGGTGTTCATGTAGGGTTTGACCTATAAAATAAAGAGGTACATTTTGTACAACCATATTTTCAATGTTTAGGCACTTTCATATTTTTGGCTCCCAAGTTACGTTTTCCTATATATAGGATTTCAATGTTTTGTGTCTTGTTTGGTTTTGTTTTGAATTATTTTTATGTATAGAAAAAAATACATGGATGCTTCATATCCTTCAAACACAATATTAAGTGTTGATTGCATTTGCAAGTAGGAAAAGGAAGGTGCTGGTTCATCATGTGATAGTTGTATAGAAGATGATGATAGTGTGTGCACCTACCTTTAGTTGGATTAATCATCCATGGGTGGTTACAATGAAGAGATTGATGTTGATTCTTAGATTGAGAGTGAGGAACATAAAACTACTATTTGGAATAGTTACATATAGATAAAAGAAGTTTGTACTAGTGAACAATTAAATGGGTTAACTTTTTGAAGTTGATTGTATAAAATGTACTTTTATAATAATGGTGACATAGAGAGTGAACAAAGAAAACAAAGTTTCCTTGTCTAATGTATTTCTAGTCTCTTTTGTCCCCTAAGGTTTTTAATCATGAAGCTACTAATCTCTATTTTTATGATGGTGACTTAGACATGGTTGTACTTGATTATATTAATGTTGAAACAAGTACTTTTTAATTATGACTAGTACTTTACATGAGTTATATGCTTTCTTACATTAGGTTATATTGATATTTCGTGTATTATTTTCCCTCTCTTCCAATTTCTTGCATAATATAAATGCAATTAATTGTAGGGGCGTATCATGTTACTAATAGTCACATCCTAAGATTGTAGATAACTATAAATAGCTAAATGAAAATTCATTACTTTGAACAAATATAACATGAAGTTATTTTAAGCCACATGGTAGCATGCCATACCACTTTCTCTTAAGTTTTGCTAAATCTTCTCACTCTCTCATTTTTCTCATGATCATTGACAATAAAATTTACTTTGCACTTATTTTTACCTTCACTTGACAAAAGTTAATCATTGCATTGTTATCCTCTATTTTGTAGGTTCTCATGGAGTGCACAAGCTAGAGGAAAAACACACATGATGACTACTGATAGAGTCCATTATTTTATATGAAAAATATTCCTTTATGTCTAAATATTTAATCTACATGCATGTCTATGAGTGCTTGCATACTTTGAGATACATGATCATTCTAGGATTCACATGAAACCCAAAGAAGGGGCAAACTATAATAGTCAAATTTGCATATTTTGAAAGGATATATTAATGCAATTACATATTGACAAATGCCAATCTTTCTTTGAGGATGGACTCATTACCACATCCTTCCTCTATTCCCATTTACATATATTTCTACATATCTAGCCATACTTTATCCATTTCTACACACTCAACCATAAAAAAACCACGCTTTATCTATTTTTGCACACTTTCCATACAAACCACACTTATTACACCTTCCATGGATGAAAAATCATTCTATTCATTGACAATTTGTATTCCCTAATCTTGGGTCAATGGTGGAGAACTGGTCTCGTGGGTGGAAGATTGTTCCTACATCCACACATTTATCCCTTGAAATTTTAAAAATCAAATTCAAATTTGGTTGTACCTCACCCCATTTTACTAGCCATTATGAGCTGACTAAATCCACTTTTCATGTAATTTATTGCTATGTCCTTATATTTGAAGGCATTAATTGGAACTTATTTAGTAGCCATAAGCATTATCAATTATTGTTCGCATTCAAGTTGAAAATCATGTTGGGAACACATTAGTTAATGCACTAGAAGGTATCAAAATATGCATATTCATGTTTTAGGGACTTGCATGCCTAAATATTGTAGTCCTCAATTATTTTCATGATTGTAAAGCTAGTCCTATCGAAGTTGTTGACCTAGGGAACATGACCCTTGTGATCTAATGATCTCCCCGAGATGTTTATAAACACCATGAGCCCTTTACATTCAATGAAGCACAACAAATCAAACAAACCAAAAAGTAAGAGTGCACATTCAAGAAGATCAAATCGACATCTTGCAAGACAAGTCTACACCAATGTAAATGAGCTAGAATTGTATATTCAATAAAAAAAAAGCTATAATCTCTCGAAAATGTGAGACAAACAACACATAAATCATCTATTTTCCTCTACCGAATAATCAAAGTCACTCTTTCATTCCATTGCATCTACTATAATACTAAATACTCCAAAATTGTAACTTAACATCTAATTCTAAATTAATCTACCATAAATTTATGTTTATGATTAACCTAAATTAAGCTCAGGGAAAGTTTCCTTTTACAAGAATAAACCCATCACGTTATGATCTGTCCCATTTAAACTCAATTATTTCAAAGCCCCGGGTCTCATAATTGAATTCCCAACAATTTGATTTCCATAGAGGGACTCTCCATTATAGAAAAATATGTTTCAACTACTTAGCAGAACTATCATAAATTCAGAATCTGCCGTACAATATTTTTGACAGAAATTTGTTGAACTCTAGCCAGTTCCAACTTATAACAACCAAATCTGTAACATTTCTAATCCCTCTATTTAAGACTCTTCAAAGCAGAAACAAATGTTCCAACGATTGAACTGTATTGTAATAAATTTATTTGACAAAACTCTTCAGTTGAGAACTTAAACGAGTACACCTTTCAATCACTTTACCCGATGAAGATTTTGTTTTTTATTGATTGTCAGTCTGGGATGTGCTTATTGTTGAGAAAGAAGAACAAATTCGATTTTATCTTCGGCCATTGATGACCGGGTCTAAAATCTACTCTTCAGGTGAGAAATTAATGCTCAACTCTTAGCACAAGCAATACGAAATCCACAAGTTTACGGCAATGTTCTAACATGGGTTGTAAAATAACATTAATTCTCTTGCATTGTCCTTCCTTTTTCTGAATGGTCCACAACTGCAACATAACATTTGTCATATTCTCCCCTTCCATATTGGTCTTTTGGTTCATCTTGTTCTCTAACTACTCACTTCCCCATATTTACCATTCTTGCCTTTATCGATTCTCCTCCTCTCCTCAATGAGCTTCTCTACAAATTAAATGTTTCCCACCACTCCCTCATTGAGCTTCTTAAAAATTAAATTTTTCATATAAATAGATAGGATTGTATTGATAGCCTTTTAGCAAGATGGAAAGTTGAACCAAAGCTCCCGACATGAACAATCACACAATTCTCTACAAATTAAATGTTCTTGACCCTCTCCTCAATGAACTTCTCTACAAATTAACTGTTTCCCACCCTCTTCTCAATGAGCTTCTCTACAAATTAAATGTTTTTCACCCTCTCCTTGATGAGCTTCTCTACAAATTAAATGTTTCTGACCCTCTCCTCAATGAGCTTCTCTACAAATTAAATGTTTCTCACCCTCTTCTCAATGAGCAGCTCTGCAAATTAAATGTTTCTGACCCTCTCCTCAGTGAGCCGTCTCTACAAATTAAATGTTCTGACTCTCTCCTCAATGAGCTTCTCTACAAATTAAATGTTTCTCACCCTCTTCTCAATGAGCAGCTCTACAAATTAAATGTTTCTGACCCCTCTCCTCAATGAGCTTCTACAAATTAAATGTTTCTCACCCTCTCCTCACGAGCTTCTCTACAAATTAAATGTTTCTGACCCTCTCCTCAATGAGCTTCTCTACAAATTAAATGTTTCTGACCCTCTCCTCAATGAGCTTCTCTACAAATTAAATGTTTCTGACCCTCTTCTCAATGAGCAGCTCTACAAATTAAATGTTTCACCCTCCCTCAATGAGCAGCTCTACAAATTAAATGTTTCCCATATAAATGGGTAGGATTGCATTGATGGCCTTTGAGCAACATGGAAAGTTGAACCAAAGCCCTGACATGAACAACCACCCATTGTACACTATTTTTTCATGACTATAGGTGAAAAATTATTGCCAAATGTCACAAACTTAAAATCCCTTAAAGGTCAGTGAGAACATAATCATTCTCTTCTGATTTCTAATGCTTTTGATGTCTCCTTTCAACAATTTGTTGCTAAAATTGAAAATTAATGTCACAAATTGATTGTTTACAATGGAAAAAGAGTTTAAGTGCATGCTCAATATTGATAAATCAAGAATGGGTATAATGGGTGTATCTAAAATTGACCATTTACATTTGGTCAATTTATCTCCAATTCGTCAAATTTCTTATCCTCTATATTAATGAAATAATATTCCTATGGAACTCATTCAATTTAATCCATTATATCACCTCTAAATCAGAAAATAATTAGATTTAATTATTTATCTATGCCCATCTTATCTTACACTTTCCCAAAAATTAAATAAATAATTTCTATTTATTTAATTTTCCCCCTCACATATCTCATCCTCCATCACTTTTCATTAGACTTCCTAATTTAATCCTATTCTACCCCTTAATCATTTGCACACTTAATCCTTAATTAACTCTGGTCAACCCCCCCATCAAATCATGCACACAAACCCTTATGCATGTGACATGGTCTTGGTAACATGTCACACGGGTCTTGTCCCCTCAAAGTACACTCAATTTTTTTTTTTAATTCTTTTATTTCCCTCACATCATCCCCTTTGGAGTGTGAGGACAAATCTTTCATTTATGGAAATATCTCCTCCCACACTCCATTATACTATCTCCCTCTCAACTCACCTCATGGTGCCACTTAACACAAACCCATGAACTGAGAGGGCCATTTGAATTATCCTTCATCCTTGATCTCCAAATTATCTCAACCTTTCATTATTTCTCGCTTCCATCATATATATCAAACACTTAGCCATTTTTGTAATATATCTCACAACTTTAGAATGAGTGTTGTTATGATGTCAAAATCACAAGTGAGCATGCATTGAATTGAACATCAAGGACACATCTACCCAATAGGGATTCTAGAGCATACTTTAATTTCATTAAATTGTATGCTTATTTGACTTTCTAATCCTAAACATGATTGTTTTGTTTGTTCTTCATGTTGTTTTGTTTTTATTGTTTAAATTATTCACATTGGTACAAATTTCATGTGCACATTTCTCACATGCTTGATGGGACCCACGTTACGGGTCTACTAATCAAAATTTTAATTTTTTTATAGTTTTTACATTTTGCAAGCATGGAAAGGTGAATACGTCACATTTTAGGCAATTTTTTTCTACAAATAGGTAAATGTGACTATAGAAAGGTGAATCCACAACCCAAATTTTCACAATCATGAAAGGTGAATGTGGAGCATAAAGGAAAATTCATGAAATTTTTAAGATGAATACACGAAAACTAAGGAATGTGTGCAAAAACTAAAAGGTGAATACAAAAACTAAGGAAAATGCACTTTTTAAAACTAAAAGGCAAATTCGAAAACTAAGGAAAACTCACGAGAAAACTAAGATTGAGATGTGTGAAGACATTTTAGGTGCATACACTTTGCAATAAGGCATGAACATGACACTAATTAGGTGAATACACTAAAGAGTGGTATGTTGTGTTATTAAAGTGAATAGATTTCTAGAAGGACGAATCTGGCCCTACATAGGTGAATTCCTTATGAACAACTTGCAAACGAGTTAAGGTGATTCTGTGACTGTTTGGGAAAATCTACTCTGTACGTAAGTGAATATACTATGTACATAGGAAAATCCGCTATGTGCATCAACGATTGCATAAGGTATAAATTTTTCATTTCAAGTGACTTTTTGCATTTCTCTTCATCTTTTAGCTTACCAAAAATTTTGCTTTTGGGGATTCACCCCAAAACCCCTATAAGAAGGGGGCCATGTTTGTTCCCCCTACACCCCCCCTATCATTGGGGTGGGTGTCCCAACCCCCTCTAAGCTAACAATATTTTTTTATCACTTTGGCATCTAAACCCTTTCTTGTGTAGCTTCAAATCATTTGTTGAATATCACAATAAAAAATAACTAACACATCTTCTTGCAACATGTAGTTAAAGGTAATATTTTTATCACTAATCTAGAACACTTCAATTTGTTAAAGGATCAATTAACCTTGTTTACTACTTTTGGGGTCCTCCATTAACATATTCTCTCCCTTGCACCTTTCGATGAGTTTGGGGATCAAAAATTGCAGAACAACATGTCTTGTTGTGTATATCCTAGGAGTGCTAGTTATGTGTATGCTCTCTCCTTGTGCTTCGTGCAAGCCTAGAGATAAAAAAAAATCTAGCATATTCTTCCCTTTAGGAGATTTTCTTGGATATTTTATCTCCTTAAGGGATGACCTAAACCACATGAATTGGTGGGGTACATAAAAGGTGGAGAATGAAAGTTGTACCCAAATCTAGTTACATCATGTCTAGAGAAGCTATGATGCTTGGGTAATTTTGAGCTAAGAGTGTAGGGTTGGTTTGAATGACTTAGTTGACATTCTTGACCCATAATTATGATGGGCTAATGTTCATGAATGTTCCTCACATACTGTCCTAGTATTTAGAGGATGCATATATATATAGTATCAACCTATCTCAATAACATTCAATTGTCACTCAATATGGTGTAAAGGATGTGTACCGTACCCCAAAGTTACTCATGATACATGCTTTTGTGTATTGAGATAGATTAACTAAGGCATCAACCTTTTGGTTTTCATTGATAAGAGGTCCTTCATCCCTATGGGTCATGATCTCTAGCTATCCATCCACTAATAATTGGTATTAGCTTTGGCTATGAGCCTACATTGATTGTCAATCTTGATTAATTTAGGATTGTTCTTATTTGGCTTGTCTTCTTGTAATTACCCATGCATTTCTTACTCCATCTAGTCAATGTCATCCATGTGTTCTTTGCTTGTGACTTAAAGTCCTTTTTCCATCGGTCTTGTCCTGCCACTTGGGAAAATCCACTCTATTCTTGAGCAAATTTGCTTATTGTTGGGAAAATCTACCCTATTCATAGACAAATATGTTTGTGTCTTATCTATCATTCATTCTCTTATTCACTATCAAATGAATCCTCCTTGTCAATGGGAAAATTTTCTATCTCTCAGGAAAATATGCTCTATCCTTGGGAAAATCTACCAAGTGCAAATTTAGTCTAACTGCTCACATGGTCAAAGAACTAGCTGAAGTAAAAGAGATTTGTATTTGGGCTAATATGATTTCATTCATTTGAATTTTATTTTCAATAGGAAAATCCACCTCAAGTATCAAAAATTTCCCATAGCCATGTCATCAAAAGTTACCACAAACCTTGTTTGGGTGAATATAATTCCACTTTGGTGAATCCACTTTGTTCAGAGGTGAATATATTGATAGGAAATTCTATTCTTTTGATAGGAAAATATTCCTTGTATTGGGTAAATTAATCCTCACATATAAACCAAAGAGAAAATCCTTCATACCATAGATAGCTAGTATTCACTCGAGCCCATAACCGTAATCAAATATTTTTATGCTCAATATCCAATCCATACTGATCATTATTTTTGGTTCAACCACCATCAAATTTTCTAAAACATCATTCCATTTGAAGGAGTTAGCTAAACCTACATAATCAACATCTAGAACACCTAGAATCATATAACAATTTTAAGATCCTAAATCCTAAATAAACCATCCATCATAATGCTTTTTTGGGAGCTTATCCTATCCCAAGTTAACTTAATCCCTCATTTGAACTATTTCACC
>VDFB02373365.1:261366636-261403592 GCA_007258455.2 Sequoia sempervirens
ACCAACTCAACTGGAATTGAGTCCCTTAACTGAACCTCCCAGCCAACAGGAACCCGAAAATTGGCTAGAGGTAATGTCCACTGATACCTAACTATGAGGAGCCATTACAAACACCCTCTTCATATATAGAAGCCTTTAATTGGGCAATGGATATAGAGTGAAGACAAAATCTTCCTATGGCAAAAGAAAAATAAAGAATAGTGAAAGTTTGAATAAGAGCAACAAAAATGAATATGGAATCATACAAGCCCTGAGAAGAGATATGATGTGAATGATGAACTAGAAGCAGAAGAATAAACTAAAGAAAACTACTAACTCTAGTGCACAGAATGCAAACGTGAAGGGCATATTAAAACAAATTGTCTAAAAAAAATATTTTGTGACATCTATCAAGTTATGGGCCACTCAATCAAGGAATGCCCATATAATTTAAATACTAGGAGTACACAAGTACTCTTCACGCAATGCAAGCAGTCAACTCCACCAAGTACACCACCAATGCAATAGAACGATAATAATGCATCACCAACCAAATATTGAAACAAAAGATTTAATAATAATAGATTCAATAACAATAATAGTGGAAGCAAGAGCTAGATACAATATGATTCAAAAGGCCACCCTATTATACAATGCAAACAATACAAAAAATGGGGGCACTTCATCAAAGACAGTCAAAACAACCAAAACAAAGCAGGACTATTGTGTAAGTGGTGCAGACTAGGAGACCATGAGGATACTAACTGTAAATTTTAATGAACAGATTATATGCACAGAAATAAATTCAAATCAGACGCAATAACATAGCAGATACCCTGGGAAAGCCCTCCTCTTGAGGGAGAAAAACCCAGCAACAAAGATCTTCTCTTATATATAAATAATGGCAACAAATCTCTTTACAATAGGGACAATCACAAGGCCAATATTCTGCACCTACACCAGATACAATAACAGATGATGATCTGCACTTCCTTGAATTACTAAATCTGCCCTTGAAGAAATTCGCAATTCTGCTCTTGAATATATTCGCACTTGAATGGAACAAACTTGATGATGAATGAATGGAAAAGAACTTGTATTTATACATAGGTCGCACCTCTTCAAGAATAAGGTCGGCCATAATAAAAGATATAATTTCAAAATAGAAGATGTGAATTACAAGGAAGGTTGGCCCTTTTAGGAAAAATATTGTTGCCAAGAGAAGCGCCCAAACACATTAAATAACACATATAAATAAATAGCCGATAGGCTATATTGATTTATGTCTTCACTCGTGGCTGGAAGGATGAACCCGAAGCTGCTATAATATTAACACTCCCTCTCAACTAGGGAGAGAACTTCCAACTGCTCAAGACAAATCACCTCAACATGATGCCCATCACATTGGCAACAACCAAATGTGAAAAGAAGAATATCACCTCAACGTGATATTAGATATCGCCTCAACACGATATCAACCATAATGGCTACAACCATACTATGGTGTGTACAAGTGTTCATCACTTGCGTGATGTTGTCACCTCAACGTGACATTCACAAGGACAAGATGTGTCATGGAGTCTCACACATGACATCCACCATGACTCAGCTCAAAGGGTGGAAACAAGGGCTTTCACCTCAAATTCCTCCGTCTCAGAGGAAAATGCATTAACAAGGGCTTGCACCTCAAATTCTCCTCATTTCAAAGGAAAATGCATTAATAAGGGCTTGCACCTCAAATACCTCCGCCTCTGCAGGAAATGTATTAACAAGGATTTTCACACTCCTAACTTCTCGCATGCAGAAGAACTCATTAAACAAGGCTCACCGATACCAGATTCTTTCTCAACAGCCGGATTTCCACCATACCAAGTTTATCTCTTCAAAGTACACAAACTTATCCCGGCGAGGCTTGGTGGGAGAATATCCGCTGCCCGCTTCATCAAGGTTAATGTACCCCAATCAGATAAATTTTCCCAGCATTCATATCTCTCATGTAGTGGTACTTGATCTCAACGTGCTTGGTTCTGTCATGGAACACAGGATTGACAGAAAGCTTCACACAACTCTGATTATCACAATGAATGATAGTAGGCTCCATTGATTGTCCAAACAATCCTGCAAGGAGCTTACGAAGCCAGACTGCTTCTCAAGTTGCCATACAAGCTGCAATATACTTTGCCTCTATTGTACTTAATGCTACAAATGACTGCTTCCTACTACACCAGCAGATCATAGCTGAACCCAAACTGAAGCAACAACCAGAGGTGCTCTTCCGATCTGTGACACAACCTGCCCAATCGGAATCAGTGAAACCATGTAACTCCAAGTCTGCATCTAAAGAATACCTCAACCCATATCCAACTGTGCCACGCAAGTATCTCAGGATATGTTTAGCTGCAACAAGATGTATCTATCTCGGATCACACATAAACTGGCTAAGTGCACTCACTGCATAGCAAATGTCAGGTCTAGTGCTAACTAGATAAATCAAAGATCCAATTAGCTGTCTGTACAAGGTAGGATCCACCAAATCTAAATTAGCTACAGCCTCCTTCAACTTATGTAAGTTGGTCTCCATAGGTGTGGACATGGATTTGCAATCCATCATACCAAATCTCTTAAGTATATCAATGGTGTACTTTCCTTGACTTAGAATCATCTCATCTGGTTTCTGCAAGACTTCTAATCCAAGGAAGTAATGCATGAGCCTGGGTCCTTCATCTCAAATTCGTCAACCTTCTTCATTAATTAAGAATCAGTGACTTTCTCCAAGAAGGATCGATCACAACATATAAAACCAAAATTAATGCATCACCATTGATTACCTTGAAGTAGAGATTTGAATCAGCATCATTCTTCAAGAAGCCCAAACTTGACAGGTACCGATCAATCCTTTCGTACCATGCACGAGGAGCTTGCTTAAGACCATACAAGACCTTCTTCAGTTTGCAAACATGTGACTCCTTCCCATGAACCTCAAATCCATCAGGTTGCTCTATATAAACCTCTTCCTGAATCACTCCATTCAGAAAGGCTGTCTTCACGTCCATCTGGTGAATCTTCTATCCTCTAGATGCAACAATAGCAATGATGGTTCTGACAGAAGTATAGCGAGCAACAGGAGCAAATGTTTCTTCATAATCAACTCCCTCTTTCTGAGAGAACCCACGAGCCACAAATCTTGCTTTGTACTTCTCAATGCTTCCATCTGTAGCATGCTTAATCTTGAATAGCCATTTAGAAGATACCACAGACTTGCCCTCGAGTCTAGGAACAATGTCCCAAACATCATTCTTAAGAATTGACCGATACTCCTCTGTCATAGCATCTTTCCAAACCTGATGAATAGATGCTTCCTCAACACGAGTAGGCTCGAATTCTATAATCTAACTCAACAAGGCAACATAATTGGAGAATTTATGTGGCCTTTTGCTTTCTCTGAATGTGCCTCTAGGAGTTGCAAAACTTTCAGCCTCTTGCATAGTACGCATGGCCCATAGAGGTCTCTTTCTCCCAATAACAATGTCAGTAGGCCCATCAGTAGGTTCCAAGGGTTCAACAGGATCAATATCTTCTCTTGGTTCTGAAGTCTCCCTCTGAATCTCAGGAGTATGATCAACTTCCATATCCTGAGGAGACTCTTCATTATCAATCTCCATATGAATCCCCCCGGATCTCCTGAATGCAACATTTTCCTTGAATGTAACATCCCTACTGATCTCGATCAACTTCTGACCTAGAATGTATATTTTGTAGGCTTTTGATGTCTCACTGTAGCCCACAAATATTCCCTTCTTGCCAGAAGGCTCCAACTTGGTTCTCTTTTCCTTGGGAACATGAATATAGACAGGCCATCCAAAGATCCTCAAGTGACTGACTTCAAGCTTCTTTCCTGTAAAGGCTTCTTCTGGAGTCATATTCTCCAAGATCTTATGAGGACTTCTATTTTGAACATACACGGCTGTCCTGGAAGCTTCTGCCCATAGGAAGGTTTGCAAATCTTGATCATAGATCATGGCTTTCGCTGCTTCCACGATCGTCCTGTTCTTTCTTTCTGCAACACCATTTTGTTGAGGATTATAGGGAACACAGAACTCCCTCTTAATCCCTGCATCAATACAAAAATTCTGAAAACTACCAGAGGTGTATTCTCCACCATTGTCAAATCTGAGGACCTTAATTCTTTTACCAAAAAGATTTTCTACCAAGGCTTTAAACTCTTTAAACCTATTCAACACTTCCTCAGACTCTTTAGATTTCAAAAAATAAATCCAAGTCTTCCTAGAGTGGTCATCAATAAACAAAACATAATACAAGAATCCACTTGAAGACGGAACAGACATTGGACCACATAAATCAGAATGAATAAGATCTAAAATACACTTAGATCTATTTTCTCTACTATGAAAAGGGGCTTTTATGTTCTTACCCAATGCGCAGCCCTTGCAAGTACCTTCGTGCTCCTGGTTGAACTTAGGAAGGCCTGTCACCATCTTCTCCATGATAGGTAAGGCTCGGAAGTGTAGGTGAGCCAATCTCCGATGCCAAAAATCACATAGACTTGAAGAATCAAGAACCAAAGCTTGTAAAGAACGTGTGCAGACCTTGTAGAGGTTTTCATGTCTAACTCCAATTACTTGAGCATCCTTGAAGCTAGAGTTCTCCATCCACACTAGAACTCTGCCTTTGGAGAAGGCAACTTGATATCCTTTATCTTCCAAAGCTGAAATAGAAATAAGATTGCGCTTGATTCCAGGAACATAAAGAACATTACCCAATTGAAGTGAGATGCCGGAATCCAAATGAAGTGTAGAGGTCCCAATTCCTTTCACGGAGTAGCTAGCATCATCTCCAATGATGACTTGTTCAGAAGACTCCTTTTCCACCAAACTTGACAAGTGAACAAATAGGGTATGCTGATTAGCAATAATCTGATCACGATCCTCTCAAACCCGCTCTGATACCATGTAAATTTTAATGAACAGATTATATGCACAGAAATAAATTCAAATCAGACACAATAACACAGCAGATACCCTGGGAAAACCCTCCTCTTGAGGAAGAAAAACCCTGCAACAAAGATCTTCTCTTATATATAAATAATGGCAACAAATCTCTTTACAATAGGGACAATCACAAGGCCAATATTCAGCACCTACACCAGATACAATAACAAATGATGATCTGCACTTCCTTGAATTACTAAATCTGCCCTTGAAGAAATTCGAAATTCTTCTCTTGAATATATTCGCACTTGAATGGAACAAACTTGATGATGAATGAATGGAAAAGAACTTGTATTTATACATAGGTCGCACCTCTTCAAGAATAAGGTCGGCCATAATAAAAGATACAATTTCAAAATAGAAGATGTGAATTACAAGGAAGGTCGGCCCTTTTAGGAATTATATTGTTACCAAGAGAAGCGCCCAAACACATTAAATAACACATATAAATAAATAGCCGATAGGCTATATTGATTTATGTCTTCACTCGTGGCTGGAAGGATGAACCCGAAGCTGCTATAATATTAACACTAACTACCCAAAACAAAGACCCACCGCCAATATGATTGATGTGGAGGAACAAAATAATGAAGTTGTGGCAATCACATGAGCACAAACCAAAAAAGCAATATATTTGGACCCACACATGGAGAAAGGACTATGTGAAGCAAAAGAAGAAGCGGATCAATCTATGGCAAGAGAACAACAATGCTCTAATCGAAATGCAAGTACTTCCATGAGACTCAAGTCAAATAAAAACTATTACAAGGCAAGTATTGCAAACTACCATACCCATCAAAATGGCAGATTTCTTACAAAGCATTCTCCAATTGAGGACTATAATCACCACCACAATAGACAATAGTTGAAAGGAAGGAATAATGGGCCAATAGAAAGGAAAAGATTTAACAGTAGAACCTCCAATGCACAATGATTGTAATGTCCCTTACCCAGTTTGCCCTAAAATTCACTTGGAGATTAGGTTTAGGGGTTCTTCTTTTCAAAAGGAATGTGTTTCTCTAATGAAATAACCTTGGATTGAAATCTGCATTCACCAATTTAATAACATTTCCACAAACACATATCATTGTTAGCAATAATATCTAGATATCCAAAATATAAACATAATCATAAAAGCAATCATGAAAACATATGAGGAGTGTCATGGGTGGATCCACCCTGAAGCCTTTATACTAGGCACGGGAGGTTGTTCACCACAATCCTCCTTTCCCAATGGCTTAGTACCTGCATTCTCCACTCATGGCAACACCTCAAAAGACACTCGACCTATTAGGAGAAAGGAACCATAAAGTCCGAAGTGGCCTCCAGGTCTACCAACCCTCCATGGCCACAACAAAATCATAAGTGGGACCCCCACCCCTCCATGACCGCAGCGGAATCATAAGTGGGGTTTTTAGGCACCACTCACCCATGGTTCACCCTCCGTAATAGAGTACAAGCACGAAGAAGACAATCTTTGGACAGTTACTTATGCATCTTTTATTGATTCATCTATATTCATTATGCTTTATGAGTATGAGCATGAGCATATAACCAAATGAGATGTATTTAAGGAAATGTATCAATGATGCACAAGTAGATGTAGCCATTTAATATATGTTCATTCTTATGATCTTATTTTCTAACCATGAGAATGCAGTTCAAATATAAGATTCAGCACCAAACAAATCTAAATGCAGTTATATGAGTGAATTCCTTAAATTATTATCGTATGTGTAGTCCCACAATAGTTTATGCAACGAGGCCAATTACAATATAGTTAATGAGTCTAGCAACACCAATAATCAGATTAGCAATATCAGTTTCTTATATTCAAGATATGCTAAATATTATTGCTAAGTGAATGCATCACCTGAACTGCTGTGTCTTCCCATGACTCTTTATTCCTTAATCGCCTTCCTTCAATCTTACATTTGATTGATCATAGGATAAAAACATATATAAATAAATATTAATCTATTCATTTTTATATCGAGATCGTAATTACTTATAAGGCTCAATAATTGTTGCAAGCATCATTATTGCATAATCAAATATAAAATATATATACATTTGTTATCTTTTCCTTCCTTTATTAGTATTGAATATATCCCTATGTAATTATCATTTTTTTACATTAATTGGTACTCATATTTATATGCCTTTATATAATTGCTTTTTACTTATATTTATTAGAATTTACACCTACACCTATGTATATTCTTCTTTAGGTTTTACACTTACCTCCCATAATGTTCTGCAGCAACAAGATTTACTTACAGTAGATATCACAATTTGTTCCCTTATTTCCTCTTTTTGAATAAAACAAATTTTGTCTTATTTGACTCCTCTCTCTCTCTCCTTCCTATTTCCCATTCGATGATCATTTTGTTATTTTCCTACTCTCCAATGTCTTTATTTCTGTTCTCAGATATATACTACAGACTTCCCTATTTATTTTATTCTCCCTTATTCATTCCATTCCCCATTCAATTGCTGATCTCAGATAATTATTACAAACTCAGTTTTATTGCTTTTCCCTTACTCTATTTACCCCGATGCCTCTAAATGGTTTCAAGTTTATTTATTTAAATACTCCACGATTTGGTGGAGGTTCATACCCTTTCCCAAACCGTAGGCTTCTTTGAATAGACGTGCCTTTTCTTAATGACCTTAGTGCTGCATTCGCTGCCACTTTGGTCTTAATTATGTTTATTTGTATTGCTTTAATAAGCCCGTTTCTTTCCTTTGTCACATGTGATGGTGCTGTAGGCTAATATATTTATTACTCTACAAATTTGTAATATATTTATTATTATTTTATGTATACATGTTTTCTATAATATATATTTACTTTTATATAAGCTTTATATATATATAATATTTATATTTATATTTTTAATCTTTATTTTGTTATTCATTTTACTTATTCATTTGTATTTCAATGCTTTTATGCTTTAGTGTATTTTTTATGTTTATTTATTTGTATTTTAGTATTTCGTATAATCATTAAAATAAATTACCAATGTATTTACAATCTTTGATGTATAATGATTATAACATTTAGATATTTATATTTTGGTAATTACAATATTATTTTTAATATTTATAATTATAAGATTGTCTTTGATAACTATAATCATAGTAATATTAAATAGTTAATGTTTTTAATGTTTATCTTGTTTTCGATGTTTTATATCTCAATGCTACAATTTTGGGGGACATGACAATGATCAAGTAATAGACCTCATGCTGCTAATGGCTAATGTGGCAAAGAAACCTACCATAGTGCATATGGAGATTGTCGGAAAGAATCTAATGAACACAATCATTGAAGGAGGATCATGAGAGAACAAACTTCCCCAAGATACCTGGAAGAGCCTCAATAAACCTACCATCTAGAGACCAACTTTCCTATTTGTGGGAGTCGATCAACGAGTAATTAAAGTGTTAGGGGTCCTAATGGCCCAAAAGATACTAATAGGAATTATTGCTGCTGCTGAAACAGCTATTGGATTAGCTATTGTTCTGACAATATATCATAACAGAAAATCAACTCATAGCTATTGTACTTTCCTTTTGCAGATTATCTTTTGAGTCGTTTGCTTTCCTGCATTCCTTGGTTTGATCGCTCAATTTCATACATCTTTGATAGTTCATCTCCAGCCCTTCCATCTCCACTAATTGCATCCATGATTTTGATGCCAATTTCAACTCAATAGTCTCTAGAATAGGGAGTGAGAGATCTGTCCACAGACACAATCTTTATAAACACCAGCTTCTCCATCCAAGACATTTTCATCAACCCTAATGAAGGAGCCTAATGAATCTCCAATGTTCACTTAAATTCCTAGGTCCCAATATTATGATGGGAGATTATAGAGGTGTATCCATATCCGAGTTCTTGAAATTGTATACCTTGTAGGATTAAAATTTACTTCCCACACTTTGCGATATACTCTGACTCCATCCATCATCCATGGTCCTCCTTCCATTATTTCCTTTTTCTTCTCCTTATTAGGGAATTTTATAAAGAAGAAAGTTAGAAACCCTTCAGAGCAACCTAAATTTTATGTCAATCCACTAATTTCTATGAATACATTCTCCAATTTGTTCTCTTGCCAACCAATGGTTTGCCACTTTAGCAAATAAGGCACAAAACTGCAAACAGCAAATCAATGGTCCCAAGATTGAATGATCAATCTCAATTGTAAGAGTCACTGAATGATTTTTCTTTAGTTCCTTCCCTAGCAGAACAGCATTTGCTTCTGATATTACTTTTAGGGGATTGAAATGGCTTGTTTTCTCTACCCATTTCAGCCTTAGCAGATATCAGATGTGAGTTTCCTGCAGATAAAGAAAATTTTGCTTTGTGATTTGTCTAGGATTTCAAGATGGCTGGATTTTTCCTTCAAGCCAGTGATTTGCATTATTTTCTCCATTTGAATCAAAATACCTTCCATTCTAAAACCTTGCAGAGTCTCTCCTTGCCGTGTTATAATCCTACCTACTTTTGCCGGGATGTTTCTCTGATTTTGTGTTTTCCAAAAGTGTTCATTTTCCCTTTGTCAATCCCCATTTCACTTTTCTTCAAGTTTTGCACCAATCTCTAAAGGATTTGCTAAATTAAATTCTATCTGCTGCAATGTGACTAAGCTCACTTCATTTTCCAAACCTTGTTATAAACATATTATGGCATATTATATTTGTAATATTATAAAAATGTAATGCTTATATTATATTATATTATATATATATGAAAGTCAACAATAATCTAATGCCCAAATGATCCAAATTATTAATATGCATATGAATTCAAAAACCTGTGAAGCTGCAAAAAATCACTATTATCATCTCAATATGAGTTATAGACAATACCTCAACTTCAGTATATGTACTTCTCAATTTTAGATTGTGTCGAAGAAAACAGCAGTCGTCATTTCCTGTAGCTGCCTCAATTTCCAATGGACTCCAAGAGTATGGATCATATGGTGCTATTGTCACCTCCACAGAGTTTCTGGAATCAGAGACAGAACCTGAATACAATTCACTCGGCTGACTTCTTGATTCAAGCTCCAGCTCATTTTCATGCATATCCATATCCACCCCATCCTCAACATCCAGCAGAGGTTTTTCCATAATCCCATCCACATTCATAGATTTCTCCTCTTCTCCCTCAATTCTGATGTTCTTCCCAAATGATGAAACTGATGAAATCTCTCTTATGTTCAACTCAGCACTTTCAAAAGGAAGAATAGATGGTTGATCAAATTGTTTCAAAGTCTCTTTCTGATTCATAGGCCCTACCTTAGAATTGTGGACATTTGTATTAGGAAAATGCTGTTTTTCACTTACTATTTCATTAATCATTCCCATCTCACCAGAGCCAGTAGTGTTATTTTCCATACTTGCAAAGCCACTTAAACAAGATGAATTTTTCTCAGTATTTATTGCAACATATTGAAATTCATCTTGGGAAACACTTTGTCCTGCATGTACTTTTCCAACATCTTTGGAACACAACTCAACCTGAAGTTTAAGGTGTTTGTTAATCCCAAAACCATTCATCACTACTGAAGAGCTGGTTCCATTATCATCTGCCATCACACTTACGTTCTTCTTGAATATCTCCTGTTGGCATGAAAGTTCTTTTGTTTCCTTTACCTCACTTGGTGATGATGTTGCTACTGGTTCCACAGCTGAAAGTATGCTAGAATTTGCACTTAGTGAGTACCTCCTACAGTCATCTGAAGCATCAACAGCTACACCTTCTCTGTATTGCAGGGAATGGTTTTCATTAAGGTCAATAATTTTCTTAGTGTCACGTTCCAAAACAACCTCCTTCCCTAACAGAGACTGAGTTGTGCTTGATACATTTTCCAACTGGCAATATTCCAAAGAACCATATTCATGTCCTGACAGTTCACTTTTAACTTCATTAGGAGATGTCTCATTCTGAAATGATAGGGGTTCACTACTGCTTCCAGATGCTCTTTCTTTTGAAATGGTTAAAATGCTGTCATCCTCCTCTCCCCTTGCAATATCTTTAACATCTAAATGCCTGTTTCTTTGGTGTGCATCATTTGATACTACACTTAGCTTTTCTGCTGTGAGAAGTCTGTCAGCGGAGGATGAATCTAGTGATCTCCTTTTCTGATCTTTCCAGGCATCCATAGTTGACACCTCTTGCTCAACTGACACAGGGCAGTGTCCTATAGAAGCCATAGCCATACAATAGTCTTCTGAGGAATTAACAGCCGATTCCATGTTTACGGTTTCAAATTCAGTAGGATTCCTCTTATCCTGGGTCCCTTTCACTTCTGAAGAACTGTACTCACCAACTTCATCCGTCTCTGATGCATTCCCCTTAACAGTTTCCAGTACGCTTAGACATTGACTTGTTTGCTTTACCTTTCCATAGTTGGCTTCTGCATCCATAATTGAACTATTAATACATTCTAAAGTGCATTGTGGCCCTGGTGGAAAATTGTCATTTTTGCTACCAGCTGATGCTAGATCTTTATCTGCTGGCAAAGTCGAGCATTCTATAGATGCATCTGTCAAGTTGTTTGGGGTATTTTCTTCATTGGTGCTGTCCCTAAAAGTTGGAGAATTTGTGTCTATTTTATCATTGGGTACCACTTTATTATCAATCGCATTTTGAAGAATTGTACCTGCCATGCGTGCAAGGTCTAGAGCATCTCTGCAATTATTATAAGATCCAAGTTAACACTTCTACTTGAAAAGACAAAATTAAATTAACTAGTCAACTTCTTTAACCTGTTTGGAGGACCATGTCTGAAAAAGGGCTTGCTCTCTGTCTGTCCTGAGATTTCGTTTCGTGCCAGGCCAGATATGTCCAACTACAAAAAAAAATCCAAATGCACTAAAATAAGGCTAGAAATTTTAAATAGGTACAACCCAGTTTAAAATGCATGAATATTTGGTTGAAATCCCAAGGCATATGTACTAGAAGTGATTACTAGTAACATAATTTAGAGCTTATTGATAAGTATCTTGTAAAGTCAAACAAGTTCAGAAGATGAACTAACCTCATATTTAGATAGATAATCATATAATGGACTCTGTCAAAATTCAAAAAGATAAGAAACATAGACCAGAATTGTGTCCAAGTAAACTTGCAAAAAAGTTGTTTTGCAAATTTTCTCATAGCAAACAAACAAAGTTCTATCAGATACAGGCAAGACATTTACACAGAAGCATCAGATATGGGTTAAGTTCAATTTATACCTTTGGGGTAGAGTTAAAATCACCAGCAATTACAACAGGAGCATCATCCCACACCTTTGAAACAGCATGTGCCCTCTCCAAAAGCACTCTGACCTATCAAACTTGTCAGATAGTTATTTTTTGTTCCCAATACACTTGAAGCATAAATAATCATTATCTCACCTTTGCAGCTAGTTAGCTTTTTGTTTCAAAACACTTAAAAGCATCAATAATCTATCTGTTGAAGAGACTAACTGTTGCAGAAATCACACCACATGTAAATTTCTTCATGTTTTTAGGACTACACACAGGCCAGAGTTGCATGGAAATGGATATGGTATTGGATACAGGTACAGCAAGTTTTCAAGACCTGCCAATACAGATATGGCTGAACATAGCAATTATTAAAACAAACATATTCAATTATTTATACATCTCAAATTCTAAATGCATAGGACATAACACTTAAATATTTATTTAATTAAATTTGGTTTTTATATTTTAAGCTTATAATATCTATTTTACTGTATTATACTTCTGCCTTAAGTGCAGAGTTGCATGGAAACAAATAGAGGCACGAATATTCCTAAAATTATCTTGCCTCTCCACTTCAGTTCTATTATATTTGTTTTCCTAAGTAGAGGCAAGGGCCTAAGAAATTGTAATATGATTTCTTCCACACCACATTCAAAGCCACAAAAAATGCATTTATAAAAGGGAGTTCGAAAGTACTTGCCTATAAAAGAATGATATAAACAGAGATGCATGAGAAGAAGTGAGAAATAATAAGAATTTTCTTCTTTGTCCCAGTCTGTCTTTGTCAAAAATAAAAGGGTCTCTTATGGATCAACCTTTATAGCAGAGGCAAGAGGAGGAAAAGTATGGTAAAAACTTGGTCTTTATTTCCTCACTTTTTTAAGTAGTGGCCCAAGTTTGATAAGTGGGCAATGCAGCTCTTTTGCTAAAGGAACATGGTAAGAAGAACTCGCCACATCCTCCCTTCCATATCAACTCTGTCTCCATCCTCTACTCTCCACCACCGTGACTAGGATTATGATAAAAATGATTGGTTCTAAATGATAGTAATATTGCCTATATGTATATTGGTGAATGGTGCATGTAAAAAAATAGTTATTTATTGCATGTGAACCCCGGAAAAAGAAAGAGAAAATACTAAAGACCTACACCTCCTAAAAGAGTTTTTTATTTTCGTCCAAAGAATATTGGAAAAAAAAGTAACTTGACGAAAAAACACATGATGGTTTGCAGGTGAATGGACATTGTGAGCAGTTGGAAAGAAGCACAGCTAGGAGGCGATCCATCATCAAAAGAATATCCAAAACAACCACCAATGCTTATGCCACTTTTTAGCATGCTTATTTCCAAAGGTTTTCAACATTTCCATAAGCTCATAATTGTTTATTCACACTAGTTTCTCTTCTATTTTCCTTGAAATGTTGGCCCATTGTTGCTTGTAAAGTGTGCTTGATCTCCTCATTTTCAGAAGGAAGTAACAATAGTGAAAAATAATCAAAAGCGAAAAGTGACTTATAAGATGTTTGAGATAGCATAATCATTCTAACGAAAAGTGAACCAAAGTTTGGGCTTAGTACTTCGAACAAGGAGGGAATCAAGGTGGTCGCACCAATAGTTTAGAGTGGTAAGAATCTCAAACTAGACAAAGAACATTCAAGCAACAAGTAGGAAGTCAAGGAGAAGCCAAGGCAGCACTAAACAAGATTTAAGCTCTGAAATTCTAGAAAGATCCTTCCAAAAATGGGCAAAATCTCCTTCCAAGTGGCAGATTCAAGTGACTTTGTAATGATGATAGAAATCATTGTTGGAAATGTTGTCATTGATGTCAAAGGTAGACAAGGTTGTCATTGGTGCCAAAGAGTTTAATATGGAAATCAATGGAATATGTTGTCATTGATGTCAAGATGCATGAACAAGATTACTGATGTCAAAGAATTTGTCAAGGAGATTGTTGGATTAGTTGTCCAAGATGTATGGACAATAATGTCAAAGTAAATGTTTTCATTGATGTCAAGATGGAATTTGTTGTTTGAGATTGTCACATTATTGTCATTGATGTCAAAAGAGATGTTATGAATGTCTTCACTGAAAAAGGATTGGCCAAAGGCTATACAAGGAAAACTCAATTCAGTTTCTATGTTGGTCGACCCATAGTCTTCATGACAGCACTGGTTTTTATGAAGAACATTTATTATACAAATGCTGTATACAAAGATGGTCGACTCCTCCCATGGTTTTAGCGCCCAAGACAAAGGCAGATATAAATACAATTAAACGCCAATGTTAGGGATATAATCAACACTTCATATTGGTGTTCCATATGCTGGCCGACTATATCCATAATATGCTTTAAATGAGAAATGAATATGTATTATATGGCAGCGATTATTAAAGAATAAAAGAGCAGGCAGCAATAGGAATGGAAGTGATTAAGGTCTATTACAGTAGTGAATATGATAAATGGAGAGCAGCAATCATCATAAAAGCAATTACTATATCCAATAAGAACAGCAATTATTATTCATAAGACAGTGATTAAAAGGATAACATTCAGCACTTACAATGATTACATTTGAAAAAAAAATTATATAAGACAAAAAAAAAACAAATAAGACAAAATAAGAGTAAGACAAAAAAAAAGGAGAAAGAGCAGCGATCCTTAAAGAAATTAAAGGCAGCGCTTATGTTAATTAAAGGTACAGTTCATTTAAAAAAAGGGCAGCAATTAATAATAAGCAGGCAGCAATTGATAATAAAACAATCATTAAAGAAGTGATTCATTTACAAAGGGAGTGTTGATGTTAATGAAGTTTAAGGGTAAACCCACAAAACTGGTTTACAATTCCATTGAGGAACGAAAAATGCATTTTCGGATGGAAAACACTTTAGGAGGGTTTGATAGAACCAAGGGGTTCGCTAGAACCAAGGGGGTTTGAGCAAACCCCCCTTTAATGGGTTTATTTTTTAATTGCATTAAAGGGGGGTTCGCTCAATTGCATTAAAGGGGGGTTCGAGCGAACCCCCCTTTTCCCCCCTTCTCCCCCTCTGGCACCAAAAATCTCTAGAATTTTTCCCTTTGAAGCTTGAGTTGAGGATGAAAATGGAGGAGACTTCACAAACCCAATCGAATGATGGAAGTCCTCGGAACAAACTATCCAACGAATATAATTTTAATATGTTCTGGTTTTATTATGTATTTGTTTTTTTAGTTTGATTAAACATAGGTTTTTCACCAAAAATCAAGCTCTTTGTTCTGCACATGTGGAAAAATGGTAGATTATCAAAAAAAAAAAATGGAAAATATCAGTGCACTAGATATTGAAGTCCTTGATCCAACAAAAAAAAATGAATTTCGATACATACAAAAAAGTTTATGTTGTATACGGTCCGCCTATGTCTGAATTATAATTGGTTTGACTTTGAAACTTTGTTTAAGGAAAAAAAATTCAATAGAACACTATGAAACCAAATGAAAGCGCTAGATATTGTAGTTACAAATCTAAATTTGAAAAAATTAGAATTTTATCCTTTATGGAAAAAAAGTTATGTTGTATATGGTGAGCATCACTCCTTAAAAATGGTGTTTACTAAAAAAAACTAGTTTTCGAAGGAGATGGAAAAAGAAGTGCAATCTGATTCAAAAAATTTTGAAAAAAAATATATTTAGAATCTACAGGAAAAATGTCACAAATCACTTGTTTGCATCATCTTCAAATTCCTCACAGTTCAGCCGCTATAGGTGCCCAAAAGTGAAGATTTAGTTAGAAAACATCAATTCAGTGTCCAGTTTGGCCAAAAATTGTAAACCAATATTGTGGGATCACCCTTAAAGATAGCAATAGAAATTAAAAAGGATTGGGAGTTAGTTTAAAAGTAACAATCATTTCTTAAAAAATGGTCATGCCTTTTTGAAAGGAGATCTCTTTTCAAAGAGATGTCTCTCTTCATGAAAAGACACAAGCAATTCAATGAATATTTTTTGAGTATAAGGAAGAGTAAGAGCAGAAATATTAAGAGCAACTTTGATTTATATTGAAGCCATTTGTATGATGAAAAGAAAGAATTTATGCTAGTAAGTTGAATTAATAATATTCAGATTTGAGAAGGAAGAGATTTGTGATTGAATCAGACTTGTGAGGATTGTGAAAGGATTTATAGTTCGGATCAGATTTGTGTGAAGGAGAATATCATATCAGCCATTGAAGAATTAAAGAGGTTAGAGCGTCTTGTTGGGTTGGAGCTCAGTTTGTATGGGGGTTGGAGCCTCCAATAGGTTGGAGCTTATCAAATAGAGGTTGAAGCCTCTTGCAAGGTTGGAGTTCAATTGAGTGGGGGTTGAAGCCTCCAATAGGTTGGAGCATATAATTCTATCAAGTAGAGATTGAAGTCTCTAGTAGGTTGGAGCCTACAAGAAGAAGATTAATCTATAATATATATATGCAATATTTTGCCGTGGTTTTCTCCTGTAAAGGTTTCCACATAAATTAGTGTTCTCATTGTGTTCTAAATTGCTAGATCTTACTTGAATGTTTTCATTGTGATTGGTTAAGTTTCGAAACGTAAAAGATTGTTAGACACTGATTTCTCCCCTCCTCCGCTTCCCCAATGGGGAACACCCATGGGATGCCTCCCCAAAATGGGGGATGTTTCCCAAGATGCTCCCAATCTATAGGGACTTTGTGGGAACATCCTAGCATCGCCAACAACCCTATGACATTCCACGCGGGATGGTGTCCCCCATCTCTGTCAAACTCAAACCCTTAAATAAAACACTCAAAACAAAAAATTCGAAAACTTGACCCAACAAAAAAGAATTGTTATCTAACCCCCAAAAACCCTAGCCCACATTCATTGTTATGTTTTCATCCTTTGTCATTTGCATTGTTACAAAGGAAAAACAGCACGCACAGTGGAGATCCTTGTGGCCTCAAAAGCCTTAATTTGGGCTGCCCCTCAATTCTACTGGGGACTACTTCCCCAATACCCCACTCTATTTTTCTTTCTAATCAATTTGTTTAGTGCTATGCTAGATGGCAACAACAATTTTTTCCTTGTGTTTTTCTCAATTATTTCTTGAGCAAATGCATTCCGTGGCTTGCAAATTCAATCCCAATTCCAAGTAATGCTACTATGAGACAAAACTTTTTGACTTATCATTAACATTTATGATTTGACAATTGACATTGAATTATTAATTATCAGTTGTGTTCTCAATTTTGTATCTAAATCTGAAGATTTTGTGCATACTATGGTTATTTTTATATTATTTGTATTATATAAATGTGTGTGTGTGCACGCACGCGTGCATGCATGTGTGCGTATTATTAGTCATCCCACCATCATCCCCAAAATCTAGGGGAAAAATTTAGCATCCCCAAAACCCATCCCTTCATCCCCTTGTCTCAAAACTTAAAAGAACTGCTTTTACATAGGATGAAAATAAAAAATAATAAAACTATATAAGATTGCCTATACCTAACATCATATGCTCTAACCTATGAGTCCTCATCATCCTAAGGTATAGAACATAACACAAAGTATTTACAAATATATTTATTTTATTTTCATATGTTTAGTTTATGTATATACATGTATGTGAACAATTCATTCTTATTTTTTAATTAATTTTTAAATGCTTTTTAATAACCCTAAACTGCATACAGCACCAGACACTGTGATACCATATCCAGACATATCAGATACAGCTCAAACAGGGGCTCATATATGGATGCATTCAAATACAATATCAGCATCATGTCCAGGAGTATCATATTTGTATCTGGCATTTGGTACATGCATGTCCAGATATATCAAATACCACCTAAATATGAGCTCATCTATGGATACGTCTCAATATGCTATCTGTGTCATATCCAAAAGTATCGTATCTGCATCCAGTATCCAATACACCAATGCACGTATCTGGGCAGGGGAGGGGAAGTTTCCAGCAACTCTGCATAAGCCAAATTTAAAGAAAATGATCCAAAGAAAACCTATACTGTTAAGTAATATCATAGAATAATGTATGACCAAACTAGTACAACCATGCCTATACTGGAAGGTAATATTATAGACTAGTGTATGACCAAACTAGTACAACCATGCCACATTAAACATTGTAAGTCAACCTCTGATATCCAAACATTTGAGTAGCATCACATTAAAAAGCTTAGTTAATTGACACAATAAAATGATTCAAACATGCAAGAAGATCAAACAATTGATACTCTCCTTGACCAATTTATATTACCAACAGCTTGTTAATAAATTCACACTGAAAAAAATAACTATGCACAGACCATATGACAAAACATCAAATGATGAAATACCTGTCCAAGTTTAACTTCGCCTCTCTTTGGGTTAAAAAGTACATGAATGTTACACACTACTACACGATTCACTGGCCATAGTTCCTGACCACTGCAAAAAATGTATAGTAACATTTGAATATCAGAATAAAACATTTTTCTCAATAGCACTTTTCCATGTTATACTTGATCTAAAACAAGAAGAAAACAAAAGAAGTGCAGAAAAATACTAAAAGAAGTAATGGTAGACAGGAAAAGGTAAATTTCATATAAACCAATCCCAATATGAGAATGGCTTTGCCAATTAGATTCTGTAACGAGATCAATTTTCAAATGAAGGTGCAGGTTGCAGCCATGATACAGCAGATATAACAGGTAATGAGGGCAGATTTCAGTACAATACATTTCAAGAATCAGCAGGTAATGATGAGCAATCGGGATTGGAAGAAGGTATGCATGAAACTTATGAAGACACCATTGAAAATGAAGGAGAAAATGTGGATTCTATGAGTGTTAGCAGTAGTCAATTGTTTTTGTATGAGTGTGATTTACTCTACGAATTTGTTATGAATGCTGAACATCTTGAATTGGATGGAGACTTGCATGAGATACAAGATGTTACGGACAGAAGGATTGAGTTAGATAGTGAAATTTCAGATATGGATTTCATAGTGGTGCCCTGGTTGAAGAGATTTCATGATGCTGATTTCAGTTAACGCAAGTATCTCAGTATGAGTGTTGGTGATGTTTTTCTTTGGGGGTTGCTAGAGAGTGGAGCGCAAAGTGTGCATGATGAGTTGATGGTTTTAATCAGAGTAGCGCAGCGGCAACCTAATGGACAATTCAGAAGACTGATTTGGGATCCTGGTATTCAGTTTGGCTTGCAGATGCTAATTGCTTGAGGACAAGCAATCTTCAGGACAGGAGGAATTGTAATGTCCCATTTTTTATTACATAAAGAAATATAATATTATTTTAATTACTTAATATTTCCTCCAAATGTTAATTAAAAAGGGAAATATTATTAATTAAATAGTATTATATTTAAGCGACTTACTAAATACAAAATCAAAATTGTATGAATCTATTAAATCTTCAAAATAGCCTATGACTAATACCATGATCTTACGGAAATCCTCTTTGATGGCCGCTAACGATCAGTTTTCAGAGGAGGCGTCGAGGCTTTTACTCGAGCCAAGCTGCCAGGGAAAGGCGCCTCAGGGAAAGATTGGGGTCTCCACCCTAAACAAAGACTGCGTCAACAGCGCTGAAGGACGGGAAAGCCTCAAAGTTTCAGGAAGGCAGATGACTATTGGAAGAGTTTCAGCTCTTATCAATGGAGGACAAATTCAGCAGCGTCAGGACAACGCCGTTTCTGGTGGGAACGGTTCCTGTAAGGTTTTTAAGAAGTAGAGTCTAGAGAAAAACAAATCTGGGTGTGTTAGGGCAGATCACCCAAGCAGAAGATCTATTGGGGGGAATGATGGGGGCCTTGTTTCCAACCTTTCTTCTAATTCAATCACATTGGATTTAGATGAAATGTTGGTAAAAGAAATGGTCTTCAATGAAAAAGTCTTCACCAGACTGGGCCTGATTGGGAGATTCCGGGGATAATGGCCATGCTTGCCTGATCTTCACCAGTGCATTTCCAACAACTGGATGCCCCTACTAAAAGGGTATGTTCAAATCTATCCAATGGCCAGAGGTTTTTTTATTATTGTTTTTGAAAAAGAACAGGATAGAGATAAGATCTTCTATGAATATCACTAGGATTGGGAAAAGAAACATGTACTGATGTTAAAGCCATGGCATCCGGCCTTCAACCTAGCCACAAAAGTTTTTGAGAGGGTCCCCCAATGGGTGAGATTTCCTAACCTCCCCCTACAGTTCTGGTTTGATGCATGCTTGGAAGCTAAAGGGAACTCTTTAGGAACCTTCGTAATGGTGGATGAGAGCTCTTCAAATCTTCTGCACTCGACTTATACTAGGATCTTGGTAGAAATGAATGTGTCCAAGGTGCCTCCAAAGGAGATTCGTCTAAAGTATCCAAAGGGTTGTTGGGTGCAGCCCTTGGACTATGAAGGGGTGCCTTTTAGGTGTAGAATCTGTCATCAAATGGGGCACTTGGCAACTGAATGTGCCAAGCATAGAACTAACAAATCGGCCTCTTGGTGGAAAGATGCAACCACACAGCACTATACAGTGGAGAAACAAGAGGTGAAGCAAGGGTGCTCTCAGCTGAAAGACACGAAGGAGGAGAATCAGGCTTCAGAGGAGTCATTTTTTGTGGAGAAGCTGCCGATGCAGAAGGTTGGAAGTACAGAGCAGCAACAGATTAAGGAGGCCTCAACTCATGAAGGGATCCAGGCTGAAAACAATGCTAAAGTTGTTCTCAATGGAAGTGTCGTGGAGATGACTTGCAAAAATGGGGTTGTAACACCAGAGTGTAGGGAAAAGAAAGGTGGAGTGAGGCCTCAGGTGAAAGAAGCTAGAAAGCGGAAGGCTGAAGGTCAGCAACAGCAAGTTAGTAAAGGGGATGGAGTTTGGATAAGTCCCTGGGATTCACCTTTGGACTGGCAGAAGGAGGCTGCAAGGTTCGAGTACGGGTGGCAAACGGTCTTGGGGAAAAAAGCAAAGAAGGAGAAGAAGAAATTTTTTGCTATGGTCCTACGATCTCAGATTAAAGGAAGATCAAAGAAAACTTCAATCTTTTGACTTGTTAATGGTTGCTAAAGAGTCCTTTGTATTTACGCTTGGTTGTTAGTTGTATTTGAATCTTTAATCTTGTATGTGTTGGTTAAGTCGGAATTGGGGGTAGTTCTTTGGATTATAATTTAGGATTTGATGGGGTGTGGTAGGGTCTGCTATGGATGTTATTCTGGAATTGGTTCTGTAATCTTTTTATTTCAATTCTCAATAAAAAAACTTGTATTACCGACCAAAAAAAAAAAAAAATACAAAATCAAAAGTAAGTCGCAATTAAAAATTAAAAGAGAAGAAAATTGAAGAGTCAGGCCAACAAAAAGCCAAAGGTGAAGGCAAAGGTGAATAAAAGAAATTTAGGAGAGCTCATTGAAGCAGGCTTGGTTGATTGTGGTTTTGGTGAAACTTGGCTTTCTCGTAACTTGAGGATGAAAACCCTCATGTTCTCAGAATTGGACGAAAACCCAATTTTTGTGCTAGCAAAATAACTTAGATTTTGCAGTTGATTTAAACGTTTGGAGTTAGTGAAATTTGTGATGTTTTATACTAAGGCAGACTTCATAGTAAAGAGCTGAGCAAGGTATTGTCTGTCATATCTACAATAAAATTATGGTGGTTAATTAAATCAGAGTTTAATGATAAGAGTGTCCGTTTGCTAAATTGTGAAGTTTCAAAAGAGAACAATAAGCTCACAATGTATTCTGAAAATTGTTATTAGTCTTTTTGCCTCTGTTCCAATTGGGACTGCCATAACCATGCGGGAGTTCTAAGAGTTATTTCAAATATTCAAGTGAGGGAATGGTACAATGTTACTAATGTATTCCATCTAAAGAGGAAGTCATTGAATTTCAATAAATATCAAAACTTGGAGAGGAATCTCGTAATATTCTTGTGCCAGCCGTTATTCAAATTTGCACCGAAATTAATATATAGAACTTGGTGGGAGTTTTGTATGTGTCTCATATTATATCGGTTTTCAAGGAGAAAGGAATATAGCAGCGATTATAATCCAGAGGAAGACACGCTTTAATCCAGGCAACTCGTGTTTGTCCAGTATACAAGGTGCAACCAGGAGGTGTCGTGATATGCTGAAGGAATTGACTCATTCATAATCTACCATTAATAATTCATTCGGAGTCATTTCATGATCAAGGAATGTGGAGAAGTTGAAAAGTTGCGTTCATATTCTTTATCCGCCGTTTTCAAAGTCTGAGAATATTGGGGAGCTGAACATTGTAAAATCGATTAGTGTGAGGAGACGGGAAACAGAACCTTCATTTTAGCTTCAAAATGAATGTATTTGTTTGATTCCTTCTTGGTTAAGAGTCACAACTCTTTGAGTATAATTGCAAATGAATAAAAGAAGATTCGATACCTAGAAATTCCATCGCTGATAATTTTATGGCCTGAGAACTTGTGAAAGGAGTCGGGAATTAGAGACCAAGATAATATTTCCCTGAAGAAGCCGTTATTTAGATAGAAACAGTTCATATTCAACTACTGGTGCATCTATATCTGATGGTCTCTTTCATTGAGGAAATATCAATTGGTGATATGACAAAGAAATATTATCAGTGCTAATTTCTTATGAGGCCATTCAAATTAAGTATCGGACAGACATAACCAAGAGCCATATTTCGTGTTTGAAGTAGAAGTCATGGTCTAGGGGAATAAGCTATTTGAAGTAGGAGTCATGGCATTCTATAAGTCGGGTTTCCATTAACTGGCGGGTCAAGCAGACTATGATCATAAAATTGCTCCTATGTGGTGAATTCGATATAGTTCAAGGAGGTGAAATCAAGTTTTCTAGTGAGCCGCTGCAAGAACGTCATATATAGCAAGGTCAGGGGTTTAGTTTATATCGCTATGTGTTGCAGTCTTTGCATTATTAAACCTGTAATAGTCATAATATTCCATGATTTGTTTATGTGGTGATGGTTCCCTATTCTTATATCGATTACCATGTATGAGTATTGAAAATTCAGAAAATTATGAATTCTTAAAGTAAACGGTTAACTCTACTTCATGCAACTCTATGTCGGTATATCTATTCAACAAAGTGGAAATTCTGGTGACAAACTTCTGCAAAGGGTATGTCTGCATTTTGTAATGCACAATGTCTGTCTATGTATGTATCTCTTAAAATCAAATCTGGAAGTTATTATGGTTAGTGCTTAAGATGATCACAAACCATCAATACAGTGAAAGTTATAAGGAAACAAGTCAGAGCAGCAGAATTACAACTGTTTGACGAAATACCTGGACAATCTAGTTGAAGGAAATCGAGAAAAAAAAAATTGTGTCCAATTTGGGGTAGAACATTACAGATTCTCATTATTAACTGCATCTATATCATTATGTATGGGCAATAGCTGTCAATAATACGGATCCAGTCTCTTAAATGTAAATCCACACTGAAGCACCAAACAGCATGGTGGGAGAGGCATTTATTTACTTTTTTGTTTATTGTAACATCTCTCAGGCAGAAGTTTAAAGCTGATCCTGAGATGATTGCCCTTAAGTATAGTGAGAAATAATCAAGTTAACAAAAATGGTGTCAGTAACGGAAATGATACTATGAAAATCCTCAAGGACCCCGAGGTATAATACAACATGGAAACATCCATAGAAAAATGTATATGTATATTGGCAATGTTCACGTTACTCCTGAGCTTTGTCATGATACTGAAATATGGATACAATTTTTAAATCAAATATAATTGACATGGAAAGAAATTCCCTTGTTGACTTCCACAAGGGTGCCTCATACACCAAATTGGCTTCTGGCTTGGCCATGATCTAAAACACAACCTTTGCCTAGACGTTATAATACAAATGTGTGTGTCTGTATATAGGAAATAATATACTAAAAGATAAAATATGAACCATGATAAAATTGAAATTTTCGATTTAGGCAAAGCTATTTCCATTATCTCTAAAATTTAAAAATGCATATATTTAGCCATTCAAAATACATTTCAATGTACCATAGTCATCAAATAAATATCAACAGTTTAGCAGTACGTATATGATCATATTGACACTCTATACCATTAAGGCCTTAGAATCTTCAAAGAACATTACAGCTAGATAGACCTCCTTCAGATATGCCACTACCATTTCCACTCCCTGCTGCTACTCTATAATTGCTATCCCCAAATAAATTAGAATATCAATTAAAACTTGTTACAAAATAATCAGCTATATTAAATTTTAGAAAACCTCACAATGTGTTTGCAGTCTCTGAAGCTTCAACACACATAAATAGGGCAGGAATTAGCTAAAACAAGAAGGAACAACCAGACTCTCACTAGAAAATGTGAGAAAAACCCTATTCCAGAGCTGTTTCTGTTAGATAAAAAATATTTCTGCTGGTGTTTCTGTTGACCCAGTCCGTTTCTGAATTCACATGGTAATTATACAGCCTTTTGAGACATCTCAAAGGTGTTCCTGTTTTTGAGACAGTTAAGAAACAGTTGACACACAAAACGCCAAAACCCCTTTAAGTATTTCTGGTAACTTGATGAGTAGAAGCCTAGATTCTGTGTAAATTACATGGTAGTATACATAAATAGCAATTCATCCCATGGGAACACACACCAGTGAGACAAGAGGCACATCAAATCCATGCCAACAGTCATATAAAAATGCAAGAAACCAACATATCAAAACTATAAGATATTGTCAATAAACAATTCCATTTGTCTTCAAGTAGATATGATAATAGGAAAAGAAAAATAAATATAGCATAGTAAACAACAAGAAAATAATCTCATAAACTCATGACAGTGATATTGTCACTAGGGATACTTTTAAGGAAGCACATTTTTTAAAATTTAGAGATCCTAGCAGAGTTGATATTGAAAAAGTGCAGAACGAGTGATGAAGAGACAGGCATCAGATCTAAAGATGTTTAGTGTATTGCTTTAGAGTGGACAAAACTCTCGGCAAACCAAGTGCAAATGAGCCAAAGATCTATAGCTGACCATCATCATTTGGATTTTTGGCTCGGCTACAATTGTTCTTAAACCTAGATTCTTGAAGAATGAGCTTAGAAGACAAAATCGTTGCTTCTCATATAGAGGAACCTCAGAGCCTAATCACCAATGCACAGGTAAAAAGGTGAAGAAGCTTGAAGAAAAAAAGACAATCACAGAAGAAGAGGTTGGAAAAGAGATACAGGTGGCTGAAATTTTTCCTAATGGTTATGATGCTACAAAGATTGAGGATGAAGTTAGTTCTTCAAGTGTTTCCATTAGCGAAATGGAGTACATTGATCTTCATGATTGTAATGAGCTACCCGAAATGATGATTTAAATTTCCCACTCTTGTTTATGAAATGTTGAGTCTTGGGCAATGAAATGTGTTTTCTCTTTTTTAAAGTTTTGTATGACCAATGCAGAATTATAGAACACAGAGCTTGTTTCCAGAATTGCAACAAAGATTTAAAATAGATAAACATTAACAACGGAATTCACCACTAATCAACAGAAACACAATTAATGAGCAAAGGCTCATATTCTGACCTTGGATACTGATGCATAGGGAATGACATTTTTAAACTTAGTTTTGTAGATTGATGCTCCACAAGAATGCACAGGGCTCGGCTACAACATTACTGAGAGTATAAGTCTATCCATATATAAATGTTGTCTAACTTCCCAAGATACAGCAGAGGCGTAAAACCTCACTCCCAAGAAAATCAGAAGAATCAGAAGATGTATAAGTTCCACCCATTTTGTGAGACCCGCATCAACAGAGGCTGGCGATTTTTTCACGTAGTGGCCTATTGAAACCAACAGGGATGTCATTCAAACAAATAGAGTAAGGACTTTTCCAGATTTCCTTAAATCTTCGTTGCCAAGGAGTTCACGTTTTCAAAGAATAATTAGTATCATGGCGGCAAGAAATATACTCCGCATTCATTACACCTTCACTCAACTGGAAACAGCAACTGCTAAGGAAATATACGCATGCAAATTGAAGACCACCTGGATAAACACAACCCGTCAAAGATGTTTGAAACTTTTCTCTTAGAACTTCTGCGCAATATAAATAGCGATGGCGAACAACTAAATTCTGCCCAGCTCATTTCAGTTCTCCATGTCAATAGCAGCAAGTAATTCAATCATAATCTGGGATAATATTATCGCTTATTACATATAACCACGAATAACATTCTTCCTAAGAAAACAATCTTGCATGAGCTTCCCGTTCAAACTATGTTTCCAGAACTGCACTTGAAACCACCAATCTTTAATTCCATGATATTGACGATAACCAGTCTCTTAATTTCAAATGCTCCGTCAATCAAACCAGCTCAGTTTTTTCCAGTCTTCATCATCGAATCACCTGATCTGAGATTACCATCAACACCGCTAGTTAAACTTTCAAATTGCCCAGGATGTATCTTTCAACATCGGAGGCAATATACTTTAAGGAGGTTCTCATCTCCATAAAGTTCTGCGTCAACAATGCAATTTCCTATTACTCAAATTTCCAGCCTCCCAACCAAAGAAACCTCCCTCCCTTTTCCAGCCATCGAAAGTAACTGATCCCCCAAATCTTGAAACTCCCTTATTTTTAAAAATAACATAATAAATTAACTTTTATTTCCTCAACGCACCTAAAAGCACTTTTATTAACTTTTCCATAGAACACCTTATATCGCCTTGGTAATTAATAAATTAATGCTTTATTAAATTTCTAACATAAGAACCAAAGCATTAACTCATTTTAAACTTTTATCATTATATGCTAAGGGGGGACATTACAATGATAATGTTGAGAATAAACAATCTGCTGATTTGAAGTTCAATAAATCAGCAAATGAGGATGTTTGGACAAGCAATCAAAAGAATGATTTCCACAATGTTTCCTTCCAGCAGAGTAATACCGTGGACATTAAGGAAGAAGTGTCACTTGTTGCTTCTACAAGTGAAATGTGCACAAGTCTCTATATTGATGCAGAGATTGCTTTTGATAAGCCTTGTGGGGAGGAGACGGATTCCATTGAGAATAGTGTGTTTGATCATAACACTGTTCCATCATTTTTACTTGGGAGTTGCAAAGCATCAACTAGTGAAATAATTGATTTTGATGTTGATATGGTACCTTCAAACGAAGGCCTATTGGTTAATGCATTTTAATATGAAACAAGAGACATTGCGAGTAAAAATTTGCACATTACCTTTATGTCAATGGTCTTCCTTTCAACCTGGTTGCCAATGGTCTTCCTTTCAACTTGGTGAGATCACCATATTGGCGGGAAATCATGGCAACAATCAGTAGTGCACCTTCTGGTTACACAAATCACCACCTTATTGGAAAAAAACAAAATTGAAGGGTATTACACTCCAGAGGTTCCATTGCAAAGGACTTTGTGTCCAAACTGACTCTCAAGGTAAAATATCTGGTGATCAGTGAGTGGATTCTCCATCCTCAAAGGTGCGTAATGTTGTCAATAGTTTTAATGATGACGTTACCACCTGGTTTGAGGAATACAGTTTGTCAAGGTGAAAGCCAGGAAATCCCTATGGATTTTTCTGTTAGACAATTTGAGATTATTGAGATTTTCTATCTTGATTTGACTCTTTATTTTAATACCTTCAGGTTTATTCTCAGAAATGGATATCTTGAGGTTTTGAGTTTGTTTACAGTTACACTCCCCTTGATTTCCAAGGATGGTGTAGTTAGCGCAGTTCAAAAGGATTTTATATAAATAGATATGATGATAGTGGACAGAACTGATGAAGCTGTGGCGGTGCCTGCTTTTTTCTAGTTTGCATATCTCCCTTTTGGCTGGCTTTCTGTATAGCCTTTTTCTGTATTCAGGCAGCAAATATTTGTTGTCTTTTATGTAGTTTATATTGGCTTATAGCCCTTTTGTATTTACTTTTCTTCATGAGTGTGGACGCCTATAAAAACCCAAAGCTATATTATCTATAAAAAAAACTATATAATCATTTGTTCTATATTCATGTTAGTGAAATTCTATCAAGATTACATTTAAAAAGGTGTAGTTGAGTGATAATGGTTATCACTATTGGTCCTGCTACATGTAAACCAGAAAGGCAGCTAGAGACATTCATGCCCCGATTATCAGTCATCAAAAAGGTCAACATGTCATCTAACTTTGGCCTACTATGTTCAAAAGAATACGTAATCAAACTAGCAGCCAAGTATATAGTATAGAAAGAAATAAAGAAAATACTTCTAATGAATGTACGAAGTGCATAAATGTGAATCTAAAATAAAGCAAGATATGGGAATTAATCAAGAATTTGAAAAACTACAATATATAGATATATAGCAAAGCAAGGTCAACTCAAAATATTCACATGACCATTCTTTGATATTAAACTTGACCCAGACTAAGATCAACTACTACTCTCAACCAAAATAAATTTTCTCAATACCTTGGTCTCCAATCATAATTGACCCATCTAGCAAACATTTGCTTTAAACACTACCACAAACAATATCACTAACATTATACTTGAGTGGTAGCTTTAAACCATGAAAATCTAATATTTAGCCCAATTCAAACATTTGGCCCTAGCTAAGCAATCACATATGTAACTGCATATGACTGCTATCCCATTTGCATTGGATTGTCCATGTAAGACTAAATAGTAACATTGCAAAATACCAAAACATGCACATATTGATGACGGGGAAAAATGTTTTCAATGTCCTTGCAGATAAATTGTTATATTTGCATTAGCAAGTCTCAGATATAAATAATCATTTGCTTTCTCCTTTCGTCTACATTAAAATATACCCATAGAGAAGTGTTTTGCACAAAGGTCAGAATTTTGAAACAGGGTGTTTATAACTTAATACCAGAATATGGTTTCAATCTGTTTTATAAATTGCTTCTCAAAATCTATTATCTAAATTCCAATTGGATAGGATCAATGATGGTTCCTACCTGCTTTCCAAATGACTAGCTCCCGCTTGTGCATTGCCCACACATTTTGACTACCCAAACAATGCCAAAGAATTCATCACGTAGTCACTTTGATTTGAGTAATGATGAAAAGAATTAAATATCATGAACAAGAAGAAAAAAAAAATCTGGTCCTGTCCAATACATCATATGATAAATACTAATGCAAAACAAAATATCAAATTATACCTGTAGAACACAAATTTGAGCAACATTATCACGAAGACCAAGCTTACTATATTCAATGTATTCCTCATGAAGCAATTCAAATCTGATAATAAATAGAAAAAATGTTAGTCTTGAATTATAAATGATTAAGCACTTTAAAGCACAGATTTGCATTCATACACTCTTTAAAATAAATGCATGTGCTAAACAGATTATTTTATCGAAGATGACCAACATGTTCCTTTGTAACAAGCGATTGCTACTAAATGCTTTCCTTTTTCTACTTTCATTTGATTGTCACTCAAGCATTACATACATCTGCTAGAAGTCAGTCGCTATGAAAAAGTAAATGATTCTGTTGTTAATTTTCAGACCATGGCAAGCATATTTTGCACTTAGAAAAATAATCCTAATTGCAAACTAAAACTTCAAATAAAACAGCAGACCTAAGTACAATAACCAACAAACACACTGCTGAAAATACAAACAACAAACACTTTAAAAACTGTCATTTATTAAGTTGAAACTGAATGACACTAAAATATTATTTTTCTTCTGTAATCTATATTCTTTCTACTACTAAATTATGTGCACAAGGTCGTTTCTATAGAGAAAGAGGATCTTCTAGGTTTTACACACATCCAACTCTGTTGGATTGCCAATTTTAGTAGAATAGGCTTTTACCAAAAAGCTAAAGCCAAAAGCTAATTAAAACAAAAGATAAAACACTTTATTCTACAAACAAAATAGCTTATATTCATGAATTTAGAATCCCTATAAATATACAAAAAGCTTTAAGAGCTATAAAAGTTCAGCACTTTGCTTAGAATAGAGAAAAACAAAACTAAAATTTAAATTTAAAGCTGCTTTGTTATGTCCCCTTTCCAAGTATTAGTAGATCAAATCTATTTAAAACTCTTAACTCAATCACACATATCAAAATACTTGAATCTTCACTACTACTAATCAAGCAACATTAAGAGCACACATTCACACAAAAGAACACTAGATATACGTGGAAACCAAAGATGGGAAAAATCATGGTGAGAATAGCTGTTTGGATCAGTGTTCCATGGGGACGCGTCCCCCCACAAATTTCAGCCGTCCCCCCGTCCCAAACGTTTCAAAGACTTGGGGATGGCTGAGAAATGTCCCCCCGCCGTCCCCCCACCACCGCCGGGACTTGGGAAACTCCGAGGAAACGGCGGGGACTCCTGGACATCCCCGAGACGTCTTGGAGACACCCAGGTGTCCCCCGCGGTGGGACGTCCATAAAAGCAATTTTTAAAAAAATTTCTTTTAATTTTCTTTGAATGTGAGCCTTGGGCCGAACCTTAAAGGCTTGTGGGACCCTTCTAAAAGTCATAAGCTAAACAAAACACACTCATTCTTCATTTTTTTGCTCACATATGCCATTTAATGTTTTGCAACAGCTAGGTGAAAAAGAGGAAAACCAGTGAGAAGAGTGAGTGAAAGAGTAAGTTTGGGGATGATTAGAGGCCTCCCTTCACTACAGTTTTGCATTTTGTACTTATTTTGATATCAATGTATCATTCTACTCATTGTAATCATCTTTATGATATGATATTATGATCTGACATGTCATATTTTCGATATTCATATAATAGAAATCTCAAATTCAACAATTTCATTTGTCAAATTTTAATATTTTATTTACTTTTAGTTGTTTAGTAATAGTATTCAAGTATTTAAAATGTTAGTATTTGCAATTTTACTAATTTTCCAAAGTTCAATTTGAACTGTTATTCTTAAACATCTTTTTATAACTAGTTATTCAAGTACCATATGTATATCAAGACTGGCTTCCCACCGGGCCTACGCTGCCCTCCATTGCCCCTCACTGCCCCAAACTCGGACCTCTTTTGTCCTCTGCCCTCGGAGATCGCCCCCGACAGGGACGATCCTCGCTCTGAAATCCCCGATAACACCGGTTTGGATCTACTATCCAAATCCAGCCTCACAAAGTAGGAATATAACAAATGAATTTTACAACATGAAGTAGGCACCAACCTACTGGAGACACCAATCCCCAATTATATCAGTACAACAAGTAGAACACCAGTCTTACCGGATTACATAGATAAAGTTTGCAGACCTTCAATGCAGCCGAATGCATCTCATACACTTTTGATTCTTTGAACTAGCTTCAAACACTCTTCCACACTCCTTATGATCTTCTGATAATGGCTAACACTTTGACATGCAACTCTCCTTGAATAACTCTAGCTTCACAATCGTCTCCTTGTATATTCACCACCTTCACTTCAATTATAATTCACATTGTGCATCCATGCAACTAAGGAATATATTCATGATATTACATTAACTTTCTTCCATGTCGATCACCAGGACGACATAAGACGGGCCAACATTCAAATTACATGAAATGTGTAACAGGTCAGTCCTAAATCAAATTTGTTGTCGCCAAAAGAACATGATTGTCATGTCCCCATCCTAGTCGATACGGTGGTGGCCGAGGTTAGCCTATCATTTGATCTCGTGAGGTAGTGTTGAAGAGATCATTTTTGGCGGTTGCTCGGTGTTGGTTAGCTCGAGTGCGGTGTGTCGGAGTTGGGCCTTAGCAAAATCTTCGAGCTTTTGAGAGAACTTTTTCTATTTTTAGAAAGTTGGAGTCGAGCCGAGGCTGCTATTTTCGGCGGGGCACACAGTGGAGTTATTGGCTGAGTTTTGACCGATTCATTAGTTGATTGATTTGTGGCGAGGAAATAAGGAGCAATTATTGGTTATTAAATATTTAATAATTTGACTTTATAATAAGTCACTTTATTGAAATATTAAAATAGCTAAGTTATAAAGTATTTAATTATACTTTATAATATATTATTAAAAGGTGACTTAATGAGTATTTATATTCATTAAAAAGGGGACGCCAATGATTAATTATTTTTCCTAAGTCAAAGGGCAAATTAAATCATTAATTTAAATGATTTATTAAAAGGGAGAATAGGTCGAATTTTCTCAAGGAGCAATATATACTCTTCACAGGCAAAATCGAACTATCATGTTATTATTCAATTTTGTCTTGAACTTGCATCTGAACTTTGGAGTTTGCAAACCATAGGGTTTCTGGCAGACGATCGTTTCTGGCAGACGATCGTTTCTGGAGAACGTAACCTCTTCAGAGATCAGGCAGACTGAGGCTGTGAAATATCAGTTGAAGCTGGCACTTGGTGATTTCATCCAGAGATCACAGTTTCGAGATTATTGAGTTATTTTATCAGAGAATCACAGGGAACTTCATCTAGTAGTCAAGGCGTACTTTTCAGAGGACATTCATTTGAGATTTGGCACAATTTCCAAAGGCCGTACATTATTTATTACTGCTGCAGACAGGCCGTACTCTGTACCTGCAGGCCGTACGTATTTCCTTCAGAGATTATTCCCTGGCTTTCAGATACTGGTACTCAGTCTTGGGCGTTGGCTTTGTCTTGGGTTTTTTCTGGAGATCTGGCATTGTATACGGAGACTGGAGAGTCATTTCTTTTACTGGCCGTACCATACAACATTTATTGCAGCCGCCATAGAAGAAAATCAGGTTTTTTTTCATCAATAAATCTATTGTATTTCATTTATAGCTCCTTCTTTATCATTGTAATTGTTCTGAAGATGAATACATTGAAGCGCCTACCATATCTGAGCAATAAATTGTAATTTGGAATTTATTTAGATTTTATTTGAATTTCTTAGTAAAATCGCAGCAATCTATTATTTTGTCAAAACCCCTCAAAATCACAAAAAAACCAAAAATTGCAAAAAACACAAAAACTTCAGTTGGGTTACGATTTGAGAACCACCAGGGTTCTGACAGTGGTATCAGAGCACAGATCTCCTGCCATCCTGTGCTTTTTCAGTGCTTTTTTAGTGATTTTTAGTATTCAGAGTGCTTTTTGCTTGCCTTTTCATGAGCCGAGATCCTATTCAGTATATGAGAGGCGTAGGAACAGGCAAAGACGAGGATTGGACAGGTCCACCTATCCCCGAGGGTCAGATAGTGTCAGGGGTACTTGGGATTCACAGATCCAGTTCTAACAGTAGTGAAAACAGTGTTGCAACCCTAATGGCAGATCGTGAGATTCCTACAGAGGCACGTAGAGATCTAGGGAAGGCACATGCAGAGGGTGATATCACCGATGAGGAGTTTAGATGGAGACACGACAATATGATGGATATGATGTCTCAGCTGATGGGTACCATTAGACAGTGTACGCCCACACAGCCACACTACATTCAGATTGGACAGACGAGCGGGACTGCACCAATGGATCAGCCATTGGCATCCGTACCTAGACAGTCGTCACCGATCTACCAGGAGCGTAGGCCAGGCCAGCCACTTTCTTACCTAGAGACTCCACCTCCCGGACTCCGGGGAGGCGAGGCATCAGTGCGACGCTCCGGGGAGTTTGATACTCGGAATATGTCGATTGGCCGGACTTGGCGAGATTTCATAAGCGAGTACATGTCTTTAAGCGCTGAATCCCAGCCGGTACCCACATTTCATGAGTTTATAGATGTCTACTCAACCCGAGGAGGAGGAGTAGATTTGATACGTGAACCCCCATGACATCGGCGGCGATACGCAATTGAATAGAGACTTGCGGTATGCGGTGAGCAAGATTACGCTGCCATATTTTGATGGGTCAGAGAAGACATCAGCTAGGTCTTGGGTCCAGAAATTGGACAATTACTTGTCACTTAGGCCTATGCAGGAGGATGAGGCAATTAAATTTGCCGCTTTACATCTGGATGGAGTAGCACACGATTGGTGGCACCATGGCATGTACACGCTAGGCCATCATGCGGTCAATACCTATCAGGAGTTCACCAGCAGACTGATAGAGAGATTCGATAAGAAGGATCCAGAACTGTATTTCAGAGAGGTGGCTCAGCTCAGACAGACAGGCAGTTTGGATGCATACATAGGTGAGTTTCAGAGAGTTGCAGTTATGGTGACTGGCATTTCAGAGCGGAGACTCATTATATTATTTGTTGAGGGTTTGGCAGAACCCATGAGAGGTTGGGTCAAGGCTTTTGACCCTCCCACACTTCAGGAGGCCATGCGGAAGGCACGAAGCATGGAACTTGCAACACCTCGCAGCAAGTTCAATTCAGGGTCCACTCCATACACGAGACCCAACAGGCCTTTCGATAGAAACAATGACAGAAGTAGACCCTTTGACAGGAGGAAGGATCAACAGGATCCGAAGAGACAGAATGCACCACCGTTTGACAGAGAAACATTGAATGAATTACGTAAGAAAAAGTTGTGTTTTTGGTGCAAGGCACCCTATGATGAAAAACACATATGCCCACTTCGTCCGTAAGTCAAAAATAACCAAATGGAGTGGTTTTACGAGGGCGAAGAACAATCTGATCTGTCAGACCAGCAAGCTGATTCCGAGCATTCAGATGATGAGAGGTCCGAAAATGAGGTTGAACATGAAGGTGGAAGGAAGCTACAGGAAGCCCATTTGACCAGCCTTCAGAGAGATGGATCATTTCGACTTCGCGGACTCTTAGCAGGTCAGAAGGTGATTACTTTGTTGGATACGGGTGCTACACATAATTTTATTGATGCACGTCTAGTGGAGAGACGTGGTATCCAGACAGAGGCTTTCGAGGGTATTCGAGTCAAGGTGGCTGACGGATATACTCTCAGGTGCAACAGAAAGATTACTGATCTTCCGATGAGACTGAACAACTATGAATTCAAGACTGAATTCTATGTTGTTAATATGGGTGATATAGATGTGGTATTAGGGATGGCATGGTTACATGATTTGGGCGAGTTCACGCTCAACCTTCGGGATATGGAGATGAAATTCAAGGTTGACGGGAGACCACATGTCATCAAGGCAATACGGGACAGTAATCTTAGGATGGTTTCATTCAGACGGATGGAGAGGCTCATTCGTCATGATATGGTTGACTGGGCGGCTGAGTGCATGTTGATGCCAGCCCAGCAGGAGCCGCAGAAGGGTGAGTACCACCCTGACATACAGATTCTGAGAACTAAACACTCCAGAGTGTTTAGTGATATTCCACCTGGTAGACCTCCAGACAGGGGTACGGAGCACATTATTGAGTTGGAGGAGGGTGCAAAGCCCGTGATGATCACTCCCTACTGACATCCGAAACGACTCAAGGATGAGATAGAGAAGACCATTAATGAGTTGTTAGCTATGGGTCATATCAGACCTAGCAAATCCCCTTTTGCTTCATCGGTTGTATTGGTGAAGAAGAAGGATGGATCACTAGGATGTGCATCGATGCAGGCAGCTCAACAAAAAAGAACAAAATAAAAACGAGTACCTATTCCACGTGTTGATGGTGATAGATGAGTTGCATGGGTAGATCTTCTTCTGAAGATTGATTTGAGATCGGGGAGTACCATCGAATCTGAGATGAGGAGAGTGGATATTAAGAAAACAGCTTTTAGGTGTCGTGCGGTCATGAGGAGTTCTTGATTTATGCGCTTCGGGTTTAACAATGCACACCTGCAACAGGCGACTATGAGCGGGGAGTTTTGATGCTTTCGATTGAGGAGATTTGTGTTAGTCTTCTTCGACGACATTTTGGTTTATAGCAGGTCATGGGATGAGCATCTGGCTCATTTGGATACAGTCTTGGGTATCTTAGCAGACGAGTCTTTCTATGCTAAGGAATCCAAGTGCGAGCTTGGCATGGAGGAGTTATTATATCTAGGGCACATCATCAGTGCCAAGGGAGTGAGTATGGACCCTGAAAAGGTCCGAGCTATTGTTGACTGGCCGGTACCCGAGAACCTTACGCAGCTCAGAGGCTTCATTGGGTTGTGTGCATTCTACAGGAGATTTGTTAGCGGGTTCTCACGTCACGCCGCACCCCTTACTGACTTGACGAAGAAGGGGGCTTTTCTTTGGTCACCACAAGCGCAGGAGTGCTTTGATAGATTCAAGGTGATCATGACTTCATGTCCGGTGCTAGCATTGCCTGACTTTTCGAAGTCATTTGATTTATTCTGTGATGCTTCAGGGGAGGGCATTGGTGCCGTTTTGATGCAGGAGCGTCATCCGATCGCATTTGAGAGCAGGAAACTCAGGGGTCCTGAGAGATTTTATAGTATATATGACAAGGAGATGTTAGCCATTATGCATGCATTGGCTAAGTTTAGGCAGTACTTGGTAGGCAGCAAATTCAGTGTTCGTACAGATCATAACAGCCTAAAACATTTCCTTGGACAGCGAGACTTGAACGAGAGGCAGCAGAGATGGGTCAGTAAACTGCAGTCATATGACTTCGACATTACTTTCATTAAGGGGAAGCAGAATATAGTAGCTGACGCCTTGTCTCGCAGACCCCAGTTGAATGCCTTAGCACAGATCACAGAAGATTGGAGGCATCGGATTATAGCTGAGTATGCTAAGAACCCATGGGCTTCTAGCATCATTAGCCAGGAGGCGAGCGGGGCAGCGGGTATCGCATTTGTAGACCAGCTTGATCATTTACAAGGCGGATCCTTTTGGTTCGACTTTCGAGTCACGGACTCTGATT
>VDFB02373365.1:261403692-261534407 GCA_007258455.2 Sequoia sempervirens
TGTATTTCATTTATAGCTCCTTCTTTATCATTGTAATTGTTCTGAAGATGAATACATTGAAGCGCCTACCATATCTGAGCAATAAATTGTAATTTGGAATTTATTTAGATTTTATTTGAATTTCTTAGTAAAATCGCAGCAATCTATTATTTTGTCAAAACCCCTCAAAATCACAAAAAAACCAAAAATTGCAAAAAACACAAAAACTTCAGTTGGGTTACGATTTGAGAACCACCAGGGTTCTGACAATGATGTCGTGCGATACCACAAAAACCTTAACCATGTCCTATATTGACACCACACGCTAGCTTTGAATGCCGCACGCTACTAGCCGTTACCACACAGATCTTGAACACGACTAGTTGAAAGACAAGCACAAAGAGCCTTCTATCATTTCAACCTTCTTGCATGCTGAATATATCCTCCGGAAACTCCAGAATATGAAAGAATATGTGTAGACATACTCTCCATTCAAACCGCAAAGCCAAACTCACCCTCTAAAAGAAATACTAACCATAATTGTATTGCCAGAGAAATCTCTTTGCCCTAAGAAACTAAACTGAAACATTTTGAAGCAGCCTTCTCAATTACTTCTATCATAGTGAATAGATAAATGCATGATATTGCAAGCATACTACAGACAACCCTCAACTTTTTTTATCAATATAGGTAGCAATATATACTTCTACAACTCAAAAAGATGGGGTAGTGTAGTTACCTTTAATTCCCACATATCTCCTGAAAAGATAGTGGCACCTCTAATCATCATAAACTCCAATGACAACCTTTGTTCAACTCAAAATGATATGACAATATAATTACCAACACAGATAGGTATGATAGTACAACTCCTGAAAAGATAATGCCACCTCTAGTCATATATTCTTTGACATCACAACATTTGTTCAACACTTATCCAAAAACTCCCACACCCCCCTCTCCTTGAAAACTTTACAATAAATAATAGACAGAGACTTTTCAATTCCCATAACCATTTCTTGAAAATTATTTATAAATAATAAAATGATCTTTTCCCTTTCCCGTACATAAAATATTTAACTCATAAAATGAGTTAAAACATTATGAGAACATCATGTGGTTATGAGATGTGTGTCGGTCCCCGACGAAGTTGTCAGAACCCCATCAAGACCCGACAATAGTTTTATAACTAATCCAAAATGCCAATAACAATTGACAAATATCTTCCTATTGTTATGCTTTGATTTTGAAATGGCACGCAAGTCTATTTTCAGATTGTTTCATTTAGCATCACCAATGATCTTCACGAGAGCATTGTCCCTATTTAAAATGATGGAAACAGTCCAAATCTCTCAAAACGATTTCGCTTCCAAACTACTACCATGGTTTTTGTCATTCCCCTAAACCGTGTCCACCCACGTAAATTTTTGCTTGGGTTTTAAGTGTCATTTTTCTAAAGTTTTTGAAACCGTGTCAGATCACGCTCAAGTTGCCACAACCCATTTTTATCCGACGTTTTGAAGCTATACCTAGAGCCTATCTTTGTTGGTGGTCCTTTGTAAGTTCTAAAAACTACATCAAAACCCGAAATGGTTCCCGCAATTTTAGCAAATGTCGACAAACAAAAGATGGAATTAAGTTGCAAGTAAACTAACGCAGTTTCGAGACTTTTTAAAAGTTTCGAAACCCTTGTTGGTTCCCGACAAGGTTCCAAAAACCTATTCTATTTCCGACGGCAAGAAATTTCTTTTAACCAACAACATTTTTATTGGTTTCAGAGCTCCTTTCAGAGATCATCCAAACCTTTAGGTTTCCCGAAGATTCTATCTTTGGGAAAAAGGCGATTGAGCGGAAAGTGAGAAGCATAGCAAAAATTATTTACAATCACCCTTGGGCATTTAATTTGATGAGAGATCACACCAAAATGAAATAGTTGGTACAATCAAGTGTTACAAGGTTTGCAAAGATTTTCCTAACATTGCAAAGCATTATTGGTTTGTTGACTTCCTTGAAATTGATGTTTATGATTCAAGCATGGCTAGACTCATCATATGCAAAGAAGCTTGAAGGAGAGAGGGTTGCAAGGATAGACTTTGATAATCCTTTTGCACAAAGAGCTACGAAGATAACCTCAAAACTTCAATTTTAAATAGATTGAATATTTTAAACTTCAATTGAGAGGAAAAAAACTCACAGAGTCAAATCCAAAAGTTTCTTGCTCTAATAAATTAAATATTTTATTTTTTAATTTTACTATCATTATAAATTTGTAACTTAATCTTTTGTATTTGTAAATTGTAGGTGTCGGAGCCCTTGGTTAGAGTTCTTTGTTTGGTAGATGGGGATCAAAACCCAATGGGGTACGTTTATGAGGCCATAGATAGAGCCAAAGGATCCATCTGAAACTATTACAAGGGGGACAACCTTAAATTTGTTCCCATTTGGGAGATCATTGATCGGAGGTGAAACAATCAACTCCACCAACCCATCCATGCAGTAACGAATTTTTGCTGCCTGAAGATAATAAGAATTTGAAGTTGTTTGTTTTGTGAACATTTTTCCTATTGATTATTGTGTTGGCTGCATGATTAGGTTGTTTGATAAGATTCCTGGATCTCGACTGCATCAAGTGGTATCATTCAGATAGCTTCTCATATCCTAATGGAGAGGTTATGGAGGGCCTCACAGCATGCATTCAAAGGATGACACCCCAAGTTGAGGTGAGAGACCTCATTATTCAAGAATTGCACAATTATAGGATTGGTAGGGGTAAGCTCTTTTCTTTGGAACTAGCTATCTAAGGAAGAACCACTCAATCATAAGGTAACAAAAATTGAATTCTTTACATCACAAGCATCTTACAAGATGCAGATTTCAAATTTAGAACTATTGATAATTTGATAAAATATGGTTTGCTTGCTCACTCTTTAACATTTCATTTTGTAAATCCTTGGTGAATAGTTGGAGTGCAAATGCCCCAAATCTTCAAAGGTTAGCCCTCCCCATTTTGAGCCAACCTTGTAGTGCATCCAGCTGCAAACGTGATTGGAGTTTATTTGAGGCCATCAACACAATAATGTTAGAAGTTTGTCATTGATGTCAATGAAGTGATCCATTTATGGAAGAATGAAGATGAAACGTGGCACTTGAAGAAGTCAAATATAGTTGACCAGGGACCTGCTTGCTTGCCTAGCCGATTCTCCTAAGCCACTGTATATGGGAAAAGATAGCTTTCAGTTGAAGTGAAGATTATAAGATGATACATGTAGGGGACGGAATTATTCTAAAGTCATGGATTAAGAGAAGTCATCGTGTGAAGTAGCAAGTTGTTGATAAAGGATCACAGTGTCAAAAGAGGACAATAAAAATCTCAGCAGACTATTTACTGTAATGCAAGTGGCGTCTGTTAAGCTTGAATGAATGATTCATTCATAATCACAGCACGAAAAAGTAAGACATGAGGGAGACGTAGCGTGGAGATGCACTGAGAACCATCTAGGCAATGAAGCGATAAAATAGAAGAAACTACTATTTTATTTGTTAGACGTGATGGACCAAGAGCATCGATGAACGGTGCTAGGGAATAAACACAGTAATAAAGTAGCCTTAAGCATATGAAGGTTAAATATATTTGAAATTACCGCACATCTGTGGAAGCCACCATGGATATATGCAGAATATATAAGACTCGAACATATGAAGTTTTATCATACCTAAAGCCGTCACCTTACAATTGCTAGAAGCATATCGAGTTTGCTAAATGGCTATCTTTGTCCTTATTCGCAGCACATATCGTTGAAGACTTCGGGACATTAAGGGGCATCCAAGTATATTTGAAGTTTCCGTGTCTTACCTGGAAAGCTATCGATGGAACCAAAAACAACATGTCATACATATGCGACAATGTTATCTAGTGAGCCATCGATCGATATATCTGATGGATTGCCAATCTTGGAATTACGTCCATGCAACGATTAAAGAAGAAATTAATGAAAAACCTCAATCAGTTAATAGGCTGATATCAATAGTTGAGAAGCCGACTCACAATTATACCGTTATTAACAATAAATATGTTAACAAAAGGTTGCGATTAGTAAATGGTCAACATCCATTAGAAGGGTCATCCTCTTTCAGGAAAATCATGGAGTCGGGAAGATATAAAGGACGCTAGAGAGTAAAATCAGAACAGAAGAGAATATTGTGTGAGCATTGAAGAAAAATCTTGCATCACAAGAAGGATAGGAGAAAGTGTAGAGTGTTGAATGCGAGACAAAGATTATATCATTCAAATTCAAGAAGATTTAAAGATGAGAAGATGAAGAGTAATTCAGATTTATATCAACACATAAGAGTGAGTGTGGTGTTGCAAAGGCAATCAAGCATATACACCAAGGGGCATTAATGAAAAGATAAATAGCAGATTCTATAAGAAGAGCATGAGAAGATAAGATTGCAGTTTTGATGTGCAGAGATAAAGGAGAAGATATATGCAGATTTAGGAGGACAATTAATTGAATATCTTTCTTATGTTCAAGAGCAGATCTAGACATATTTGAGAGCAAAATTTATGAGTAAAAGTCTGATATATTTGGAACAGACACAGTGCAGATTTTGTGAAGATATATTTCAGATTTATAAAAGATCATGGTGCAGATCTGAGTAAAGATATATTGCAGATTTGACAGCAAAGTTTTAGGACAGATTTGTAATAAGCTTTATAAGGAGATCATTTGAATAAGTGAGTGAAAAGAGGAATTAGTTTCAGGAGAATTAGTGCAGATTGGGTACAAATTTGAAGGAGATATTTGAGCAGAATTGTCCATCATCCGTTGAAGAAGCAACATTGAAGGTGGAACATTGTTCTTTAAGTTACTATCTTTGCTAAGTTGGTGCTTGGCAAGTGGGGGTTGGTGCCTCCAGTAGGTTGGTACCTATGAACTTTAGGAGTTGATGCTCCTTGTAGGTTGGTGCCTACTAAATCAGAGACAGGAGTTGATGCTCCTTGTGAGTTGGTGCCTACTAAATTGTGAAAGTTTGTGATTCAAGTAGGTTGGTGCCTACATTCATTGTAAAACTTATATAATTCATAAAGTACATTATTTGTACCGTGGTTTCTCCCGTAAGGGTTTCCACGTAAAATCTTGGTGTCAACTTATTCATATTGTTATATTCTTGCATGGTATTAAGAGTTTAAAGTGGATAAAAGTCGAGAGAGTAAAAAGTTGTTAATATATTGATTCACCCCCCCTCCACACTCCCCACTCAGTATATTTTTGTGCTCTTCAAATAAAGAAGAACAAATTAACTCAAAAACGCCTCAATGACCTTGTGTTTGTGCAATACAACTTTTGGCTTCACACAAGAAGGGTAGAGGACAAATCAAAGGAGCTCATTGATTTGGATGACATTGATCCTTATAGCAATTGGACAAAGCGAGATGAGCAGCCCCCATTGTTTGCTAAAGATGAAATTCTTGATTTTGAGAGGCAAGCAATGGAGGATGTGGGTGCAGCAGAAGGAGCTATAGGATTAGATGACATTGATGAGGGAGAGGAGGAGTCATTACCATCTACTAGTAGGATGAATTTTAACTAGATTTACTTGCAAGCTGCATTGACCTTTAGTAATTTGTGGATAATAAAATAATTTATTTCCATCATGTTACACCCCGATTGTATAGCTACTACGTATTAGTACTACATAGGGTTATACGATTGTAAAAAGGATTTTGAGAATGAATAAAGTATGCTGTTCCATGTAATCAATATGAGTGTTTTCACATTTGATTTTTGTCTCATGTAATGTTGTTTCAATTGATGTCATCCTTGATGAATGTTGCATGCAAAGTTATTGAGTAATGAGTATTCTGACTCTTGAGATCTTTATATATATATACTGCTTATGTTGTGAACATATGACTTCCGAAAGCCTATGCCAATGGATGCAGGTATATGAACCATTCCTCCAGGCGGAGGGGAAGTATCACTCAGGAGAGGAGCTTGGTCGGTTAACTGGTAAAGTGAACTATCTGAGCATACACACACGTCACTATAGATTGAGTGAACTGAGTCAGTTATGTTGGTTCTAGATAAGTCATCCGTAGCTCGTATATTGGCATTAGGAGTCTTGTCTACTTCTTTACGCTTTAATGAGTGATGTTTGTCTATATATCTGTCTTGTTGTATTACGATCATTATGATGGTAACGTGAATGAATGTAAGTGAATAGGGAGTGGACATATATACATATATATAGTATATACACGTATCCATATGTATATACATATCGATACAGGCATATGATTGGCAGATGGATATGCTCATACGGATGTATTGATATGGTATACCTACATATACGTGTACATTGAGATATATATAGGTATATAAATGTATATATGCACACAACCTTAATATGTGGATATTAATAATATTATATTATTAATTGCCTAACAATTTACATACATATATACATATTGAATATGCTAACTGGCTTACGATATGTTTACAAAATAACATATATATATTATACACACACACACACACACACACACATATATATATATTACAGTAAAATAATATATATATATATATAATTATATAATTACATGAGGTAATTATATATATATATATATATATATATATATATATATTATTACTTTAATATATATATAGATAATATATAATATATATTTAATATTTGAATCTTATAAATGGAAACTAAATTATGTTCCATACTGATCTAATATTAAATTATGGAAATTGGGCTAAATTATACCCAGCCGATTATTTAACTTAAATCAAGTTAAATTATACCAGCCAATTATTGATCATCAAATATCAAAATCAAATGAATCAAAATATTGTCTTTGGCAATACGTCATTCTTCAATAAAGTGGAATTGAAATATTTCACAAACTATCTTTTGAACTTTGGGAATAAAATGAAATAAGACAGCTGAGGAAAATGCGCACGCCCAGTTTATACGTGCAGGTGAAGACCAAGTCACCTGGAAATTACAATGCAGCCTGTAACTTGTCGATTGAGCCATAAAAAAAGGCTATGTGGGCAGTAAATATCATTGGAAATTTTCACTATGCATTTCTACCTGCCAGATTTTAGAATTGGCGCCATATCTTGAAGGAAGCCTATACGTGTCAATTATGCATATTTTACCATGTGCAAATGGGAAATGGTCTCCATTCTGCTGTCAATCAATGGAAGTCGACTCACCTCTTTGAAGCTGAGTATGAGATTAAAATCACGCCACTTATTAAGTTGAACAATTCAAATTACAGTGTTGGCAATTTACATGCCTTTGGAAGTGGAATTCGATGGGGCTAAGGCTCTATTAATAGCCACCCAATTCTTCATTCTTTACTTACTCTTGTTTGTCTAGAGAATTTATCCTTGAGAACTTATTTTTTGTAGAGCAATCACTCTATTTTTTTGAGAGACGTATATTTCTGAGAGTTGAGTTTAGTTTGAAATTGCCAGTTCTTCATTATCGAATCACCTAAGTTTTATACTACTATTCAGCTATAACCATTATCAGTCTAAATATTCATTTTGAAGTACTTATTTATGAGTGAGAAAGGTAGCAACTTGTGAACTTGTGAGTTAATTCTGAGTGAGAAAGGCAGTAACTTGTGAGGGATTTGCCAATTGATTGGTAGAAGTTGGAAGGACTATGAGAATAGTCTAAGACATCATCATTTGGAGGAAAGCTAAATATCAGGAATGAGATATTCTTCTTCTATCAATTTCAAAGGTAAACCTTAAAATATTTATGGAAATTGTGTTTACTGCCTGTGTATAGATAGGGAATAGCTTCATGAATTGTACTGCTGTTGTGTGTTGAAAGTGAGTTGTTTTATGAACTGTATATTTGTTTGCACATAGGGAGAAAATGGTTTAAAGGATAAAAGATGCATACTTGTTGTGTTTTGCATTAATTGTATGATCTCCATGTAAGGAGAATATGGTTGTAATAGTTACTATATACTAGGACCGAAATAAGGACAAGAGTTAAGTAAATTCTATCAGCTTAAGTTATTAGGTTAACTGAGATAATCTTGAGTTACTCCTAGGATAAAGATTTCCAGTATAGGAGGGATTATGTGAATTACTTGTTATGTTGATTCATTTCTAGCAGTTAGTATGTTGTAGGTTAGTCTGGGATGACATATTATCCAGTGAAGGACCACACCTATGCATAGTGTAAGATAGGTTTAAGTCAAATCGGCCCTAAGTAGTGTTTATGATAGATGACCTTCATTTGAAGTACTGAATGAGAACACTTTGGCCAAAGTAGTGCAATGTACAACATCCACTTAGACTGTGTGATGCTTGAGACTACACTGTCAGTTCATCGTGATCCTTTATGCTAGTTCGGGATTGTGAAATAGCAAGGTTCTAGTTGTGTAGGACATAGCACTATGCTCAGTTGGTTAACAGTATCGGTTACCCAACCAATCTCTTCGTAGAAGGGAGAAACATCTATTGAATAATAAATGTGCGGCGGACCGCATTATAAGTCTGTGGTTGGCGGAAAAGCGCCCAAGTGATGCTTCTCCTCCGCACAGAGGCTACTAAAGAATAAGATTTGAAAGGGAAGATCTGGGGCCGTCTTCCTGCACTGCTTGTTCTAAAGCTCATTGGGCTGTATTTAGTTAAGGGTATGTATTCTTGTTTTTCATGTACTTGTGAAGTTATTATGGAATCTTGATTGTAATTTGATATGGCATCTTGTTCATGAATTTCAATAAAGAAAAGAAAATTTTTATTGCAATGTCATGTTAGCACATTTACTTACTCTGAAGGATTTGGTTGTTACACATCATTTTGTATTTCTTCTTCCTATATGGACACAACATAAATACGCGGCGTTCTTCTGTTCTCTGGCCGCACAACCTTGTTCTCTTCATTCGTGGTGTCTTTGTTGCCCACGCGGCCTCTTCCCACACTCCATGTATCTTCGCGGCTGCATTTTTTTGCAGTCGTGCGAGCGTTTTTTCTTGAGATCGCATGTTGAGACGTGTTTCTCCTAGTCACGTTTTGTTACTTCTTTCTGGGCACGATTTTCATCTTAGATTGGATGCATTTTTCTACATTTTTGGGCGTGTTTTTTTCTACTTTTCCCTAGCCGCGATTTGTGCTTTGAGAAACGCGATCTCTGCCCTATCATAGCCGCGATTTTTCTATCTTGACGAGGTTTCCTCTTCAAATATCCGCACTTTCACTTGCAATCTAGTGACGTTTTTCACCATTGTTGAATCTGGCTTGAGTTTTAGACTTTTTTGCAAGTTTCTAGTCTCTAGTGGCAGCCTAGGGTTTCCAAAATAGTCGTCTAGGGTTTTGACCCTTTAAATCAAGTCAAGAAAAATATTCGTTTGCAGATTCTTGGTGGGTTTTCCGAGATTTCAACTGGGTTGTCATTCGTTTTTTTTTGGGTACCTCATTTTTCGTGCCATCAAAATTTTCTGGGTATTCCTAAATCCGTCTGGGTTTTTATTTATCTTTTTTGGGTTTTCAGTAAAACCTCAAAATCCACGCTAGAGTTTCAGTTTCTGCCTTGGAATTTGTCTTGCAGAACCTATTTCTGTTTTCTGTGCGTTATTTTGTCGTCACCAGTTTGACCGCAAGGTACATGATGGCATCTCTGACAAATATAATGCTCGAAAGCAGACAGAAGTTCAACGAGAAGAATTACAACACCTGGAAGCAGCGCATGCTTACGATCTTTGAATATCGGTGTCTCGATTAGCTCATTTTGGGGACCTCAACTTGTCCCGTTGTAGCCGGAAAGGATTAGGACAAATGGGATGAACGCAACAGGGAAACCGTCATGCTCATCAAACTCTCTATCACAAATGAGCAGCTCCCTTAGGTACCATCTGGAAAAACTGCTACGAAAATCTGGGATCACTTGAAAGCCCTTCATGAAACCTCCGACAAGAGCAGAGCGTTCTTTCTCAAGAACATGCTTTTTTCCAGCATGATTGATGAGAAAATGTCCTTACAGGAACATCTGACAAAGATTAAGGACATTCGTGATCAGTTGGAGGCAATTGGTCGAAAAATGGAGGAAGAAGATATGGTGGTTATGTTAGAATATTATATTCTCTTGTTGTTAATGGTCAATATATTAATGTATTAGTCTAGTTTAGTTCAGTATACTATTTCTACAGTAATAGGTAGCTAGAGTTGGTCATTTCATTAAATGACTCCAGTTGCTTGCACCTCTTTATATTATGTAACTTTTTATGTTTTTGTTAATATATGAAAGTAAGAACTTTCCAGAACATGGTATCAAAGCAGTAAAGAAAAAAATTTGTGGCTGCTTGGTCTGAGAAATTCATGTCCTTCACTTAGAAAATTTTGTGGGCTTTCTAGAAGCCATAATCCGAAGTTCTTCAAGACTCAACCGGCAGATTCCGTGCTTATTCTGGCAGCGTGATTTGTTCTTACTCTGCAAACGCGTTTTGATAAGGACTGGCCGCGCGTTTCTTTTTCACGTGTTTTTTTGCTCTGTTTTTTCCGCATTTTTGTGTGTTTTTTGGCGCCGACGGAATACTCTTGGGAGTCGCTGACTGTCTGGGCGTCCTTAACACGCGTTTTCTGCATCAAAGAAACTCGCGTGACCTGCAGCAAGTCGTTTTTTTTCTGGACCCGTGTTTTGACGCAATTTTCAGCTTCTTTTTGGACACAATTTCTAGTTCCTTTCTCTTCGAATCTGAGCCTCAAGAGGTCGCCTCAGTCTACAAGCACGTCGCCTAGGGTTTGGCATCTCTTTTACCAAATTTTTGTGCAGATTCGAGCTCATTTTCTGCATTTTTTTCTGGTTTTTCATGGTTTTGAACCCTCAGATCAAGTCGAAAAATTATTTTCATTGCAGACTCCTAGGTTTTTTGAGATCTCAACTGGGTTGTCATTCATTTTTTCTGGGTACCTCGTTTTTCGTGCCTCAAAATTTGTGCCGTCAAAATTTTCTGGGTATTCCAAAATCCTTCTAGTTTTTTATTAATATTTTCTGGGTTCTCAGTAAAACTTTGAAATCCGTGCTAGGGTTTCAGTTTCTGCCTTGGACTTTGTTTTGCAGAACCTATTTCTATTTTTTGTGCATTATTTTGCCTTCACCAATTTGACCTCGATGTACGTGATGGCATCTTTGACGAATATAATGCTCGAAAGCAGCCAGAAGTTCAACGGGAAGAATTACAACACCTAGAAGCAACGAATGCTTACAATCTTTGAATATCGATGTCTCGATCAGGTCGTTTTGGGGAACTCAACCCGTCCCGCTATAGCTAGAAAGGATCAGGACAAATGGGATGAACGCAACTGGGAAGCCATCATGCTCATCAAACTCTCAGTCACAGATGACCAGCTACCTCAGGTACCGTCTGCCAAAACTGCTACAGAAATTTGGGATCACTTGAAGGCCCTTCATGAAACCTCCGACAAGAGCAGAGCATTCTTTCTCAAGAACATGCTTTTTTCCATCATGATGGATGAGAAAATGTCCTTATAGGAACATCTGATGAAGATTAAGGACATTCGTGATCAGTTGGAGGCGATTGGTCGAAAAATGGAGGAAGAAGATATGGTGGTCATTACTCTAAAGAGTCTCCCACATTCGTATGAGCATTTCATTGAGACGCTGAATATCACCTCCACCAATGTTGATCTCAAATTTGAAGATCTTTGCAACAAGCTCTTGCAACAGGATCGATGGCGACACTAATTTGGAAGCAGTACCAGTTCCACCTCCACAGAGCAAGTGTTCTCTGCCAAATCTTCTGCTAAGAACAAAGGTAAGGCTCAATCTTCTCAATCGAAAGGCTCTAGTTCTTCTCGGGACAGCAAGAAGAAGAAAAACGTTCAGTGTAATTATTGCCATAAATATGGTCACATGAAGGCTGATTGTCGCATTCGGTTGGCTTCTGAACAAAAGAAGTAGGGAGGGTCTCAACAAAAGGCACATGTCGCCGAGCACAGTGAGCAGAAAGAGTCTCCATTCTATGCATTTATGGCCAAGAGAACTACAGATCCAGTACATTAGTCTGCCTGGTATATCGATTCAGGGGCATCGCGGCATTTTAATCATCGTCGGGATTGGTTAACAAAATTCAAACCATTCTCTGATTCGGTCATTTTTGGAGGCGGCGAAGAGTACACAGTTGCTGGTAAGGGCACTGTCCAGATTCACTCAAGAGGAAGAAATTTACTCTTTCTCGATGTCTACTATGTTCCAGGCATGGAACATAACCTTCTCTCCGTCAGTCAAATCATGCGGCATTCTCCCCAGTTAGATGTTATTTTTCGTTCATCCACCTACAGCATCATTGATAGGGACAACAATTGCTATGGGACTTGAGGATCACGGTCTGTACAGACTTGTTGATTCCGATGATTCTCAGGAGCACGCTCTGGCAGCTAGGAGCACTTTCATTAGCAAACTTTGGCACCAACGTTATGGGCACTTGAATGTGCACTACCTCTCTCAACTGTCTAGGGAGGGTTTGCTTGCTGGTCTACCTAAGATCCAAACTAAAAATCATGGAGTTTGTGGAGCCTGTCAAGTTGGCAAGCAGCATTGGACATCGTTCTCGGATGGTGATTCTTGGCGAGCCTCCAAGGTACTTCAACTGGTTCACGCTGATGTATGTGGGCCGACGAATACTCCTTTTGTTACTGGGTCCAGGTACTTTTTATTGTTTGTTGATGATTTCAGTCGAAAAATGTGGGTGTATTTTTTGAAACATAAATCAGACGTATTCAGCACATTTCCGCAATTTAAGGCCTTAGTTGAGAAAGAATCAGGTTCTCAGATTGTCACTCTAAGGTCAGATAATGGGGGGGAGTTTTGTTCAGCTGACTTCTCTAATTTTTGTGCTACACACGACATTAAGTGCCAACTCACCACACCATACACTCCTTAACAGAATGGTGTCGTTGAACGTAGGAATCGCTCCATTACTGAAATGGCTCATTCTATGCTGAAGTACAGAAATGTACCTAAGAAATACTGGCCTGAAGAAGTCTACATTGTAGTCTATCTCCTGAATCGGTCACCTACACAGCCCGTTAAGAAAATGACTCCAAAAGAAGCCTGGTCAGGACGTAAGCCTAAGGTGGGCCGTCTGAAAGTCTTCGGTTCTACAGCTCATGTATGGATTCCAGATGCTAAGCATACCAAGTTGGACTCCAAGAGCCAAACATTTATGTTTACTGGTTACAGCGACAATCACAAGGTATACAGGTTAATTGATGTGGAGACAAATCGTCTCATATTTAGTCGTGATGTTGTGATTGATGAGACTACTGGTCCATTTGTCCCTACTACCAATCCTGCGAATCAACCTATGAAGGTTCCTGATGAGGGTGTTCGTCTTCCTCTTGGTTCCCCTGATGGGAGGGCTTCAGAGCATTCTAACTCTAAAGATGAGGAGTCTGTTGATCATGATATAGCACCACCTGATTTTCCTCAGGACTCACATCTAGATGATTTTATTCCAGAAATCCCAGGAGATGTTGTTTCTCCTATTTCAAATGTTGGCACATCTACTCGTCGGCCTAAGTGGTGGCTCAAGACTATTGGGGATCTTCATGATGATGAACTCATTGAGAGCAGATCAACTCGTAGCAAGAGCAAGCAGCAACACACCGTCAATTTTGCTCTTATGGCCAACATCCACAGCATCTATGAGCCTCAGACATATTCAGAGGCTAAAGGAATTTCAGAGTGGGAAAAGGCTATGGCAACAAAATATCATAGTCTTCTGAAGAATCACACTTGGGTTCTTCTGACCTTCCTCCTGGGAAGAAACCTATCAGCTGCAAATGGGTTTATAAGGTCAAGTATCATGTCGATGGTGCTCTGGATAAATAAAAGGCCAGATTAGTTGCTCAAGGATTCACACAGCGGGAGGGCATTGATTACAAGGAGCCCTTCGCTCCTACTACCAAGATGAGCACAATTCGTCTTCTTCTCGCTATTGCAGCCCAATTTGGATGGACAGTTCATCAGATGGACGTCAAGAGTGTTTTTCTCAACAATGAGTTGCAGGAAGAAGTCTACATGATGCAGCCTCCTGGTTTCAACGTTGTCGACAAAGAACATCAGGTATGTAGGCTCATGAAAGCACTCTATGGACTGAAACAGGCTCCCCGTGCATGGTACATCAAGATTGATCAGTACTTGGTTGACCATGGTTTTCAGCGCAGCCCTTCTGACAGTAATTTGTATGTCAAACACTTTGGTGATGATATCCTCTTTCTTGTTGTCTATGTTGACGATTTGATCATTATTGGCAGTTCAACACATTTGATTGCAGCAATCAAACAGGATTTGTGTCAGACCTTTGACATGACAGATTTGGGGCTTCTCCATTACTGTTTGGGTATTGAGGTTTGGCAGACAACTAATAATATTTTTATCTCTCAGTCTAAGTATGCTTGAACTCTGCTTGACAAATTTTGGATGCAAGACTGCAAGCCTGCCTCCACACCTATGGAGAAGGGGCTGAAGTTGTCAGCCAACTCTGATTCACCTCCGGTCGATGAAACGACATTCAAGCAACTAGTGGGCAGTCTCATCTACCTCACTGCCACTAAACCTGACATCAATTTTACAATGAGCTACATTTCTCGCTTCATGACAGCTCCAAAAGCTGATCATTGGATTGCAACGAAGCGAGTGCTGAGATATGTTAAGGGCACTTCAAATTATGGCATTCTCTATGGCAGATGCAAGGATCCAAAGCTGATTGGTTACACAAGCTCAGATTGGGCTAGTTCAATGGATGACAGAAAATCTACTTCTGGGTATGTATTCAGTTTGGGTACCAGTGTTGTAACATGGACCAGCAAGAAGCAACAGGCAGTGGCTCTTTCCTCGACTAAAGTCGATTATCAAGGAATCGTTAAAGCAGCATGTGAGGCAGTTTGGCTTCATAGGATGCTTTCTGACATGCACATGTCACAAGCAAGACCTTCTCCCTTGTATACTGATAATCAAGGGGCGCTCAAACTAGCCAAAAATCCAGTCTTCCATGAACATACCAAGCATGTCAAGCTTCATTGTCACTACATCCGCAAGCTGGTAGAAGACAGATCAGTTCAACTACAGTATGTTCCCACAGCGGATCAAACTGCAGATATTCTCACCAAGTCTCTAAGCCCGGATAAGTTTGTAAAATTCAGGGGGCAACTTGGTGTTGTTGACAGATTGACCATTAAGGGAGGGTGTTAGAATATTATACTCTTATGTATTAATGGTCAATATTAGGTTATTAGTTTAGTTTAGTTTAATTTAATATACTATTTCTACAGTATCAAGTAGGTTAGTTCATTAAATGACTTCAGTTGCTTGCACCTCTTTATATTATGTAACTTTTTATGTTTTTGTTAATATGAAAGTAAGAACTTTCCAAAACAGGCCTCATTGTAAAAGCATATTGCTTTCTATTATTCAATATATAAGAGATATATTGTTGTTGGATTTTTCTCCCTCAAGCTGGAGGGTTTTCCCAGGGTATATGTTGTGTCAAATTGTTTAAATTTGTTCTATATCTGCTTATTTAATTTCTGATCCTAAAACTAACATGGTATCAGAGCGGGTTTAAGCAAGATCGTGATCAGATTTCTATAAACAGCATTATCTTCCACTCTCATTCTCATCTTTGTGTGTCTATCTTATCTACGAAAAATGGTGAACGGACTTAAGGTTGAAGATAGACTTGATGGTGCCTCCAACTTCACCTCTTGGAAGTTTAGAGTGCTTATTGCATTAGAAGAAAATGATATTATCGAGTTCATGGAGAACGAGGTACCTAAACCTTCCGATGAGACTAAGAAGACACTATGGAGGAAGAATGCCACAAAGGCCAAGAAGATATTGATTGATTCTATGAAGGATCACCTTGTGCCTATTATCTCCAAGTTGAAGACAGCGAGAGAGATGTTCAAGACTTTGAAGGGACTATATGAGATCAATAACACTAGTAGAGCTCTTGCATTGAGGCAACAGCTTCATCATATCAAGATGGCGAAAGGAGATTCAGTCATCTCCTTCTTCATGAAGATCACCGAGTTGAGAGATCAACTTTGTGCCATTGGTAATATGGTTGATGATAAAGACTTAGTCATGTTGGCACTTAACAATCTTTCTCAATCTTGGGAGCCATTTATCCAAGGTATTAGTGGAAGATCGAAGCTACCAAAGTTTGATCGACTAAGGGCAGATTGTATTCAAGAGGAATCAAGATTGGCAGCAAGAGGTAATGGACGAAGTTCTAACAATGAATATAATCATGTTCTTGCTGCTCAAACTTCGAAGAGGAAAGGAAAAGAGGGAAGGAAAGGCAATTTCAAGAGGAACAAAGACAGAAGATCAGATGCTGCTCCTAAACCTAAGAAGAAGAAACATCTCTCCCATATACAGTGCTTCAGATGTGACAAGTTTGGTCACTATGCGAGATATCGTGCTACAAGACCAAAGCAACATGCCTCTACTACAAATGTGGGTGATGTCTCTCCTCAAAAGGACTCGAGATAATTCAACTGGATTTCTATTTATCTCAGCCCTATCAAGCAATGTTCCAACTGATAGCAGCACTTGGTTGATTGATAGTGGCGCTTCTCGACACATTACCGGATTTAGAGAGCATCTATCAGATTTGGTGGAGAGAGATACCAACATTCAAGTAATAATTGGAGATGATGCATGCTATTCAATAAAGGGTGCAGGAGCCTCCTCTCTTCACCTAGATTCCGGCATTTCTCTTCATTTGAGCAATGTGTTGTTCGTACCAGGTATCAAGAGGAACCTTGTATCAATTTCAGCTTTGGAAGACAAGGGATATCAAGTTGCATTTTTCCCAGGGAAAAGTTCTTGCTTGGCCAAAGAACTCTAGCATCAAGACAGCCCGAGTGATTGGTGTTTGGCAAGAGAGTCTCTATAGACTTTACATTCATCCAATGCAGGCACTGTTGCATGATTCCACCAGTTCAAGTGAGCTTTGGTATAGAAGACTTGCTCACCTCCATTTCAGAGCACTTCCATCCATGGAGAAGATGGTCATTGGCCTTCCAAAAACTCAGTCAAGAGCATGAAGGTACTTGTCGAGGATGCGCATTGGGTAAGAATACTAAAGGTCCTTTTCATAATAGTGAAAGTAGATCTAAATGTATTCTAAATCTTGTTCATTCTGATTTGTGTGGTCCAATGTCTATTGCATCTTTGAGTGGTTTTTCGTATTATGTAATTTTCATTGATGACTACTCTATAAAGACTTCGATTTATTTCTTAAAGACTACAAAATCTAAAGAAGTACTTGAGAAATTCAAAGAATTTAAGGCTCAAGTAGAGAACTTGTCAGGGACTAGGAAAAGTTCTTGCTTGGCCAAAGAACTCTAGCATCAAGACAGCCCAAGTGATTGGTGTTCGGCAAGAGAGTCTCCATAGACTTTCCATTTGTCCAATCCAGGCATTGTTGCATGATTCCACCAGTTCAAGTGAGCTTTGGCATAGAAGACTTGCTCAACTCCATTTCAGAGCACTTCCATCCATGGATAAGATGGTCATTGGCCTTCCAAAACTCAGTCAGGAGCATGAAGGTACTTACCGAGGATGCGCATTAGGTAAGAATACTAAAGGTCCTTTTCATAGTAGTGAAAGTAGATCTAAATGTATTCTAGATCTTGTTCATTTTGATTTGTGTGGTCCAATGTCTGTTGCATCTTTGAGTGGTTTTCAGTATTATGTAATTTACATTGATGACTACTCTATAAAGACTTGGATTTATTTCTTAAAGACTAAAGAATCTGAAATACTTGAGAAATTCAAAGAATTTAAGGCTCAAGTAGAGAACTTGTCCAGGAAGAGGATCAAAGTTTTCAAATCTGATAACAGAGGAGAATACATCTATGGAGGCTTTTGTAACTTTTGTATCGAGGCAGGGATTAAGAGGGAGTTTTGTGTCCCTTACAATCCACAGCAAAACGGTGTTGCAAAATGGAAGAATAGATCCATTGTTGAGGCAGGTAAAGCTATGATCCATGATCAAGACTTGCAAACCTTCCTCTGGGCAGAAGCATATAGAACTGCAGTGTATGTTCAAAATCAGAGCCCTCATCGTCTTTTGGAGAATATGACTCCTGAAGAAGCCTTCACAGGTGTGAAGCCTGAGTTCAATCATTTTAGAATCTTTGGTTGTCCTGTTTACATCCATGTGCCTAAAGATAAGAGATCTAAGTTAGAACCATCTAGCAAGAAAGGAATATTTGTGGGCTACAGTGAATCTTCAAAAGCCTATACGATTTACATTCCAAGCCAAAAACAGATAGAGATCAGCAAGGATGTTACTTTCAAAGAAGATATTGCATTCAAAAGGTTTAAAGGTTCATACATGGAGATAGATAATGAAGATCAGGAGACTCCTCAAGACATGGACGTTGATCATACTCCTGAGATTCAGAGGGAGTCTACTGAACCAGAAGATGTTGATCCAGATGAGCCTTTGGAACCAACTGATGGGCTAAGAGATATTGTCATAGGTCGAAAGAGACCTCTATGGGCTAGGCAAACAATGCAAGAGGCAAAAAAGTTTGGAGCTCCTAGAGGAACATTCAGAGAGCAAAAGACCACAAAATTTGCCAAGCTATGTTGCTTTAATGAGTCATATCATTGAATCTAAGCCTTCCAGTGTTGAGGAAGCATCAAGTCAGCAAGTATGGAGAGATGCTATGGCTGAAGAATATCAATCTATCATCAAGAATGATGTTTGGGATATTGTACCAAGACCAAAAGGGAAATCTGTTGTATCCTCTAAATGGCTTTTCAAGATCAAGCATGTGGCTGATGGAAGCATTGAGAAGTACAAAGCTAGATTTGTGGCAAGAGGATTCTATTAGAAAGAGGGAATAGATTATGAAGAAACATTTCCTCTGGTTGCCCGATATACATCCATCAAGATTATCATTGCTATTGCTGCAGCAGCTAAAGGATGGAAGTTACATCAAATGGACGTAAAGACAGCATTCCTTAATGGTGTAATTGAAGAAGAGGTATACATTGAGCAACCTAATGGCTTTGAGATTCATTGGAAGGAGTCTCATGTTTGTAAATTGAAGAAGGCTTTGTATGGCCTTAAGCAGGCTTCTCGTGCTTGGTATGAGAGGATTGATCGATACTTGATGAGCTTGGCCTTCTCCAAAAATGATGTTGATTCAAACCTGTACTTCAAGGTAGTTGATGGTGAGGTATTAATCTTGGTTCTTTAGTTGATGATCTATTCCTTATTGGAGCAAAATATCTCATTATCAAATGCAAGGAGTTTACCTTTTGAATTTGAGATGAAGGATCTTGGATATATGCATTACTTCCTAGGATTAGAGGTGTGGCAGAGGCCTAATGAGATCATTCTGAGTCAAGGGAAGTATACTATTGACATCTCGAAGAGATTTGGTATGATGGATTGCAAATCCATGTCTACAACGATGGAGACCAATTTGAAGAAGTTGAGTGAGTCTGCAGCTAGTTCAGATCTGGTGAATCCCACTATGTACAGGCAGTTGATTGGATCATTGATGTATCTAGTCAATACTAGACCGTATATTTGCTATGCAGTGAGTGCACTTAGTCAATTCATGTGTGAACCAAGGCAAATACACCTAGTTGCAACTAAACATATCTTGAGATACTTGCATGGCATAATTGGATATGGCTTGAGATATACTTCCAGTGTAGATCTATAGTTGCAAGGTTATTCTGATTCTCATTGGGCAGGGGGTGTAGTTGATTAGAAGAGCACCTCTGGTTGTTGCTTTAGTTTGGGGTCTGCAATGATTTCTTGGTGTAGCAAGAAGTAGTCTTCAGTAGCACTAAGTACTGCAGAGGCGGAGTATATTGCAGCATGTGTAGCAGCTCAAGAAGCAGTGTGGTTTCGGAAGCTCCTTGCAGGATTGTTTGGACAATCATTGGAGCCGACTATTATTCATTGTGATAATCAAAGTTGTGTGAAGCTTCATGTCAATCTAGTGTTTCATGACAGAACAAAACATATTGAGATCAAATACCACTATATCAGGGATATGGTATTGAGGAAAGCTATCCAGTTGAGATACATTTGCACTGGTGAGCAGACGGCTGATATTCTCACCAAGCCTCTCTCCAGAGTAAAGTTTGTGCACTTTCAAGACAAGCTTGGAGTTGTGGAGAATGAAGCCCTAGCTGAGAGGGAGACTTAGCATCAGTGATCTTTTGTGATTTGCTTTAATGCATTTTTCTCTGTGAGAGAAATTTGAGGTGTAAGCCCTTGTTAATGCATCTTTCTCTATGAGAAAGAAATTTGAGGTGAAAGCCCTTGTTCCACCCTCTGGGAGTAGCCATGGTGGATGTCATGTTGAGAGACTCCATGACAACATCATGTTGAGAGACTCCATGATGATTTTTTGTACTTGTGTTTATCCACCCTCTGGGAGTAGCCATGGTGGATGTCATATTAAGATGACGACATCACGTTGAGCGACTCAGTGATGGCACTTGTGCACATGTTCTTGTCCATACATGGGAGTAGCCATGATGGACAATATCACATTGAGTGACTCCATGATGAGCTCTTTCCACATATGGGTGTAGCCATTGTGGGTGTCATGCTGAGAGACTCCATGACATTGGATATCTGGAAGTATTCCTCCCTAGCTGAGAGGGAGTGTTGATGTTCAGCTGCGGGCCTCTACTTTGTTGTACCCCAAAATTAAAAATTTTGTTACACTTAGACATTTTGAAGAAATGAGTAAAAGTCTTGTTAAATCAGTCAAAAAGGTCAAAATTTGGGTGTGCATGCCTTGCATGAGGGGTTAAAACACAAAATTTTCAAATTCTGATGATCTGGGTCTGCTAAGAGCAGCTTAATCAACAAAACCCAAATCTCAGTTTTTCATCCCTAAATTTTAGGAAAACTGCTATTTTTAGAAATTTTCTAAAATTAGTAACATTTTCTAGGTTTTTTGGGTTTCTTTGGAAATGGATACTGGCAAAACTTTCTAAAAATAGAAAGTCGGTCCATTAGGGTCCAAATTGATTTTGATTGGCTCAAAATACGTCCATATCAGGCTGGTGCAGTCAGAATCTCAAAATAATCAGTTTTTCCCTAATGGGTCTATTCTGCTTTTTCAAAAGCATATCAGGAGCTTCGAGGTCATCAATGGAGGTCAGTCGGCTGCCAAGCGTCAGATTCAGCATTTAGAACATTCAACAGAAGGTGAAATGATGAACATGCGCGAAGAACGAGGAAGAAAACGAAAGATGATGAAAATTTTCTAACACTGCCAAACTTGGGCGCCCCAAATGAAGAAGGGCGCCCATCTTTTTAGGACATCAGATGACAAAATTAGTGTTTGTGCCTCCAGTCAAAGTTGCTCAGTTCTCTGCCAGCTCCGCGACGGATCTATTGGTGCAGTCAACGGATCATCCAGTCATCCAGAATTCGACGCCAAACACGAGGTATTCAAACTAAAGCCAAAGTGGAAAGAAGTGAAATTTATCAAAAATTGGTTAAGTCTAGGTGAAGTGGGTGCCCCTGGTGAAGAAGGGCACCTAGCTTTTTGAAGGGGCTAATTCAGCAATTAGGGTTCAAAAATATGCTCAATCTCTTCAGTGTTCAGCCAGCTTCGACACGCCTGCCTTTGTAAAATTATCCGACTATCCAATCTTTGGAAAGTTCAAATCGAAGACGAACATACAAAATGAAGGTTTCAAGCTTGATGAGAAAGTCAAATGAAAAATGACTAAGTGTTGGAAGTTTGAGCGCCCCAAGTGAAGAAGAGCGCCCAAGTTTTCAGAGGTTCAAACAGATGAGTCCAGGGAAATGTGTCTAACGTAATCTCTTCGCAGTTGGTCCAGCTTTCCAACGAGATACTCAGCATGACAATCAGATGTCGCAGTCACCAGATACAAAGCACCGAACAGGGGGTCCGACGAAGGTTGAATTTCAAAGTTCAAAAGCAAACACAAAAAGGTGGAAAATAAGCTAAGTCTGGTCAACATGGGCGCCCCCAGCCAAGATGGGCGCCCAAGCTTTTGGAGATCTTAAATTCATTGTTTGACGAAGTATCTCCCAAAAGACCCCTCCTCATATCTCGTCAGCTTCGCAATGAGCACAATAGGCAAACAATCCGACGCCCGGAGCTCCAGATTCGACGAGATCATCTGTAGAAGAGTGAGTTAATGAAGAAATTGAAGATCAAAAAAATGGCTAACACTATGAAAGTTCGGAGCCCTTGGAAGGAAAAGGCTCCCATGAATTTGAAGGCCGAGATCAAGTTTTTAGCCAGGGACTTCTCCAGAATATCTTTCTCAGAATCAGTCAGGCTCCGCCATGAAACCTTCAGCTTGCCTGTCGGATCAATCTGCAAACGAGAAATCAGAGGCAAAGAGGTCAAAATGAAGAAAAGTTGAAAATGTCAAAAAATTGACTAACACCCGATAAAGTGGGCGCCCCTGGAGAAGAAGGGCGCCCAACTTCTCATGCCTTAGAAGATTTTTCAAGATTTTCAAAATTTTCAAAATTACAAGGAGAAAGAGGCGTCCAAGTTCAATGAAGCTGAGGTTTAGGGTTTTTGGAAATAAAAGCAAAAGAAAGCAAAACCTAATTGAAGCCTTAAAGTCTATTTAACGTCTTTCTTTCATGTAATTTTCATTATTTTTTGCAGGTAGCCTTCAAAGGAGAAAGTTGGAGCAGCAAGTTTGAAGAATTTTCATGATCCAAGAATTCATCTTTGTTGGTTTTTCATCAGATTTTTCAAATCAGCAAGCATAAACCCTTGCTTTTTCAAGATTTTTCATCCAGAAGATCAAACTTTTCAAAGGGAAGGCCAAGGTTTTCAGTTTTCAATCATCTGGGTCTTTTTACTTCAATCTTCTGAAGGAAATTTTCAAGAACTTCATCAAGTTGCAGCAGTTGCTTTTATTTTGCATGTCAGTGAAAACCTCAGTGCATTCAATTTTCAACCATCTGGGTCCTCTCCAATCAGTGTTTTGAAGAAAACCCATATCACAGCTTTTTTCAAGAAAATTTCAAATCCTAGGGTTGGCTGTTTTTTCGATCAGCCATCAAGGTTTTGCAAATCTAATCAACTGGGTCTGTTTCTAATCATATTATGAACAAAACCCAGGGGCCAGCTTTTTTCGGGAAAAATTGAAGAAATTAGGGTTTGCTGCTTTTTCAAGCAAAATTCAAAATTTTAAAAAACGAACGATCTGGGTTGTCTTGCAACGAATCTCTGAGCAAAACCCATATCCCAGAAAAAATTTCAAAAAATTTGTCTGTTGGAGCAAGAAAATCAGCATTCTAAAAATAGAAATTGCTCAAGACTTGTCTGCACCTAGGCGAGTTTACAGTCGTTCTTCAAGTTTTCCGAAGTGGAGTACACTCCCAATGTTTTCAAGACTAAATCAGCTCTTTATCATGATTACATCAAAACCACTGAGACAGACTTGCATCATATCAAGACGGTGTTCGATCTACACACCTTGGAGAGCACAGGAAACACCTCAATCAAGAACCTGGGACATTCTGGACTCCTCGCAGTAGCGTCAATTCCTATATCAATTCAGAGTCTTGAGTTCGTAATCGCTTGCATTAAGCATTACAACCCGGCTACAAGGGAGATCCAGTCAGAATACAGTAGATTGATTTGCAGTCAAACCACGATATGATCGAGAAGCTTTTCCATTCCCCATGGCCGAAAGCGTTACTCTCAAAGGGTGATTGAAGCTCTTCTTTTCATCGAGTTCATCACAAAGATTCCTTCTGATGCCTTGAAGATGGTTCCTCGCCGGGCTTGATGAAGTCAGGATCAATTCGAGTGTTGTTCGCAATGCAATCCAGTTGGCGGAAGGATAGGTCATATTTCGATGATGTCGAAAGTTCGAGAAAGCGCCAATGAGGTCGAAGATTTCGAGATCTATTGCGATGTGAAGATATTCTAGAAAAGCGATGTTTTGCTATTGATGGCATAGATGCCCAATCCGGGACATGGTTTCTAACTTTTCTAGCGGATGTGATCGAGCTTTAAAGCAGCTTTCTTCTAGAAGCTTTCTTCCCGCTTTCTTTCTATTCTTGGAATAATTCTTATCCATTCTTTGAGAAGAGAAAGAAGATAAAATGTAATAGTTTGGCGTTTCCGCTTTTTCTCGCTTTTTAGGGTTTTATCTTCTCTAGATTTAGTAATAAAGCTTGCTTGCTGAGCAAGCCCTAGATTGTGAAAGCAAGGAGATTTTAGGGTTCCCTACTCCTCTGCTTCTCTATAAATAAGAGCCTTTGCTCATTTAGTTTCTTGAACCGTGCTAGTGAGAACAAAACGCTGAGCCTATTGTGCCTTCTATTTGTTACTCAAGTATTGTTCAATTGTGTTGTGATAAGCAAATTGTTGAGCCTCTTTAGCCAACAAGGAGTTAGTGTGATTGCTGTTTCTAGTGTGTGCAAGATTTCAAGCCTCTTTAGCTGCAATTTCTTGTTCCAGGCATGTTAGAAGTGGATTTTGTTCTAGAGATTTGAGTAATAAAATCATGAGCCTCCTTTGCCTTGGTCCAAAATCTCAGATTTCCGTTATTTATGTTCTACTTCTATGATCTTGATTTCAACTTGCATTGAAGTGTGTAGATGTTTGTTGGGAGATAGTTTATTGAAGTATTTTGTCAGAAATCTACCTTGTTAATTTCTAGCTTCTCTCGCTCTACATATTACTTGAGAGGTTAGGAACGTCTCTAGTTTAAGTTAGTCGTAGTTGAAGTTCTTTAAATCAGAAAATCTCAGCTGCGGCGTTTGTGTTTAATAAACCTTGTGCTCTAAGCTAATCAAAAAGATAGGCAACTTAGATCTAATTTACTTTCTTTCAAACACCATCAGCAAGAGGGAGCTTCCCCTCCTAATTTGAAGAGCAGTTTATCTGTGCATAGCTGTACGTTTCAAATACGCATACCAGAGGTGCGAATTTAAACGCCAACATACTTCCAGCCGCGATTTCCACAAGGCAATAAATTAAATATAGCCTAACGGCTATTTATTTATTGGAGACATCTTTTAGTGAAGAGGTGCTTCACTTAAATGTTAAATAATATGTGGCCAACTTCATTTGCCACCCTTTGTGTGAGACACAACCTTTCAAATTGGAGGCCGACCTTTCCTCTACCAAGGGACGCAATTATTGATGACTCTCTCTTCGATTGGTATATAAGGGAGGCGTTGTTCTTTACTTCATCATCCATTCTATTCATCGTCAAGAAGAGCGAATTCATCTACAGCAAGGAGTTCGATATTGAGTTCAATATTTATCTTCATAGAGATCCATATTATTGAAGGAGTTTGATATTATTGTTGAAGATTGCACCAAGTGTGGTGCTGATTGATTCGGCCTTGTCTTTGGCCTCATTGTAAAAGCATATTGTTTTCTATTATTCAATATATAAGAGATATATTGTTGCTGGGTTTTTCTCCCTCAAGTTGGAGGGTTTTCCCAGGGTATATGCTGTGACAAATTGTTTAAATTTGTTCTATATCTGCTTATTTAATTTCTGATCCTAAAACTAACATAAATAACCAAGCATTTGCCCAAAAGAGGCTCAGCCCCAAATGCAAGGTATATGAATATTAAGTGAGGTGCTCATTAAAACGCTTGTATTAGCATGGGAAAGTTGAATAGACAAGTAAAATTCATAGCATATATAAAATAAATTTCAAATGAATCAACAAAGAGTTTAAATATTCTAAGCTGAATTGATATGCTCTAATAGATGTGTGCAACAGCTATTCTAGAAGAAACAATGAAAAGAAATGTCTTATGTGGACATGTGGGCTAGAAGTATTACCGTGATGTCCGCCATAAAATAGCACAACCATCTTTTGCCATGCCGGTGCGTTCCTTCAATACATAAGAAACCTTAGTTTCTAGATGCACAATATATTCTCAATTTATCAAAAAAAAATGGTTGCAATGTCCAATAGCCGACAAGCAGTACAGTTATCATTTAGGTGTGTTCTTAAGCTTTGGCAATCCATAACAATAGAAAGAATGGTTCTGAACAACCAATGATAGAAAGTTTTAATATAGACATTTTGGATCACACTATGTAATTCAATCATACCTTCAACCTGATAACAATAGATCACATAACATGATCTGAAACAATGATATCAAAACTCTCTATCACAAGTTTTCCAGAAGCAATCTTTGTATCATTTACGTGACCCACATGTTGGCAAATAGCCAATTATGCACTAATTAGCTAATCCTAAAAAATGACTTCCATAAACAGGCTGATTAATTGTCATTGCTTGTAAATACTTTAAACTGAATTATGTATGTCAACCCCATACGTACAACCAAATGTATGGCTTCCAATAAAACTTATTAATGTATCAAGTACTATCTCTTCACCAATCCCAATCTTGCACTAAAAAGCATACCAAAAAATAATGAACTTGATCATACCTTACATACACCACCATAACCTCTTTGTTTGAGTTCTAGTAATAGATCCTGGAATTTATCCACCTCCTGCTGTGGTGAAAAGTTGTCAGTTGTATTTAATAAAATTAACCTTATTTCCAGCACAAGCAACACAAAACTTGGAAATGCTTTCTTCTCTGATGTAAAACAGTAAAACCATAAAAATGGGCAGGTTGCAGACACAATCATCCCCAACTTTCATACAAATAAGTGGTAAACCAAGGCTCTCTAACCAACCACATTTAATACAAGAAAGTAACTACCATCTACATATATAAATTCAGTTAATCAACATTGACATGCCTGCAGGCACATGATGTCAGGAGACCACAGGCCCAGCTCCAGTAGTATTCTTTTTTTGCGCCAGTCCCAGTCCAATATATAATGAGGTATGTGTAGGTAAAGTTTTTGCCAGTGTTCCCTGACAAGATAGTCAGCAAGAATGTTGTATGATAGTATTGTAAACCGTTCTGCAAGAGTTGTATAAAAAGTCATTAGCTTTGCCATTAAACAGGGGAAAAAAGCAGTCATATAATCCATATTACAATATATTTATATTTGGGTTTGAAATTATCTGCAAAGATCACTATGCTTATAAACATTAGGCTTTTGTCTGTTTCTAAAGCAGAAAGATTATGGAGAAACACCCCCAAAATGGTCCATATTATCTTATAATAGAGATTTATCAAGGGAAAATATTGCTTACTGTATTTAACAGGAAAATCTAGGTTGGAAAATTACACAATTCAAAGCAAGGGTTGTGGATAGTACATAAAATGAAACTAACGTTCATTATTTTTAATCTTCGTCATGGAAAAAAAACTACTTGTTAATCTGCTATTGTTATTTGTATCACAAATATGCACAACCAGGAAGCATATTCACAAGGCAAGCACTCAACAATGAGATAGAGAGGAAAACAACAATATGAATTAAGATAAAAAAATAAAAGGTAGCCAAATCCAAAATACATGGAAACACCCATTCTGCCATTAGTCAGATCTTTAAATTGATCTCACAGAACCAAAAGAAAATAACAGTCCAGAACTTGACCTGTAATCACACTGGATATTTCCGTGAATAAGTCATCAATGTATGTGTTTAAAATTACTAATCTGTTCATTTTCTCTGCATGCAAAAATTGGTGTTTGCTACAGTTATATGTTCCCATCTACAGCATGACTGATTCCAAAGTGCTCATGAGCAAAATACATGACTACACTGCTGAAAATTAGATGTATAAACAGCCTTACTCTAATGCACATGCTTCCCTCAGTAATTATCGCAATCACAGCTGGAAATCAACTATATACAAAGATGAAACACCTGTAGCGATATTGAAACAATGTCCCAGCCTCTTTTGTATGGCAGATATTCATCCTCTTGCAAAAGTAGAATACTCAATCACTAATACACTTTGATGTACATGTTAGAATTTCCAATAAACTCCATAAAACCAAGATCACCTACAAAACCTAGATTAGCCTTCTACAAGGAGAAAAAACAAAGATGCAAGAGCAATTTGCAAAAGATGTGCAAATAATATTATTGAGAATAATGAATTACATGAGATGACTTGCTTTTATAGAGCAAGATGAAAAACCCTAAAAGGAAAACCTAATTAGGACCTAAGTAAACTTGATAAAGTGCAATTAAATATTTAATTATACCAACACCCCCCTTTAAGTGCAACTTAGGGAGAATAAGAAACATGAAAATAATGCAAGGATGAATGCATGAAAGCATGAATGGGTCCTAACTACAAGGCCATGTTAGGTACCCATGTACATATACAATGCAAAACAAAATAAATAAACGAAGAAAAGAAGAAAACCTAATGGGACAAAACTCCTGCCCCAAAATAGGATGCAATCAAGTGATGAAAGATGGAGGACTCCATAAGACCCCCCAAGTACACAATCCATCACATAGATACATGAAAAAAACTCCCCATAAGGGGGAAAGAAAGAGACCACATAGCCCCCCCCATAATGAAGTAGCTCCAAAACCACTGAAGAAACCTCATCTCCTGGTGAAAAGATAATTGATATTCATAATTACATGATTACAAAAGGAGACGAAAGCTCCTTATAAGGAAAAATACAAGACGATGTTTCTAAAAAGAAACCATCATTAACAGAAGCTAACTAAAGTGGAAAACAAAAAGATACTAAAAACAACTAAAGTTACTAAAAACTAACTAAAGCTAAGATGACCATTAATATTACATTTAATATTTTAATACCCTTCATTAATGGTCATTGTACAAACATAAACTTAGTCTACCCAAATTCTTCTGGAAACATATCATTGGTGATTGATAACTGGAGAAGCATAACCGCATCGTGATTACAGATCTTTTCCCGCAAAACAATCAAATCAAGACACTGGCACTATTGTGAGCTTCCTCTGCTTCCAAGTATTATAACTCTTTCCATTGAACCTCTGCATACTTTTCAACACGATGTTGGTCAAAGCAGCCATCCCTCCCATTTTCCAAAGCATAAAAAACAAGGTAACACTGTGATCAGCTGGCATAAACTTTGGACAATCAGCTAGCACAACTCACGAACTGTAAGATTTTTCAGAAAAAACCTTCGAAAGCTCAAAAAATGGAAGATTTTTTTAGAAAAAATCCTCATAAAACTGCAAAAAATTTATAGAAAAAATTTCAAAAACTCTTGTAGCAAATTTTTTTGGAAAAAATTTTGAAAAACTCTTTGCAAAATTTTTATTTTTCCCAAAAAAATTCTATCAAAACTGGCTCAAAACTTCAGGTTACCATAAAATCTGGAAAATCAGGAACTTATGATTCAGAAACCCTAGGCGAAATGCAAAATAAAGGATTTTGCACAAATCTATCACAAAACCCTAGCACCCAGAAATCTAAAAAAAAAACTTTGAATCTGCCACAGCAAATTCCTCAAACAAAATCCCATCATTTGCAGCGCCACAATAGCAGACACAAATTTGGAGAGAAAAAAAACGTGATTCTAAAAATCACCCAGAACAAAGATCTCATGCCTCAAAGAATCTTCAAAAAATCCCATCCAAAAAACCCTCTAAGTACAGTCACGATTCTTCAGGTATGCGGACGAGTTCTCTGCAGAAACCCACGAATAGAAAGCAGGCGAAGATCCTCCAAAAGAATCCGTCAAAAAATACAGGAGTCTTCAAAAAATACGACTAAGAAAAATGTGCACAAAACCAAGCGTCCAGAAAATGACGCTATTTGAAGCCGCTCTCAAAAAAAAAGACGTTGAAAGTTCTTCAAACAGCATGCACAAATATCAAAAGAGTCGCGCGCACAAGAACAGACCAAAAAAAAACTGTGAAAGACAAAAACGCCCACGATTTTTTGAGAAAACAACACAAAAACTAGACACGATTTCTCCAGAAAACGGCAGCAAAAACTTACGAACTGTGATTCAAAGAACACATGGTTTTCAACACAGAGAAGGCCATGAAAATCAAACAAAAACACCTCCACGATTTTTCCTAAAAACCCTTCAAGATTTCTTCAAAAATCTTCTTCAAAAATTCTTCACTAAATCTTCTGCAAAAAAAGGCTTAAAAACTTTTGAATCTCATAAATTTCTAAAAAAAAAATTGAACGGCTAAAACTAATTAGGTTTGAGCCTGAGCTCTGATACCATGAAAAGATAATTAATATTCATAATTACATGATTATAAAAGGAGACGAAAGCTCCTTATAAAAAAAAATACAAAACAATGTTTCTAAAAAGAAACCATCGTTAACAAAAGCTAACTAAAGCACAAAATAGAAAGATACTAAAAACAACTAAAGCATAACTAAGTTACTAAAAAATAACTAAATCTAAGATGACCATTAATATTACACTAAATATTTTAATACCTGGAAGAAGGAAGAGGGAAGAAGCCTCAAGAATGAAATCTCTGAAGGTGCACCAATAGTAGCCCAAGATGTCTCCACAAAAGCAGGTGTGACCTCAATCAAGGAAGAAGACAAAGTATGTGAAGAATCAAAGAGAAACCAACAAAGATGAATGATCAAAGAGGAGTGAAACCTCCTCAAATAGGTCCTCCAAATCTGCAGAAGAGGAATGACAAACCAAATCGGATATACCTGTCATGAAACCATCCTACAGAGGCAAATCTGGAAAACTGAAAATATCCTACTGCGCTAAATCACAAGAAGCCATATTTGTAGCAATACAAGCATCAGCAGTTGCAACAGTAGATGGAGGAGATGTAATACATGGCTCAAGAACTAGATCAGATGTGAGAACACCAAAGTTCAAGAAGCCACATGTCTCCTTTGAAGTATGATGCACACTAGAAGTGCAATGAACAACTGAAGGAATAGAGTCACCATCAGAAGCATGATACACACTAGAAGTGCAATGAACAACCAAAGGAATAGAGTCACCATTAGAAGCAAAATCTGCAAAGGAATACAACCAACATGAATGATCAAACACCCCAGTAGCAATAATCTCTTGACTCTCCAAGTCTCTGATGATAACTGAACCAAGAGTGAACTCCACGGTCCTCCCATCTCCACCATGTGTAATTTGATATATGTAAAGAAGGTTGTTCATTAAATGAGGAACACACAAAACATCTTGAAAAGTGCTTTCCCCAAAACTAATAGACCCCTTCCCATTAACACTCTGTTGGCGTTTAAATTAGCACCTCTGGAGTGCTGATTGTAAACATTCAGCTATTTCAAATGTTTTGCAACACTTCTTCGTTATTTAAAGAGGAGAAGTCCCTCTCTGCTGGGAGCAATGCGTAGGGAAGGGAAATGTTAACTAAAGTTCCTATCTTTTTATGTTTCAGCGGCAGGACACAAGGGTGCACAAACACAATGCGCCGTAGCTGCTTTTTTCCGGTTTCTACGATCTTAACTACGACTAACTAGCTTCTATCTATCCAATACCTTCAAGGTAAGCAGAGCATGAGGGTAAAGGAGCGGGAATGGGATGGTTGGATCACTTGAATTCGCCGTCTCCAGAGATATGACCGAGGCTCTGAACTCTCGGGTATACACCGGGATAAGGTTGGTACAAGCAAACGCTCTACACGGTAAACTAGATCTGAGACTGCCAAGGAGGAGGGACTCCTATCCGAGGTATGAGCTTAAGAAATAGTTTACTAGAAACAACAAAATCACGATGCCTTGGCCAACGAGCTTGCTAAGGAGGAGGGACTCCTATCCGAAGTATAGCTTGGAAGTCAATACATTAAACAACATCAAACGATAACTGTCAATAACAAATATCCAAGGAGGAGGGACTCCTATCCGAGGAGGGAAATGAGACAACAAGCTATTAGACACAAGACGTAGACATAACTCAAATAAGATGATCAAAATGCAAGCGCCTTCTGATATTCTTCTTCAATGCTTCATCAACGAACTACAAAAGTTGGGAAAGCAAAGGCACGAAATCATGCACAATTACAATCATCCAACGAACTCTCATCCAAGAGTGAACAAATATTCGCTTTCAAAGTGTTGGCAACAATGGCGCAGCAATTTTGCATAGCAAGTAAAGGTTAAACAAATAATGAGCCCAAGGCTCTTATTTATAGAACTCAAAGGAGTGGGCAACCCCAAAATCTCCTTGAGTTAACAATGAGTTCTTGCCAATCAATTAGCAAGATTTATTCCTAAAAAGGGGGAACAAGCAGTTAACTGGAAAGCTACAAGATTTATTCCTAAAAAGGGGAACAAGCAGTTAACTGGAAAGCTACTTCAGTTAACTAAAAGTCAACAAAGAGTCAACTGGAAACTACTTCAGTTGACTGAAAACAAACTAAAGGTGAACTTAAATGTAAAGTCTCCCTCCAAAATAGACATCCACATTTAGTGGAGATCTAAGATCCACAAATCATGGAAGTCAATTAGACATCCTTAATTAGTGGGATCTGACAATGCATGATTTAAGGAAAGTGGAGTTAAACTTGGAAAGAAGCATCAAGTTAACTCCAACTACATTTAATAGCATCTTGAGTTGACTTGGAAAGAAGCGTCAAGTCAACTCAAGTCTCATGAATGCCACTTGGAGGGTGTATGGCGTCCTTCTCTGGTGCATTTATAGCTCGCCATTAATCAACAGTGTCTCAATCCATTGATTGACTTCATCGGCTTCCGGGGAGTTAATGCTTTGTAGGATGATGACGTGGCGTCGGAGCATGACCTCACCCGTTGTGAGCTGATTTCCGAAGTCAATGCATTGAGATGCTGCCTCTTCTAACTTGGTCGATAAAGCTGCTACCTTAGCCAGCTTACAACCCTCTGGATCGTCAAGAAAGGTGCTTGCGGATGACATCCCTGAACTGGTTCTGTACAGTCACCAACTCGACGTATTCTCCTCCCTCACGCTGATATTCCATGCAAGGGAAAGATATTACCAACATTCTTGCGAAGTTGATAATAGTGGCAACCACCCTTCTGTAATCAATCATCTCTACTGAATGAGCGTCGTAGGCTTTCACCTTGTACGCCAATTGTTCCTTCCAAGCAAAAAGATGTTGCTTGTTTTCCTCAGAGTATACTGATTGATATGCTAATTGCAAATCTGCAATTGTACTTTCGTCTTCAAGCCTCTTTTCTGCAATCCTTTGTTCCGACTGCTGGATCTCCACACGAAGTTCATGTGCTCTATCCCGTAACTGGTATAGGTTCGCCAGTACGCATCTACCCTTGAGAACAAACTCTTCCACCTGATTTCTCAAGTGTTTGCCGAATGTTAACAATTGCCGATGATTTTGTTCGGCGGGGAGATCTAGTAGTCCTGCTGGTAGGGCTGAGACGTTTGGTGTGCCATGTATCAAGCTGGTTATGTAAGACCTCAGTTTCTGATTTTCAGCCTTTAAGGCTGCCTTTTCCTTACCATCCTTTGCCATCCTTTCTTGCACGCTCACCGAAGCTATTCCGAGAAGATCCGCCTCCACCTGTCGTGAAGTCTTCCCGAGGTTAAGTTGAGACAAAGTGTAGTCATCTACTTGAACCTCGTGTATGCTTTTCTCTACTGGTGGAGCGGCAGTCTCTATGATGATCTCGCACTCTCCATTCCTTTCTATGTGAACTTGTTTCTTTAACCTCTTCGCCGACGTGTCTTGTGGGACGTGGTCGAATTCGGTAAAGTCAAGTTCATACGAGGGTTTTTCCCTCTTTCTTCCTAGGAAGCCTTCCAGCCAAATAGAATCTCGGCGAACTTCGCTAGGAGGGACGTGAGGCCCTTGAATGCTAGATGTGTGAGACTGTGCTGGAGCAATGTCTCTCGGTGGCGAATCCAAGTCGGATGAGGACTTGTGTCTGCTGTGATACTGTGATATGGGCGGCTCTGTTTCCATAGCACCGTTCTCTTCTTTCTCTGCTGTTGCTTCCGCCATTGGTTCAACATTGGTTCTTCAACAACTACTAGCCCAATTGTATAACACAATAAATCGGTGAGCGCTCTCTTTGTTCTGGGGCAGCACACTCCGTGATTATTTCTGCACTATGTGGCTTTCTCCACTGGTGTCTCTGTGTTCTGGGTTTTGACATCCTCATCCCCTGAGGAGGATTGCACCATTGCTTCTGCTTGGTTTCCTTCTTGAAGTGGAAGGTGGTGTAGATGAACCTGTGGCGGCTCTGTTCTGTGAGGTATCACCTTCCTTGATTTCTTGGTCGAGATAGAGTTGGCTATTTCTAACCACTCTACTCGTTCTTTCTTCTATAGATGTATCCTCTTTGGCATACCAATCCACTCTCGGGAGCGGTTGGGAGTCAACTGAATCTGCGAAGAATGTGGGGAGAATGACTTCCCCTTCATCATCTGACAGGCCCTCAATGTCTGCTGACATGAAATCAGCAATCTGTGGGAGTCTGAATCTGCTGTAGTTCCTTCTTCGCACTTCATACTCGTCTTTACAATTCACCCAATAATCTTCCATAGAAGACTTATGTGACGAGTGTTGCTCAGGTGTGCTGCATAGAGTCCTCTGGGATCATAGGATCTTCTATCAATGAGATATTTGAGGTTAAACCTCCTTGTTTCTTGACCCATCATCTTTGCATCCGCCGCGAATCCACATCTATATAGTCCCATTTCAACGGGAAAGTTAACAGCTGTCTTCCTCTTCAAGCGCAAGTGGATATGAACCTCGGACAACTGTCTCAGGAACTCCATGAAGACTACCCTATCCGAAGGGTGTCTTGGTAGCATGGCGGGGTGGCCAATGTAGCCATACACGCGTATGTAGGAGAATGTAGGAAATTGGATGAACCAATCTGCCCAATCCGCCATTGCCTCTTTGCTTGTGAAATACGCACGTGCATCTCATGGTTAAGCTCACGAACTATGTGCATGGTGAAGTGATCACTTGTCTTCTTGAAGTGTCTTTCCGCTTGAGTAAACTCAAGGCGTGTGAAAAACTCGTGAACCTTCTGCACACCTAAGGTTCCCACATTGTTCAATAACCTGAAATCGCCTTGGAAGGCTATTAGGTATACTAGGTAAGAGCACATGTGGAACCTATGAGCTTCCAGATACCCAGTGATTTGTCGGTGGAGTGTGTCACTGATCAAAGTGGCCCAGTCATAGTATTCCCTCTGCCAATGATTTTAGCGATGACATAGTACATCCATGGCTGGAATTGACGACCATCTTCTCTCCAGTGACTCTATTGAGTAGAGTGATTAACACTGCGTACTCGTCTTTACATTCTCCTCGCCCCAACAACTTAGGCAAGCTTGCCTTTGTCACTTTCAGCCATTTTTCGGCCATTATCCTTTGACATTTGTCCTTAGCTGTCTCAAAAGCTTTCTCACATTCCGTCAATGATATGACTTTGCTGTTAGGATGTGAGGAATATCAAAACATCTTTCGATATCCTGAGGCTTTAAACTGCAAACAATTCTTCCATCTGCTGCTCTGATTTCTCTGGTGGTAGGGTTGTAATGCTTGATACAAGCGATTACGAGCTCTACGCTTTGTAGTGTGATGGGAATTGATGCGGCTTGCAGCAATCCGGATTCTTCGATATTCTGCAATGTTATTTGATTCATGCCTTCTAACTGCTCCAAATCGACCACTGGATTTACTTGGTGTAGATTTGTGTCAACTGTTTTCAGGTAATCATGGAGTAAGACCGTCTTGGTCTCGTATTGCACCTGGGAGTACTGCATCCTGAAAAACTTGAAGATTGACTGTAAGCTTGACCTAGTTCAGATGATTTTCGGAAACCCTTAAAAATAGCGCCCTGCCGAGAAGTATTTTTCCGGAAAAAATCTGGCACATGGGTTTTGTTCGTGCTTCAATGTCGAACAAACCCAGTTCCTCAGAATTTGGATTCTGAAACTTTTTCGGAAAAAACCCTAAAATAGGGGCAAGTTTGCTGATTTTGGAAAATTTGTTGAGATGGTTTTCCTCGAAAATGATGTCGAATCTACCCAGTTGATCAGATCTGATGTAGCCTGTTGCTTTTCTGTCAGATGCAAGAAAACCTAAGACAAGAAGAGAGGAAAAAGACAGAAGGTGGATTGGAAGTTTTATCTGATCTTCTAAAAAAAACTATCTCTGATCCAATCCTCAAAATGGCAATCTTTTCCTGCTTCAGATCTGCAAATAAAAATGAAGAACGGATGAGAACCTCCTTCAGATCTTCAATGGCGTCCTTGAGAGCTTTGTGGCTGTTTTTATCTTTCAACCTGCAATGAAATAATGAAATGGACGCCATCTCCTTGAATATATATGTTTGAGCTTCAGATCCACAAATTTGGGGACCTAACACAAGCTCAAAAGGTGATTTGAGTTTGATCTGAAGTTAAAAAGGTGATTTCCACCAATCGTGGAGCGTTTTAGCCAACTTTAACTCAAAAAGCTTTTGACTTTAGTCAACAAATGACCTTTGACTTCTTTTAGGCGTCCCTTTTCATCTTTTGCAAGTTTTTTAGTATTTTCTCTCCTGAAAACCCCCTGTTTGATCCTGAATCTAGCGTTGTCTGTTGATCTGAGACGTCACGACACATTCACTGCGGAGCTGGATCCATACTGGAAAGAAGTGCCTGGGAGACTGATGATAAAAAGCTGAGTTTAGGGCTCCAAAAGAATGGGCGCCTTTCCCAAGAAAAGGCGCTTTTGCCAATGCCTTAGTGATTTTTCAATCTTCGTTCTTCAGCTTATTTGAAATGACCTCTCGTGCCTTGAACTGGATTTCGTGATCGGAGAGTCAGATGTTTTCACATGACGTTTCATCAGGTACTCTGCTCCGCTAATGACTGCGGGAAATCTGGATCTCAAATTAGGGTTCCTTTATCCAAGGGCGCCCCTCCTTGAAAAGGGCGCTTTTGCCTTTTAGCTTGATTATTTTCATCTGCCAAGTTGCCTACTTTGATCCAGATTATCCGTTGACTGCTCTGTCAGGTATTGATGCTTGCAGTTGCGTTTCCGAGATTTGCTTGAGCTGAGAAGGTTATCAAAGGAAGCCTTTTGTCATTGGTCAGCATCTGGAAGTCCAAAAGAAAGGGCGCCTTTCTTTTGAAAAGGCTCTTTTTCTTAGAACTTCATCGTTTATCTGTGGTTTCCTGATAGTTCCTCAACTGCCTCTTTTTGCTTTGTCAGCAGCCGCTTACGATCCATTCATCAGATGATTTGGATGTTTGTTTCACTGTTGAGCCAGCAATCAAACGTTGAGAATGACTGCTTCGGATGATCTTACTGACTTCATTTGACCTTCAAAGATCATGGGCGCCCCTGCTTGAAAAAGGCGCCTTTTCAACATGTGAGCAATCTCCCCTTCGTAACATCTCCAGAGTTAGTCAAATTTTGACCTTTTTCGTTTTCAGGAATCTCCTTCGTCAAACAGCATCTTTTTCGACCTTTTCCGCCATGGTTGTGTCGTTGAAGCTTTTGAAGCTTAGCTTTCAGCACCTGGTACTGGCCAATCTGCCATTAATGGCTGTGGAGCTCCTAACTTCGTTCCTGAAAAAGAGAAATAGACCCACCAGAGTAAAACGTGTCTTTTGATGATTCTGACTTGACCAATGTGATCGTGAAGCCTTTTAAGCCTATCAAAATCATTTTCGATCATTTCTGGGAAGGTCCTATTTTCGGGGGATTTCCCTGAAAATAGGGGAAAAACCCTAATTTTCAATTTTTCAGAATTTTGTACATGTGTTCCTTGACAGAAACCCACCAAGATTCTATGATTGGTTTGACCTAAAACAGACCTTTCATGGCATTTTAACAAGATTTAGCTCAATTTACACAGAATGCCAAAAAATTTATTTGGGGTACAACACACTCATGTATGTATTGTTTCCCATCAAACTAGGAGACGTAGTACAAGGCTCAAAAGAAGAGAATATAGACTGCGAAGATGCCATATGATGAGATGCTCCTAAATCTAGAAGCCATCTCCCTAATCCATGGCTTGAAAAGGAACAAAGAGCATGTCCTTTCATTTCTGATGTAGTATGCAAACCAGTTGTGCCCCTATCAAACTCTTGTAAAGAATAAGGAGAAGGTGATGTAAACATTCTAGAAGACAAATCAATCTAATTCTTTTTTAGAAGATGTTTCAACTCATCAATATCCTTATAACAATTGTGTTTTGCATGTCCTTCCCTCTTGCAATAGGCACAAGGAGGCCTCTCCTTCTTAGATGATGTCCCCTTAGAAGAGGATGATGAATCAGTGGAATAATGTGATTGAGATTCCTTTTGCTGCTCCTATGATCTGGAATACTTGGGTTTTTGTTTCTTTCCTTTGCCATTGGAAGCCTTCTGATTTGTAGTGCCCGAAGACGCAATAAGTGCCTTTGATGTTGGAGATTTCAATGAGCCCATCTATACCAACTTTTCTTGCTCCCGAGTGAGTGATTTAGCAATATCATCAAGTGAAGGCATAGTGAATGTGGTACCAAGTGCATCTTTCGTGGCATAGAAGGTAGAAACAAAAACTGAATAATCAAGACCAAGCTTGGCAAGGATAGAAAGAATCAATTGAGTGTCATTCTTCTCAATACCACACTGTTTCAATTGTAATCTGAGAGACTTGAGTTTGGTGAAGAAGTCTTGAATGCTATCAAAATCTCGAGGAGCCAAACCGATAAGCTCATTCTCCAACTGAAATCCTCTCATAGTATCTTGCTTCCCAAACAAGGACTCTAATTGGGTCCAAATCTAATTGGGTGTTGTGCAAGATTCAACATGAAAGAGAAGATCAAAAGACACAGACATGCATAATGTACCAAAAGCTTCATCACTTCTGTTAAACCACTTTCTCTTCTCAGTAGCACCTGCAGGTCCAAGTTCTATACCCATGGTAACTCTGTGTAGCCTTGCTTTCTTCAGATTTATCTCAATTTGTGACTTCCAACTATAATAGTTGTACAAAGTAAGTAGAGCAATATGAGATGGATCCATGATGAAAAAATACAATAATGAACTGATGCAGCAATATAGACCCCCTCAATGTAAAACAAAAAATCCCATTTGATCCCCTAAACAATTGCCTGATTTGCACGTTTTCCAAGAAAATAACCAAAAAAAGAAAACCTAAGATTTGATAAAAATATCAAGTACCTGGTAAATATTCTGGAAAATTAGGCCCAAGATCTATGTAAAGGACTAAATCAGCTTTCTGATGCCGCTTGAATCGCAAAAATTCGATATCCCAGTCAAAAGATACACCCTCCGGAGCAAAAATTGCTTGATCTAACTTCAGAGGCCTATAGAATAAAACAAGAGCAAGATCTAAAAAAATGGCCTCCGCCATTGGATCAGGCTCGGAATCACCTTTCCAACGATCTCATTTGCAAAAAACGGAGATCGTCACCCAATTTACTGAAACTACTCTAAAAATCCCAATTTGGCCCTCAGGGAGCACTGGGGGCTAAAAAAATTAGCCCCTAGTCACTTGCGCGACCAGGGGGCTAGGCGGCTAGGGCTGAACGCGGGCCCCTGGTCACCCATGTGACCGTAAGTAGGGGCTAAAGGGGCCAACAGGGCTGAGATTTGAGCAGCTGGTCTCTTATATGACCACAGCTCGAGACTTTAAGCCCTCAAGGGCAAAACCTGGCAACGGCAGGTGGAGGAAGTTGGTAGCACAACCCTTTTGCACTACTTCTAGTGGTCGATGGGCCAAGTGGTGGTGGCATTGCCTGATTTGAACGAGTAGCGCCCAAAAAAAAAAATTTGAATTTATAGTCAAAATTCATGCAAACAACCTCCTGAACGCATCCATGAGGTCTTTTTTTGGCTAAAATCACCCCGAATTTGCAGCTACCCTCCGGATCTGGAAAAAAAGCGGCAACTTCAAACCCTTGCAGATTTGACAAAATATGATGAAATTTGACTAAATGAAAGCCAAATCTGACTTTCTCTAACGCCCTAAATTCAATGGAGGTTCGTTTTGATCCAAAACGCACCAAAAATATGCTCAAGGTCAAATCCCTTGAGGATCCCAAAAAAAAACTCTTTGATTGAATTCCTCCAGATCTGAAAAGGGGCTTGCAAATTAGAGCTCTAATACCATGTTAGAGTTTCCAATAAACTCCATAAAACCAAGATCACTTGCAAAACCTAGATTAGCCTTCTACAAGGAGAAAAAACAAAGATGCAAGAGCAATTTGCAAAAGATGTGCAAATAATATTTTAGAGAATAATGAATTACATGAGATAACTTGCTTTTATAGAGCAAGATTAAAAACCCTAAAAGGAAAGCCTAATTAGGACCTAAGTAAACTTGATAAAGTGTAATTAAATATTTAATTACACCAATAGTACAGCAATGGAAATATTGAAAGAATGTAAATACCAATGGATCAAAGGCGTCCACATAACAAGAGACCGATATTTATGCTGAAAAAACCAAATATGAATAAAAGCTCCAACAATAAAAAGCTATGCTTCATTTATCTTCATAGCTGAGGAAATGAATACAAACCAGAAGATCTCTTAGAGCATGGAAGTTCATCAATTCCTTAAATATACAAGGCACTGCAACCTCCTACTTTTTTGCTCATTCTTCTCCCTACCCAGAAGACCTATACATTCCTACTAAGGTTGATCAAAATAAATAGACTATTCTACATCCACACTATGGATTGTTGATTGATCAACTATGGATCTATTATATTAAATAATCAATACCAGTAGGTTGTTTTGGTTTCAATCTCTCATTTAGACATGTCATGAGAATACAGAATGAACCTTTTGGGTTAGGTGTCATCCCTGTTGTCGTCTCCCTAGAAGCCCAAGGGCCATAGAAAGATGATGGCTCCTTTACTCAAGAAGCATATAGGAAAAGTATACATACGGATGTTGATCTTTGTGTTATGTCTCAGTATAATCCAACAAAAGGAAGTATCCTCAAGACCCTCATCATAAGGGCATTCAGGATTTCTGATGATAACCACTTGGAGCAAGAAATTAGGCATCTAGTTGAGATCTTTAAGAAAAACAGATATAAAGGCAAGCAGATTTCTAGAACCTTTAGACAAGTTAGAAACAATCAAATGGGCATCAGAATTTGAATGATTCTTCAAGGCTTTTGGTATATGTGGATGGGATCTTCAACAAATTTTCAAAATATTGCAATGCCAAAATATCAAGGCTACATTCCCCCTCCCAATAAGTTAATAAAGCCCTACAATCCTCTAAATATTGATTGAAACCGAGACTCAAGAGTGTGGTTTATAGTATTGAGTGCCCATTTGAGGTTCCTAACGTTCATGAAACAAGGAGGTCTATTATTAAAAATACCAAGGAACATAACCCAGACATCTGACCAAATAAGATTAAGAAATTGGCATCAGTTGAGCACTTCTTATCAAATAAGCATCATATTTATTTAGAGATACAAAGGTTATGATTGAGAATTACAATTTTAAGCATTATCTAAGGGAGGTAGTGGAGATTGATAAACACTAAAACAATTTAAACATAGACCAAGGCATGGGTTTAAGTCAATCTTGGAGACTTATTCTAAGGATATTTTAAAAAGATCCCTCGTTTGAGAAGTACTTATTTAATATTATAAAATTAGTGAGCTGCAAATGATTGATATTTGTAAATGTTAGTTCATCTAATTTCTTCTCTTCTAGTGAGCCCATTTGGCAGCATCTAAGTAGTTAGAATTATCCATATAAGGAGCCCCAGTCCATCTTATTATATTATTTCTTTATGATGATATACCTCGTGATGTGGTGTGAAATGCCAATTCTCCCACAAAGTATTTGTAAGACACTTGACTGGACTTTATCACACCGCACAAAAAATGGAATGGCTCTGCTAGAAATTAATCCCAAATTTGAAAGAAAGTAATTACTTCAATTAATTTTCTCACAACCCCATCAAGAATTAGAAAGAATTCATGATAGTGCACTGCACAGATTAATGAGTTCTCCAAATAAACCATGTGTATATATATATATGGTAGAACTTAATCCCAAATTTGAAAGAAAGTAATTACTTCAATTAATTTTCTCACAACCGCATCGAGAATTAGAAAGAATTCATGATAGCGCACTGCACAGATTAACGAGTTATCCAAATAAACCATGTATATATATATCGGACCTAGGAGATTCTCCAGTTTCATAATAAGAACAGAATTCAAGTCTTACAACACAATTACATTTTGTTCCTCGGGTGGCCATCGAGCCTAGCCAGCACTAACCCCGTTAGGGAGCACAGACCAATGATAAGAAGTGCGTAACCAATGAAACGACAGATACTACCTATCTCGGCTCCCACAAATGATGATCTCCTTGTAATGAAGAGTTACTACCATTGCTTCAATCCTTGACAGTGATTCACATCTAGGCGGAAGGTATATTCATCATAGGAAGAGAATGAAGCTCCGTCGGATTTCCGATGCTCTAGATTGTTGATTCTCGGATGACGGATGTTGTTGATTAATAAACCGACTGATGATGTGAATGGAACTCCCAGGAATATAACGCCAATATCACGATGAGAGGATACGATAGCAGATGTTGCGTCTGGGGTTGTCCCGATCGAATTTCTCGTGAAGAGAATATGTGCGTGCAGAAGCAAGGCGGAGTGGAATGAAGAGGGAATGTCGACAAGATCCACTGGCAGGGGGTTCGTCCTCCAGGAGAGGCACGCTACGCAGTCAATACCTTGCCGTTATTCCTTGATGCCTAAAACAGGATGTCGAACGGGCATAAATACTAGTTGATCCAAGGACGTCGGCCAAAGAAAATCCAAACTTGAATTAGCATCTTCTCAAAATAAGTCGACCAGAGGAATCATTGATTATTAAATTTAAATGTTATTTCACAATAATTTAAATTTATTATTAAATATTTAATTATTATTTATTTTTATTTATTTAATATTGTTCAAATGCAGATTGGTGTTTAGGAACACCGTTATAATTTTCCCACCAAAATAATCAAGTTACTTTGGGGACATTACAGTATTTTCCAAGAACTTGCTAGTCAGTTATATAATGTGTTTGATCATGACACATGTACACAAATCTTAAGAATACAATCCAAGCTTTCCCCACACAATGTTAAGACCACAATCTTTAACTTTCGAGTTTGCAGATAACTATTATAATTCAAATTGAAACACTTCATTTTGGTTCTAATTGTGTATAGCTAGACACATGGCAAAACATCGCTCACTTCACTAGAGCATGACATGGCATGACCATAGGACTTGACCTATATGGCATCCCATCACTATCTAGGGGGACATGTTATTGACATCCTATTGATTCAAAAAATCAAAATAAAAAACTAGAAAATACTTGGTTGTGAGGAAAACCCATACTCAAATTTTTCAATGGACATGGTACATATTCATATGTACAAATTTCAATTATAGGTGTGAATGAATGAAAGATTTTAATAACATCCATGAGACCAAAGCAACCTATGGGACCAAAAGCAACAACAAAGGAGCAGCACACACACCCAACCCCAAGACAAGGCATTTTGATTGTCCACTCTCAAGGTGTCTTCATAATTGATACAAATGTAATTGTAGGCTAAGCACTCCATGATGTAGCTGTCTCCAGCACACCCTTGTAGCAAAATAGGCATGTTCTCATTTCCCACTCCTCCTTAAATATGACCATTTGTCAATTTTGCACCTAAGATGATGCAAGCTAGTCCTTATGAGCTATTAACATTTTTTCTTTCCACTTAATTTCAGCTACTATGTAAGCTTTTTCATCATGGTCCCATGTGGGGATAAATTCTTGATATACTTTGTACGCTTGCAAGTCCTAAATTTTTCTTTTATATACTTTTTGATTTCCTCATTAGTGTTTGGGCACTCCTACATATTAATGTCCCATTTATTCATCCACTCATTCTATTTCGTCCACGCATTATTCCTTCTGCTTAGCTCTTCCTCAATAATCAAACTAGGCCAATAGTGATTCTCCATATTTTGAGTCTTTTTTAAGTAGCTTAGCAACTAGACCATTGTAGATGCCTCCAAAGGGAAAGTACCTATTTCAGATAATAAAATCTCATTCAAAACTAAAGTCTTAGTTTTGAGGCTGCTTATGATTAAGTGTTTCTATCTTCTTTCCACCTACCTCCATTTCTTATTTGACATGTTACTGCCCCAAAATTCACACCCATAAAGAATCACTAGAGTGACAAGCAAACCAAATAGGACTCTCTTGGCTTTCCAATCCCATAATTTTGCACTCCTTGATCTATTTTGTAGTGAGTATAAAGATTCCCAACCCTCTTGTACTTTTTTTGCTCTGCATTTTTCCCAACTAAGCTTGTTGTGAAAATCGAGCCCAAAGTATTTGTATTCTTCCACCATTTCATGCAAGCAAACTTCGAAAAAGAAGTTAGTTTGCTTATTTTTTCTCCATAATAAAATATCATGACTTTGGTTTTGACGTTGTTTGCTTGCATCCCAACCTTCTAACAAAACAATTCTAGAGCCCTCAAGTGCTCTCTTAAACTATGAGGTGTTTTTGCAATTAGGATGAGATCATCAGCATATAAGAGTAACTTTACTACGTATCTAGCAAGCAAAACTCCCTCACCATGAGCCTTGTTTATCCACTCTTAAAACTTACTAATGCATAACCCAAACAAGTTGGGGAGAGCAAAAAACATTATTTGATGCAATATCACTCCCAAAAAACTCACATTCCATCACTTGTTCTAATTTTAGCCCTAACTTATTCATAAAGCCTATAAACAGCTATTCTAATCTCGTCTAAAACTTTGAGTTCCTCCATCCTATTTCAAAGTTTGTCTCAAGAAACCATGTCAAAAGCCTTTTTAATGTCCACAAAGCAACAAAAAGCCTTTTCACCTAGGACGTCCCATATTCTTTCAATCAAGTACCTAAGGGTGACACAATGATCAATAGCAGAGTGTTTTGATCTAAAGTCGACCTACCCCTTAGCCCTTTTTCTCTCTTTTTCTCTACTAATTTTGTGTTCAATCTTGCTCATGAAAATTTATCCAAGAAGAGGATTAACCCTATCAAAAACCTTTTTGAAATTTACAAACAAAAAGCTTCTTCACCTTGGATGTGTAATGTCCCCTATTTGGGACATTCCTAGATTTTTCCCTAAAAGCACAATTAGAGTCCAAAATAAGAAATGTAATTGAAATGCCCTTTATAAGATATAAATCCTAGTTTAGGTCTTACACACAATACTAGTCACTAGAAATTTGACATTAGCTCATAAGCCATGATAATAAATATATTATTAGTCATTAGTACACATCATGATATCCATGCACATTAGTCACATCCAAATTCTAATTAATATAATAGCCATTCCAATATGGATTCCCATAATAATCTTATTAGGAATTCCTTGAATGTTTGCAAACCGCAGTCTCAAGGTCGGTCACCCTTGTATTGCGAGAGCATGGAAGGTGGCTTGCCCTCCATCCCTCAGTCCACCTTGGAGGCGCTCCATCCTTCTTGATCAAGCCTAGGAGCACTCATTCACCTCCCAGCCCACGAGCGTTGCATCTCAAGGTGGCATGCTTGATAAGATGCATGAAAACTACTTCCCTCAACAAGCCTAGGAGCACTCATACACCTCCTGGCCCCACGAGCACTGCATCTCGAGGGTGGTGTACTTGACGAAGGCAAAGTCGGTACTTCCCATCTCATGAACCTAGAAGGTTGATAGACCTTCCTGTTTTGCAATCATTTCTATAAATTCAAAATGGATTATTACACGAATCTATTATCTATATTTATAATAAAGGAACAATCATAATTATTTATAACGATTAATAAATGCTGCAAGAATCATTATTGCATAATCGTATATAAACATATATATATCATATGTAAATACTTGTTGCAAGCATCATTATTGCATAATCGTATATTTAAATTAAATTAAAGACTTACAATAATCCTCTTGCTAGCAAATAATATTTATTTCCAATAAGGTTCCAATCCTTATTTTCCTTTTTCCAATCTGCTAGCTTGATTGATCTCTAATTGATGCCCTTGCAAAAGAATTGCCCTCCCTTATATATCCCTGCCTTATATATTTTGTTCCAACTTAATTTATCTTCTTTTATTTCCAATTGCTGCCTCAACTCTCTTAATTATTAATTATTTAATTCTTGGTGAATCGCTGTGCCTCAACTCTCTTAATTATTCATTATTTAGTTCTTGGTGAATCGCTCCTTGGTGGAATCACTGCATATTAATAATTGGTGTTGCTGCATATTAATCTCCTTCGCCCAGGCTGAGTGCTGCGATTGGGTGAGGGCATGTCTTCATGGCGGGGGCATGATAGGATGTCCCATATTTATTCAATCAAGTATCTAAAAGTGATGCAAGAATCAATAGTGGGGTGTTTTGATGCAGGGGCATCACCCTTTACATCTGCATCGACTTATTTTGGTTTCCACAATTTTGTTATTGTTTTGATTTTGGTCTTGATTTTGTGTTGCCTTATTGGTTTTGAGACAAGTGGCAGCATCTGAAGTATTCTCTTTAATTGGTTCGAAAGAAAAATAAACAGTTACAACGATTGGGGATATGGATCACCACTTTTGGATGTTTGTTTTTTGGGGCTGCTACAGGTAGTTGCATCGGTTTTTTTACTGGACTATTGGGTGCCTGTGTGTGTATTGATCCAGCTACTTAAAACCAAATCTATATACATACTGGACGGGTTTTTATATCTTGTTGAATCTTCCTTGCTACTGAATCTCTGTTGGTAAGTATTCTCTTCGCCAGAATGAGAGAAGGCGAATCAGTTCAGTGAAAAGAGAGATGACTTGGTGGAAAAAGAAGCCGGTTATGGAGAGAGAGAGAGAGAGAGAGAGAGAGAGAGAACTGCTCTGGACAACGAAGGAGGAAGAAACGAATTGAGGTTCCTGCAGACACAAGAAAGATCAACATAATTTGGGGGAGTATGTGACGGCTCTGCCTGGAAGAAACAGGTGATAGGCATTCTTGAAGAGCAGATCGGGTTTTTCTGGAAGAGACAGAAGGTTAAAGAAGAAGTCTCGAATCTGTTGCGTGGGAGAGCTAAGAGTAGCATGCCAGTAACAGGGAGCAGCATTAATCGGTTCAGAATCAGATATCTTTGCTATCTGTCGATTTGTTTGGCAATCGGTTTCCTCAGTGATCTGTTTTGTACTCATTTGATTCCAATAAACTCTGTTTCCTTAACGTTGGAGTTGATGAACTTTGAATCTCTGCTATTAACATTGAGGAATGAAATTATTGTTTGTTTCTGCCGCCCTTGCTTTGGCATCAGTCAAGTTGGTTTTGAAATAGCTTTAGTAGGCTTGGAGCAGACTTTTGCTTTTGAACATTGCAGATCTGTTTGAGATCAGATAATGCTGTCATCTATTTTGGTTTTAGAGAGTATGAGTTTTGGTTGAGTCGTCAGTTTTGGTCTAAAGCTTACCTAACCCTTTAGCCCTTTTCTCTCTATTTCTACTCACCTACTAATTCTACATTCAACCATGCTCCAAAAAAGTATTCCAAGAAGAGGATCAACCATAATAGTGCAGTAATTTGACGGATTATCAATATCTGTGGATTTATAGAGAGGGATAACAACATTAGTTGTCCAACCTCAGGGAAGCCCTCTTGAAAGAAATTATTGAAGATGCATTTGATATGAGATGTAATGACCTCTATACCCTATTTTAAATATTCTATTCGTTACCTATCTATATCTTGTGCTTCCACCCTATAAGATTGCCTTGATTGATATCTTCAACAAAATATCTCTGTGGTTTTGTTGATTACTGGGGAGCTATTTTTATCTTGGGCATGCTCATATAGCAACTTTGCATACTCAGCCATTGGGAATTCGTGATATTGTTTTCTATTTGTTTTGTCATTTGTTGTAGTTCCTTCCAAAAACTCTTGGGTTGTGCTTTCCAAGGGCAATTAGTTCCTCCTTTATTGTGTTCACACACCTTTTTTCTTAGACCATAACAATTTTTCATAATCCTTCTTATTTTCTTTATCCATCCCACATTCTCTCAGTTCTTTTTGTTGGCTTGCACTCTTCATCAAACCAAGGGTTTTCCAAAAAAGTATTCATAGTTCCTCTTTTAGGTCTAGAACTTTTATGTGCACTTAGATTCTTGTGTGTTAAGGGAATCAGCATATTTTTGCTTATTGGGTGGCTCATCATACAAGTTGTATTACTCTCAAATTCTCAAAAAAATCATTCAAGGGCTGGTTTAAGAATTTCTAAATTTCTTGAGTCATGAGGATTTTACCCCATGGAGACAACTTCTTTTGATTGAGGTGGGCTTATTCACCTTGCTACTTGTTTATGTGGATGTCAAGCTTTGCATATATTGGATTATGATCTAATTTCAGCTCTACAGGGCAGTTACAAACTATTAACTCCATCAACCTTGAGATATAATTATGTGAGCAAATAACATAGTCCACCACACTTTGGCCATTATAAGTTTTGCAGGTGATGCTGCCTAAATTTGGCCACGCTATTATATCATTGCATATAACCATGTCGTATAAACAATATAGCCCCAATAATTCTGCCCTGTAGTGTGCAACATATCCCTATGCATCCTATGAAATCCTTTCCCAAAGTTGATTGCTCTTTTCCTCCAACCATAACAGATTACTTTTCTCTCTGTACTCACTTTTTGAATTAGAGGACTTGAATGTTTTTAATCCTTGCATTTAAGTCACTTATTATTAAGACTTCCCCCATTGAACTAAAAATTGAAATGTCATTTTTGAGTGATGCATAGGGTCTTCACAGTTTAGGTTTCTTTCTTGTATAATGTAGTCAATTTCTAGGTGTCTAGTGAAAGACAACCGACGCCTACAACCAACCCTATGAGGAACACTTGTAAAAGAGAACACACAAGTACTATGCTATTTTATTGTTTAAAAGAAATTGTACAATCCATTGTAAATCAAAGACTTACAAGACTTATTGGCTGCCTACAACCACTAACACACAGACATGTAGCCTAACATAACCATCCAAAAAAATCAAAAAGTCAAACTATTATAGTCTTATAGGCATATTATAGTCTTATAGGCATACAGCATTCTCAGGAAACCTATAACATTACCTTGCAAACTTATTGCCTAGCTGCAATCAGCATTAAGAATATGAATATAAAAATCAACTATTGTAGGCATAGAGCTTAGCCACATACAAAAACTTAGAAATCATCCTAAGTTGTCCTCCTACTTAATTCCCAGCATAACCTACCTTGATAAAAATGAGATGACAAACAGCAGTTAAGGAGCAAAGATAGTGCTACAACGGTCATCAACATTATTAAGATTCGACCAACAATATGGAGAGTTACGAGTCGTCACACAAAACAGTCATTTATATGCCTTTTTCTCTGAATTTGTCAAGCACAATGATGTTGTTAGGAATGCTCAATAGAAGTAAATGACATCAAGATTTTCTAGCGTATGGTATAGGTAACATGTCATATCCCCTCCTAATTATTGCTGATAATTATGACTGAATATTTAAGAAAAGCATAAAACTCAACAGCATAATCTTATTATTACACTAGCAAGGATTTTGCACAATCAATATCAGTCCACAATCCAAATAGAAATTATACAGCCAATATCAAAAAAAAAATTGAATAAAATATAAATATGTTAGGGGAAGATCAATCCAAATTTTGAGTTATTAGATAACCCAATTTAGGAACACAATGAACTACAATTTCCTACATAGTACAGCTATAACAACTATAACAGTTAGTAATAAGGTTTTTCAAAGTACAAAGGCTATTATTCACCACAAATACATTGATATACTGAAAACCTCTTACTAGATGTTGCTACTTCAGAATAATGGAGTGGACCGGGCGATCTGTTGTTGTAGATTGTATCCTTGCAGGCTGCAAATTCTGTGAAATTGTCATGTTGCAACTAGAATGACGCTAATTCTAATTGCTATACTGCCTGTTGAAATTCTTGGAGTTTTGAGAAATTATGGGGCCAAAACCACCCATAACAATTTGAGGGTTTTTGTCCCCAATTTCTACTTGAGATGTTCAAGGGTTTTCATCCTTTGGATTGGATGAACAAGTGTTCAAAATGAGGACTTGAAGAAATATGAACTAAATGAATGCTTATGTTGGCCTCCACTTGTTTAAATAGACTCCTATATCCCTAGGGGCAATGACTTCTAAAGCAACCACGTCCTTTCGCCCCTTATTTTTTTAATATTGTATCAGATATGACAGCTTGGCAGCCACCTTTTATCCCAATATTTTAATATTATATCAAATAAGACAAGCTGTCAAAAAATTTGTTTTTTGTTTTTTAGTTTCTTTTTTTTCAATCTTTTGGCTACCTATAATATTTACAATATTTTAATATTTATTTTTTCAGCTCATTGGGAAGGGAAACATGACAAAGCTCCCTTCTTGCAATTGCTTGCCCCTAAGCAGTGCAGATTGGGACACTCCAAGAATTCCGCACCCTCCCAAGGAGCATCTTCTTCAAGAATATTCTTCCATCTTGCAAAGTATTTTGTAATGTTATTGTTTCTTAATTTCCTTTCCCTAATGTCCATGATAGCTTCAGGCTCAAGAATTAATTTTCCCTCATCATCAAAAGGTAGTAAAATTATAGAGGGCACAAGGTGCAGTCCAATCACCCACTTGATGTTGATGTTTATATTACAGCTTCAGTCGTATTCTTCCAGCCTATCGATTGTTCCTTACTTGATAAATTAAATAATAGCAAATGAGGCTATTTAATTTATAAACATCTAAAGGCGCGATTTTATTAGTGAAGAGTTAACTGTTTTGAGGCCGACCTCTCTCTCCTCTAGGTGCAATTATTTATGAAGAAGACTTCACTTCATTGGTGGCCGACTTCTTAATTAGTAATTATTATATTACTTGTGAAGGCCGACTTGGAGATAGTGAAGAGGTGCATCCTCTTTCAAGCATGTATATATATCCATTCTTTCCTCCTTGTTTTATCATGATTATACATTGTTCTATCTCTAGTCTAAAGGTGCGAATAAGAGGAAAGAGCAGACCAGATAAGTCGATCTGTTATCTAAGTCTGAGATCATTCATTAGCTTTCATTCCACACATGTCAAGTCCGAATTCTTCAAGTACGAGTCTGTGAAAAGAGCAGATTGTGATCTGTGTTGAAGGCAGAGAATATTATTAGCAATCTGTATTACTCAGTTCTGTACTTGCATCAGACTGTGATGATGTGTATTGGCCTTCTTATCGGCCTATTGTAAAGGAGACATTCTTATTGTGACTCAATAATATAAGAGATATTATTGGCTGGGTTTTTCTCCCTCAAGAGGAGGATTTTCCCAGGGTATCTACTGTGTCTTGTGTGAATTTTAAATTAATTTCTGTGCATTACAAATCTGATCATTAAAATTAACACTTGAGGCATCACACATGGAAGACATTATGACTTTTGCACTCTTCTAGTAATTTTATGACGTAATCTAGATATGGGGGTCTTATCAGACAGCCAAATCTAGCAGCTAAACACACAAAAATTCATACAACACAATTTAACTTGCAATTTTATTCAAATCTAGAAATGAAACTACAGTATCAAATAGGCATTATAGAAAAATATCCACCAACACCGAATTTTCCCCCTTTTTGCTTTTAGTCTTCATCCCTAATCTTGTTCTCCACAAAAAATCTTTCTCTTCCCTTATAACTTCTCTACAATCGATAACATAAGAATATTTGGTTGTTATAACCGATTCTTTTAACTACCAATTAATGACGTAGGTTAGAATTGCACTTTTGGTACCTCCATCAGAAGTTCGAGAGGTTCTTGAAACCTTGTCAACTTTCGACAATGGTTTCAAAACTAGATTAGAAAGTCGACATTCAAATTTGCCTCCATCTTCGTCAAGCCATCCTTGAAAACTTCATATTTACAAAAGTTGTGAATTGTATGTCGCATTTCAATAAGGTTTTGACAACCTTGTCAGGCACCAATGAGGTTGTGACAACCTCATCGGGAGCTGACATTAGTTTCAGAACAAACTTCAAATGTTGAAATTCCTTTGTAAAGAAATTTTCTTCTTCTTCTTCCTAACTATGTTGTTGGTGACGCTGCCAAGAAGTCCTTTGCTTCACTTTCTTCGGAGGTTCTAAAAAGTGCTTTGAGTGCCAACAAGGTTGTGACAAACTTGTTAGAGGCCAATGATGGTTTTGAAACCACGATTGAACTACGACACTCTTCTAAGAAGCTTTCTTTCAAAACAAAAGAGTTGGAAAACTTCTCAACAAATAATACAAATTTGGAATCCAAGTCAAATTTTGATGCAAGCATTTCTAAAAGGGTTGGGAATGAGCTATCAAGAGTCAACAAGGTTGTGAAAACCTATTTGGAAGCCAACACGGGTTATGAAACCTCTCAGTTTTGGCAATGCTGTCGGAAGCCAACAAGGTTGTGAAAACCTTTTCGAAAGCCAACACAGGTAATGAAACTTCTTAATTTTGCCGATGCTTTCAAACTTAGACAAATTTAAGCACTCTAAATTTGAAAATTCACCCAAACATATGTAGAAAACCAACAGATTCGCAACAAAACTAAACTGAACTGAAACTAAACCTAAAATATTTTTGGTTGATACAGGATTGCTTGTGAACTTGGATGCCCCTACATCAATCTAGCTCATAGGCCATAGCTCCAACTCTTCATACAATCATGTATGGTCAATAAAAGTGCAGTTTGAGCTTCTCCACTCCTTCTATTCGAAGTGATGACTACTTGTGAAGCTGTGATCTTAGGAAAACATCTCCTACTTCAAAATTTCTCTCAGTTCTTCCTTGATCAGCATATTGTTTGTACTAATTTAAACTTGTTACAAGTGCTCCTTATGAGTCTTCAACAAGTCTTTGATTTGTTTGAATCAAATATTCGACCCCTTGCACCCTACAATCTAAAATGGCCAAATCAACATAAGTCAAAGTATCATATGCATACAAGGCCTTGAAAGGAAACATATTGATAGACATGTGGTGTGTTGTATTGTAGCAGTACTCCCTCAACTTGAGGAATTTGACCTATGCCTTTGCTGCCCTAAGACATAATTACTTGAATATCCTTCCACCATTTGTTGAGTATTTCTGTTTGGCCATCTATTTGTGGACAGTAGCTCATGCTTGGCATGAGTGCCATGGCCACTAACCAAAACAATTCTTGCCAAAATCTACTTAAAATTATGTTGTCATGATCCTTACAATTGATTTTGGCAGCCCATGGAATCTGAAAATTTCTCAAAAGAACAAATCTATTATTTGTGGTTCCTTGTAATCCACTGAAATAGGAAAAAAATGTGCATATTTTGTTAACCTATCCATCGTCACAAAAGTACAATTATTACCCTACATTTTTGGAAGTTCTATGATAAAGTCCATGGATGTGTTGGAAATGTTGTCATTGATGTCAAAGTCATGTCAAAAAGGTTTTTGTTCTCTATGCATAATTGATATCTTAAATATGGTTCAGTTTGACGATCATGTTTGAAGTATTCAGTTTGAAGAACATTATATGTCAAATAAAGAAATACAGACCAGATCAATGTCTTTATTAAATGTCTTTAATAAGAACAAATCATCAAAGGTTGGACGCAGTTATGTTGAAAGTATTGATGAAAGCAACATAATTCTGAAGAAAGTCTTTATCAAGCTGGTAGGAAGAAGACAAATGTTGACCCATATTAGAGCACCGCTAAAAGACAAAATAAAAGATTAAATAGTGAAAGGCAGATATGCCAAAAGAGGTAAAATGTGAAGGAATCGAAGAAGGTGTTTAGCAGAGTAATCCTTCCAAGTGCAAACGTGGGTTCATATCTGAATGGCCAGATATTATCATCAAACTAAAGTAAGAGAACAAAGTAATCACTTGAATCATTTATAGGGAATCATGGTGTGAAGTCGCGTATTAGTTTCAAGGCACGCAAATGATTATTAGGGCTTTATCATCTATGTCAACTTACTAAATATGTCTTGGCACACTACACTTTAGAAGTCATGTGGATAACATAAAAGGGAGTCCGTATTTGGTTGAAGGAGTGAGACAGATCATGAAGATATCAAATTTACCTGGGCAGTGATAAAGAAACGAATGAATTACATAGCCGCTACGTATCTAATAGATGACAAATGTAGATTCAGTTGGTCGGCGTTGCAAGAGCATCCAACGTATGTCATAGTAATAAGAAACGCAGATTCATGTCAAAGAAATACGTCAAAGCTATCACCTTAATTTACACAGCCGCTAAAGTCTACTAATTGATTATTTTTATCGGCCCTTTGTGGAAGGCAATACTAACCACCGAATATTTAAATAAAAAGAGGATTATCATTGTGAACGATATTTTACATTACAAAAAGTCGTCATGTTTAAGGCAATAATATAATTAAAAGACAAGTGATTATACTATGGCACTGTTTGAGTTTAAAGGTTATGACCTTACAAGCGGTTATATCCTTTTCTGAAGTGACGTCTTGTTGACGTGGTTTTTCGTGACCGCACCAACACAGAATAAAGTTTCCCGACGGATACTCTATCCTCTCTTGAACAAAGTTTCCTGCATGCTAAGATTGCGAGATAGATCATACATTTAACTCCAAGGTTCCTTTAATGCGAATAGACTCAGTTGGCTCGAAGTGATTTTGCTGGTATTTCAAGGGGGGCTTACACAATTGTTCGACAGTTGACAGCAAGCAGCGGACTAAGGGCTTTCATGTAATTCAAATGATTTGGCAAATGAGCACAAGTTTCCTAAAGCTAACCAGAAATGAACTGAAATTAAATGAGTGTAGGGATAAGAATGTTCTAGTCTACTCTAAAGCGTGGAACACGGCGATCAATTCTCACAGACTTCAACCAAGCTCCGTTTTGCCTCACTTCGGACAGCTTTCGCGGAACTGGTGCAATCTTCAGAGGAGTGACTCAAGATGTTCATATCACAATTTAGCATGAAGACACCATCACAACGACACATGCCAACATATAAGCCATAATCGAAGTTAAGTTTCACAAAGTTCCAGTTGACCACGCAAGGCGAACCTACCGTCAGCGAGCCCACTAGTGGTATGGACAAACGAAGTCTTGTTCAAATCGAGCACCACATTCCACAATTGCTAAGTGCTTGCATGAAATGAAATCTACTTTACTTTATGCTACTTCAAGATGCTACGTGAATTGGAAGGACGAAGAAGCCTCAACAACTACTCATAACAAAGAAGGGATCACCATCAATGAAAAATTCTTTTATTATGAAAGCATTCATGACAACTTCTTACAAAGTATCCAAAGGGAAGACTTTCCTTCCTTTTCAATCTAAACTACTCTACTTTCTACTCTATCAGTTTCTCTCTACTCCTCCTCTAAGCTCTGCTTCTACTTCTAAATCTAATGAGATACAAATGAGGGGAACTCCCCCTTTTATAGTTAGCCAAGTCCAACGGACAGCTCAGATTACAATTAGCTAGATGGCCCAGATTGTGCCACCTCAGCCCTAAACAAGATTCACCCTAAAAACCGCCATAAAGGAGGGTGGGGTAATAAATGAGCCATTAATGTCCATCATCCTTCTAGAAGATTCCGTTTGTAGACTCGTTCACACTGTTCTTGATCTTCTTCTTGACGTTGTTCTTCAACTTCGCTCAAGCTTCCATTCTTTGTCACTTGAGTTATACTAAGTCCCAACACTTAGTCATTTTTCGCAACTTTTCTTCCTTCATGATTTATCATCTTGAATCACTTAAGTCATCACCGCTTGGTCTCGACATTCCTCCTGCAAAACAAGCAAGGAGAAGAGTATTAGAACACTTCATAATATAATCTTAACTTACTTACCTGATTTTCACGCTCTAACTTCCAAGCGTTCATTGCCTTCACTAGCCAACTTCGCATTCAAATTCATGCCTTAGACAAACTTCATCCTCCTCAAGGGCGTATCATCCTTTTGACAATATTAACTTCAACTGAATCTTCAAGAAATTCATTTCACCTGCTGGAGCTCTGACAACTTTGATTTTATTCATCTCTGGCTCAAGAAGACCATCTTCACGAAGAATTTGAGCAAATTCACCTAGGCAGTTCCTTTCAAATTCATCGTCTGGAGAATTTCACCTTGAAAACACATTTTTTTCATTTTGCCTTAGAAAATTTTCAAATTTCCCTTAGGAAAACTCATCAATCTAGTGCCCATCAAAAATATTCATCCTGAAGGCCGCAGCGAAGCATGGAAGACCTTAAAATCAACTCCTCATCAATAATCTTCAATACCCAGAAGAAAATTTCCTTCAGAACGCGTCGAACTCATGGGTGCACAACAAACGGGTTCATTTAATTTTCTTGAATTTTGCACCTTGGAAAAAATTATTTTTTTAACAAATTTGATTCCGTTCTTCATATCTGTGAAAATCCTGTTGCTCTGACTTGAGAAATTTTTATCAACCCTGTGTCGGCATTCTCTGACTTCACCTCAGGCAATTCATTCATGCTTTAGGAAAATCTTATCACCTCAGAGTCTAGGCGTATTTTCTAGAGGAAGAAAATATTTTGTGCCTTAGAAATTTTTTTTTAAATCATTTTGAAAATTTCGCCTCAGGAAATTTTAACTTAACTTCATTCATCTGCCAGTGGTGGAAAATTTTATTTCAACTTTACTTGGAAAAATTACCTTGAAAGCACATATCATGGAAGATACTTAATCCCAACGCCTAGCATGTTATACTTTTCACTCACCACCTTAGGCGCATACCACACTTGAAAGACGTTTTCATTCAAAAAAAAGTCCAACGCCTAGGATATTTTCATCTCCCCCCTTTACCTTACTTTGGCGCACTTTATACATGTAGGAGGATATTTTTTTAACTTCAACGCCTAGGCAACTTTATTTCACCACCTTGTATTTTACTTGGGCGCATATCACATGTAGAGGAGAATAACACATCTCTAACGCCTAGCCTTGTCCTCTTGACTTATCAAACATAGGCGCATATAGCAAGATTGGAGGAATAAGACTTTTCAACGTCTTTGCTTTGACTTGTGACTTCTCAAAAATGGGCGCATTTTGCATGATATGAAAGATGACCCTTGAGCTTCTTATCTTTTGTCTTCACATGCCTCTATTTGGGCGCATTCAAAGGGGGGAAGAGAAAGTCAACTTTTTGTCCTCTTCTCAACATGTTTGGGCGCATTTCACCTATGGAGGTGGATGAAGCTTGACACTTAGAATTTATTTTGCATGCCACTAGCTGGAAGTTGGCGCATATTAGCATGCATGAGGGATAAGACTTGTAACGCCTCTAATAGGTGGCCCTTTGACTTCCTCTTTTTGTCTTTACATGGCCCCATTTGGGCGCATTTTGCACCTCATGAAGGATGAAAATCCTTTGACTTGTTGACCTCATGGCGCATTTCAGCTCTTGAGAAGGATGGGCGCATTTGGGGGGGTGAGGAAGATTTTAAATTTCCACGCCTTGGATGTGACTCTTCACCTTCCTTTCCTTTGTCCTTACATGCCCTCTTTTGGGCGCATTTAGGCCTAGTAGGAGGATGAAAATCTACACTTAGAAAAATTTTGCATGTATCTTTCACCAACTTTTCCTTGGGCGCATTTTGGCATGAGAGGAGGACGAGTTTTATACTTAGAAACTTTTCCAACATGAGGCCTTGAGCTGGGCGCATTTTTCCATATGTGAAGGATGAAGTCCAACACTTAAACATTTTCTTGACTTCTAGCTTGATGAGGGCGCATTTTGCCTGGGGAGCAGGATGAACTTAACACTTAGAAAATTTTTAGCAACTCCTCAAGGATGGCGCATTTAGAGGTGGCAGGTGGATGAAGTTCTTGACTTAGAAATTTTCTCAGCCATTTGTGCTTGAGGGCGCATTTTGCTATGTGAGGTGGATGAACATCAACACTTAGCCATTTTTCCTCGTCCCTGCCAGTTTCCCCATGCCTTACTATTTATAGTAAGTCTCTCGATTTTTGCACCTCTGAAGCTCAGAATGATTTGAAATTTTAAACACTGCATCCTTACAACCTCGTCAACCTGTCGACACTGCTATTTTTAGTTGGCCTGCTATTTTTAGCCCATTTCTGAAGGTGGTTGGCTATTTATAGAAATTGCCCGTTTCTGATACCTCCATAGCTCCGATTGACTTGAAATTTGAATGAGGTGCTCCTCACCATGTGACCTGCCTGCTGACATCGGTGCATGCAACTGATTTGCTATTTTTAGCCTGTTTCCAAAATGACTTACTATAAATAGTAAGTGCTCCGTTTGATCTCAAATTTTACCAGCAGATAGCTTGAAGGATATTGATCGCGATGGTTTACACCGGTTTTCGAAAATTCTACCCTTTTACCCCTCTTTTCAGGTCCCGAAGTTGGAAACCCTAATTTGTTCTGCATGCATATCAAATGGTCTCCGTTTGTTCTCATTTTTGCTACGTTGCGATCAACTCGTGATTCTGAAGTGCTGGGAAGCGGTTGCCGGGACGCACCTGCTAAAAATAGTAAGTTCCTTACTGAGTGATCATCCTGTTTTGCATGTCACACCATCGCGAAGCTCTCAAAAAACCCATAAGGAATATGCAGACATGCAAAGAAAACCCTGACATGCAAACCCTAAAAATAGCCTCTGAAGGCTGAACTCTGAAAGTTGTCGTCTCACTTTGCATGTTACACTGTCGCAAAGGTCTCGAAAAACCCAGAAGGAATATCCAGACATGCAAAGAAAAACTCTGCATCTAGGCCCTGAAATTTGTCCCGGAAGTCGGACTGCTAAAAATAGAAAGTGGTCTGTTTCAGCTCAAATTTTGCACGCGAGTAACTTGATGTGTTCTGAATGCAGTGTGACTGTCGGAATTTCAAGAATGCTGACGGAATGCCCTGAATTGTGCACTTACTAAAAATAGTAAGTACTCCGAATCTGATGAAAAATTGTTGAGAGCCTGCTAGAGGCACACTGACAACAATGTTAAGCTCTGTTTTCAATTTATTCATTTCATTCGACCTCGAACTGACCAGGAAAGATGAAACCCTAATTTTCAAACTTGGCCAAAATTTCACGTTTTAAGCTCAATGGCAAAGAAATCCCCAGAAAGGTAGACAGAAAAGAGACGGAGAGAGAGGGAGAGAGACAAAACCCAAGCCAAAAGACCAAAATGGAGCAAAAATTAGGGGTCCCCATCTTGAATGGGGCGATGTGTGAAAAGGTCACAACACGTCTCTTTCATGAAGAACAATAATGATATAAAAGGATGATAGGAAGTGTGAAGTGGTTGAGCGGCTTTTATTGAATATCATTTTTATAAAAGGAGAAGTAGCTGGGTGTACAAAAATGTATATCATCTAGAGTGCGGCATATGTGAGTGGAATAAAAACGCTTCATTTTTTAACCTTCATTTTTAAATCACAAACAAGTGTAGAATGTGTGTGTGGAACAATTGATATATCATAAACACAATTAAGTGTGTAGGGTGTTGGAGTTTTGTGAAGGAACAAAGGATATATCATCTGTGATGGGATTTTGTTGATTATTATCTGTATTGTGTATAAATAAATATCATATGCAGATCAATATAAGAATTGAATGACTATTACCTAAGTATAGAGAGGAAGAGCAGCACTATCAAATATAAAGTGAATATTATCTGAAGTTTGAGTTGAGAAGACAGATTTGAAAAAAGAACTTGTTTCAATTCTGTGAAGAGTTTGTGTAGAAGCAAAGAGAAATATATGATTAGAGCAGAATTTTGTGAAGATTTATTTACATTTTGAGCAGATTTATGAAGAGATGATTGCTGATTGAGAAGTGATTTGTGTAGATAATTCAAGGACAGTCCAAGAGGAGTGTGTGTAAATTTGTATGAGGAGAATATAAGAGGCAGTTCTATAAAGTAAATTCATCATATGCTGATATATATGAATATCATTTGAGAAAGATAAATTCAAGAAGAGAAAGATTGTAAAGTCCATCAACCGTTGAGGAAGCAACATTAAAGGTGGAACACTATTCATTCAAATTATAATCTTTGCAAAGTTGGTGCTTGGCAAGTAGGGGTTGGTGCACCTTGTAGGTTGGTGCCTACTAAATCAGCATTAGGGGTTGAAGCTCCTTGTAGGTTGGTGCCTACTAAATCAGGATTAAGGGCTGGTGCTCTTTGTAGGTTGGTGCCTACTAAACTTCATATTTGGTGATTCAAGTAGGTTGGTGCCTACATTCATTGTAAAAGTTTATATAATACATAAAGTACATTGTTTGTACCATGGTTTTCTCCTGTAAGGGTTTCCACGTAAAATCTTGTTGTCAACTTGTTCATATTGAGATATTCTTGTATAGTTGATTTGTGTTAGAATTTGAAGTTGATAAAGGTTGTTGGTGATAAAAATTTAGAGTTTTTGAAAAATTGAAAAGTGTGAAAGCTTGTATAGATTTACCAATTCACCTCCCCCAACCCCTCCCCTCTCAGTAAATCTTTTGTGCTCTTCAAGATGCACTTTACCAATTTTGTTCAAAAATGGGCAATGGCTGAAGTAAACTAGCTAGAAATGTCTACTCTAATTTGTTCTAGTGACAAGTGAAACATTCATGTAAATGCTTGAGTACCTCTTCCTTCATGCCTTTCTTGGAAAACCTCTCTCTAATCTACCTATACTAGGAGAAAATCATGAACTACTAGGAATTTTCTTTTCTAACTCTGATTCAGGAGTCAAAAAGATTCTTCCCTTATAAATGATAACTCCATCAACTACCTCAAACATTTCATCATTGAATTTTTCGTCCAAAATATCATTAACAAAATGCATTTTTGGCATATTCAGCTAACGTCCTTCCAATCTTTAGAAATCTCTGAAATGGAACATATGCTTGGCATCCTAAAGAATGCTTCAGCCACTACATTCCTTTTCCCTTTGACATATTCAATTTCAAAATCATAAGCTTAGAGCTTACTTACCCATTTTTGTTGGCAATCATTAATATCTCACTGGTTTAAAAAGAATTTCAAATTGTTATGATTGATCTTCACCACAAACTTGCCACACACTAGGTGTTATATAAATTTTTTCAAGGGGTGCATTATGGCAAGCATTTCTTTATCATAAATAGAGAATGCCCTTTCTATCTCCTTTAGCTTCCAACTATTACAAGCCATGGGTGGTTGTTTTGCATTAGCACCACTTGAATTCCTTCTCCAGATGAATCACATTCAAGTACGAAAGAACGTAAAAATCTGGTATTGCAAGTACAAGGAAAATACTCATTACTTTCTTGAGTCGTTCAAACATCCTTTATGCTTCAGCATTCCAAGAGAAAGCTCCCTTGGTTAGATCAATCGATGGGGGAGCCAGCTGAGAAAATCCACAAACAAAGCTTTCTACAGTAGCTACAAAGACCTAGAAATCCCCTTGACTATGTCAATATTTTAAAAATTGGCCAACTGTTGATAGTTTGGATCTTTTGATGATCCACCTAAACTCCTTGAGCTCTAATAACATGTCCTAAGTACAAAATTGCAGTCAACCCAAACTCACATTTGGATTCTTTAGCATATAAGGACTGTTAGTGTTGGTCCAAATCCGTAATATCCCCATTTTTAGTGTCCTTATTCAAGCTAGTTTGGTTTTGAATCACTATTTTTAGTAAGTACTATATTTAGTAACTGGTCCCGACAGTAGTCCAGTGCAGGGTTTCTTGTTTGGGCAGTGTGTTGCAATTGTCAGGTGAACTCTAATGTTTTGTGCCAGTTTGGTGATTTGGAGTATTTGCTATTGTTAGCAGTTGCTATAAATAGTAAGTCTATTTGTGGAACCTAGTCCTAGCCTAGGCTACTTCAGCAGTGTTTGTTTTCAATTTGGGCGTTAGCATGGCTAAGGTTTGATTTCATTATTATTTATATTTTTCACTTAAGTTATTTTAATAAAGTTACTTTAACTTAAGTGAAGGGGTCAGGAGGTCATGCAAAAAGTACTTTGGAGCCTAATGTAATGACTTAACATTGTTTTAAAAGGCAATATAAGTGAAATAGTTTTGTTATGAGCATGGACGCCCAAGGGAGGTATAAGGTGTTTTTTTTAAATAATTAAAATAAAATGCTCATGAAAGGGGTCATTGGCTTTTGGAGGGAAAGAGGATTTGAAAATGTTTGCCCTAATTTCCTTTTGGCTCTTTAAAACCTCTTTTTAGGCCTCATTTGCATATGGTTGAGTTGACGACATAACAGGATGCTACTAGATTATTTCTAGAATATTGCTGCTGCGTATTGAGGACGAAAACCCTCATCATTTGGAACTGGTTTTTGTGGTGACAGATGCACCCTAGTTGGATTTGATGTGGTTCTATCTCAAGAATCACCTGTGGTTTCACAGTTTAATGGTTAACAGTATTTTTGGAGTAAAAAGATGAAGATCTTTGAGTATTTTTGAAGTGGGTTTTTGGCATTTGGTGTGTTGGACTCATGGTTCAGATTTGGGTTTGATTTTGTAGTCTTTTGGAGCTGTTACAGCGGTCTGAAAGCTTTCTTTTTGAAATATGGAAACATTTCTTACCAAAGTCTGATATTGAAAAACAGTTCATAACTCCATGCACATTCAGGGTTTCATTTTGGGTAATTTTCCAATGGATTTCCCACATCTTGGTTCCCCATTTCATGCATAAACTTGGATTTATTGAATTATCTCTGATTTTTAAGGGTCGGTCGCTCTACCTAGGGAGGCATGCATTTTGGGAGATTTCTGGTTATTTTGCACCTGCTGTTGTATAGGTCATTTCTGTGTTATTTGGATATTTCATGGAGCTGATTATAGACATTGAAATCCAAGGGTTTTGTTGGCCTTTCTTCTATATGGCATATGATGCAAGTTTGAAGGTGTTTGCTGCTGTTAAAAGCAATTACCAGGTCTGAAACTGTTGTTTATCAGGTCTGATGCAAGTTGTAATAAGTTTGATTTTGAGTTGTTATCAAATGTTTTGTTTATGAGGTTGACTTTCTTTGAAAATAGTAAAGTTCATTTCCAGTTTTCCTTCTTTATGCTATGTATGTTGTGCATGCAATGAAAGATATGAAAAACATCTGAAAACAAACAAACCAAACCATCAGCAAACAGGGTTATATTTCAAAAAAAAACAGGGGCGACCATTACAAAATCCCAAGTACCTCGTCTAGGTGTCTTAAATGTTCCTCCCATTTCTTGCTATAAATCAAGATATCATCAAAACTAAAATAAATTTCCTAAGCTGCTTACTAAATATATGATTCATGCATAACTGAAAGGTAGTGGTAGCATTGGTGAGACCAAATGGCATGACCAGGAATTCAAAGTGTTTATAGTGGTATCCAAACATAATAACCTAGCCAAAATAACCCTGGACACAATAAACCCGTCATAATAACCCAGGGACATAATAACCCATAGACAGAACAACCCATGGTCAAAATAACCCATAGACAGAATAACCAGTGGTTGTTGTCACTGATGTTAACACTAATGCTTGTGTGGTTACAGGGATATTCTGTCCATGGGTTATTCTGACCACAGGTTATTTTGGCTTGGGTTATTATGACCCTGGGTTATTTTGTCCTTGGGTTATTATGATGGGGTTATTGTGTCCAGGGTTATTTTGGCCGGGTTATTGTGTCCAGGGTTATTTTGGCCGGGTTATTATGTCCTACAATCTTTTATAGTGGCAATAGGAAGTTGTTTTTGCTACGTCTTCTTCACGAACTTAAATTTGGTGATAACCAAATCGGAAGTCAATTTTAGAAAAATATATAGATCCATGGAGTTCATCAATTCAAGAAATTGGATACTATTCTTGATAGTTCTTTTGTTAAGTGCTCTATAATTGATCCACATCTCATAGTTCCATTTTTTTCTTCACCAAGACTATTGAAGAAGAGAATGGACTGGAGCTCGATCTAATGTGCCTTGTTGCCTACAATTCTCTAATTGTAGCATACATCCCTGTCTTGCCTAGTTTTTTTTGTTTTGAGATGTGTTTTGCAATAGTTTGAGATAGACAAATATAGTGCGGATAACAAAGATGATTTGCAACAATAATCAACTCAATTTATATGCAATATTTAGGAATATAAGAGGATGAAATTTCCAGAATTATACTCTGAGCAAAATATACATTTTTTGTCAAAACTAAGAGCAATCCAAATTCTTGAGATGCATTACGTATCTTTTTGCAACATACTGACAAAATGTAGCAAAGGTTATGACTGTGTTGTTCACAAAATCCGCAAACTGGATGTGCCAAAATGTATCGCCACTCTTCCAAACTCCTCCAAGGTCGTTGCAAAAGAAGTTTGAGTGTTTCCCAGCCTCGGGTGACCCCAAACAGCAGCAAACTCTCCACAAAAACCTTGCCAACCAGCAACTGAATTCCCACACCCCTGTCAAACATGTACAGCCCAGCAAGGAATGGTACGGCCAACCTCTAACAGCAATAAATATTCAACAATAAACTCTGAAAATCTTCTTATTCAGCCACCATTGTAATCTCCAGCAATTTCAAACTTGAAGAACTGAAGAAAAAAAGAATTCAAAACTCCATTTATGCCCAGCTGTGAATTCTGAATGAAAATCACCAATTTAATCTCTCAGATTGGATCTTTCACCAACGTAGAAGATGTCGCCTGCAAGGGATTTTTTCCTCACAAACCCTTCTGAAGAAATAGCTCCTCCAGCAATGAAGAAATTCCAACGTACCAAAATCACATGAGAAATGAACTCCTCCAAAAAAAGCTTTTATATCACTCCCCAAAAGCCATAACCCCTTTTGCCTTTTTGATTTAATTTAAAAATCATTTTTATTTTCCCAAGGGCATCCAAGTCCAAAAAGGCCCCATTTAATCAAATAAAACACTTTCACTTTATTATTGGGCCCATATAGTCCTTTTATTAAAATAACAATAAAGTTAAATCTTTTAATTTAACTTTATTATTTAATAACTTATCGTTATTTAATTTAAAACCATTGGACTATATCAAATACTAGATGACACTGAAAATAACATCCATCGATTATTCTAAAAATAGCAATACTAACAGCTAGCTCCATCGATGCCCGAGACTGACTTACTAAAAATACTAAGTGTGGGGAAAGTCATTAAAAACACTCCAAAAAGATGCGTTACACAATCCCAACCAACAACACCTGTCACTACCAAGAGCTGGATAAACTGTCACCAAAGTTCCCTAACCATAACCCGTTAGCCTACGGGAACTACTAAATAGGCTAACTCTGACACTCTACTGAACAGGCTAAGAAGGGGACATTACATTGATTGCCTTTTCTATTTCCTCTTTGTGCATTCATGGATGCCTATAAGGATAGGTAATGACAGACTTAGCAATTGTCTTCAATTCTATGGTGTGTTGAAAACCTCGATCTAGCGGAAGCCCCAAGAGTATGTCCTTGAAGATCTTACTATGCTGCCCCAAATTTGACTGAATGTCTATTGGGTATGAGTCTCTTTTGAGAGCTGATTTTGATGAGCTGATGAGGTAATTGAAAGCCAATGCAATTTGGTCCTTACAAAAGGATCTCTCCATCCTCTTTGCAGTGATGATCCTAAGTGTCCCATTAGAAATTCCTCTAAGCACTACCTCTTTATTGTCTAATTTAAACTTGATTTCCATTGACTAGTGGCTTTGAGTAAATTCCCCGAGGCAGCATAGCACCACTGCACACCTAAAACCATGTATGTTTCTCCCAGGTTAACCACATAGAAGTCTTCACATATTTAGCGCTCCCCTAAGGTAATACTAAGCTATCTCACTCTCCGGAATTGTATATCCATCTGCAACAATGACATTAAAGCAACTGAGCTCCTCTATCCCCGGGCCCCTCTTGCTCACCGATCCTTCATCAATAAAATTATGCATGGCCCCATTGTCTATAAGAATATTGATGTGCTGTTCCAACAAGACTCCACAAACACTAAGAGTGTGGAACTTGGGAACTCCTGAATGTACAGCCAAAGCGCTATTGTTGGTTCCTCCACCGATTATTTCAAGTTGAAGCTCTTCTTCCGTGGTTCAAGATCTTTTGTTTCAGGTTCATCATCAAAGGCAACCTCGATGTAATGGATTTGTCCCTTCCCTTGACAATGATGGCCAAGGGCCCGTGGCTCTCTACAATTGAAGCACAATGACTTCCTTCTCAATTCATTTCTAGAATCCACGTCTTTTTAGATAGAGGAGTAGATTTATGCCCTTCTTTACTATAATTCCCTTTGTTTTGATTGAAAGGATGTCCTTAGGAGATGATTGACCCGTTGCTTTTAAAGTCTGAAGATTCCGTGACTTATTTCATCTAGATGTCTTCTTATTGACCCCTTCTAAATTCTGAAGCCTGTCTTCATGGGCATTAGCTCGTTTGATGGACTTCAACGTGGCATATGAAAGAAATACTCTTTACTCTGGCATCAAAGCCTAAGCATACACCACGATAGGAATTTACCAATCAATAAAAATAATAAAGAAGTAAATAATAACATACCATGCTGAGATGGAGGTAGCCTGAGGGCATACTGCCAGTGCCGATGATCATCCGGAGGCGGTGCACGCAGCGGCCTACCAAAATTCCTGGGCACGATGGTTGGATTTGGGCTGGAAAACGCATTTGGGTACAAATAATGTCCTCTCACATTGCCACTTCCGCCCCTGTAAGATGGCCTGCTGCGCGATCTTTCGTCATAGCCTTCATTACTTCTGAAATTGGCATTTGTTTCATTAATTGCCCTGTACTGAGAGTCCCCCGTTACATATGTTGGCCAACCCCATGGAGGCTGCTCGTAAGGATTATTCTCGGGCATAGGACCTGCAGGGGCCGGGGCGTTGGGATCCGGGTTCGAATTTGAATAACTGGAATAGTAAGTTCTATTGCTGCTACTGTGCACCCTCCAATCACTCTCCAAGCTCTGCCCTACTAGCCGCTGCTGCAAAAGCCCAAACAGGTTAAATTTCACGCATTAAAAAACTGAAAATCTGAACGACCATACACATGAATAAGAATTTAAAGTACTCAACTGAGCGGCCTAGTGCCAAATTCCTCCTTGGAAACGACATTCAGCAGGTAGCTTTTGTACGAAATTTTTAAAATGTAATGAATTTAACAGTGTTGAAATAACGATTGGCATTCACGGAAACAAGCAAGCCGTACAGGTTTCAAGCTTTAAATACCATAATATTTTTCCACAATAGTTCAATGTAGGTGCAGCAGATTAGCTTTTTCTTAATTGAAGGATGCAACCGATTTGAACTATATTCATAATTGAGAGGATTTTTTTTTTTTTATTATTTTTTAAGTACTTGCCCTCACGCATAGTACTATTTTAATTAGTTATTAATAAGTTGATTTTAAATCGATTAAAAATTAGAATTTATATTTTTCAAATGAGGAAGAGATGTCGATTTTGTGTATAGTATATGAGAATCTAGGACTCACTTTTGAATAATAAAAGAGCCAACAAAAAATTCAATATTTGTGTTAATATGAAAGGATAGGTTCATGTCAAATTCACATTATATCCTATCATAAGTAGATTATTTATTTGCTACCTTCCCAATATTAAGTGAATGCAAGTTGATATATTTATTTCCACAATATAAATATTGTTTGCCACCTTCCCAATAACAAGTTAATGCAAATGGATATATTTTTATCCAAAATATATGTTTTATTGCATTCAAAGTGAGTTGACATGTGTAGAAGCCATTGTCAATTGAATGAGTTGCAAATATATTTTAGCAAATTACAATAAAACATGCTCCATTTTTCATCCTTTTTTGACAAACTATTGGATCCACCATGTCCATATACACCAATCTTTTTGAGAATTTACTAGCAAAAATGACAAAAACGAACTCTTAAGCTCATTATGCAATACAATTCAACAAAAAAATACGTAATTATTGAAGTATTCTTTACAAATAAACATAAAATTAAAATAATTAGAGCAAAATATTAAAACTGGTTAGAATTACAATTTTTTTAAATATTCTTTCAAATCACCAAATAGATTTCCTACGTACCCATTTCATATCACTTCTACCATTAATTCCTTCAATGCAAAGTCAAATTCCCTCCCATAATTCAAATTTCTCCACTTGCACCTACCAATTCAAATTCTATCAACCTATTTATTTATACAAGAGACCTCAATTGTGTGATGCAAGCTACCTATTCACAATTTGAAATTTTTGAGTTTGTGTTGGAGACACATAATCGACAATGAGCTCCTCCAAAGCGATGCACTCTCCTCCTTCAACTTCTACAGTATGATTGAAACCTGCCTTCGGTATTACTTATACCTTGTCCATTTACATATAAATTAATTGAAATTGTTGTTTCATACACCATGTTCATTTACATTTACATCTAATTAGTTTATGGGTTTTCCATTATTGTTGTCGCGCTCTATACCCACGACACAAGGTCCCAACCCAATATCAGCCACTCTCCCTTACAACTAACTATGATATTTTGATATACCTTCAAACATCAATATGGTACAGATATTTCCAACCCTTTCTAATACAGCATTATGATACACACACACATATTGTAGAGATACATAGATACATAAGTTTCCTATAGCCTTTTTCATTTACATCAACTTATGCATATATCTATCTCTATATATAATGCCTATTACTAAAACTGCATGCTAGTATTTTCATATAACTTCAAAGTTCAAACAGCAGTATGGTATAAATATTTCCAACCTTTTTGGTACAACATTATGATACATATATATATACATATATAGCAGAGATACATAGATATGTAAGTTTCATATAGCCTTGTTCATTTGCATTCAACTTATGTATATATCTATCTCTGCTATATATATATATATATATATACACACATAATGGCTGACTCCTACTTCTATTATAACCATTTCTGAAATTTATATATAACTTGAAACAACTATATATATATATATATATATATATATTTGATCAAACATTTCCACAAGTTTCACTCTCTTCACCATTCAGAAGTTCATACCAACTTATGTCTATCCATGCCTCTCTATGATTACCTTTATGGAATGATCAATAAAGTCGTCTAAGACTCTCTACGAGACTACATGGAAAGGTCAGTAGCAAAAATAATTTGATTAAGAGGAAAGTGTTAAATTCATTCACATGGGTAGTATTTCAAGACTTGTATCAAGAAGCAATTGTGTTCAATATTTGCATATTACTCTAAGGCATGATCTAACATAAAAATGGGGTTATATGGATTGGAGGGTGTTGAGTGTTTGTCATTTTCTCCTAAATATTGTGACCTCGTCTATTCATCTTAACCTAATCATAGCCCCCTGCAACATTAAGACTATTAAAGTTATGATTCCCTCACTATACTAAAGAATATTTTATAAGTTTATCACAATTATATTCTCTCTCTTATCTTACATACTTTAGTTTTATGCGTGGTTATGATTATGTTTATTATTATCTATCAAACTATCATTTTCAATGTTATTTTTTACTTCTAAGAGTTCTAATTTGTTTCATTTATTTATGTTAAATTTGTTAGGTGAGAGTTTTACACACATTATGAATGTTTTAAAGTTCTTAAAATATATATAGAGAAAGAGATAGATAGATACATAAGTTTCCTATACCCTTCTTCATTTACATTCAACTTGATTAGATTTATGCTTTGTTTGTTCTTCAATTACTGTAACATGTATGGTAACCATTTCTGACACAACATTATGAAATTTTTATATAACTTGAAACAATAGTATGATAAAAATATTTTAGACCCTTTCTAGGAATATACTGTTGTTTCAAGTTATATCATAATGTTGTTTTGAGTTTTATTTGTATCATACTGCTCTTTCAATTTATATATTTGTATCATACTGTCATTTCAAGTTTATATATGTTTGTATCATTAAATTGTTTCAAGAAGGGTTTAATATGATCACCCAAGGGTTTATAAGAGTTAGAATTGGGGATATGATAGTATATCATGCATTGCTTTCATTGCACACATACCCTTGATCATTTGCAATCAACTCAATTAGATGCATGGCTAGTTTGTTCTTTAATTACACTCACTCTTACATGTATGAATTTATTGTTTCATTTTATATCATTCTTTTAATTATAAGAGTTAGAATTGTATGTTGTTTACTAATCTTACACTTCGCAACAGCAAAAACCACATGAGTTGTAACCAAACAAAGGTAGACAAGTGTGACTACACACAAGAGAGGTGTGAGGCTACCACATAGCGATGATGATGATGTACTTAACATTCAACAAGAATCGAACCTATGGGTCTACCAAGCAATGATGAGGACAAAGTAATTTTTCTTGAGGAGCCAACTAAACCTGTAGTCCAAGTAAACCCAACTGTAACAACTAAAAAGGTTGTAGTGTGGCAGGAATGGACCACGACTGACATGGAACATGCCATTGAAGATTTTGAAGACAATAGCATGTCAACAAGAGGAGCAGACAAAAAGTGGGGTCTTCCAACTACCACATTGTTGAATTGGTTGAGTAGTGTTATCACTACGAAAAGGAAAGGGCCCCCAACAATCCTAAACAATGATGAAGAGGTAAAGGTCATGAAATGGTGCAAGGAGATAGTTGTTGGCCATGGTTTGGAGATTGTGAATTTGAAATCTGAAGTGTCCCAAATATGCCAGTTGAGGCCTAATCCCTTCAAAGATGGACTTCCTGGTAATTCTTGGTGGACAAGGTTCAAAATAAGCCATCTCAATTTGTGTTTGAGGACATCCCAAGGGCAAGATAGAGACTGTGTTGTCAATCTCATGCCTATAATTGTAGTTGCATTCTATAAAACACTAGAGAAGGCATACGCAGCCAAGAATTATGGACCACAAAGGATTTGGAACTGTGATGAGACATGGCTACAAGCTAGGCAGAATGGTGCAATGAAGGTGCTTGCCAAAAAGGACAACATAAGTGTTGCATTTATTATCCCGAAGAGCCGAGAGTGGATCACAATTTTGGCTTGTGCAAACACTCTCAGTTGGAAAATTCCAAGCATTTACTTGTTTAAAAGCAAAAATCACGTCCAAAACTACATAATCAACTATGAGCCAGGAGCATGTATGGTTGTTCAGCCTCATGCATGGATGACAAAAGACCTTTTTTGTGAGATGGTTGAAACATTTTTCTATGCAAGTACCTAGGGGTTGCTCACCCAATCATAGACACCTCATATTTTATGGTCATGGTAGCCACATAGCCTATTCTACCATTTCCAAAGCAAGGGCACTAAGTATTGACTTGCTTACCCTACCAGCCCACACATCACATAGGTTGTAGCCACTTGATGTGAGTGTATTTTCCTCTTTCAAATCACATCTCAAAAGGGAAAAGAACATAATGGAGTACTAAACATTCAAATTCAGAGATTAGAAGGGTAGAATTGGCTACACTTGGAAGCCTTGCTTTTGAAAAGGCATTAACAGTTAGGAACATAACAATTGGGTTCAAGAGGACAAGTATTTGGCCTCTTAATCTAGATGCATTGCTAAATGACATGAGGCCTAGCGAGACATTTTAGTTTGTTTCCCTCGAGGAAGCATATGTTGTTGAAAACATTCTCAGTCTATCCAACAATGGTTTTCCACAAACTGAGGGTGACTGTACAAATGGAACAACAAAACTTGTAGATCATCAAATTCCACTTGAAGTAGTTGAATGTGTAGACCACCAAAGTCCACCACAAAATTCAAAAATTTTAGACCACCAATCACAACAAACAACAGTTTTGGGAGAGCAAAATAGGATTGCAGACATCTCTCTTTCCCTACTGAGTCCACCTAAGGAGCACTCATGGTTGTTAGAGGGTGCTGCAAATATTGGAATTGGTTTGCATGCGGAGTTAGATCAAATTCTTACAATGCCTTCTCCACTACACACCATGGGCCCAAACACCTTAGTTCATTATTTTGTTGATTGGGGAAACAGTCAAGCTAAGCAGTTAGGAGTCGAATTGGATGAAACAACTAGTCAGGTGTAGGAAACAAATTATGACAATTCAATGGAGCCATTGGGAGGCCAAACAACTTCACACCTCTCCTGATTCTTGAAGCTACCTATTTATGTAGTCAAAGACAAGTCCAATCGGGTAGCTAACCATGGGATTAAACTTCCAAGAGGATCCTAACTCCTCACCACTAATAACTACATGGTGTTGCTAAATGAGCAAGAGGAGAGGAAGAAGGAAATTTAGCTATTGAAAGACAGGAAGAAGGAACAAATTAAACAATGCAAGATAGAAAGAATTGTGGCAAAGGTGTTGAAGGAACATTTGTGAATTGAAAGAGAATAACAACGAGTAACAACTGAGGTTGAAAGAGAACTGCAAAAGAAGGAGAGGGAGCAGAAAAGGGAGCAACAAAGGATTGAAAGGGAAGATACAAAAAAATAAAAATAATTGGAGAGGGCTAGAAAAGAGGAAGCAAGGGAGAGGCAACTCAACAACCCTCTAAATCCCTTGCCTAACCATCATAGGATATTCATAGACTTTGTGTCTATTCAATGCCCCCAATATTGTCCACCCTCTCCTACCCCTAGTATTAGCCAACCATTTCAAAGTTGGATTCCTATCCACCCTCACCTACCCCAAGTATTACCCAACCAATTCAAAGTTAGAGTCCTACTCGTTCACAAGCCACAAACAACATAGAAGATAGCTTCCATTTAGATTTCACTTTTCCAAGTTTTTTTACTTGAATGTTAAGTAAGAATAGTTTTGTTGTGATTGTTTTGAAAGTTCCAACCGATGTAATTTTTCTAACTGATCATTATATTGGGAACAATTCTATTGTGATTGTTTTGAAGGTTTGTAACTTGAAACAAAAATATGATATGAATACAAACAACATATTCCTACATGTTACAGTCATTGATTATTAGAGTCACTGTAATTAAAGAACCAACAAAGCATACATCTAATTAAGTTGAATGTAAATGAAGAAGACAATAGGAAACTTATGTATTATTTATCTTTGCAATATATATATACACACACACACATATACATATATATACACGTATACACATACATATATGTGTCATAATGTTGTATCGAAAAGGGTTGGAAATGTTTGTACCATACACCTATTTGAAGTTGCATACAAATTTTAGTATGTTGTATCATAAAGGGTTGGAAATATTTCTACCATACTGTTGTTTGAAGTTATATATAAATTTCATAGTGTTGTATCAAAAAGTGTTGGAAATATTTGTACCATACTGTTGTTTGAAGTTATATATACATTTCATAATGTTGTATCAGAAAGTGTTGGAAATATTTGTACCATATTGTTATTTGAAGTTATATATAAATTTTATAATGTTGTTTTAGAAATGCTTATAATAGAAGTAGGAGTCATCCATTGTCATAGTTAGCTATAAGGGAGAGGGGTCAATATTGGGTACATACATATGTATACATATACATATACATATACATATACATATACATATACATACGTAAGAAAGAGTGTAATTGAAGAACAAACTAACCATGCATCTAATTGATTTGATTCAAATGATCAAGGGTATGTGTGCAATGAAACAAGCAATGCATGTTATACTATCATATCCCCAATTCTAACTCTTATAATTAAGAGAATGATACAAACTGAAAGAACAAGTTCATAGATGTAAGAGTGAGTGTAATTGAAGAACAAACTAACCATGCATCAAATTGAGTAGATTGCAAATGATCAAGGGTATGTGCGCAATGAAACAAGAAATACATGTTATACTATCATATCCCCAATTCTAACTCTTGAAATTAAGAGAATGATACAAAGCGTAACAACAAGTTCATACATGTAAGAGTGAGTGTAATTAAAGAACAAACTAACTGTGCATCTAATTGAGTAGATTGCAAATGAGCAAGGGTGTGTGTGCAATGACACAAGCAATGCATGTTATACTACCATATCCCCGATTCTAACTCTTATAACCCTTAGGTGATCATGGTAACATATTATATAGATGAATGTATGGACATACAAATAACATTTAAGTGAAACAACATATTCGAACATGGGAGTGTAATTGAAGAACAAACAAACCATACATCTAATTCAAATGAATGCAATAATCAGACGTAATTTTTTTAAGTCTTCGATAGTTGTAAACTATGTTGCAATAATCATTCAATTCACTTTGTATGGTAGACTGTAACATAGTTGAACAAGGGGAGAGTTCAAAAACTAGGTTTGATTATTGTTAATTGTATCTCTATTCAATAATTCTTTAAGGAGAATTGATATTTCAAATGACCTTCTAATGGTAATATATGTTGCAGTTGTCCACAATTGCCTTTGAATTGTGAATTGCAATATAGCTTACCTTGAAAGTCCTTTGAAAAACCAAATCCCCTAAGTGCATATTATACTATCACATCCCCAATTCTAACTCTTACAATTAAAAGAATTATACAAACCAACACAAAAAATTCATACATATAAGAGTGAGTGTAATTAAAGAATAAACTAACTGTTACCAATTTTTAGCCTTTTGCTTAAAATTGGTAAGAGTTTAGTGAAGTTTATTTGTTGGGATACAAATTTTTTTATGTCTGATTATACCATAAACCTTTGCTTTCAAAAGAAAGAGTATTTAGGATTGTTTGGCTAAAAGTGTTCAACAGTTCTAATCAACTAATGAACAATCCTAACAAAGCAAATGATAAATAAGGTTTCATTTGGAAAGCAAAGAATCAGATTGAATCAATCATCTACAATGATTGTTTCTGCTAGGAATATTGTAGATTTCAGAGCAGAAATAAGCCTCATATTGATTACATAACACATGTTTTAAGAAATTGCAATGTATTTCAAATTATGTAAATGGATTAAATTCAGAAAAATACATAAGGCATTACATATCATGAGCAGTTGATTCTATGAGAAATATGTTTTTGTAACTCCAACACAAGTCGTGGTTATGACCAAGTTGATTAAATTAAAAAATAATTATAAACTATACACCTAAAGATTAACTAAAAGAAGAAACACACAAAAAGAAGGTCATGTTCATCATTGCCTGGGAGGCTATTGTAGGGTTGACTTGTTGCTTCAGCTTATTTTTCTCTGTCTCCAACTCCTTGCTCCTAAGTTCTAGAACCTATAGTGATAGTGAAATTATGTTAGAGCTCAAGGCATGATATCCAATTGTATGTTTATCAACATATATATGATTAATAATCATTATCAAATTGAATCAATTGAGTCATACATCGACAAGATAAATGAAGATTTCCAGATCAAGTCAAAAAGAATCATTGAATCCATTTTTTTACTGACTTGTTTGTTTCATGTGTAGAAACATGAAAAGTTTTTTTGCTGGTTTATTCATCAATTTCAGTATGAGTGGGGTTAAATGAGGCTCCCACAAGGGTGGAGCCCAGCTCATTTAAAAGTTGTACAGTGAATTCATCATGAGGGGAATGTAGTGTTTAAGGTTGTTATATCAACTGCTCAATGATAGTGAACATGCATACATGCCAAATTCATGGAGCATTACTTCAAGGAGCTACAAAAGTTAAGACATAAGTGATAGCAACAGAGTATTCATGAAATTAATATGGTGTTTTACAAGTTCCTGAAGATGGTTTCTTATTCAAGAAATGATTGCATCACTAAGATATATTTTTAGGAAAAGTCAAGTTGTTCTCTATTCAAGAAAGTGGATCATTTGATTTGGGGAACAAATAAATTCATCAAGTAAAGAGTAAGAAGCAGATACAGAATCAAAATGTTTCTATACATTGTCTAAGTTGAATCTTTTACCAATCAATATTTAATCATTTGTTGCAGCTATTAAGAAGTAATATATAATCACAAATGGAGTTTGATATCAAGATTAAATTCAATGAACTTTCATGTTGTGTTAAGATTCAAAATATCAAGAGAGTTTTTACTTTTCTTCAAATAGGCTAAACATGGTGAAAAATGTCAGCTAAATATGGGAATCCATGCACATAAAAGTAAGGTTTATGTTTTTTAAAAGGATCTCCAGAAGTCACGACACAAAGGTCACAAATCAATGAGGGTTTGTACAGTCAATGATAGCTATGTGAAAATCAAATACTCATTAAGATTTAGAGGCCAAGCTAGTTGTTTTTATGGCAGCCAAAGGAGAGATCATAATGCATAGATTTCATAAACGTAGTCATAACACAGAGGTCTAAACATGAGTTAGAAATATAGAGCTCGGGAAGAAGCTGTGGCCATTGAGGTTTTGGGTGCCACAAAAAATTACAGAGTGTTGGTAGAGCTCCATGGCGGCTGTCAAACATGAAGGATTTCATAACAACTAAATAAATATACATAACAAATGTTTATGTCATCTTACAATGTATACAACCACAAATGGGATTTCTTCTACAGAAATGGAGGAAAATATAAAATCTCAAGCTTTTACAGTCAAAAATCAAATACCCATCTTCAGAAAAGAATGATTAAGTGAGGCCATAGGGCCATATTCATAAGTTCTAAAAAAATGTAGAAGTTGAGCTATTACTTTTACATGGCGTCCTGAAATACCACAGGTTTACCTTATCAAAAGGTTCTGCAAGATTCAATAGAATGAGATCATGACCAAGGAGTAAAAATATTGAAAAATAATAGTGGAAGGAATTCCAAATGTCCACTTTTAGAAATTTAGAGCTCTATATGAGGCCGAATCAACATTCTAAGATAGTGGGCTAAATGTTATTCATTTTTCTGAAGACTTTGAATACAAAGCAACAAATTCACTCAAATTTTCAAGTACAACAATAGAGGAACATGACACAGTAAGGCCGTGGCCATAATTCTTTCTCAAAGCTTTTAAACAAAGAAATTTTTCTAGATTCAATTGAAAATTAGACTTACCACACCTCATGCGTCTAGATTCTGCAAGATAATGGCGCCTAGAACACAGAGGTTTCCAACTCAATAGCGGCTAGGGTTTGGAGATGCATGGCGGCGCCCAGAAATTTCCAACAACAAAGATAAAATGCAAATGAATGAAATGCATATCACATTCATTTAGGGTTCAAACCTAAAAAGTTCTATGGAGTTAGGTTTTTTAGCCTAAAGTTTTATTAAAAACTTTAAGTCTTTTTGTGGTCGTGGCATTTTCTTTGCCTAAGTGAATTTCTTCTAAGACTTTATCATTTAAGTCCTTTATTATGCTTATTTTCTTTTTTCAAGCAATGTAAAGGTAAATATCATTTATTCAAAAAAGATGTATAAAATCATTTTTTTAATAGATATTACCTTCCCATGCAAAAATAATTTTTATTTTTATTTTTCAAAATTGTAATCTTTATTTAAAATGATGAATTATAAATCATTTTTGAATAAATGATATCATGAAATGCAAATGAAAGGTGATTTGATTGTAATTTCAAATTATAGGTGTTGGTCAACAAGAGTTCAAAATGGAGCATTAAAAGCTTTTGCTTTTTTGGAGAAGGTTGAGAAAGTTTTGCCAACATATGGAGCAAAATCAAGGATCATTGGCACTTAATTATGAGGCCATCTTCAGTTTTGAGTCCAAATTGATGAAGTTTCAGTCAAGGAGTGATTTGAGGCCTAAAACTGAAGTCCACATTCAATTATGACCCTCTTTTTGAGGGATTTTCAGTTGTATACGACCCATAGGGTTGTTTTGAGTTTTAACAACTCTTTTTGCATATTTGGAGGAGTATCTTCAGTTTCATGCCTTGTTTGGAGGAGAAGGAAAACACATCTTTTCTTGGAGCCAAAATTCAAATTTGAATTTGAGATCCTTTTCTATAAGTCCTTCTCTTCTCTCTTATTTTCACTAGTTCTGAGTTTGGAGGCTACAAGAGCAAATTATTCCTTGCTTTGTAACTCATTTTCTTGTGAGTTCTATAGATTTGTAATGCAGATACTCCTTATTTCTCAATAAAGAAGCTTATTTCCTTCTCTATTTTTTTGTGTTCTTTAGTACTTGTTGTGAGTTACAGGATTAAATATTGAATTCTATCATTATTTTATCAATTCCTCCAATACTGAATGCATAAGATATTATGTCATAGTGCAGGTCTTAGTTTGTGCTTTAAGTCTCATGTTTAAGAATTTTGTGAAAACATTATTGTTTTTCTTACTCTTAGCATAAGTTCAAGCCTTAGCTTAGAATCATTTATGCAGGCATAAGTTTCTGAGTTGTGATCACATAGCTTTATTGAGTCTTTTGTAAGTTTATCAAAGTTGCGAGACATTTTGACAATTGGTGAATCACCTTAATTTCCTGTTTTATTTTTAATTTATCCTTCTATCCTTTACCTTTGTTATAAAAACCAATTTTACAAGAAAATCCAAAGGGAACCAGCCCAAAACCTAGAGGTCTATTCTCACCATAGGATACCCACAGCCTGAGAATAGTCCCATGTGCACAGGATTTATTGAGTTTTTCAGCTTAACTTCAGGTGCAAATCCTTGTGTTAATGTACTAACCATGCATCTAATTGAGCTGATTGCAAATAGTCAAGGGTGTGTGTGCAATGAAACAAAAAGTGCATGTTATACTATCATATCCCCAATTCTAACTCCTACAATTAAAAGAATGATACAAAATGAAACAACAAATTCATTCATGTGAAAGTGAGTGTAAATGAAGAACAAACTAACCATGCATCTAATTGAGTTGATTGCAAATAGTCAAGGGTGTGTGTGCAATGAAACAAAAAATACTTGTTATACTATCATATCCCCAATTCTAACTCTTACAATGATACAAACTAAAACAACAAATTCATACATGTAAGAGTGAGTGTAATTGAAGAACAAACTAACCATGCATCTAATTGAGTTGATTGCAAATGATCAAGGGTTTGTGTACAATGAAACAAAAATTGCATGTTATACTATCATATCCCTAATTCTAACCCTTACAATTAAAAGAATGATACAAATTGAAACAACAAATTCATTCATGTAAGAGTGAGTATAATTGAAGAACAAACGAACCATGCATCTAATTGAATTGATTGCAAACGATCAAGGGTGTGTGTGCAATAAAGCAAAAAATGCATGTTATACTATCATATCCCCAATTCTAACTCTTACAATTAAAAGAATGATACAAACTAAAACAACAAATTCATACATGTAAGAGTAAGTGATTGAAGAACAAACTAACCATGCATCTAATTGAGTTGATTGCAAATGATCAAGGATGTGTCTGCAATGAAACAAAAATGCATGTCATACTATCATATCCCCAATTCCAACTCTTACAATTAAAAGAATGATACAAACTAAAACAAAAAATTCACACATGTAAGAGTGGGTGTAATTGAAGAAAAAACTAACCATGCATCTAATTGAGTTGATTGCAATGATCAAGGGTGTGTGTGCAATGAAACAAAAAATGAATGTTATACTATCATATCCCCAATTCTAACTCTTACAATTAAAAGAATGATACAAACTGAAACAAAAAATTTATACATGTACGAGTGAGTGTAATTGAAGAACAAACTAACCATGCATCTAATTGAGTTTATTGCAAATGATCAAGGGTGTGTGTGCAATGAAACAAAAAATGCATGTTATAATATCATATCCCCAATTCTAACTCTTACAATTAAAAGAATGATACAAATTGAAACAACAAATTCATACATGTAAGAGTGATGTAATTGAAGAACAAACTAACCATGCATCTAATTGAGTTGATTGCAAATGATCAAGGGTGTGTGTGAAATGAAATAAGCAATGCATGTTATACTATCACATCCCCAATTCTAACTCTTACAAATAAAAGAATGATACAAACTGAAACAACAAATTCATACATGTAAGAGTGAGTGTGATTTAAGAACAAACTAACCATGCATCTAATTGAGTAGATTGCAAATGATCAAGGGTGTGTGTGCAATGAAACAAGCAATGTATGTTATAATATCACATCTACAATTCTAACTCTTACAAATAAAAGAATGATACAAACTGAAACAACAAATTCATTCATGTAATATGGATCAACAAAATGATTCTAGTATTTGGAGTCATTTTCTAATACAACATTATGATATTTATATATAACTCAAAACAACCAAATGATACTAATATTTGGAGCCCTTTTGTGATATAGCATTATGATACTTATATATAACTTCAACCAACATTTTCATATGAATTGAAACAACATTGTCATACTTGTGAAAGTAATTGAATATAAATTAAAGCATACATTGAATTCATTTAAATGTAAATGAACAAGGCTATATGAAACATCAATTTCTATATCTTTGCCATATGTATATGTAAGTCTGCAAGTTGCATATTTATATTGATAGTATTAGAACATTATCATGCACTTCATAATTGAGGGTGTCTTGCACCTATCTTTTGGCTGAGTATGCCTATGTGTATGTGAAAGTGGCCTAACATGTGTCTATGTCTATGAAAGTGGCTCTATGTATGTATGTATGTTACATGCATGTGCATGCATGCATGCATGTATTATATACAATACATACATACATAATAATTTTCCATACATACACACATACATATGAATTGACATATGTATGTATCTATGTATACGACACATATAAACATACATATGAATTGCCATAGGTATGTATGTATGTATCATATACACATGTACATACATACATAATATTATAATGTTATTATAATATTAATATGTTATGTATAATATTAATATGTTATTTATAATATTAAAATGTTATGTAAATTTATATAACTAAAATGATTACCAAATTTAGATAGCTAAAATGATTACCAAATTTAGATGACTAAAATGATTACCAAATTTACATTGAAAATTCTATAAGTGCATGTAAAATGTTAAGAAAAATTTGACCATACCGGTAGAGGTGAATCTACTATGGATAGGGCTGAGAGGATGATGGGGGAGCGGGTATTGTTGGGCAAGAGGTTTACAACAATAGAGGACATAGTCGGCCAATCTATGGGTGCATGAAACCCTTAACAGTCCACCCCATGAAACCCATTAATGGTAAGTATATATATACACACACAATCAACCAAAATATAGGTGCATGATACCCTTAACAGGGAGAGTTGTATACGTTGTTTATAGACAATGCAGTATGCATCACTATTTTTTTTACTAACTATGTGTATACACACACACATATATATACATATATATACATATATATATGGGTGTATTTATACATATATACATAGTCGACCATAATATACCTACAAGAAACCCTTAACAATGAAGCGTATAATAACTTAAAATACTGCCAGTATACATATACAAATTGTAAAGGTACAAAAATAAAAACAGAAGCCTATATTATGGCCTATTGTGTGTATACACAAATACATATGCATATATGTGTGTGTGTGTGTGTGTGTGTGTGTGTTTGTACAAATATATATACACACAGGCATCCATGATATAGCTGCAAGAAAGCTTAAAGATTCAAGCATATCATAACTTGCTTCAAAAGCTATTTACAAAAGAAAAAAAATGCAACTAAATGAAAAAAGAAAATCGCAATGGATAGATTTTTCCATTGTGAGGTTGGAACACAACCTCACTTGCCTTAATAGAAGTTACAAGTTTTTCCTTTTGGCAATGGAGGTGTTCAAAAACATAGAAACTGCGACGTGGGTATCACCACCACTCGTCCATACCCTCACCACCATTGACCTCGAGTCGAACCATCACTAGTCCTACAAGTAATGGCGTAAAGTGTTGAACGTTACCATGAATGGCGTAGTGAAGCTAACACAAGAGATAGTAAATGAAACACATGTCGAGGTGGTAGGGAAAAGGTCGACGACAGAGGAATGTTGAGAATTAAATGTGCATTTACTAGGAGTTAAGTGACCTAGTACTAGCATGGTGGGAAACCATGAAGTGAATAACATGTTTCCACCATTAGTCAATGCCAAATTTGGGCTCGAATTTTGTGGCTTTTGAAAAACTATCTGAAAAGTTTAGGAAACGTGTCACCCTACTAATTTTGCATCAATTTCCAGTTGGACTGTTAAGGGACATGTAAAAAAAAATCATCGACATGGATGCTGCTAGTGTGGACCCCTCACTCAACATCGCCCTACCCACCACCAGTCCCTTACCCTTATAATTTTTTTTTTTTAAAGTGAACATGTAACTAAATACTTAACTTTAAAAATTGTAAAAAATATTTTTCTTGAACATAATTGACTAAGAAGTTTGAGGTGTTATGGGAAAATTTGTAGGGAAAGCAAGGTAAACTATATTTTTAGCATTTTTTTAAATGATTTTTCTTTTTTTGCTTTATAAAACTTAAATTAGAGCACATCCATAAATTAGCATATAAAGATAATCTTCCTACGATTTGATTTTACACAATTAAAATAAAAATTTAAATTAAATCTTAAACTATTTGGTATTGCCACCTTTTTTATTTTCCAAATTTTATTAACTTCAAAACATACATAATTACAAATAAGAATTAAATTAAAATAACTAAAATTATTATAATTATTAATTAAATTATAATTGTATTCCTATTATTATTAATTATTATAATTAGGGTTGTGATTAGAATTAAGAATAAGGTAAAAATTACGGTTAGAACTATTTAAAAATTAAAATAAATTAAAAATAAAATACTACTAATAAAAATCACTAAAATATGATTAATACATATAATGCTCCAAAAATTTATTCATCTAATATCTTTATTCCAAATCTTGTTATTAAGAGGGATAAACATTTTTGACTTGGAGCTATGAACCGGTGAGGTCATAAAAGAGGGACCTCATTCCCAGTATAAATTCTCAATAGTTACACCCAAATGGGATTTGAACCTTGATGGCAAGAATAACAACACAACAAATTAACCATCACACCATGCCACTACTGGCTTCTTTATTCCAAATCTTATTTCCAATATTAATTCATAGATTTTTTTTTGTATGTCACTCCACAATTCTTTATTGTTTAGGGTTAGGGTTATAACCATAGTTATAGATAGTGTTACAACCATAGTTAGGGTTAGAGATAATTCTAGGATTAGGATAATGGTTTAGAATTTATTGTTAGGGTTAAGGTTAGGGTTAGAGTTAAGTTGTGAGTTAGGGTTAGGGTTAGGTCATGCAAAGAACTAATTAACAATACTAAAAGACTATAATTAACAAAACTTACATTTATTTTTATTCACATTAATAAAACTTACAATAATTTTTTTCAAATCTAGAAAACAATAATTACAATACTGTAAAGGCAAGTACTAGCCACTACATGACACTTGTTTATTATTGGCTCAAGTGGGTTCTCCCATATAGGAGTTGAGGTCTATGGATAATATCAAACTTAAGTGACCCCATCCCTAAAGAAATTGATCTATCAAAATATAAGGATCTGATTATGGTGATCTAATCATACTCTTCATATATTACAAGGTTTATATTAGTTTGTATAGGAAATTTTATGTGTTATATTTCAAAATTTGTAAGATAACATAATTGAGTTGATTTAAAAGAGTAAATCCTAAACAAATAACCTAGTTTCTTGCACATTTATATTAAGGGATTCCATAATTCATTTTACTATATAATGAGAAATTTTTATCATGCAACAATTACATTCTCAAAAAGTATCAAAAGATTTGATACACACATTCCAATTCACCTTGAGATCTATTAATTTGAAGATAATGCATAATGGCCTTTTAAATGTATATAATATGGATAAAAATTAAGCAACAGAAACTCAATTAGGAACAACTAGAGCTAAAATTATTTAGCTATAAGAAGGAGAAAAGTTTAATAACCTTAACCTAGCCTAGACAATTGATCATATAGTTCTAGAAATAATCCTATAAAGAGATCAATATATTTTTATTGATCATAACTTTGATCTAAAAGTGTAAAGTGTTTTATCTCATTCATTTATTAAAAAAAATATTGAAAAAGAGATATGGTATACCTTATTAATACATGCATATGACCCCAAATAAGATATAATACCAAACCATCAAGAAATCATATGTATTGTCGAAATCAACCAAAAAGTATTAATGATAACATGTAGGATAGCAACAAATGTTAAAACTAAATTTCTAATGTGAAAAGTTGGTCAAGAACTTAATTATCATTGTCTTTTTCTTTGACATGATTTAATTTCAAATCAAATGAGGCCTTCCAAACGAGTTTTGGTTTCTGAGGGTAATAATTTGCTCATTGTATTGATATCATCACCTATTATTTTTCCAAGTTATAATGATACAACATCTATGTAATTATTTGAAGGATCATATTGGATATTTTGTTGGAAATGTCTTGGTAGGCACATATGCTAAATGTGGAAGCACGTGTACTATTTGAGGAACATGTTCAAAATGTAATTGTTGAAAAAGATATAAACTTATAAATAAATGTAACCAACATCTTGTATGTTGTTGGTCAAGTTGGATCTTTGAAAGAGGTTACAAACATTCATTAAATCAACAAGGATATATGAATTTGGTTCAATATAGTTACAACTACCTTGGTAGTCATTGTGCACATGAATGATTAGATAAGATTATTTATAGTTATTTGGTCTCATTTTATACACCGAGAATAGGATTTGACATAGACAACTTGAAAAAATCCTCAAAGAAAAGTGGTCTCATGAAATAAAAATGATTATAAGATATGCACTAAGTGAATTTGTTAGGAAAGGCCTTGGAAAATTTTAAGTAAAAATTAATTTGTAGGTTTAACACTAATCTGCATAACTTTTTCTAGCATCCTCCCATGTTGTGTCAAGATGGGAGCTTGAGAACATGTTATATACACTCTTTAGAATATAATTGAAAGCATATTTTCATCCAGTGTTGTAGCTACAAGTGTGCTAGTAGAAATGTATGTAGAACTATGGAAGTATACACATAGCCTATGAAAACATTCCTAAAAAATATATGTATAATGTATAAGGTTTGTAAAAAACATAATAATTTCAATATATGAAGATGATTTGATCTCTACTATTCACTCTATGTGAAATTGGCTCTAGAGCAGCCTTCAAATTTCCAAGATCAATAGTAGATGATATACATTTAATACTAACTTATTAATATTTTCAATGATTTTTTTTAGAAAAATAACCTCAAGAACAAGGAAAACAAAATAAACAAAAAAATTAAAATCACCAATTGAACATATATTTCATCTCATAGTTTAAAATATCTCTATGTGAAGAAAAAAATAGGAACCTAACACTACATATCAAGTAATCATTTATGAAAATAACTATAGATAAAATTTCAAATCCAATACCTTCATTTACTAGACAACAAAAAATAATAATTTATAATAAATGACAAAATGATTCATCCACTTATTAGTTTGTAAAATAAAACTCACTAATACTATGACAAGTGACTTACCTCAAGCATTTTCAATGATTGTGTCATCTAGTACCTCCCTCAATCTTAGCATCACCTCCTTTGTCGCATTTAATGTTGATTGACCCTTTAAAATCTAGTTGATCCATCCATAATTACACCATTTGAGCCTTCCAAAGTAAAAAAACTACACTAACATCCTCTATCTATGCCATGAGGTGAAATCTTTTCTCCTCCCAAAACAATACACCTTTCTCCCTCCATCATTCATTTTACTTGACAAGAAAAGTGGTATTATGCCCCCTGGATCCCTAAAGATGCATTCCTATGGAACATCTCTCTTATTCAATTCAATTTTTTTCTATTTTTATCCATAAAATGCAGCAGGTTGTCCAATTCTAAAAAGGGGTGATGGTCCCTCCAAGTCCCTTAGTCCCTAGGGCATCTCTGACATATTTCACCTAGACCCCCTGGGATGCATTCCTATGGAACATTTCTCCTATTCAATTTTGTTACATCTTTTGCCTAAAAGGCTGCTACTATGGTTGGAAACTATACAATTGAAACTAGAATGTACTCTGGAATCTGACGAAAGAGTTTGAACTCTCAATTCTTGGGAAATTGAAATTTGAATTTCTAAATGGATCTACACTTAGGATATAAAGAACACTACTGAAATATGTATGAAATACATGAAAAGTAAAACAAGTTTATATGGTATGTTGCTTTTACCCTATTTTTTAGGTGACTGAAGGTTACTAATGGGCAAGATTCACCATTTGAATAAGGCACCAAATGCTAGGTGCCCCTAACTAGATAGGGCGCCTAGACATCCCAAAGTTAGAGACTTTTCTGTAAATTTCACCATTTTCGGATTCGCCTCTATTTCGTGTGAACTCCACCTTTTCTCAATTGTTGAAAGTTTGACGTTGTATGCACAACATTTGAGACTTTGAATCTAATACCTAGTAGCAGATAATCCTTCATTATTGACCTTAGAGCTCGTGCTTCGCCTTATGAAAAAAGTAGAATTAACCCACTAGAGAAATCTTGACCTTTTGACAATTTTGACCGGATTAGCCTGATTGGGAAGTATTTTCGACCAGTCAGAATCAGTTAGAGCCCTCCAAACAAAGATTCTATTTTTAGAAAGTTTTTCTAGCATCCATTTGACAATAAACCTAGAAAACCCTAAATCAAGTCTATTTTTAGAAACTTTCTAAAAATAGAAAATTTCTATTTTTAGAAACATTGACTTTTGAGGAAAACTTTTACAAGACTTTGACCACTCTTACAAAATTCCTTAATGAAGCAAATTTTTTGATTGGGCACAACAATTGGCTCTATCTGGGGACCATGTCAGATACTTACAGAATAGGAGAACCAAGAATCTCTAGAATTTTAAGCATAAACCAATGTCTTATTAGTTGGGTATTAGATTCAAGACCATTTCCTAATCACCTATCACAAGAATTTTCCCTAAATCACCTAGGATAGGACTTTCTAAAATTGCCTATAAGTTGGAACTTCCTAGACCACCTAAAACATGACTACCTGAAAACACCTAGAAAAGACAAAAACTTCATAGAATGGGGAAACACATCACAACATAACACTCACATTACAGAAAGGGGGAACACATTAATGAAAATAGAAAGGAAATTACTCCATCCCCAAAGGAATGAAGTGCTTTAAGTATCGCCCATTGTGTGGCAGTGGGAATGGATTACAACGATGCCACTTCTACCTAAAAGGCTTCACTTCTCTTATGATGGGTATTGTAGGAGACAATTCCCCTGTGATGAAGATTCTTAGATCTTCATATTCCCAAGCAACAACACCCTAACAAAAGTCAGAATATGGCGCAAAGAGAGAAGTAGATACCACTTAGGCATTAGTTTTGGTGTCATCCATCCTCAGGATGTCTTTGATGTCAAACACTTCAAACAAGTCGATCATGTTCCAAACTTGGTTTCTATAATGTCATAGGCAATCCTTTCTGACATGGAAATATCCTTTTCTTGGCTTATTGATCAACTCTACATCCCCTTTAACGCATGGGAGTTTGATTCCCATGTCTTCAACATTTTTGAGGCCTAACAAAAGCACCTCTTTTTCAACTTCAATGAATTTTGATTGCAGGCAGTATGAAAATGGGTAGAATTGTCCTTTAAGGGAGATGATCATTTTATGCTCCTGAACCTACAGTTGAACAACCCCATCGAACTACAATATCCATAACTTTGTATCCTCTGCTAGTCTCCTTTTAGAACAAGTAATGTTCTGGTCTTTAGTTTCTATCTTTGACATCACATAATTACCAGGATCCATTTCTAGGTATAAAATTTGGGATAGGCGGTCTGAGGATTTCACCACTATGAATCAGGATTTGGGCTCAGGTTTTATCTTGATTTTTCTCTCCTTTACAGGAATGGTCATGGATGACCAATCTAACTTTATCTCACCACCAAGATCTCTACAGAAGCTCTAGCTCAACAACATCCCATAGTTGGCTGGAATATTAGCCACTAGGATAGTCATCATGAATTTCTTCTTCGAACAAGCCACCAATCTTACCTATGTGTCTTTTAATTGGCCAACCAACGACACTGATTTTGATGCAAGTGAATAACACTTATTCTAATTTTTTGTGCATGAGATCTCCAAAGTGTTTATGACCTGAAGAGGAATAATGTTGTTTAAAGCACCAAAATCAATAATGTAGTTGCTCAATTTGAATCTAGCTATATATAGAGATATATAGAAAGGTTTGGGCTTTTCTTCCACTGGAACAAATGACTCTAGCAATGCAGGCTGAATTGAAGCTATTTCTTTACATACTGTATTATTTTTTCCAGCTACTTAGGGTGATCACAAAGATAATCCAACTATGAAATCTTAACCTTGATCTTCGTCATGGAATCCAGTACATCAAAATTTTCCAAAGATGAATCTTGAGAAACCTTAACATTCTCATGTGAATTTTTAAAAGTGGAAGTTACAACCACTCCCTTAACTTGTTATTTAGCTCTTCACCTATCTTCTTCTTCCTTTTTCACTTTCAAGTGTTGAGCATATGAAAACATAGGCATCAAATATCTTTCATGATTTACTGCAAGAGATTAGTGGCAAAGGTCTTCTTCTTCTTCAATAACGGCTTCACTTTCAAAGTATGTCGTAGCAAAGTCGCCATCGAAGTTGTCCATCTATGGTAAGAAAAGATTCAAACTTGGTGTAGGGACAATACTTGAACTAAGTGAAACATCAGTATAACCCATAATTTGGTTCATTCTTAAATTCTCAGGACATGTAGTACTGGTATGTGCATCGATCTCATGGAAAGAACAAAATACTACATTTTGTGCAGCTTCAACTGTTTGTCTTCATGGAGATGTTGGCAACCATGGCCTGTAATTCTTGAAAGGATAAAAATTATTTCTCTTTGGTTGGTATGGTTGTTGAGGTTGATACTATTGTTGAGGTCAATATTGTGGTGATGGTGTAGGCTGCCCCTGAGTAGGCAACTACCTCTTGAGAATAGTCATCTCATTAGCTACCTTTTGTAGTTGTGGATCTGCAGAACTATGAACCAGAGGCCTAATATAATCCTTCTTGATCTTGGTGGAGGTGACCATATTACCCTCCAACTCGATGGCGTGCTCTTGCGCATCCGTCAATTCTTTTTTTTTGGTCGTCTTAAGAAAGAAAGCTATCTCTAATGGAAGAGCATTTATGAAACAACTCATTAGGATCTCTAGGGATGGATTAAGTGTAGAAGAAATTCATGTAACAAGATGATTAAATATTAATACAAACTCCCTCATGGGCTCGTTGTGCTCCATTTTTGAATTTTCAAGTTGGGAAAACAATAGATGATTGTCTTCAACAGGCTTGAATCTTGCCAAAAATTTACCATCTTGTAATAATGCCTGGCTCTAGGTGATTGAACCAGTCAACAACATTCCCAACAAGTGTCTCCACAAAGAGATGCATTGCGATGCCTTCATGTGCCATGCGCAACACAGTGCAAGCCATTGTGAATGCAGAGATATGTTCATCTGGGTGTTGACTCTTGTTGCCATAAAACCAAGGGAAGTGCTTCCTTGAACCTTTAGGTAACTCATGATTTTCCTTTGAATCCAAAGGTCTAATGTTGTTACCCCAAGGTAATGGGGGTGGACGTCTCTGATTCCTATCAGTATGGCTATTGCCGGCATTATTATTGTTATCACCCATTGCTTATGGCTGGATCATAGGTTCTTCTTGCTTAACTTTAGGTAATTCTTACTTAAATTTAGGAACTATGTTGGATGACTCTCCAACTTATGTAGGGTGAGGTTGTTGAAAGAATGGATTTGCAACACCACCTTTCCTCCTTTTAGTATAAACCTTGTAAGCCAGGTTTATCCATTCCCACGTAGGAGGTGGTAGTACTTGGTATTTTGGCTACAAGATCAATTTTGTGTTCTTCATTGTCAAGAATAGTAGTGGCATTTATCCACTGAATAGGAGTTTCTTTTTTCTAAAACATGAACAGCCTCAAACTACTAATAATGTCCAATTGCTCACCTCTAACTCACGTAAGATTTGGTTGTTGAACATAAGAAGTAGGAAACTTGATGGTCATTCCCATGACATAAAGTGTAAGCTTTCTTAAACTTTTATGCCTGGTTCCTCACGGTGGGCACCAAGAAATTGTTGGCATTTCAATTCGCACCTCTAGAATGCAGATTAGAAACAGATAGCTATGTACAGTTAAACTGCTCTTAAAATTAGGAGGGGAAGCTCCCTCTTTGCTAATGATGCTTAAAAATAACACTGAACTACTTCCAATCTTTTTATTCTTACCTAAGACGACAAGGTTATAAAAATATTTGCATCGTAGCTGAGGTTTTCTCTTTTCCAAAACTTCAAACTACAACTAGGCCTAACCTATAGATGCTTCTGACAACTCAAGTAAACTCAAAGCTTGGGATTCAAAAGTAAATGAGGAATTATTTGATTAACATAGAAGCTTAAATAAACTTACTTCCATATCACACTTGAAGAATCATTGTACTTATAAGATGTAAGCTGAAATAAAGATTATACAAGAAAAACACACAAGACAAGAAACTAAAAGAAACCGAGCAAGTAAATCAGAGAACATAAGCCATAAGTTTTCACTTTTCTCAATTTCTAATAGCAGTTACACTTCTAGGACAACAAATTGTAGCAAAGACAGGCTTACAATGGGTGATCAAACACCAAATTACACTTGACACAACTTGAATGGCAACTAAACAACAATTTGTAGCAATACAGGCTTACAAATTAGCTCTTACAATAATAGCTAGAAAATAATGGGCACGACTTCCCTTATTTATACACAAACAAGGAATAGGTAACCCTAAAATATCCTTGTTTTAAGTTGATTAGACTTGCCAACTCATATGATTTATTTCTAAAACTAACACAAGACAACTAACCACCTGCTAAAATCAATTAACTAATTTAAAAGTAGGGAAAGTTCCAACTATAAATTTGATTTTTTCTATTTTACAAAGAATAGATAAGCATGGAACAAGAATAGCAAGTTAAACTCGGAAAAGGAATCGAGTTAACTACTGCTTTTAGTTCTACTATTGGAAATATTCACTACCCCAAAAAGGTCACTCACTCATCTCCAAAAAGCAGATTCTCGAAAAAAAACCTAAGGTCTGGGTTTTGTAGACAATCACGTTCTGAAGAGACTCGGTTCATCAAATTTTCAAAAAGCTGTGGGCTTCTCGAAAAAGCACTGAAAAAATAGGTTTTTTTGGAAAATATAAAATTTCCCAATCTTTCAGAGGAGCAAAAAGTAGATGGAATCAAATCGACAAAAATTGAAAAATCTAACCACTTGTTTCTGAAATGTGATGCCCTAGAATATTAGACCATGAAAAAGCGCACCTTTGTGCTTCCCAATCCCGAATCCACGAGGAACACTGAAAAAGCACTCTGTTTGAGCCTCCAAATCTTTATGAGAAAAAAAATATTTGTTTTCCTCTAGATGCCAACCTACAAAATATGAAGAATGAATGCCAAAAGCCTTCTTGAATAGAGTTTGAAGACAAAAAAGTGATTTTTCCATAAAAATCCCTAAAATTTTGAAGTCTATCCATGAAGATAGAAACTTTGTATGCAAAAATCTATGTTCGTTTGCACATGCAACGATGAATTCCTTCTTTGTAGATGCAAAAAGTGCATGCATGAAGACACATTTTTGACAAAAATATATGCATTCAATGACATCATCAAACACGTAAAACCTCTCCAGTGTTAGCCATTTTATTCGTATTTCAACTTTTTCTTGCTTTTGCTTTTGGTTAGGCCTACCTTCGACTTAGATGAGACAACAATCTAATGTTGCCAACTGATAAAATCTGATTGACCATGGAAATCTCATGTTTGACCACTGTTGAAGTGATCCCCAACTTCATATCGGTATTTGACATCATTTTATCATGATTGCAGACCACAAAAGTGACCAACGAAGGCTGAACTAGAAAGAAGGCAGGCTGGGGTCAAAAATATTCTAAGTGTTGAAAACCCAGGAACCCCTAGTTGATAGGGGCGAGCATCCCATGCCTTAGTTGAATTTCAATGATTTTCATCTTTCTTTCATCCCTGATCTCTCCCTATGCCAACCGCATCTTTTGATCACTGATTTCTACATGACGACAAACACCTGCATCTAGATGTTGAGCATACTAACCTATCTAAACCTTAGTGATATTTTTTCCAACTTTTCTCAGCCCCCAATGTTGCTTTTATCCTATTTTTTGAGCAATTGAAGGTTACTAAAGGGCATGATTCACCATTTTTGAACAATGAATGACGAAAGCCGAAAAATGACTAAGGAACCAAATGCTAGGCACCCTTATCTAGACAGGGCACCTAGACATCCCAGAGTTAGAGATTTTTTTTATAAATTTCACCATGTTTGGATTTGTGTCCATTTCGTGTGAACTCCACCTTTTCTCAATCGTTGACAAATTAACATTGTGTACAACATTTAAGACTTTGAATCTAATACCTAGTAGCAGATAATCCTCCATTAATGACCTTAGAGCTCATGCTTCACCTTCTTAAAAAGGAGAATTAACCCACTAGAGAAATCTTGACCTTTTGACAATTCTGATTAAACTAGCTTGATTGGGAAGTATTTTCGACCAATCAGAATTAATTAAAGCCGTCCAAAAAAAGATTCTATTTTTAGAAAGTTTTGCTAGCATCCATTTGACAACAAACCTAGAAAATCCCGAATCAAGTCTTTTCTTAGAGAATTTCTAAAAATAAAAACTTTCTATTTTTAGAAACTTTGACTTTTGAGGAATTTTTTTACAAGACTTTGACCACTCTTACAAAATGCCTTAATGAAGCAAATTTTTTATTGGTCATAAAAATTGGCTCTATTTGGGTACTATGTTAGATACACATGTCATAGGAGAACCAAGAATCTCTAGACTTTTAAGCATACACCAGTGTCTTATCAGTTGTGTATCAGAGTCAAGACTATTTCCTAATCACCTATCACAAGAATTTTCCCTAAATCACCTAGGACAGGACTTTCTAAAATCACCTATAAGTTGGAACTTCCCAAATCACCTAAAACAATACCGCCTAAAAACACCTAGAACATGAAAAAAGCTTCATGAAACGAGGAAAAAGATCACAACATAATGTTCGCATTACAGAAAGGGGAAACACATTAAGGAAAATAGAAAGGAAATTACTCCATCCCTAAAGGAATGAAGTTCTTTAAGTACTGCTCATTGTATGGTAGTGGGAATGGATTACAACGATGCCACTTCTTCCTGAAAGGCTTCACTTCTCTTATGATGGGTATTGCAGGAGATGATTCCTCTGGGATGAAGATTCTCAGATCTTCATACTCCTTGGCAAAGGCACCTTGACAAAAATCAGAATTTGGTGAAAAAAGAGAACCGGATATCACTAAGGCATCAACTTTGTTGTCGTCCATCCTCAAGATGTCTTTGATGTCAAATACTTCAAACCAGTCGATCGTGTTCCAAACTCAGTTTCTATAATGTCATAGGTGATCCTTTCTTACTTGGAAATGTCATTTTATTGGCTCATCAATTAGCTCTACATCCCCTTTAACACATAGGAGTTTGATTCCCATGTATTCAACATTTTTGAGGCCTAACAAAAGCACCTCTTTTTCAAATTCAGTGAATTCTGATTACAGGTAATATGGAAATGGGTACAACTATCCTTTAGGGGAGATGATAATTTCCCCTACTCCTGAACCTATAGTTGAATAATCCCCATTGAACTGCACTATTCTTAACTTTGTATCCTTTGTCAGTCTCTTTTCAGGACAAGCAATGTTCTAGTCTTCAATTTCTATCTTTAATAACATCACATCATTACCAAGACTCATTTCTTGGTATAGAATTTTGGCTATGGGGTTTGGGGATTTCACCACTATGAATCAAGATTTGAGCTCAAGTTCTATCTTTATTTTTCCCTCCTTTATAGGAATGGTTGTGGATGACCAATCTAACTGTATCTCACCATCAAGATCTCTGCAGAAGCTCCTTCTCAACAACATCTTGTAGTTGGATGGAATGTCAACCACTAGGATAGTCATCATGAATTTCTTCTTTATACAAGTTGCTAATCTTACCTGTGTGTCTTTTAATTGGCCAACCAATGACACTAAATTTGATGCAAGTGAATACCACTTGTTTTGAGTTTCTATGCATGAGAGCCCTAAAGCATTCATGACCTGAAGAGGCATAATGTTTTTTGAAGCATCAGAATCAATAATGTAGTTGCTCAATTTGAATCTAGCTGTATATAGAGATATATATAGAGGTTTGGGCTTTTCTTTCACTGGAACAAATGACTTGAGAAATGTAGGTTGAATTGAAGCCTCCTTTTTTACATATTGTATTATTTTTTCCAGTTGCTCAGGGTGATCACAAAGATACTCCAACTGTGAAATCTTAACCTTGATCTTCGTCATGGAATTCAGTACATCAAAATTATCCAAAGATGAATCTTGAGAAACCTTGAAATTCTCACATGAATTTTTAAAAGTGGAAGTTGTAGCCGCTTCCTTAACTTGTTATTTATCTCTTCGCCTGTCTTCTTCTTCATTTTTCACTTTCAAGTGACGAGCGTATGAAAACATAGGAATCAAATATCTTTCATGATTTACTGCAAGAGAGTAGTGGCAAAGGTCTTCTTCTTCAATAACGGGTTCACTTTCAAAGTATGTTGTAGTAGGGTCGCCATTGAAGTTGTCCATCTATGGTAAGAAAACATTCAAAATTGGTGTAGCGATAATACTTGAACTAAGTGCAGCATTAGTATATCCCATAATCTAGTTCATTCTTAAATTCTTAAAACATGTAGTATCGGTATGTGCATCAGTCTCATGGAAAGAACACAATATTGCATATTGTGTAGCTTAAACTATTTATCTTGGTGGAGGTGTTGGCAACCGCTACTTGTAATTATTGAAAGGCTAAAAATGATTTCTCTTTGGATGGTACGGTTTCTAAGGTTGATACTGTTGTTGAGGTCAATATTGTGGTGATGGTGCAAGCTGCCCCTGAGTAGGCCACTGCCTCTTGAGAATAGTCATCTCATTGGATACCTTTTGTAGTTGTGGATTTGCAGAACTCTGAACCAGATGCCTAATAGAATCCTTCTTCATCTTGTCAGAGGTGACCATATTATCCCCCAACTCAATTGTGTGTTATTGTGCATCTGTCAATTCTATTTCTTTTGCTATCTCCAGGAAGAATGCTATCTCTGATGGAAGAGAATTTATGAAACAACTCATGAGAATCTCTAGTGATGGATTAAGTGTAGAAGAAAGTCATATAACAAGACGATTAAATCTTGATACAAACTCCCTCATGGTCTCATTGTGCTCCATTTTTTAATTTGCAAGTTGGGAAAACAATAGATGACTGTCTTCAACAGACTTGAATCTTGTAAAAAAAATATTCACTCATAGTTTCCCAGCTTGTAATGATGCTCGGCTTCAGGTGATTGAACCAGTCAGAAACATTCCCAACAAGTGTCTCCACAAAAAGACACACTGTGATATCTTCACGTGCCACATGCAACATGGGGCAAGCCATTGTGAATATAAAGATATGTTCATCCAGGTGTTGATTCCCACCATCATGAAATCGAGGGAAGTGCTTCCTTAACCCTTTAGGTAACTCATGAATTTCCCACATAGACAAAGGTCCAATGTTGTTACCCCAAGGTAATGGGGGTGGAAGTCTCTGATTCCTATCAGCATAGTTATTACTAGCATTATTGTTTGCATTATTATTGTTATCACCCATTGCTTCTGGTTGGATCGCAAGTTCTTGCTTAACTTCTGGTACTTTTTGCTTAACTTCAGGAATTGCGTTGGATGACTCTTCAACTTTTGTAGGGTGAGGTTGTTGAAAGAACGGATCTGCAACACCATCTTTCCTCCTAGTATAAACCATGTTAGCTAAGATTATCTATTCCCATGCAGGAGGTGGCAATACTTGGTCTTTCGGTTGCAAGATTACCTTTGTGTTCTTCTTTGTTAAGAATAGTAGCAGCGTTTCTCCACTGAACATGAGTTTCTTTTCTCTCAAACATGAAACGCCTCATATTGCTAATAATGTCCAATTTCTCACCTCCAACTCGTATAAGATTTGGTTGTTGAACAAGAGCAATAGCACGCCAGATGGTCATTTCTATAACATAAAGAGTAAGCTTTCTTGACGTTTATGCTTCGTGCCCCACGATGGGCTCCAGAAAATTGTTGGTGTTTCAATTCACACTGTATACACCTAAAAATGGTCTGGATAATCTAATTAATTAAATACAATTTATTTGATTAATTAACCTTAAATTCATCTACTATTGAATAAATAGAAATATTTATTTATATAGTTCACAAAATATATTCTTCTGATTATTCTCTCTTAATTAAATAATCAAAACTTCAATAGTTTTTATTTAATTATCATTATCTCTCTTTTATTAAATAAACAATATAAAAAATAGTTGTTTATTTTAATAATTTTTATTTCTTCCTAAATTTGAAACAAATCCAAATATTCAAATTTATGCACATATTTCTACAACTAATCATATCCACCTACCAAATTAGATATTATATGTATAATTTGATTCATCTCAACCTTCACGGGCAAATTTTGAAACAAATTGGAGACAAATTTGGAAACAAATTGGAGATAAATTTGGAAACAAATTGGAGATAAATTTGCAAGTGAACTTATTCATCTTCTTCCATTAATTCTTCCTATCTTTTGGCTGAATATTTTGTGGGGAGGAACAATCTCCATAATTAGCTCAAGGTTCTTCATCCTTCACCATTCAATCCTCAAGATCAAATCCAAACCTTTGCTTTGCTGCCCCTTCACAAATGTGTTGTTGGGAATCTATAAATATAGTCTCTTTCTACAGGAAATGGATCCAACTTTGTGAAAACTTACTCTATAGAAACACCAATTGAGCAGTCAAGCATCTTAGTAATAGCAATCATAACATTTTAGAATCAATATCATGGCTGCATCATAGTTTTACTGTAGCTTCTTTTTATCAAGTTTCATGTCAATTTAGATTACAATAGTTTCATTATTATCATTTAGACATCATCATATAGGATTAGATTATTACATTTAGTAGCATCTCATTCTCTAGATTGGCATTTTAATAGTCACAATTCTTACAAAATCTAAGAGCCTAGTGACTTAATAAATATTTGGAGATAGAGAGCAATATGACGCTTTCGAGAGTTTTCCTATGCTAATTAGATTAATTATTGTTGATTCTCTTGATATAATTTCTTGTTAAGAAGTTTTGTTTGTTATTTTACTCATTACTTATTCCACACTTACATTTTGGTGCCCACCGTGGGGTCCTTAACCCCATATTTTACATCTTTTCCGAAAAGTGTGTGCAGGTTTCTGACGTGTTTCTTTTAGCGTGATCGAGAGATTTTACGTTGCATCCACCAAATACTTTAGCACATCTGACAACTGTTCTGACACATCCACCAGAAACTCCAGTGCATTTGAAGACTGTTCTAGCGCATTTAACTGAATTTTTCCCTAGGCTCAACTTTGTTTTAGCGCATATGATCAATTATGTAGTGCATATGATAAATTTTGTAGCACATATGATTGATTTTGTAGTGCATATGATCAATTCTGCAGTGCATACAACCTCTGTTCTAACGCATCTGTAATTTGTCTAAATTGCTGTCTGGACCCGACGCGACCATGACCAATGGTTTCATTGTTGCTTTTGGATTAAAATGAACCAATCCTAAGGTAGTCATTTGGATTAAAATACACCAATCCTAAGGTAGTAATCATACATTGCTATCTTGGTTAAAATGAACATCATATCTTTTGTGAAGCAATATCTTCACGTAGAATAGCAAATTATCATTTGGGCTTTAAAAACTGAACATTGTTTGTTGTGATTGTACGGTGATAGGCCTATGCTCTCCCCTTTAACTGGGTGATCAAAATTCTAGACCCATCTTTTAATTTCATGCACTTTATGCTTTGTTAAAACCTTTATAAGGCCTACCGTAGTGGGAAAAAGTACTCACCCTACAGGAACGACCTGAGTGGGAACAACCAAAGCTAGGTTTTCCAACCCACTATAAAATAAAAGTGAATCTAGGGAAACCCACATTTACCGAAAGTGTGCAAGATAACCATCCCCAAAATATTTGTTCTAAAGATTAGGAGGCCTCTTGAGGGAATTTATCATTTTCCGCTCTAAACAGATACCCTATCTACGAATCTTAGTGTAGAATCCAACTGTGTCAGTATCCAAACATTATAATACTCACAGTGCAAGGGGAGGGAAGAATCTGCCCCCAAGACACTCACCATATAATTGCCAAGGACCGTTTTCTCAAGGGATCCAAAAATCTAACTTTGAGTACACGCTTGGAAAAGACAAAAACACGGGCGCCCTGTAGGGGGTGACACGACTGTGTGAATCAACACAATTTTAAGATGTGGGTTGTGTTTATTATGATGATCTTTTGACCTTAAGAGTGAGTCTGCTTGAAGTGTATTCTTTGTCAAATACCAGTGGTAATCAAAGAGGATTGTGTTTGATTCTTGAACATACACTTATTGTTTAGATTCTAGGAATTAAAAACAATTGTTTTACAACTGCTCGTTGTGTTTTCAAAATATTAATTCAGATAAGATCATCTAGAAAAACACAAAGAGTTTGACAAATCAACCTGTGAAATTCTATCCAAATAGCGCATTCAACCACTGTTTCAGTGCATCTAACTAATCTTACGACGCATCAACAGTTTGTCACCAAAATTTACCAGTGTCAGAATTTACCAATATCTTGGCGCATCCACAGTCTGTTTTAGTGCATATACCCTATTTGACAATGCATTCACCATATCTTTTAGTGCATACACAGTCTATTTTAGTGCATCTGCCCTCTATAATAGCACATCCACAAGACCAAAAAACATAGAGTTATTTGAAACTGCTATCAAAATTTTGACATCAAAACTCAAATCTTTGTCTGAACAAAAACATTTTCTCAGTCCAAACAGTGTCTTAAACTTGGAAAAATAGGATTTTGCAAGTCAAACTTTATCAAATTAAACCAAGATCTTACAACCATAAAGTGTCTAAATCATCAAACACAAAATTATGGATGATTACGTTAAGTTTCTTTATCAATATTTAGTCATCCTACAATCATGGAACGAAACACAATAATCATATTTTTAACTTAGTCTCATCAATAGAATTTATTATTCTATTCAACTTAAGTTAATATCCTTGACACTCATCCAAAAAATCAAAGTTTAGTGCAAATAACAAACACTTGTATGCCAGTTTTGACAAGGTTACAAAGACAAAAACTTAGTGAAAAAGAGATTGAAACACCAAACACCATGGCTGAAGAAAATACCTTTCACAGATTCCACCAAAATGATGCAAATGAAATAACCCAAGAGGACATTCAAACAACACAACAAGATCCAAATTTCCATAAATTTATGGAAAAAGTTTTAGAACAAGATATGGAAAAATACCTTTTGATGCTAGCTAAACTAGGTGCAAAACTTCCAAAGGACTTCAACATCAATCGACTAAAAGAAACACCTAGAGCAGCTGAAATTGATCCATAAAAGACACAAAACATAGATCAAGTGGTTTCCCTAACACATCAAATGCAAAGCTTGAAACAACAACTTCAAGATATGCAAAAAGGAACCACGAAGAGGTACTCATTATAGGAAATTTTTCCTTATCCTTTTCATCCAAGTGTGGACATGATACCATTTCCTAGACATTGTGAATTCCCAAAATATGACAAGTATAATGGTAAAACATATCCAATTGACCACATGAGGGAATTCAGAACCGTGAGTTTAGAATTTGCACAAGAGGAAAATTATCTAATGAGGTTATTTCCAAGGAGCTTAGGAGGTCAATGTATGGAATGGTTCTCTAAACTACAACCAGGGATTTAAACTTTTGAAGAACTAGTCAACAAGTTTATCTCACAATTTTCCTTCAATATTCAACATGAGGTAACAATAAAAGACCTTTACAACATGAAACAAAAGAAGGGTGAAACATTCCTCTCATTTCTACAATGATGGTGAAGGTTTTTTGCTAGATATCCTCATTCTATACCTGAAGAAGAAAAGATGGAACTATTCATTGACAACTTAACTGATGACATGAGCTATAGGCTTGAACTACAATGTCCACCTACATTTGAGAAAGTGATTGAAAATAAGCTCAAGATCGAAGAAGCCCTGGTCAAAAGAGGGGTGATAAAACATTATAGTGAAGGATCAAACAATACAAATTCCTCAAATCACTATGGCAACAATGATAAACCTAAGTTTTGGCAAAAGAATAGAAATACTGGAAACAATGATGCTACAAATGACACACAATGCGAAACCGGTATTTAATTTAACAACAACTACTGCAAAGACCAATCAAAAGAATGACCAAAGCATCAATCAAAGTGTCAATCAAAATAATAATCTGAACAATGGAGAATCTAAACCACAATCATATCAAAGACAATCAAATCGACGAAGATTCACACCATTGGGACAAACACTATAATCGGCAATGAGAGAACTTATTGCAAATGAACTTATCACCTTACATGAAGCAAGAAATTGGGAACCAAAAGTAAAACCATCTTGGTGGAATGATGCTGACTATTGTAACTTTCATAAAAACAAAGGACATAAAACAAATGATTGTATGTAGTTGAAACATCTAGTACAAGATTTGATTGACAACAAGAAAGTATTCGTAGAAGGACATCAAATGAACAATGATCACAATGCATTTAAAAATCCTTTACCAAATTATGAAAAGGGAGAATCTTCTTCTGTAAATAGTAAAGGTAAAAATGTGAGCTACATTTATGACAACACTATTCATTATATTTTTGAGGTTGAGAAGAATGGCATCACAGATAATCAAATTGATAATGTGGAAATCAATGACATCATATCATTAAACATGATCCCAAACATAGACACATCCACCAATTAGATCATTGTCATAAAAATTAGGGAAAAGAAAGACTACCAACCAGTCAATGTGACAACAAGGGGGCAATCCAAGGTAATATTGAAAGGAGTTGCATTTAAAAACACTACCCCCCTTTAAATCAATGCAAAATAGTCGATCAACTGCATAAAATACCGGCACAGATATCAATATTAGAACTCCTTAAAATCTCACCATCCCATAAGGAGGTTTTGGAACAAGCTCTTGTGGCCAACACAGTACCCAACAATCTGGATGTCTATCAATTTCAAGCTATGGTGGGACATTTCACCGCGCCTCATTGTCTATCATTCTCCGAACAAGTCAATGTATCACTTAATCATCCACACAATGCAACCCTTCATATAGAAGTCCTAATCCATAAACACCATGTTAAGCATGTCCTAATATATGGTGGAGCTAGTTTAAACATTTGCACTTTAAAATTGATCCGTGCACTAGGTTATTTTGATAATGCTATTAATGCCAGAAGGAAAATCACAATAAAATCCTATGATGAAGAAGAGAGATCCTCCAAAGGATTGATCGTGTTGCCTATTCAAGTAGGACCAATTGTGAAGAATATAGTTTTCCAAGTGCTAGAAAAAGAGATGACATATAATATACTATTGGGACGTCCATGGATTCACGAAATGCAAGCAGTACCCTCAACTTATCATCAATGTTTAAATTTTCTTGTTAATGGACAAGAAGTCACTATTTCAACTGATTACAACAATCCTCAATATTGTAACACACTTAAAACAACACAAGACACTTTTGTGCCCCATAATAGGGAGGCAAGCACTTCTAGTTCATCCAATAGTGAAAAGAAATTAAACGTTGTTTCCAAGTGGGTTGAGAAAAATGGCCAATCAAAAGATACAAGTGTTGTTGATTCCACTTTATCAAACAATGAGGGTCACCTGAATTCTCTATCACAATAATTTCAATAAAATATCTAGTTAATGGACAAAGGCATGGGAGAATATTCCATTGGGAAATCTCTATGTCTTTCACAACTACTACCATCTCCAAGGTCATATGGACAACCATCAACAATAACACAACAATCATCATAGCCTACCATGGTTTTTGATAATAGATTTGTGAAGGCAGGTACTTTAGAAGATGAATTTGAAGATAAGACCATCCTCAATTGGCTCTACAAAGATGAGGAAGCATCTACATCGACAAATATTAGCATAAAGATAGATCAATATGGCAAGGGAAAAACAATATTGGGGAAAATGGGGTATGAAGGACAAGGACCTATTGGTAAAAGAAAAGAAGGCATTGTAGAACCCATCCAACCTCTCACACTTCATCCAAAGGACAAAACAAGACTGGGTTATGCAAGAGAAACAAAAGAAGAAACCACTCATGAAGTTGTTGAAAGGATCCTTCAAATGAGGGATAGCTCTGAAATAGATTCTAATGAGTATGAGTGGGATTCTTTATCAGAAATATCATACAAGGACATACAAGTTGATGTTATAAAAGAATATGCACCCACATGTGAGGAGGGACAAAGCTCAGGGACTAGACCCCTTGTATTTCAATCACAAAATATCGATGACTCAAGTGAGGATGGACATATATCAAGTGAGATAGATGACTTGGAGGAGAGTAATACCATAGACCTTGACATTACCACTAAAAAAATTGACAACATTGCTATGAGAACCTTTACTATCATTGACCTTAGCCAATCCGATGACTTTCTACCCTTACTACATCCTAAACTTATCGACTGGGAACCAACTGAACCTATCAATGTACCTATCTTTGCGAATGATGATGCTATCGTAAATTTCCTTTATTGTGACGAACTTGACACAAGTTCTACTCATAAATCTCATAACAATACTTCAAATCAAGAGGGTGTCAAATCTTCCAGTTGCAAAATTGAAAATAGGAATAATGGAGATCTAATGGTGAAAACCATTTCATGGCAGCATTATATCTTGAAAAAGTAAAAATAAAAAATGCATCTAACAGTGAATACCTCTGAGGCACTGAAAGATGGGAGATTTGACACCATCCTAGAACATTATTATGAAAGATCATTAGTACTAGTGGAGCCTACACAATCTATTAATATAGGCACAACAGAAAAAGCAAAGACTTTACATTTGGCAACATCTATGACTAAACAAGAAAAGCCAAAATTCGTCAAGTTATTTGAGGACAAATGCATTAACTTTGCTTGGTCATACTTTGATATGCCAGGTTTAGATCCAGATCTTCTAATGCATCATTTATCTCTACCATATGGGATAAAACCTGTGAAACAAAAACTAAGGAAAATGCATCCACATATCGCCTTAATGGTAAAGGCTGAGTTGAAAAAGTTGTTAGATGCAAGATTCATTAGGTCTATCGATTATGCTAAGTGGATTTCTAATATTGTACCTGTATCTAAACTAGATAATAGTATCAGAATATGTACTAATTTTATAGATTTGAACAAGGCATGCCCAAAGGATGATTTTCCTTTACCAAACATTGATATTATTGCAGACTTAATAGCTGGACACTCCATGTTATCACTAATGGATGGCTTCTCAGGGTACAACCAAGTCAAGATAACACCTGAAGATTAGGAAAATACAAAATTCACATGTCTGTGTGGCACATTATGTTGGAATGTCATGCCCTTTGGGTTGAAAAATACAGGTGCAACATATCAGCGGGAAATGGCCACCATATTCCATGACATGATGCATACCTTTATGGAGGATTACGTGGATGATATATTGGAAAAGTCATAGACCAGAGAAGGAAATTTGGAAATCCTGCGAAAAATCTTTGCCAGGCTGGAGAAGTTCAATGTCAGATTAAATCCTAAGAAATGTGTGTTTGGGGTTACATCAACAAAGCTCCTAGGATACATAGTGTTAGAAAAGGGTATCGAAGTGGATCTAACAAAGTTCAAGGCTATAATGGAAATGTCACCACCAAAGAACACCAGTCAACTAAGATCTCTACAAGGCAGGCTACAATCAATCAGGAGATTTATCTCCTAATTAGCAGACAAAAGTCATCCATTTAATCACTTGCTACATAAAAATGTCTTGTTTAAATGGGATCAAGTGTGTGAAACAACTTGCAATCAAATAAAACAATATCTGATGTCACCACCCATACTCATGCTACCTACAAAAGATAGACCTTTATTACTATACATTGCAACAACAAATATTTCTTTGGGGGCTTTATTAGCACAAGAAGATCCTGCAGGAAAGGAACAAGCTATTTATTATATCAGTAGGACTTTGAATGGTTATGAAATAAACTATACCTTCATTGAGAAAGATTTTTTTGTGGTGGTATTCTCTACCCAATAGTTGTGACATTACATGTTGACTCACACAGTTAGACTCATAGCAAAGATTGATCTGTTAAAATATCTACTCAGTAAAGCTGCCCTTGCAAGCAGACTGGCCAAGTGGGTCATGATCTTAAGTGAATTTGACATTCAATATATAGATCAAAGAGACATCAAGGTCAAGTAATAGCAGATCAGTTAACTAAGGCTTCATTATCAGATAATCATCCAATGAACATTGAGTTTCTTGATGCGGAAATTCTTACTATGACCACACAACCATGGTTACTTTATTTTGATGGGTCATTCACGCAACGTGGATTAGGTGCATGAATTCTATTTGTTATACCTAAAGGATACACCATCCCAAATTCATATAGACTCATGTTTCCATGCACAAATAATGTGGCAGAATATGAGGCATTAATCGTTAGCATCAAGGTAGCAGTTGAGTGGAAGATCGCAAAGCTACAAGTATATGGAGATTCACAACTAGTCATTTATCAAGTAAATGATGAATATCAAACCAAAGATGAGAAGTTGATGCCATATAAGAACATGGTGGATGATCTCAAAAATTACTTTCTGGAGATCAAATTTGAACAGATTCCAAGGACAGAAAACAAGGTTGTTGATGCAATTTCGACAATTGCTTCTCTATTGCAGATTCTAGACAAGCGAGGTCATTATGAGTTTATGGTAGAACAAGTGTCTAATCTTGCAAATGATAATCCTGAATCTCAAACCATATACCATATAGTTGATTTTGAATCCTCAATCTATGGAAAGACTTATGCTTACCTGAAAGATAATATACTTCCTCTCGATCTTTCCATAACCAAAAACACAACTTCATTCACCAAATCACATGACATAACTTAATTGCTGACATACTTTACCGTCAAGGTCTAGATGGCACTCTTCTCTGGTGCCTAGAACATAACTAATCTAAGATGGCCTTATGTGAGGTTCATGAAGGTATTTGTGGAACTCATTCTAGCGGACTATAGTGAAGAAACTCCTCCATTTGGGGTATTACTAGCCAAATATGGAGAAGGATTCTTATCAGTTTGTTAAGAAATGTCAGATTCATGGTAACTTAATCCATGCACCAACACAAGAATTGCAACCATTTACTTCAATATGGCACTTTTGTTAGTGGGGATTGGACCTAGTAGGAAAAATTAATCTGTCTTCATCCAATGGACGCAAATTCATAATCATAGCAACAAAATACTTTACAAAGTGGATAGAAGTAGTTCCCTTAACAACAATCACTGGAAAGCAGATTTCTTCTTTCATTCTGAATTACTTCATCTGTTGGTATGGCATACCTCAATCCATTGTAATAGACAATGGTAGACCTTTTAAAAATTAGGATGTGCAAGAACTATGTGAGGCTTCATATCCAACATCATTTTTCAACACCGTACTATCCTTAAGGAAATAGCCAAGCAGAGGCCTCCAACAAAACAATTCTAAAAATTCTAAAGAAAATGGTTAATGATGTTGGACATTATTGGCACATTCAATTAAACCCTACTTTATGGGCATACCAAACTAGCATCAAAATACCTATAGGAGCTACACCATATACCTTGGTATATGGATCGGAGGCCATCCTACCTATTGAGATGGAAATACCATCACTCCGTGTATCACTAAAGGCTATAATTACAAATGAGGGTTATAGAGTTTATAGACTTCAGGAATTGGAATTGTTGGATGAATGCCGTCAACAAGCTGTGAACCATCTAAAAGAATATGAATAGAGAATGTCCAGAAGCTACAATCATAGGGTAAAGCCTAAAATCTTTCAAACTGGTGACTTGGTCCTAAAGGAAAATCCTAGAAATCAAAAGGATAGGGAAAAGAGAGAAAAATTTGAACCTAACTGGCTAGGTCCCTATGTTGTAACATTAGTCTATGAATCTGGGGCCTATCAACTGTCTACACTCGAAGGGGATTTGTTCGATGAACCTATCAACAATATCCATCTCAGAAAATTCTACACCTGAATCACCTAGTGCATGGTTCAAGTCCTAGAAAAATGATTGCCTTGATGAAAACCTAGCAAATAGGCATCTTGGTGATAGAAAAATACAAAAAAATCATAAAATACAAAGATACAAAAAAAATTAGAAAACATAAAAATACAAAAAAATCATAAAGTTTGAAAAAGTGCAATAAAAACATGCAGTGAAAACCTGGAAACAGGTGCTACTTGTGATTTAAACCAACAATTCCATCTACTAGAGGCATGTCATGGTCGTTCACTTTCACCATCATTTCCGTCTAATATCATATCATTATAACATGGTCATGTCTCACCCTAGCTTGGGGGAAAAATCCTGAACTCACTGGGGCAATAAACTTTGAGCTTAATCAAATGGACAAACATCAGTACAAAAAACACATCAAACAAACCAAAAACATAATGACAAGACAACCTTTGGCAATCAATCACACATGATTGAAACACTCATTGGAAAGCATAAAACTAGGTTTTTCAAATCAAAATGGATGATCTAATATGAATAATTATTGAAATACTTTAAGCATAGGTTGAATTGTCGTACTCTGATCTTTGTTATCATTTCTTTGGAGCAACTCGATCATGTATTGAACTAGAGAAGCTAGGAAGAAGAATGATATTTTCATTGTCTGTTGTTTGTGAATTATTTATTTATTGTGTGAATTGTCACGAGACGTGCTCTACAAAGTATCACTGATGACTTTCCGAATTCACACACTATAATGATTAATTCTTGTCTGTTTATGCAAGAAATGCTCTGGTCATCTCGGTTTAATTATACCTAAATGCTTGTGTTCACTTGCAATATCAAAAATCATGAAAGTAGTACTTAGGTCATCGTGGTCTAAATTATACCATCGATGCTTGTACTCACTTTCAAAATTTTGAAAGTTCCATGATGATAAAAAGAAAAATAAATGGACTGTTAGGGTGCCAATTTTTGCATGTATATTTTCATGATAAGATTAGATTGCATTCATATTAGTCTTACATCTACATAGTATTTGTTACAAAAGCTGGTAAATAATTCAAAAACAATGTTATCTTTTCTCATAAATGGATTGAGTATACTTGACATTAACAAAAACATCATCATTATCATGTAGCTGCACAATCATTTCCATTGCATACATTAGAAATCATTATTATATCATTTCATCACTCAAACATTTGGTCATATAATTTGCATTGATCATATCATTTCTTCATTTGTGCATAACATCATAAAATTGCATGAGAAAAACTATCAATAGAAAATTTCTATGTTGTTTCATTATCATTCATCCATTCATCATATCATAAAACATACATTAAAAGTACCATTATATTCATCATTCATTTATCCATTTCTTATAGGTCATGTATTTGCATTTAAAATACCAAAAAAGTAAAAGTGCACATATCCTATTTACAACATTACTCATTAATCATTGAAACATCACATCCATAGTTATGCATATGGTTACATTATCATGTAATTTAGATATACATATCATCATACATCTACTATCCATTATCATCCAACACACATCATGCATACATATATCATCATTCTTCACATATGACATTTTAACATCATAGATAAAACATCATAAAATCATTGCATATCATCATGATCATTAAATGCATCCATAATAGTATCATATAGATCATGATATGACATATAGAATAGGGAAATTAAATGCATCCATCATAGAACCATATAGAACACATATAGATCAATCAATCTGCCGCATATCATATAGATCTCAAAAATCATAATCTCAAGTATACAATGATGTTTGAAATGAAAAGACATACAACATTAAAAATGGTTGTGAATCAAAAAACCGGAGTATACATCAGGTCTCATATATCATTAAATCACATCATAGAGCTATGTGGTGCTAGCTCCAGACGGTGCAAGCATCTCTAGGCTAGTACCTCCCCCACTAGACATACTAGGATCTCTCATATCTCTCTGTGGAGGCTGTGTCACACATGCGCTAACAGTCCTGGACTGGCTCCTGATTGATCAAGACTGGGCATAACTAACTCTCTGTTTAGAGGGAACATCATGGTATTTTCCTTTGTAATACTTTTCCTCTCTACCCACACAAAGAACCTCTCTTACATAATTGGCCACAAATGTACCATCAACCAATCTTTGTAATCTATTAGCTGTAATCTGTGCCTGCTCTGCAATCTGTCTAGCTGCATCTCTCTCAACCATCAATGAGGCAATTTGTGTCTGGGCAGTTGCCAACTGTGCCTATACCTAAGCTAGAGTCTGTGCGTGGGCTTGGGCCTATGTTTGTATCTAGGTCTATGTCCGCACAATAAACCCCAATCCTGTATCAACTGACCCTATAAGGACTACACCTGCACCTATAAACTTGCAATCTGAGTCTGTTGATGCTGTGAAGGTATCCCAATATGCACACGCTACTCGGTAGGAGCTATCAGTGATCACCTCTTACGAGGCACCATATAATTCTGCACCTCTACGGCTAGACCCGAACCACTTGCACCTGATCCACCGACACCACCACCTCCATCATCACCGCCATCATCATCTCCCTCCTCATCTCCATCCCCCTCATCATCGCTACTACCCTCCTCCTCACCACTGCTCTCAACAACAACCTCCTCCTCACCAGGTAATGGCCTTGACTCATCAGGAACAGTAATCCATGGAGAGGGATGAAGAGCCAGATACTCTACATAATCTGTTGTAACAAGTGCCTCTGCAATATCATGACGAATATTTGAGACTAAAGGTTGTAGACCCTAGAACTCCTGAACAACAACATCATATGAAAGACAGGGTCCCCAATATGTAGAATCTATTTGATGACAACCATAATGGGCAACACCCTGGGGCATGCCCTGTGCAATACCATACTGCTTGAGCACAATCTTGAACAAAAATATCTCCAAAATCCAACAAGTCTAACCAATCAGTAACATCGACTAAGAGATATATGGCAACTAAATATCATCGTCATCCTAATGCTTGCAATCTAGATAAGGCCACCATGTGATAGCCTCAACATCGTCCAACACTCTCCTCCAATGCTCCAACTTACCCAGTCTAGGATGAGTTAGACGACCTGCATAAATGTGCATATATGGCCTCATGGTAGGCTGTTGTATCACCATCACTGGATGCATAACAACTATATGCTCCCACACCCACACGTGTAGTAATGTAACTCCCGTGGACAAACTGTGACCTTAGAGGTAGACAACCGAATGCAAATCATTATAAAGATGAGCAAACATACACATACCCCATGCATATTTGGTACCGTGTACAATCATACTCTCTAATACATGACCCCAACTAATAGAAAGTCCCTTTGACCTGCGATCAGGATAAAGGAACCTTCCAATGAAACCAACAAGAACAGAAGGTAGGGTGGCATAGACATCCACCATATCATGCCATGGCATCTCGTATCCATAAATCCTATCATTCTTGAATACTCTACGTAGAGCCTCAGTCCCGCCCTGCTCTGAAGAATCATATACTACAATATCGCTAACGGGTATCCTCAAAATCTGCCAAACATCCTCAGAAGTGACTGTCATCTCACTAGTAGGAAGGTGGAAGGTATTATGCTCACTATGCCACCTCTCTACTAGGGCTATCAGGAGACCCTGATTAATCCTAATTTGGGGCATATCTAATAGAGAAGACAAACCACAACGTGTAATAACTATTGTCTCAGGCTACGCCAGTTGCAGTATCAAATCAAAGGTCTTAGGGAACCGCTCTCTAATTTGCAGGTTCGTCAATGACTCCTATCATCACAAAATATTCAAAGTCAGTAATCTTTGTCAATTTATCAAACATCAACCAGCTTATTAAATCTAGTCAGCTTTGGTGAGATTTTGATCAAAACTCATGAGCAAACATCATTGAACCTCGCCTATCATGAGGTCAATCATCAATCTTAAAATTATACCTTGCCTATCATGAAGTTTATCAATCAAACTATAATTATTCCTCGCCTATCATGAGGATAATTATCATCAATCAATCATCAGACCTTGCCTATCATGAGGTTGAACATCATCTACTCTATTGAGATCATCAATCATATAAAATCAAATGGCTGACACGATCAAAATTGACAAATTACATCATTCTGACTTGAATGCATTAATACAATGTTTTTATGTGCCACAACATCAAATGTGCTATTAAAACACCTTGATGCACTAAAAAAAGTGATCAAAGCGCTATTTCATCAAATGTGCCATTTTAGGAGGCAAATGCGCAACTTCAAGCAGTCAATGCACTATATCATTAGATGCACTACTTTACCCTATGGATGTGCCATTTTAGGCAACATATGCACCATTATAACCTATGTGATACTTTAACCTATATATGCGCTAAATAATCTACCCCAAGAGCCAAAACAACGTATCCGCTACAAAAATTGATCTATGCTAAACTAGTGTATGCGCTAGAACAGTAGGAAGATGCACTACTGCAGGCTACAAATGTGCTAAAAGAATTCAAAATTTTAAAACTGAATAAAAATGTGCAAAAAATGAGAAAACACGAAAAATGAGGAGGTTCACGGGTACATACCAGAGGTCCATAAGCGGTCGAGCGGTTGTGTCGACGAACGCACTCGAAACAGTGAGTGTGGTAGGGGATTGACATTTTTCTCCACAAAATCTCCAAATCACTCTCTCAAATTGCACAAATGAATTCTAAAATCACCCTTTTTAGCTTTTTTAATAGAGTGATTAAAGGTGATTTTTATGGGATTTATTTAATTTATTTACTTGAGGATTAATTCAAATTTCATCACAGGGGCATCTTTTAAATTGTTTTTCGGGAGATAAATTATTTCATCATCAAATTTATATCAAATCATTAGAAAATCATTGAAAAAAAAATTAAAAAAATTCCAAAATTGCAAAAAAAATAAAAAATCATCAGTTTATCTCCCGATGGGGCATATATTCATTATCACAACAAAATCAACATCTGGGGCAGGGGCATACTGAAAATTATTTTTGTCAGTACTAGAAGCAGTAGCAAAATTTTCTTTGAAGCAATGCATAAACACATCACTTCAAAGAGGGGTAAAATGTATACACCTAAAAATGGTCTGGATAATCTAATTAATTAAATACAATTTATTTGATTAATTAACCTTAAATTCATCTACTATTGAATAAAAAGAAACATTTATTTATATAGTTCATAAACTATATTCTTCTAATTATTCTCTCTCAATTAAATAATCAAAACTTCAATAGTTTTTATTTAATTATCATTATCTCTCTTTTATTAAATAAACAATATAAAAAATAGTTGTTTATTTTAATAATTGTTATTTCTTCCTAAATTTGAAACAAATCCAAATATTCAAATTTATGCACATATTTCTATAGCCAATCATATCCACCTACCAAATTAGATATTATATGTCTAATTTGATGTATCTCAACCTTCACGAGAAAATTTGGAGACAAATTGGAGACAAATTTGCAAGTGAACTTCTTCCATTAATTCTTCCTATCTTCTGGCTGAATGTTTTTGTGGGGAGGAACAATCTCCATAATTAGCTCATGCGTCTTCATCCTTCACCATTCAATCCTCAAGATCAAATCCAGACCTTTGCTTTGTTGCCCCTTCACAAATGTACTACCGGGAATCTATAAATACAGTCTCTTTCTACAGGAAATAGATCCAACTTTGTGCAAACGTACTTTGTAGAAACCCCAAATGAGCAATCAAGCATCTTAGCAATAGCATTATCATTTAGCAATAACAATCACGACATTTTAGAAATAACATCATGGCTGCATCATAGTTTTATTGTAGCTTCTTTTTATCAAGATTCATGTCAATTTAGATTACAATAGTTTCATCATTATCATTTAGACATCAACATATAGGATTAGATTATTGCATTTAGTAGCATCTCATTCTCTAGATTGGTATTTTAACAGTTACAATGCTTACAAAATCTGAGAGCCCAGTGACTTAATAAATCTTTGAAGATAGAGAGAAATATGACGCTTTCAAGAGTTTTCCTGTGTTAATTATATTAATTATTGTTGATTCTCTTGATATAATGTCTTATTAAGAAGCGTTGTTTGTTATTTTACTCATTACTTATTCCACACTTACACACACCTCTAGAATGGGGATTAGAAATGGACAACTATGCACAGTTAAACTACTCTTCAAATTAGGAGGGGAAGCTCACTCTTTGTTGATGATGCTTAAAAGAATACTAAACTAATTCCAATATTTTTATTCTCAGCTAAGAGCACAAGGCTATACAACTCTTTGCGTCATAGCTAAGGTTTTATCTTTTCCAAAACTTCAAACTACAACTAGGCCTAAATTATAGACCCTTCTGGCAACTCAATTAAACTCAAAGCTTGAGAGTTAGAAGTAAACGAGGAATGATTTGATTAACATAGAAGCTTAAATAAACTTACTTCTAGATCATACCTGAAGACTCATTGTACTTATAAGATGTAAGGTGAAATAAAAATTATACAAGCAAAACACATAAGAGAAGAAACTGAAAGAGATCAAGCAAGTAAATAAGAGCAAAGAAGGCATAAGTTTACACTTTTCTCAATTTCTAACAATAGTTACACTTCGGGGACAACAGATTGTAGTAAAGACAGGCTTACAATGTGTGATCAAACACCATATTACACTTGACACAAGTTGAACGGTAACTGAACAACAATTTGCAGGTATACATGCTCACAAATTAGCTCTTACAATAATAGTTAGAAAATAATTGGAAAGGATCCCCTTATTTATACACAAAAAAGGAGTAGGTAACCCTAAAATATTCTTGCTTTAAGCTGACTAGACTTGCCATCTCGCAAGATTTATTTCTAAAAATAACACAAGATAACTAACTAACCACCTGTTGAAATTAGTTAAGTGATTTAAAAGTAGGGAAAGTTCCAACTATACATTTGATTTTCCCATTTTACCAAGAATAGATAAGCATGAAACAAGAATAGCAAGTTAAACTTGGAAAAAGCATCAAGTTAACTACTGCTTTTAGTTCTATTCTTGGAAATCTTCGATACCCCAAATAGGTGACTCACTCATCTCCAAAAAGTGGATTCCCAAAAAGAAGTTGAGGTTTGGGTTTTGTAGACAATCATGTTTTGAAGATACCCCGATCATCAAATTCTGAAAAAGCTGAGGGCTTCCCAAAAAAGTAGACTTTTTGGAAAAATAAAATTTCCCAATCTTCAAAAGGAGCAAAAAGTATATGGACCCAAATCTACAAAAACTAAAAAAGTTGACCACCTATTTTTGAAATGTGATACCCTAGTAGATTAGACCATGAAAAATCATGCCTCTGTGCTTCCCAATCCCAAATCCACGAAGAACATTGAAAAAGCACTCCATTTGAGCGTCCAAATCTTTATGAGAAGAAAACATTTTTGTTTTCCTCTGGATTCCAGCCTGCAAAATATGAAGAACAAATGCCAAAAGCCTTTTTGAGTAGAGTTTGAAGAAGAAAAAGCACTTTCTTCACAAAAGCTCTAAAATTTTGAAGCCTATCCATGAAGATAAAAACTTTATATGCAAAAATTTGAGTCTGTTTGCACATGCAATGGTGGATTCCTTCTTTGTAGCTACAAAAAGCGCACACATGATGACACATTTTTGACAAGAAATGTAATGACCCCTTCACACTAGCCACTCTTGATAATTATTTAGCCTTACTTATTCCTGAAGGCTAAATGGAGAAATAAGGGAATATTGATTAAATTAATTATTTGTAAAGTTATCTCAATATTGCAAAATTATAAGATAGCTTTATATTTAATTAATTTAATAAAGTGACTAAAATAAATATTAAATCATAAAGTCGCTTGGAATAAAATAATGTTATTTTCTAAAAGCTTCTTGGAGGTGAATGAAAATTCTTTTATAAGGAGTTCAATGCAAGTCACTTTCATCATGTCTTGAGTTATTCTACTACATACCTATTTGGTGAAGAGCCATGTGCTTGCATTGCCTGAGGGTTTGAAGGCTCTAGGGTGCTAGTTTCAGTTGTGCAATATCAACCCTAGTTGGATTGGAGTGAGGGATATTTCAGTCTCTCATATTGAGAAAAATTGTGTGGCCTTTGGCCAAATTTTGGAGAAAAAAATTTATGGAGTTTTATTGATGCATATCTTTGGTGATTTTGTGAGATTTTTCAAGATAAATTGTTGTCGTTATTAAAGTCAACCTGTAGACTCAATATTCAAATTTTTGCTCATAGAGGTTATTCCTTGCATTGATTTCTTGTGGGCATTGGATCGCTCCAGCTAGGGATCCTAGGAGATGATGCTAGAAGGTATTTGGAGTGGTTTAGAGGCTACCACGATTTTATATTGAAGATTGTGTATCAGAATAGGGGCGACAGCTTTAGGGGATTGATTCATCATAAGGAAGGCTCCTTAGTTGTTGATAGAGTCTTCTACATGATGCCACTTCATCTATAGATCATATTAGCACAAAATCACAGGTTCCTTTCATCATATTTGCATATTTTGCACTGTAATAAATTTGAGTATAAATCGCAACCTTTAGGGCATTTGCATGATCATATTTGTAATGAAAAATCAGTCACTTTCTTGAGCATTGTAATCATATTTTTAAACATTGTAGTTAGTTTGTTGCATATTAGTATTTCAAATTTAAATAAGAAGGTGGAGATTGAGGTTGCATACAAACTGTTTGTCCAAATGTCCAACTAGCTGTAGTTATCATTTTCAATCATCTTTATCATTGAAAAGTCAAAAAATACAATATATTGCTCTTCAATTTGCATTTCAGTTAGTTTCATTCTTTCATTTGAGTTATTTAAATTCAGATGTTTCTCATATACTTCAAAACACAAAAAGAAAACGTCAAACTAACAGTGAAAGAGCTTGCACTCCAAGTGTTTGTCAAAATTCTAGTACCTTCAAATTCAAAAAATTATAATCAGATTTGGCAAGGCTCTTTATAGTGGTATCAAAGCTATGATTCTTCCAGCCTGGAGGGTTTAGTGTTATCATATGCAACCACCAGAAGTGGGTCCTCACATGTAATATACTCTTAATAGAGCAGCACAACAAGGGAAACAAATTGTAGATACACAACAAGATACAATGGTGGATAGAAGAGGGAGCAACCCTAATCGAGAAGAACCAAGAAGAGAAGAGCTATCAAGTGATGTACTCATGAGATCACATGTAGAAGAGCAAAGATCAACAAATCAACACTTGGCATAGATGATGGATATGTTGATAAGAAATACGATCAACAACAATAGCAATATGAATGGGGGAAACAATGATCAAGGAGATAATTCATTCAATAACAGGACTCCTAACCATAGGACTATACAAACAAGGTCAAGATCCATGATGCCAATCTTTCCAAATAGAGAAGAGTCACAAGAAGATGATGAGCTCTCAATGATTGTGCTGCAAGAGCAACTTAGATATGATTGGATTAATGCTAGTCTAGGGTTCCAACATGATATTTCTCTCTGTGAATACATTGACTTGATGATGAGACATAGACCCGATAGGGGTAATCAAGAGCATCACAATGAACTCAGGAGGAAGGTAGGAAAATTGAGTTTGCCTTATTTTGATGGATTTGGGAAGACATCAACACAAGCTTGGGTGCAAAAGGTTGATACTTATTTTCAAATTAATCCTATGCCCGAGGATGAAGCAATCAAATATGCCACTATACATTTGGATGGAGTTGCACATGAGTGGTAGCATCACGGTTTAGTGAAAATGGGCTATGATTAGATCACCTCCTATGCAAAATTCACTGAGAGGCTAATTGAGAGATTTGATGTTAGGGATCTTGAACTCCACTTCAAGGAGTTAGATCATTTGAAACAATGGAGGTCATTAGATACTTATATTATCAATTTCCAGAGGTTGGTTGTTCTAGTGATCGATATCTCAGAGAGAAGGTTGGTGGTCCTATTCATGGATGGGTTGATGGATCCCTTGAGAGGTTGGGTTAAGGCTCTTGATGAGACCATAAAATGACTCATGAAATCTATGAAATAACATCTTTTTCCTTCGCATATAAAGTGGATCTAAGTGTAGTTTCTGAACTTATGGTTTATTTAGAATGAAATAAAGAAGTTATATTTGGTTATTTCTTTATAAATTATTGTTATCTTATTGTCAAATATTACCATTAAATCTTGGAAAAAAGGTGTTAAAGTGTATACATGTAGCTCCAAATATCATGTTCCAAAGATGCTCTAGAACTTGCTAACACAGTTGTTGCGATGTTCTAGAACTTGCTAACACAGTTGCTGCAATGCTCCGGAACTTGCTAACACAATTGTTGTGATGCTCCAGAATTGTTGCTGCGATGCTCCAGAATTATTGTTGCCATACCAACACAAAATAATCTAAAGATGCCAATATTGTGCTAAAGTATAGTTGGATCAATCACTTCTTTGATATCTATAAATAAACTTTCTATATTTAGATATCCTATTTTTAGGCATTACCATTTATGGTAATGGCCTAAATTAATCCAGTTGTATTCATACTTCAAAATTTGTAAAATTGGATAAGTATTTTTAGTTCATAGTTTGTTGAGGCGGTTCCAACGTCTTCCTAGAAACGTGGATCATGTTGCCTATTTTTGGATAAGTATTATTTGGCATTAGATTGCGTAGATTTTTGGTAATCTATTATTAGGTGTTGAGATGTGTTAAACACACATCTCCTTCTCATTTGCGAGAGAGCTTGAAGCAAAAAATAAATAAAAAATATATTCTAAAGTTTGAGCAAAAGCCTATATTCTGAATAAAATCCTCTTCCAAGGAATGAGTTGGCCATTCATCCCAGGGAAGATGAATCAATGTATTTTATTTGTTTATTTATTTCCTTATTTTGTAAATTTTTATTCTTTTTCTTTTATGTTTTGTAAACATTTGTCTATGTATTATGTTGTAAACCTGCAAGTGTTTTCTGTGTTTATTATTTTCTTTCAATTCAGTAATTTACTTTATGCAAGTGTGCTCTTTTAATTTCTGCAAGTGTGCTCTTTTAATTTCTGTAAGTGTGCTATTTGATTTCAACAAGTGTGAAGTGTGGTAGAAGGGTTGTTAACCATAAATGTCTCTCTCCTATTGCATTTTGCCTTTGGATGTTGTCCTTGGAATTTGACATGATTAAATGTCGTGCTTGACGACCTCATCAGCTCTCAATCCTACTTCATTACAAGAGGAAATTAAGAAGGCTAGAGACATGGAGTCTAGCAATCAAAAGAGCAAGTTCTCAAGCAATCAAAAGAATAAATATCCATCTCACAACTCTTCCTCACACAAGGATAAGGGCAAGAAGCCTGTTTATAAGGAACAACCCAAGAGGAGTATAGAAGAAGAAGAAGAGGATCACGTAGAGTGTAGAAGGAGGTAAATATGCTATCATTGCATAGAACAGTGGGAGCCGAGACACCATTGCCTTGGAAAAGGAAAGGCTCACTTAATTGAAGTTAGATAAGAAAGTGAAGATAGTGATGATGAGAGGAAACCACAAAACAATGAGGAAAGTAGCTTAGATGAGGAGCAGCCCCAGGATGAGGGCAAGAGTAGCATTGTTGCTACGCTATCAAGCACACCGAGATTCAATTACTTTAGAGTCAGGGGATGTTTACAAGGACAATGCATCACCATTTTGATTGATAGTGGGTCCACCTACAACTTTATTGATGCAACCATAGTGGCGAAACAGGGGTTGCCAACAAAAGATTTTGAGGGTTTTAATATGATGGTGGTGGATGGATATAACATGTCATGCACCAGGAGAATTCAACAGTCACTTATCACATTGAGAAATTACACAATCACTGATGACTTATATGTGGTGGAATTAGGTGACACAAATGCTATCCTCAATATTCAGTGGCTCCATTCATTGGGGAAATATTCAAAAAAATTCAAAACTATGGAGCTCAAATTCAGAGCAGCGAATGGCAGGAGAGTTGTGCTTAGAGGTATGACTACTGGGCCACCAAAGGTTGTGCTAGCTAAATGCATGAAGATCATTTTTTTACATGGTGATATAGCATGGGCAACTGAGTGTTTGATCACCACTGAGGAGACTCTTGATTCAGATCAATGATATCACATTGACATTCAAGAACTATTGGGGAAGCATGACAAGGTGTTTGGAGAGATACCCCCAGGAAGGCCACCTAATTGAGGATTTGAACAAACTATTGAGTTGGAGGAGGGGGTCAATCCAGTCACACCACCCCCTATCATCATCCTAGAAAGTTCAAGGATGATATTGAGAAAGCAATCAAGAAATTGCTTGAGATGGGACATATTAGATTGAGCTCTAGTCCTTTTGCTTCCTCTATTGTTTTTGTAAAGAAGAAGGATGGGACAATAAGAATGTGCATCGATTACAAAGCTCTCAACAAGAAAACCATTAAAAATAGGTACCCAATACCTAGGATTGATGAGTTGTTGGATGAGCTTCATGGGGCAGTGTACTTTTCTAAGATTGATCTTCGCTCAGGGTACCATCAGATCAGAGTAAGAGAGCAGGATATACATAAGACTACATTCCAATGCCACTATGGACATTATGAATTTTTGGTCATGCCATTTGGTTTGACAAATGCACCCGCTGCATTTCAATCATGTATGAACCACATAGTCAAGAAGCAGTTGCGTAAGTTCCTCTTAGTATTCTTTGATGGCTTGCTCATTTATAGCAAGACCTGGGAGGAGAATTTGAGATAGCTTGATGAGATTTTGACCATCATGGAGGATAAATCACTATATGCTAAGGCCTCTAAGTGTGAGTTTGGCTTTAGGGAGATTTTGTATTTGGGGTATGTGATCAGTGCACAGAGGGTACAGGTTCATCAAGAGAAGATTAAGATGATACTTGATTGGCCTACACCTAGGACTCTCACTGAGCTGTGTGGATTCTTTGGATTATGCAATTATTACAAATGCTTTGTGAGAGGGTTTTCATAGTTGGGAGCACCTTTAATAGACTTGAATAAGAAGGGTGCATTTAGTTGTTCAGATGAGGCCCATCAAACTTTTGATAAGATCAAAAAGGTGATGAGTAGTTTCCTAGTTTTAGCACTTCCATACTTCACCCAACCTTTTGTTCTTGAGTGTGATGCTTCAAGTCAAGGCATTGGAGCTATCCTAATGTAGAATCAACACCCCATTGCTTTTGAGAGCCACAAGTTGAGAGGACCTGAGAGACTCTACTCCATATATGATAAGGAGATGCTTGCCATAATGCATGCATTGGTGAAGTTCATACAATACTTGGTTGGAGGGAAATTTATGGTGAGGACTGACCACAATAGCCTCAGGTATTTCTTGGAGTAGAAAGATTTGAACAAGAGGCAACAAAAATGGGTTAGTAAGATACAGGCCTATGACTTTGATATAGAGTATGTGAAAGGGAAGGAGAACGTTGTCATTGATGCCCTCTCTAGGAGACCTATCGCTTGTTCACTTTCAAAGGTTTCTGCTGATTGGAAGTCTTTCTTACTAGTTGAATACTTCAAGAATAAATTTGCATGCAAGGTGATGGATGGATTAATTTAGGATGGCAGGTACCAAGTGGTGGATGATGTAATTTTCTACAAGGACAAGATCTATTTGGTGCCAAAGACTAAGTTGAAGGAGAGGACCTTGCAAGCTTCACATGGCACTCCTCTAGTAGGCCATTAGGGCTATTTTAAGACATACAGACATGTCAGAGATAGGCTCTCTTGGAAGAGCCTCAAGGATGATGTTTTGAGACATGTCAGGGAGTGTGTAACTTTCCAGCAGAACAAACCTGAGCATACACATCCCGCTGGTCTATTGCAGTCATTGCCCATTCCAAAGCAGAAGTGGGAAAGCATTTCCATGGACTTCATCACAGGTTTACCCAAGGTGCATGGGAGAGATTGTCTCTTTGTGGTGGTAGATCAGTTGACGAAATAAGCCCACTTTTTTGTTATTCCTATAGAGTACAGGGCACCACAGGTAGCTGAGTTGTTCTTTTGTGAGATTTTTAGGTTGCATGGGCTACCTAGATTCATAGTCAGTAATAGGGATAGCAGGTTCTTGAGCACATTTTGGTAGGAGCTATTCAAGTTGGCAGGTACAAAGTTGACTCTGAGCACGAGTTATCACCCTCAAACGGATGGTCAGATAGAGATTGTCAATAAGTGGGTTGAGAGGTACTTGCACAACTATATTTTAGGTCAACAAAGAGCATGGGTTAAGTGGTTGCACTTTGGAGAGTATTGCTATAATACCACTTATCATATGTCCAATGGAATGTCTCCTTTCCGGGCCCTGTATGGATATGATGCACCATCGTTCATGGATTTGGCTTTTGGTGAGAGCAGAGCCCCAAAGGCCAAGGATTGGATCCATGAGAGTCAGGAATTATTGAGAGCACTCAAGGAAAACTTACAGGTGGCACATAATCAACAAAAGACCTATGTTGAGTGTAACTTTGAGATGCGAGACTTAGTATACCTTCATTTGCAGCCCTACGACAGTCGTCCTTGGAGAAGAGCAGTGTAGAGAAACTCAAACCCAAATTTTATGGACCCTACAGGATTATCAAGAGAGTTGGAGAGGTAGCATATGAGTTGGAGCTTCCAAAGAGCAACAATATTCATAATGTATTTCATGTTTTGTGCCTCAAGAAGACACTTGGGAAACATGTTACTTCTTCTTCAGAGCTTCCACCATTGGATGAGGAGGGACATTTGGTCTTAGTCCCTGAGGAGATCATAGATACCCGGGAGAAGAGATTGAGAAACAGGGTGGTAAAGGAGTATTTGGTGAGATGAAGAGACTTGCCCGCTGAGGATGCCACATGGGAGAGTGATTAGATTCTATGTGCATCCTAGTTTGCAATCAATTGAGGAAAAGCAATTTTTGGAAGGGAGGACTATAATGTCCCCTTCACACTAGCCACTCCTGATAATCATTTAGCCTTATTTATTCCCAAAGGCTAAATGGAGAAATAAGGGAATATTGATTAAATTAATTATTTGTAAAGTTATCTCAATATTGCAAAATTATAATATAGCTTTATATTTAATTAATTTAATAAAGCGACTAAAATAAATATTAAATCATAAAGTCACTTGGATTAAAATAATATTACTTTCTAGAAGCTTCTTGGAGGTGAATGATTTTTTTTTATAAGGAGTTCAATGCAAGTCACTTTCATCATGTCTTGAGTTATTCTACTACATACCTATTTGGTGAAGAGCTATGTGCTTGCATTGCTCGAGGGTTTGAAGACTCTAGTGTGTCGGTTTCAATTGTGTAATATCAACCCTAGCTGGATTGGAGTGAGAGATATTTTAGTCTCTCATATTAAGCAAAATTTTGTGGCCTTTGACCAAATTTTGGAGAGAATAATTTATGGAGTTTTATTGTTGCATTCTTTGGTGATTTTGTGAGTTTTTTCAAGCTAAATTGTTGTCGTTATTAAAGTTGACCTACAAACAGAATATTCAGATTTTTGCTCATAGAGGTTACTCCTTCCATTGATTTCTTGTGGGCATTGGATCGCTCCATCTAGGGAGCCTAGGCGATGATGCTAGGAGATATTTGGAGTGGTTTAGAGACTGACACAATTTTATATTGAAGGCTACACATCAGAATAGGGGCAACACTTTTAGGAGGTCGATTCATCATAAGGAAGGCTCCTTAATTGTTGACAGAGTCTTCTATAGGTTGCCACTTCATCTACAAATCAGATCAACAAAAAATCACAGGTTCCTTTCATCATATTTGCATATTTTGCATTGTAATAAGTCTGAGTATAAATCGTAGCCTTTAGGGCATTTGCATAATCATATTTGTAAGAAAAATTAGTCACTTTCTTGAGCATTATAATTACATTTTCAAATATTATAGTTAGTCCATTGCATATCAGTATTTCATATTTAAATAAGAAGGTGGAGATTGAGGTTGCATACAAAATGTTTGTCCAAATGTCCAACTAGCTATAGTTGTCAAATGTTTTCAGTAATCTTTATCACTAAAAAGTCAAAAAATACAATACATTGCACTTCCATTTGCATTTCAATTAGTTGCATTCTTGCATTTGAGTTATTTAAATTCATATGTCAAAATTCTAGTACCTTCAAATTCAGAAAATTGTAATCAGATTTGTCAAGGCTCTTTACAAAATCATACACATTTGATGGCATCATCAAACACATAAAACCTCTCCAATGTTAGCCATTTTCTCCATTTTCAACTTTTGCTTGCTTCTACTTCTGGTGAGGCCTGCCTCCAACTTCGATGAAACAACAATCTAGTGTTGCCAACTGATAAAATATGTTTGACCATGGCAATCTCATGTTTGACCACTACTAAAGTGATCCTCAACTTCATATTGGCGTTCGACGTCGTCTGATCATGATTGCAAACCCCATAAGTGATCAATGGAGGTTGAACTAGAAAGAAGGCATGCCAGGGTCGAAAATATTCTAAGTGTTGAAAACCTAGGCACCCATGGCTGAAAGCATCCCATGTCTTAGCCAAAAAATGACTAAGGCACCAAATCCTAGGTGCCCTTGACTGGACAAGGCACCTAGACATCCCAGAGTTAGAGAGATTTTTTTTTTATAAATTTCATAATTTTTGGATTTTCCTCTGTTTCGCGCGAACTCCACCTTTTCTCGATCATTGATAGCTTGACATTATTTGGACAACATTTGAAATTTTGAATCTGATACCTAGTAGCAAATAATCCTCCATTGATGACCTTGAAGCTCATGCTTCATCTTCTGAAAAAACAAAATTAACCCACCAGAGAAATCATAACCTTTTGATGATTCTAATCGGACCAATATGATTAGGAAGTATTTTTGACCAATTAGAATTAGTTAGAGCCCTCCAAACAAAGATTCTATTTTTAAAATTTTTTTGCCAACATCCATTTGGCAACAAACATAGAAAACCTTGAATCATGACTTTTTAAAAATAGAAACTTTCTACTTTTAGAAACTTTGACTTTTGAGAATTTTTTTTTACAAGACTTTGACCACTCTTACAAAATACCTTAATGAAGCAAAATTTTTGATTGGGCACAACAATCCTTAGATTTAGTCCTTTTTTTTTTCTATGGATAGTAGTGAGGAGGTCTGAGTGGTTAAGGAAATTGGCTTGTAGCGCTTGTTCTTTGTTTGAAAACTTCTTGAAGCTCTTGCTAAAACCATGTGGTGCATGTTGCATTGCTTGGCCAAATAGTTCATCAAACCTCTAGCCACACCTAGCCTTTTCTCCCTCAATACCTTCATGCATGCTTTCAGGATGCTCGTCTCTACACCATCTGACCAAACTCTTCCTCCTTAGTGCATCAATGGTACCCATGTGTTGTTCTCTTGAGCCCAGTGTAGCATAACCAAGGAGGTTGCAATGACTTACAAGTTTATATTGTAATCATCGATATCAAATTCAGTACTCGATGACTTTGGCATCACGTCTCATACTTTCTTCCATGTTATGTTAAGCTTGAGTCAATCCTTTGCCTCAAATACTTTGCTGCAACAATGTTATCTGATTTATGTATGATTCTTTATCAATTGAGAGGTAGGAATATTTAATTTCTATCTACCCTTATGCATATAAAATCTTCAACACAAGTGAATATATATATATATATTCTCCAAAGCATCCACGATTCCTTTAGAATGATAAGAGAAGACCGTGGAGATGTCGTTGTCAGCATACTCTAGACATACACCTAAACGCTATGCATGGATATCCTGTACTCTCGATGTCTCTCTAGGTTGCGGTTGTAGGTAGTAACCATTATGAGTTTTTCTTGATTCTTTAAACATATCCATTGGGAAGTAACCTGCAGCGTTATTTTTCTATTTGGACCATGCTTCATGAGACATTTTCACAAGTAGTTGATATGCCTTACCGATGGTTCCTCTCATGCATGTGTGCCTAATAAGATATTCTCAATGCCAAAACTCGTATTGGTTTAAGCATCTTTATATTGTTTTACCCGTGTCCTTATTGAGCTATTATAGAGTGAAGTCCACAATGCCACTTATCTGCATGTAATTACGCCGAAGGCGTTTCCTTATTTGAGTTTTACAAACTCATTTTGCCTGTGGATGGTTCAAAACCAACAAGAGGGCTTGCAATGCAGTTAAATGCTTTTTAGCCGTTGATCTATTTCGCCAGTATGCTTTTCATGTTTAAGTCTTATCCATTTCGCCAGTGTGCATATAATATATCTTCCACTTGTGTTATGCTCTTCAATAGCTGGCCGTAGACATGTTCTCCGTTGGCATCTGTGCATGATTTTTTACTACCGCCAGGCCATGTGCTGAGCATTGAGTAAAAATGTATCCATTGGGAAGAAATAAATCTATGCGTTGGGGAAAAAAAATAACGGAGATATTAGTAATTTGTATCATTCTTTTAATAAAGCATATTCACTTTTATCAATCTCTGTTTATGGCAAGGAAAATGTCAAATTAATATTTTTTTAATTTATTTGGAATTTTGTATTAATGAATGATGAAAATTGCTTTTATTTTAATTACGTCGGTTGAAGTTTTTAAGTTTTTAAAAGATTATTTTTATTTGGTCATCAGATATATTTAATGTTTGATATTAATTATTTGTATTTGGTCATCAGATTTTAGATTTAATGTTTGATATTAAATATTTAATTTTATCGATTACTTTATTATATATTTAGTTTTTTCTTAAATATATAATATAATAAAAAAAAATATAAATTAAAATATTTTTATATTATATATTTAGTTTTTCTATTTTAGTTTTTTCTTAAATATACAATATAATTAGAAAATAATATAAATTTAAATATTTTTATATTAAAATATAAATTAAATAATAATAATTTAAATATAATAAAAATATATTATAAATATGATATAAGATAAATAAAAATAAAATAACATATAATATATTTATAATAATTATAATAGCATATAATAATAATAAATTAATAATGAAACATAAGCATAAAAATAAAAATATAGAATAATATTGCATAACTATAGGATTATATATAGATTGAATATATTAATAATAAAATAAAAAATAAACCCCTTAACAACATCAATTATATTATTATGTGTTAAAAAATATGAACGCATTTAGATTTTAACATTAGACATCTTGTTTTATTTTTTAATTTTTAAATAATTGTTTTCATTTATTTGAAAAAGTTATTTTATTTTTTTAAATTTATTATACTTATTATAAATAATTTAAGATTAAAATTTATAATTTATAATAAATAATTTAATTGTACTTATTATTATAATTTTAATAGTACAAAAAATAGATTAAAATTTATCCTGATTGACTTTCCACACTTCTTCGGCGTACCCATTGCACACTAAGGTGCAATTGCTAGGTCTGATATGAACAAGATTCCAGTTTTAGTCCTTGCCTATATATAGGCGGAGACTAATGTTTTTGGTTGCATTCTTTCCGCTATTAGCTTGTCTCGGGAGGTGGGTCAGGGTACAAAATTTGTTTTAACCTATGGTTCTGAACAGGCATGGAATTTGACGGCCACCTCTACCTGTCATATGAAAATTTTGTGACGGTTTGTTCATTTAAATGCTTGTCATTTTACGTTTTATGAAAAAATTTAACTGTCAAAAAATATTTAATTTATATTTTTTTTATATAAAATCTTTTATATTAAAATATTATTGATTTTATTAATCATACATATTAAATAGTAGCTTGTTTCTTCTTACTTGAAGACATATTATTAAAGTACCTAAAAAAAATCAATATATTAGTAATCTATGAAATATTATTTTATAAAATAATTATGTTAGAAAATTTACAAATTTTAGAAACTATGCATGCACTCAATTAGTAAATTCAATTTGCATATAATAAATTTTATTGATAAAAAAAAATGCATGGAGTATTAGATTAAGAATAATTATAGTACACATTATTATTTTTTCCATATATTTATTCTCTAATTTGTAAAATTGTATTACTATTTTGTTGATTGATTCATAAAATTGTAAAATTGCAATGAACATTTAATTTAATATTTAACTAGAATAAGTTGGCTATAAATTAATTTATTGATTTCATATGTGCAAATATCATAAAAATACATTTAAATATTAATTTCAAACCTACCAAGAAATAGTTATATAAAATTAAAATTAATTTAATTTTTGAATTGGTCTATCTAAAAACACATTTAAATACCAATTTCAAATCTAGCAAAAAATAATTATATAAAATTAAAAATAGTTCAATCCCCAAATTGATCTATCTAAAATCATATTTAAACATCAATTTCAAACCTATCCCAAATAATTATATAAAATTAAAAATAGTTTAATCCTTATTCAACTCATTATCTAAAATTTCAACATGCTCACCAATAAAACAAAGCTACTCTATTATCTTGAAAAAAATAAAAGGAGATGAATTGCCTGTAAAAAAAATGCTTTAAGGAATCAAAGTCGGTTGCCTGTAAAAAAAAATGCTTTAAGGAATCAAAGCCATGAATCTCCTGTAAAAAAAATGCTCATTCCTTAAATGTTGTAAAAAATCAAAGCTGAGAATAATTATTTGTAAAAGGAAAATAAAATTTGAACATGCTCATTGCTCACCAATAAGTTTTATGTTGTATTATCTTGAAAAAAATCAAAGTTGGGAATCACTACAAACAAAATGCTATTGAAAAAACAAGTTACAATGCTATAAAATAAATGCTTTCCACAGTGAAAATTTGTGTTATTGATTATTCATAAGGATATCCTATATATATTAAAAAAAATGTAAAATTAGAAAATATTGATAATTAGAAATAAATTTAAAAATCTTAAATTTAATGTTAAATTTCTAAATTATGTAGAAAATAAATCTTGTTAAAATATTCAAAAAGTTAAAAATCAATTATATTATATTTTGAAAAGATTTTGAATTAATATAATTTTTATAATAAATATTATAAATCATATATATTAATAAAAAGCAATGATAACTATTTGTTAAAATAAAATCTTTAAAAATTAGAAAAAAACTATATTTAATTTTGAAAATATTCTATTTTCAAGAGATTTTGAATTAATATATATATTTATAATAAATTATATATATTAATATAAAGTGAAATTAGAAAGAATTATTCCAAATCTAAACTAATTTATATTTTTATCATAAAAAATATTTTATTATATGTATATATATATATACAATAAATTTTTACGGTTTAATAATAATTTTAAGTGTCAATTTTATGGTTATATAAAAATATAACAAGTTAAATGATACGGTCTAATAAATTTTTAGGTTGTAATATATAGTCCAAAATGTAAAAAAGGGTCAAATAGACCATCAAATTACAGGCCTGGTTATGAAGAATTTGTTTATTAAAGCGTTATTTTAGTTATTTCTTACGATTGACAGAGGGAAATATTTCGCGTCTCACTAATGTTTTATGGTGTTGTGGTGTCTTCGCGGTGAGGGTAAGGTGGCATTGTTCATGGGGTTCACATGTCTCGCCTCTGCTGTCACATGCTGCATTCGTGGCTAGCACAAAAACGGTTACATACACAAGGTTGCCTCGCCTTCGAGTTCATGTGCCTCACCTCCGACTTCTACTTATTTCTTATGGTGCTTTTCATTCTCATGATATTTTCGCCAGGCGACTAGGGTTTTGAAATTTGCAAAAAAAGGAAGGCTCCCATTTTTGGGAATACGCGAGGGGGATGCTATGGGAAAAAGGTTGAGGAATTTGGCTTTACACCTGCCACTGTCAATTGATGGAGATTTTCTAGAGTATCTCCAAAAAGTCCGTTTTGTACATATCTTGCATTCATTATTTTCAGCCCGGAGACCACATCTCTCTCAAGAGGCATTCTATCAATAGTTCATGTGCCTTGTCTTTGTCTTCACATTTGTCATACATATTTACCAGTTAGAGTGAAGGCTGGCACCTGGGTGGAATCTAAAACCACGTGATACAATTTGTGCAAAATGATGAGGTAAGTTACCAGCCATGGTTTAGCGATTTTGTTTATTTTTATGTTGGAATCTATACACAAGTAGGCCATTTTTTGATGTATTTGATGTCATTATAAAATAAATGATTTTGTCTATTAAATGAAAGCAATGGTTATGTGGTTGCAAGTATGCATTCTTCCCTCTATCGTTGAACACCATGTATGAGATGGTAACAAATCCATTCACAAACTAAATGCTTTAAAGAATGATCTTCAAGAATTAGATTTTAAGACCAACTGTGAATCAAGAACTCTCACTTATTTTTTCCCTCCTCTACTCTATGGCATTTCATTTGGCCTATGTTTTCTCCCGCTGCGAGGATTACAATATATCCAAAATAATGGGTTAATTCTATGTCTTGATGAAAAAATTGTCTTGTATGATTCTCACTTCGCATGGATGTATTTATCCCCCCACATTTCTTATCAATTTTGAAACCCAATAATCAACATCCATTTTCTTATTTAAAATATTTCCCTGGGCGAACTCACTTTTAGGCCTCATAACATTGGTCAATAATTGAATCGAAAATTCTAGGTGTAAGTTATGCGGTGAGATTAAGCCTCTTCAATATTTTGTGCATATCATTCATCGTTGTTGTCTCAAGATCACATATCTATGAGGTGTTCTATCAACAATTCTTGTGTCTTGCTTATGCTTCATTCATGAACTTATTCTATCAAATGGTTCTCATGCCTTGTCTGTTCTTCCACATTTTGCATACATGGCTTCTAGAGCTCTACGATTGGACTCTCCATCAAGAATCCCCTTCTAGGATCATCTCCATACCCTGCTTCTGAGCACCCATTTTGACATACATAGGCAGTATGCTGGCTATAGTTGAGGAGTGTGGTTATATACCTGGCAATTTCCTTTGCTAGGAAATTCCTAAAGCCCTTCGTCAAACCCATTTTGTGCATATCCTACAATTAAAGCATTCCATAGACCACAATTTGTTGAGGCTTTATGTCAAACAAGTCACGTGCCCTGCCTGTGCTGCCGCATTTTGCATACAAATTTTTGTCAAAAAATCCACGTGCCTAGACTAGGGTTGCACATTTTACATGCATTCTATCAGAGCATTGGTGACTAATTTATGTCCAAGAAAATATCCTTTCATTATACTTTGATGGATATCCATACCCTGTTCCAAGGCGTCCATTATGGCATAGGCACATAGGAAGTTGGCAAGAGTTGTGGAGTTCGGCCTTATACCTCCGATTGTATTTGCTCGAATGTGTATAAAGCATCTGAAATGAATCCATTTTGTGCATGTTTAGTGATCATTGTAATACCTCGCAAAGAAATATCAAGTTTATGCAATCAAATTCAGAATCATTTAAGATCTAAGAATCAGATGTGTTCATTTAATCAATGGTGGAGAAATATCAAATTTGAGGGTTTTTTTTTTGGATAGTGGGGAGGGCAATATTTTTATAGAGATAATACTTTCTATGGATGCTTTGACGATTGCTTGTTTTCTAGATCTAAGAATATGTTCCAAATTGTTTTGTTTCACTTATATTCTTATGCTCCAAACATATTGTTCAAGTTAGGATTATTCTATCCTACTTTAACCAATTAGTTTCTACTTTATATTTGCTAATTGGATATCTACAATCATCTTGGCCTCAAGATGAGTTTTCCTCTAGGGTTTATAGGCTACAATGCCAGGGTAAAGTAGGGTAAAGAAGCTCCTGCCTTTTCTCAAGGCTTTTCGATACTATTAGTGTTTTTTGATTCATTAGGTCTAGCTTTTCTTCAGTATATTGTTTGGAGACGAATAACATCTTCTCTAGCTAGCAATATCATAACCCAAATGGGTAATTTCATCTGCTTTCTTTAGCGAAGGCCAGATGATATTCATGGATTCTGTCTTGGGAACATTCTTTAAATTGATAGTTGGTTAGGCCACTCTTCACATATTCTTCGGACTTCATTTCCTTCTCATTCTTCAAATTGATTTAGATTTTGATAGTATGAGTGAATCCTTTGTGTTGCATTATTTGTGGGTTTCTATGTTTTAACTTTTATCTATTTCTCTTGAGCTTCTCAAGTATTGTTAGTGAAAAATTATTTTCCACTATTTACTGTGCATGGCCAATTGTACATTTTAGACTTACTTTAAGCCTTTCTTCCACTGGCTTGCTCATTGTATACAAACATGACTGTAATTGGAGTCATGTTTTATAGTTTTGTGGGATGGATCTTTTGAATAGTCTGTAGTCAGCAGGTGAACTCTTACCTTGCTCACTTTAGTTATCTTTTGCTATTTTATTACCATTCTCTTTTATTGCTAAAATAACAACCTTTGCATTAGACTC
>VDFB02373365.1:261534507-261577797 GCA_007258455.2 Sequoia sempervirens
ACTAACCATGCATCTAATTGAGTTGATTGCAAATAGTCAAGGGTGTGTGCAATGAAACAAAAAGTGCATGTTATACTATCATATCCCCAATTCTAACTCTTACAATTAAAAGAATGATGCAAAATGAAACAAAAAATTCATTCATTTGAGAGTGAGTGTAATTGAAGAACAAACTAACCATGCATCTAATTGAGTTGATTGCAAGTATTCAAGGGTGTGTGTGCAATGAAACAAAAAAATACTTGTTATACTATCATATTCCAAATTCTAACTCTTACAATTAAAAGAATGATACAAACTAAAACAAAAAATTCATACATGTAAGAGTGAGTGTAATTGAAGAACAAACTAACCATGCATCTAATGGAGTTGATTGAAAATGATCAAGGGTGTGTGTGCAATGAAACAAAAATTGCATGTTATACTATCATATCCCCAATTCTAACTCTTACAATTAAAAGAATGATACAAACTGAAACAACAAATTCATTCATGTAAGAGTGAGTATAATTGAAGAACAAACTAACCATGCATCTAATTGAGTTGATTGCAAATGATCAAGGGTGTGTGTTGAATAAAACAAAAATGCATGTTATACTATCATATCCCCAATTCTAACTCTTACAGTTAAAAGAATGATACAAACTAAAACAACAAATTCATACATGTAAGAGTAAGTGATTGAAGAAAAAACTAACCATGCATCTAATTGAGTTGATTCCAAATGATCAAGGATGTGTGTGCAATGAAACAAAAATGCATGTTATACTATCATATCCCCAATTCTAACTCTTACAATTAAAAGAATGATACAAACTAAAACAAAAAATTCACACATGTAAGAGTGAGTGTAATTGAAGAACAAACTAACCATGCATCTAATTGAGTTGATTGCAAATGATCAAGAGTGTGTGTGCAATGAAACAAAAAATGAATGTTATACTATCATATCCCCAATTCTAACTCTTACAATTAAAAGAATGATACAAACTGAAACAAAAAATTTATACATGTAAGAGTGAGTGTAATTGAAGAACAAACTAACCATGCATCCAATTGAGTTGATTGCAAATGATCAAGGGTGTGTGTGCAATGGAACAAAAAATGCACATTATAATATCATATCCTCAATTCTAACTCTTACAATGAAAAGAATGATACAAATTGAAACAAAAAATTTATACATGTAAGAGTGATGTAATTGAAGAACAAACTAACCATGCATCTAATTGAGTTGATTGAAAATGACCAAGGGTGTGTGTGAAATGAAACAATCAATACATATTATACTATCACATCCCCAATTCTATCTCTTACAAATAAAAGAATGATACAAACTAAAACAACAAATTCATACATGTAAGAGTGAGTGTGATTTAAGAAAAAACTAACCATGCATCTAATTGAGTAGATTTCAAATGATCAAGGGTGTGTGTGCAATGAAACAAGCAATGTATGTTATAATATCACATCTACAATTCTAACTCTTACAAATAAAAGAATGATACAAACTGAAACAACAAATTCATTCATGTAATATGGATCAACAAAATGATTCTAGTATTTGGAGTCATTTTCTAATACAACATTATGATATTTATATATAACTCAAAACAACCAAATGATACTAATATTTGGAGCCCTTTTGTGATATAGCATTATGATACTTATATATAACTTCAACCAACATTTTCATATGAATTGAAACAACATTGTCATACTTGTGAAAGTAATTGAATATAAATTAAAGCATACATTGAATTCATTTAAATGTAAATGAACAAGGCTATATGAAACATCAATTTCTATATCTTTGCCATATGTATATGTAAGTCTGCAAGTTGCATATTTATATTGATAGTATTAGAACATTATCATGCACTTCATAATTGAGGGTGTCTTGCACCTATCTTTTGGCTGAGTATGCCTATGTGTATGTGAAAGTGGCCTAACATGTGTCTATGTCTATGAAAGTGGCTCTATGTATGTATGTATGTTACATGCATGTGCATGCATGCATGCATGTATTATATACAATACATACATACATAATAATTTTCCATACATACACACATACATATGAATTGACATATGTATGTATCTATGTATACGACACATATAAACATACATATGAATTGCCATAGGTATGTATGTATGTATCATATACACATGTACATACATACATAATATTATAATGTTATTATAATATTAATATGTTATGTATAATATTAATATGTTATTTATAATATTAAAATGTTATGTAAATTTATATAACTAAAATGATTACCAAATTTAGATAGCTAAAATGATTACCAAATTTAGATGACTAAAATGATTACCAAATTTACATTGAAAATTCTATAAGTGCATGTAAAATGTTAAGAAAAATTTGACCATACCGGTAGAGGTGAATCTACTATGGATAGGGCTGAGAGGATGATGGGGGAGCGGGTATTGTTGGGCAAGAGGTTTACAACAATAGAGGACATAGTCGGCCAATCTATGGGTGCATGAAACCCTTAACAGTCCACCCCATGAAACCCATTAATGGTAAGTATATATATACACACACAATCAACCAAAATATAGGTGCATGATACCCTTAACAGGGAGAGTTGTATACGTTGTTTATAGACAATGCAGTATGCATCACTATTTTTTTTACTAACTATGTGTATACACACACACATATATATACATATATATACATATATATATGGGTGTATTTATACATATATACATAGTCGACCATAATATACCTACAAGAAACCCTTAACAATGAAGCGTATAATAACTTAAAATACTGCCAGTATACATATACAAATTGTAAAGGTACAAAAATAAAAACAGAAGCCTATATTATGGCCTATTGTGTGTATACACAAATACATATGCATATATGTGTGTGTGTGTGTGTGTGTGTGTGTGTTTGTACAAATATATATACACACAGGCATCCATGATATAGCTGCAAGAAAGCTTAAAGATTCAAGCATATCATAACTTGCTTCAAAAGCTATTTACAAAAGAAAAAAAATGCAACTAAATGAAAAAAGAAAATCGCAATGGATAGATTTTTCCATTGTGAGGTTGGAACACAACCTCACTTGCCTTAATAGAAGTTACAAGTTTTTCCTTTTGGCAATGGAGGTGTTCAAAAACATAGAAACTGCGACGTGGGTATCACCACCACTCGTCCATACCCTCACCACCATTGACCTCGAGTCGAACCATCACTAGTCCTACAAGTAATGGCGTAAAGTGTTGAACGTTACCATGAATGGCGTAGTGAAGCTAACACAAGAGATAGTAAATGAAACACATGTCGAGGTGGTAGGGAAAAGGTCGACGACAGAGGAATGTTGAGAATTAAATGTGCATTTACTAGGAGTTAAGTGACCTAGTACTAGCATGGTGGGAAACCATGAAGTGAATAACATGTTTCCACCATTAGTCAATGCCAAATTTGGGCTCGAATTTTGTGGCTTTTGAAAAACTATCTGAAAAGTTTAGGAAACGTGTCACCCTACTAATTTTGCATCAATTTCCAGTTGGACTGTTAAGGGACATGTAAAAAAAAATCATCGACATGGATGCTGCTAGTGTGGACCCCTCACTCAACATCGCCCTACCCACCACCAGTCCCTTACCCTTATAATTTTTTTTTTTTAAAGTGAACATGTAACTAAATACTTAACTTTAAAAATTGTAAAAAATATTTTTCTTGAACATAATTGACTAAGAAGTTTGAGGTGTTATGGGAAAATTTGTAGGGAAAGCAAGGTAAACTATATTTTTAGCATTTTTTTAAATGATTTTTCTTTTTTTGCTTTATAAAACTTAAATTAGAGCACATCCATAAATTAGCATATAAAGATAATCTTCCTACGATTTGATTTTACACAATTAAAATAAAAATTTAAATTAAATCTTAAACTATTTGGTATTGCCACCTTTTTTATTTTCCAAATTTTATTAACTTCAAAACATACATAATTACAAATAAGAATTAAATTAAAATAACTAAAATTATTATAATTATTAATTAAATTATAATTGTATTCCTATTATTATTAATTATTATAATTAGGGTTGTGATTAGAATTAAGAATAAGGTAAAAATTACGGTTAGAACTATTTAAAAATTAAAATAAATTAAAAATAAAATACTACTAATAAAAATCACTAAAATATGATTAATACATATAATGCTCCAAAAATTTATTCATCTAATATCTTTATTCCAAATCTTGTTATTAAGAGGGATAAACATTTTTGACTTGGAGCTATGAACCGGTGAGGTCATAAAAGAGGGACCTCATTCCCAGTATAAATTCTCAATAGTTACACCCAAATGGGATTTGAACCTTGATGGCAAGAATAACAACACAACAAATTAACCATCACACCATGCCACTACTGGCTTCTTTATTCCAAATCTTATTTCCAATATTAATTCATAGATTTTTTTTTGTATGTCACTCCACAATTCTTTATTGTTTAGGGTTAGGGTTATAACCATAGTTATAGATAGTGTTACAACCATAGTTAGGGTTAGAGATAATTCTAGGATTAGGATAATGGTTTAGAATTTATTGTTAGGGTTAAGGTTAGGGTTAGAGTTAAGTTGTGAGTTAGGGTTAGGGTTAGGTCATGCAAAGAACTAATTAACAATACTAAAAGACTATAATTAACAAAACTTACATTTATTTTTATTCACATTAATAAAACTTACAATAATTTTTTTCAAATCTAGAAAACAATAATTACAATACTGTAAAGGCAAGTACTAGCCACTACATGACACTTGTTTATTATTGGCTCAAGTGGGTTCTCCCATATAGGAGTTGAGGTCTATGGATAATATCAAACTTAAGTGACCCCATCCCTAAAGAAATTGATCTATCAAAATATAAGGATCTGATTATGGTGATCTAATCATACTCTTCATATATTACAAGGTTTATATTAGTTTGTATAGGAAATTTTATGTGTTATATTTCAAAATTTGTAAGATAACATAATTGAGTTGATTTAAAAGAGTAAATCCTAAACAAATAACCTAGTTTCTTGCACATTTATATTAAGGGATTCCATAATTCATTTTACTATATAATGAGAAATTTTTATCATGCAACAATTACATTCTCAAAAAGTATCAAAAGATTTGATACACACATTCCAATTCACCTTGAGATCTATTAATTTGAAGATAATGCATAATGGCCTTTTAAATGTATATAATATGGATAAAAATTAAGCAACAGAAACTCAATTAGGAACAACTAGAGCTAAAATTATTTAGCTATAAGAAGGAGAAAAGTTTAATAACCTTAACCTAGCCTAGACAATTGATCATATAGTTCTAGAAATAATCCTATAAAGAGATCAATATATTTTTATTGATCATAACTTTGATCTAAAAGTGTAAAGTGTTTTATCTCATTCATTTATTAAAAAAAATATTGAAAAAGAGATATGGTATACCTTATTAATACATGCATATGACCCCAAATAAGATATAATACCAAACCATCAAGAAATCATATGTATTGTCGAAATCAACCAAAAAGTATTAATGATAACATGTAGGATAGCAACAAATGTTAAAACTAAATTTCTAATGTGAAAAGTTGGTCAAGAACTTAATTATCATTGTCTTTTTCTTTGACATGATTTAATTTCAAATCAAATGAGGCCTTCCAAACGAGTTTTGGTTTCTGAGGGTAATAATTTGCTCATTGTATTGATATCATCACCTATTATTTTTCCAAGTTATAATGATACAACATCTATGTAATTATTTGAAGGATCATATTGGATATTTTGTTGGAAATGTCTTGGTAGGCACATATGCTAAATGTGGAAGCACGTGTACTATTTGAGGAACATGTTCAAAATGTAATTGTTGAAAAAGATATAAACTTATAAATAAATGTAACCAACATCTTGTATGTTGTTGGTCAAGTTGGATCTTTGAAAGAGGTTACAAACATTCATTAAATCAACAAGGATATATGAATTTGGTTCAATATAGTTACAACTACCTTGGTAGTCATTGTGCACATGAATGATTAGATAAGATTATTTATAGTTATTTGGTCTCATTTTATACACCGAGAATAGGATTTGACATAGACAACTTGAAAAAATCCTCAAAGAAAAGTGGTCTCATGAAATAAAAATGATTATAAGATATGCACTAAGTGAATTTGTTAGGAAAGGCCTTGGAAAATTTTAAGTAAAAATTAATTTGTAGGTTTAACACTAATCTGCATAACTTTTTCTAGCATCCTCCCATGTTGTGTCAAGATGGGAGCTTGAGAACATGTTATATACACTCTTTAGAATATAATTGAAAGCATATTTTCATCCAGTGTTGTAGCTACAAGTGTGCTAGTAGAAATGTATGTAGAACTATGGAAGTATACACATAGCCTATGAAAACATTCCTAAAAAATATATGTATAATGTATAAGGTTTGTAAAAAACATAATAATTTCAATATATGAAGATGATTTGATCTCTACTATTCACTCTATGTGAAATTGGCTCTAGAGCAGCCTTCAAATTTCCAAGATCAATAGTAGATGATATACATTTAATACTAACTTATTAATATTTTCAATGATTTTTTTTAGAAAAATAACCTCAAGAACAAGGAAAACAAAATAAACAAAAAAATTAAAATCACCAATTGAACATATATTTCATCTCATAGTTTAAAATATCTCTATGTGAAGAAAAAAATAGGAACCTAACACTACATATCAAGTAATCATTTATGAAAATAACTATAGATAAAATTTCAAATCCAATACCTTCATTTACTAGACAACAAAAAATAATAATTTATAATAAATGACAAAATGATTCATCCACTTATTAGTTTGTAAAATAAAACTCACTAATACTATGACAAGTGACTTACCTCAAGCATTTTCAATGATTGTGTCATCTAGTACCTCCCTCAATCTTAGCATCACCTCCTTTGTCGCATTTAATGTTGATTGACCCTTTAAAATCTAGTTGATCCATCCATAATTACACCATTTGAGCCTTCCAAAGTAAAAAACTACACTAACATCCTCTATCTATGCCACAAGGTGAAATCGTCTCTCCTCCCAAAACAATACACCTTTCTCCCTCCATCATTCATTTTACTTGACAAGAAAAGTGGTATTATGCCCCCTAGATCCCTATAGATGCATTCCTATGGAACATCTCTCTTATTCAATTCAATTTTTTTCTATTTTTATCCACAAAATTCACCAGGATATCCAATTCTAAAAAGGGGTGATGGTCCCTCCAAGTCCCTTAGTCCCTAGGGCATCTCCGACATATTTCACCTGGACCCCTCGAGATGCATTCCTATGGAACATTTCTCCTATTTAATTTTGTTACATCTTTTGCCTAAAAGGCTGCTACTATGGTTGGAAACTATACAATTGAAACTAGAATAGTCTGGAATCTGACGAAAGAGTTTGAAGTCTCAATTCTTGGGAAATTGAAATTTGAATTTCTAAAGGGATCTACACTTAGGATATAAAGAGCACTACTGAAATATGTATGAAATACATGAAAAGTAAAACAAGTTTATATGGTATGTTGCTTTTACCCTGTTTTTCAGGCGACTGAAGGTTACTAATGGGAAAGATTCTCCATTTGACTAAGGCACCAAATGCTAGGTGCCCCTAATTGGATAGGGCGCCTAGACATCCCAGGGTTAGAGACTTTTCTGTAAATTTCACCATTTTCAAATTCGCCTCTGTTTCGTGTGAACTCCACCTTTTCTCGATTGTTGAAAGTTTGACGTTGTTTGCACAACATTTGAGACTTTGAATCTGATACCTGGTAGCAGATAATCCTTCATTATTGACCTTAGACCTCGTGCTTCGCCTTCTGAAAAAAGTGGAATTAACCCACTAGAGAAATCTTGACCTTTTGACAATTCTGACTGAACCAACCTGATTGGGAAGTATTTTCGACCAGTAAGAATCAATTAGAGCCCTCCAAACAAAGATTCTATTTTTAGAAATTTTTTCTAGCATCCATTTGACAATAAACTTAGAAAACCCTAAATCAAGTCTATTTTTAGAAACTTTCTAAAAATAGAAAATTTCTATTTTTAGAAACATTGACTTTTGAGGAAAACTTTTACAAGACTTTGAACACTCTTACAAAATTCCTTAATGAAGCAAATTTTTTGATTGGGCACAACAATTGGCTCTGTCTGGGGACCATGTCGGATACTTACGAAATAGGAGAACCAATAATCTCTGGACTTTTAAGCATAGACCAATGTCTTATTAGTTGGGTATCAGATTCAGGACCATTTTCTAATCACCTATCACAAGAATTTTCCCTAAATCACCTAGGATAGGACTTTCTAAAATCACCTATAAGTTGGAACTTCCTAGACCACCTAAAACACAACTACCTAAAAACACCTAGAACAAGACAAAAACTTCATAGAATGGGGAAACACATCACAACATAACACTCACATTACAGAAAGTGGGAACACATTAATGAAAATAGAAAGGAAATTACTCCATCCTCAAAGGAATGAAGTGCTTTAAGTATCGCCCATTGTATGGCAGCGGGAATGGATTATGACGATGCCACTTCTACCTAAAAGGATTCACTTGCCTTATGATGGGTATTGTAGGAGATAATTCCTCTAGGATGAAGATTCTTAGATCTTCATATGCCCAGGCAACAACACCCTGACAAAAGTCAGAATATGGCACAAAGAGGGAAGCAAATACCACTTAGGAATTAGTTTTGGTGTCATCCATCCTTAGGATGTCTTTGATGTCGAACACTTCAAACAAGTCAATCATGTTCCAAACTTGGTTTCTATAATGTCATAGGTGATCCTTTCTAACATGGAAATATCCTTTGGTTGGCTTATCGATCAGCTCTACATCCCCTTTAACACATGGGAGTTTGATTCCCATGTATTCAACATTTTTGAGGCCTAACAAAAGCACCTCTTTTTCAACTTTAGTGAATTTTGATTGGAGACAGTATGAAAATGGGTACAATTGTCCTTTAAGGGAGATGATCATTTTTTATGCTCTTGAACCTACAATTGAACAACCCCATCAAACTACAATATCCATAACTTTGTATCCTCTGTTATTCTCCTTTTAGAACAAGCAATGTTCTGGTCTTCAATTTATCTTTGATGACATCACATAATTACCAGGATCCATTTCTAGGTATAAAATTTGGGATAGGGGGTCTGGGGATTTCACCACTATGAATCAAGATTTGGGCTCAAGTTCTATCTTGATTTTTCCCTCCTTTACAGGAATGGTCATGGATGACCAATCTAAGATGACCAATCTAACTTTATCTTACCACCAAGATCTCTACAGAAGCTCTAGCTCAACAACATCCCATACCTGGCTGGAATGTTAGCCACTAGGATAGTCATCATGAATTTCTTCTTCGGACAAGCTGCCAATCTTACCTATGTGTCTTTTAATTGGCCAGCCAACGACACTGATTTTGATGCAAGCGAATAACACTCATTTTGAGTTTTTGTGCATGAGATCCCCAAAGTGTTTATGACCTGAAGAGGAATAATGTTGTTCAAAGCACCAAAATCAATAATGCAGTTGCTCAATTTGAATCCAGCTATATATAGAGATATATAGAAAGGCTTGGGCTTTTCTTTCACTGGAACATATGACTCGAGCAATGCAGGCTGAATTGAAGCCTATTTCTTTACATACTGTATTATTTTTTCCAACTACTTAGGGTGATCACGAAGATACTCCAACTATGAAATCTTAACCTTGATCTTCGTCATGGAATCCAGTACATCAAAATTTTCCAAAGATGAATCTTGAGAAACCTTAACATTGTCATGTGAATTTTTAAAAGTGGAAGTTGCAACCACTCCCTTAACTTGTTATTTAGCTCTTCACCTATCTTCTTCTTCCTTTTTCACTTTCAAGTGTTGAGCATATGAAAACATAGGCATCAAATATCTTTTGTGATTTACTGCAAGAGATTAGTGGCAGAGGTCTTCTTCTTCTTCAATAACGGGTTCACTTTCAAAGTATGTCGTAGCAGAGTCACCATTGAAGTTGTCCATCTATGGTAATAAAAGATTCAAACTTGGTGTAGGGACAATACTTGAACTAAGTGCAACATCAGTATATCCCATAATTTGGTTCATTCTTAAATTCTCAGGACATGTAGTACTGGTATGTGCATCGGTCTCATGGAAAGAACAAAATACTACATTTTGTGTAGATTCAACTATTTGTCTTAATGGAGGTGTTGGAAACCATGGCCTACAATTATTGAAAGGATAAAAAGTATTTCTCTTTGGTTGGTATGGTTGTTGAGGTTGATACTGTTGTTGAGGTCAATATTGTGGTGATGGTGCAGGCTGCCCCTGAGTAGGCAACTACCTCTTGAGAATAGTCATCTCATTAGCTACCTTTTGTAGTTGTGGATCTACAGAACTATGAACTAGAGGCTTGATATAATCCTTCTTGATCTTGGTGGAGGTGACCATATTATCCTCCAACTCGATGGCGTGCTCTTGCACATTCGTCAATTCTTTTTTTTTGGTCGTCTTAAGAAAGAAAACTATCTCTAATGGAAGAGCATTTATGAAACAACTCATTAGAATCTCTAGGGATGGATTAAGTGTAGAATAAAGTCATGTAACAAGATGATTAAATCTTAATACAAACTCCCTCATGGGCTCATTGTGCTCCATTTTTGAATTTGCAAGTTTGGCAAACAACAAATGACTATCTTCAGCGAGCTTGAATCTCGCCAAAAATTGCCCATCTTGTAATAATGCCCGGCTCCAGGTGATTGAACTAGTCGACAACATTCCCAACAAGTGTCTCCACAAAGAGATGCATTGCAATGCCTTCATGTGCCATGTGCAACACGGTGCAAGCCATTGTGAATGTAGAGATATGTTCATTCGGGTATTGACTCTTGTTGCCATAAAACCAAGGGAAGTGCTTCCTTGAACCTTTAGGTAACTCATGATTTTCTTGAGAAGCCAAAGGTCTAATGTTGTTACCCCAAGGTAATGGGGGTGGACATCTCTGATTCCTATCAGTATGGCTATTGCCAACATTATTGCCTGCATTATTGTTGTTATCACCCATTGCTTCTGGCTGGATCACAGGTTCTTCTTGCTTAACTTTAGGTAATTCTTACTTAAATCTAGGAACTGTGTTGGATGACTCTCCAACTTTTGTAGGGTGAGGTTGTTGAAAGAATGGATTTGCAACACCACCTTTCCTCCTTCTAGTATAAACCTTGTAAGCCAGGTTTATCTATTCCCACGTAGGAGGTGGTAGTACTTGGTCTTTCGGCTACAAGATCAATTTTGTGTTCTTCATTGTCAAGAATAGTAGGGGAATTTATCCACTGAATATGACTTTCTTTTTTCTAAAACATGAAATGCCTCAAACTAATAATAATTTCCAATTGCTCCCCTCTAACTCACGTAAGATTTGGTTGTTGAACAAAAGAAGTAGGGAACTTGATGGTCATTCCCGTGACATAAAGTGTAAGCTTTCTTGAAGTTTTATGCCTAGTTCCTCACGATGGGCACCAGGAAATTGTTGGCATTTCAATTCGCACCTCTAGAATGCAGATTAGAAATAGATAGCTATGTACATTTAAACTACTCTTAAAATTAGGAGGGGAATCTCCCTCTTCCCTAATGATGCTTAAAAAGAACACTGAACTACTTCCAATATTTTTATTCTTACCTAAGAGCACAAGGTTATAAAAATATTTGCATCGTAGTTGAGGTTTTCTCTTTTCCAAAACTTCAAATTACAACTAGGCCTAACCTATAGATGCTTCTGAAAAATCAAGTAAACTCAAAGCTTGAGAGTCAAAATTAAACGAGGAATTATTTGATTAACACAGAAGCTTAAATAAACTTACTTCCAAATCTCACTTGAAGACTCATTGTACTTATAAGATGTAAGCTGAAATAAAGATTATACAAGCAAAACACATAAGACAAGAAACTTAAAGAGACCGAGCAAGTAAATCCGAGAACATAAGCCATAAGTTTTCACTTTTCTCAATTTCTAATAGCAATTACACTTCTGGGACAACAAATTTTAGCAAAGACATGTTTACAATGTGTGATCAAACACCAAATTACACTTGACACAAGTTGAATGGTAATTGAACAACAATTTGTAGCAATACAGGCTTACAAATTACCTCTTACAATAATAGTTATAAAATAATGGGCAAGGCCTCCCTTATTTATACACAAACAAGGAAAAGGTAACCCTAAAATATCCTTGCTTTAAGCTGATTAGACTTGCCAGCTCATAAGATTTATTTCTAAAACTAACACAAGAAAACTAACCACCTGCTAAAATCAGTTAACTAATTTAAAAGCAGGGAAAGTTCCAACTTTACATTTAATTTTTCTATTTTACAAAGAATAAATAAGCATGAAACAAGAATGGTAAGTTAAACTTGGAAAATGAATTGAGTTAACTACTGCTTTTAGTTCTATTCTTGGAAATATTCACTACCCCAAAAAGGTGACTCACTCATCTCCCAAAAGCGGATTCCCAAGAAAAAACCTAAGGTCTAGGTTTTGTAGACAATCATGTTCTGAAGAGACTTGGTTCATCATATTTTGAAAAAGCTGAGGGCTTCTCGAAAAAGCATTGAAAAAATAGGTTTTTTGGAAAATATAAAATTTCCCAATCTTCAAGAGGAGCAAAAGGTAGATGGACCCAGATTGACAAAACTAAAAACGTTGACCACTTTTTTCTGAAATGCGATGCCCTAGAATATTAGACCATGAAAAGCACGCCTTTGTGCTTCCCAATCCCGAATCCATGAGGAACACTGAAAAAACACTCCGTTTGAGCCTCCAAATCTTTATGTGAAAAAAAATATTTGTTTTCCTCTAGATGCCAACCTACAAAATATGAAGAATGAATGCCAAAAGCCTTCTTGAATAGAGTTTGAAGACAAAAAAGTGCTTTTTCCATAAAAATCCCTAAAATTTTGAAGTCTATCCATGAAGATAGAAACTTTGTATGTAAAAATCTATGTCCGTTTGCACATGCAATGGTGAATTCCTTCTTTGTAGATGAAAAAAGTGCATGCATGAAGACACATTTTTGACAAAAACATATGCATTCAGTGACACCATCAAACACGTAAAACCTTTCCAGTATTAGCCATTTTCTTTGTATTTCAACTTTTTCTTGCTTTTGCTTCCGGTTAGGCCTGCCTCCGACTTAGATGAGACAACAATCTGATGTTGCCAACTGATAAAATCTGATTGACCATGAAAATCTCATGTTTGACCACTGTTGAAGTGATCCCCAACTTCATATCAGTTTTTGACATTGTTTTATCATGATTGCAGACCACAAAAGTGACCAACGGAGGCTGAACTAGAAAGAAGGTAGGCTGGGGTCAAAAATATTCTAAGTGCTAAAAACCTAGGAACCCCTAGTTGATAGGGGCGAGCATCCCATGCCTTAGTCGAATTTCAATGATTTTCATCTTTATTTCATCCCTGATCTCTGCCTATGCCAACCGCGTCTTTTGATCACTGATTTCTGCATAACGACAGACACCTACATCCAGATGTTGAGCATACTAACCTATCTAAACCTTAGTGATATGTTTGCCAACTTTTCTTAGCCCCCAATGTTGCTTTTATCCTATTTTTTGAGCAATTGAAGGTTACTAAAGGGCATGATTGACCATTTTTGAACAATGAATGACGAAAGCCAAAAAATGACTAAGGCACCAAATGCTAGGCACCCTTGACTAGACAGGGCACCTAGACATCCCAGAGTTAGAGATTTTTTTAATAAATTTCACCATTTTTAGATTCGCCTTCATTTCGCGTGAACTCCACCTTTTCTCAATCGTTGACAGTTTAGCATTGTGTGTACAAAATTTAAGACTTTGAATCTGATACCTAGTAGCAGATAATCCTCCATTAATGACCTTAGAGCTCATGCTTCACCTTCTTAAAAAGAAGAATTAACCCACCAGAGAAATCTTGACCTTTTGACAATTCTGACTAAACTAGCTTGATTGGGAAGTATTTTTGACCAATCATAATTAATTAAAGCCTTCCAAAAAAAGATTCTATTTTTAGAAAGTTTTGCTAGCATCCATTTGACAACAAACCTAGAAAATCTTGAATCAAGTTTTTTCTTAGAAAATTTCTAAAAATAAAAACTTTCTATTTTTAGAAACTTTAACTGTTGAGGAATTTTTTTACAAGACTTTGACCACTCTTACAAAATGCCTTATTGGCTCTATCTGGGTACTATGTTAGATACTTATGGCATAGGAGAACCAAGAATCTCTAGACTTTTAAGCATATAATGATGTCTTATTAGTTGTGTATCAGAGTTAGGACCATTTCCTAATCACCTATCACAAGAATTTTTCGTAAATCACCTAGGATAGGACTTTCTAAAATCACCTATAAGTTGGAACTTCCCAGATCACCTAAAAAAATACTACCTAAAAACACCTAGAACATGAAAAAAACTTCATGAAACGAGGAAAAATGTCACAACATAATGTTCACATTACAGAAAGGGGAAACACATTAAGGAAAACAAAAAGGAAATTACTCCATCCCTAAAGGAATGAATTTCTTTAAGTACTGCTCGTTGTATGGTAGTGGGAATGGATTACAACGATGCCACTTCTTCTTGAAAGGCTTCACTTCTCTTATGATGGGTATTGCGGGAGACGATTCCTCTGGGATGAAGATTCTCGGATCTTCATACTCCCTGGAAAAGGAACCCTGACAAAAATCAGAATTTGGCGCAAAGAGAGAACCAGATATCATTGAGGCATCAACTTTGTTGTCATCCATCCTTGAGATGTCTCTGATGTCAAATACTTCAAACTAGTCGACCGTGTTCCAAACTTAGTTTCTATAATGTCATAGGTGATCCTTTTTGACTTGGAAATATCATTTTATTGGCTCATCAATCAACTCTACATCCCCTTTAACACATAGGAGTGTTATTCCCATGTATTGAACATTTTTGAGGCCTAACAAAAGCACCTCTTTTTCAACTTCAGTGAATTCTGATTGCAGGTAATATGGAAATGGGTACAACTATCCTTTAGGGGAGATGATCATTTCCCCTACTCCTGAACCTACAGTTGAACAACCTCCATTGAACTACACTATTCATAACTTTGTATCCTCTGTCAGTCTCTTTTCAGGACAAGCAATGTTCTAGTCTTCAGTTTCTATCTTTAATAACGTCACATCATTACCAAGACTCATTTCTTGGTATAGAATTTTGGCTATGGGGTTTGGGGATTTCACCACTATGAATCAAGATTTGAGCTCAAGTTCTATCTTTATTTTTCCCTCCTTTATAGGAATGGTCATGGATGACCAATCTAACTATATCTCACCGTCAAGATCTTTGCAGAAGCTCCTTCTCAACAACATCCTATAGTTGGCTGGAATGCCAACCACTAGGACAATCATCATGAATTTCTTCTCTAGACAAGCTGCTAATCTTACCTGTGTGTCTTTTAATTGGCCAACCAATGACACTAAATTTGATGCAAGTGAATACCACTTGTTTTGAGTTTCTATGCATGAGATCCCTAAAGCGTTCATGACCTGAAGAGGCTTAATGTTTTTTGAAGCATCATAATCAATAATGCAGTTGCTCAATTTGAATCTAGCTATATGTAGAGATATATAGAAAGGTTTGGGATTTTCTTCCACTGAAACAAATGACTCAAGAAATGTAGGTTGAATTGAATCCTCTTTCTTTACATATTATATTATTATGTCCAGTTGCTCAGGGTGATCACAAAGATACTCCAACTATGAAATCTTAACCTTGATCTTCGTCATGGAATCCAGTACATCAAAATTTTCCAAAGATGAATCTTGAGAAACCTTGAAATTCTCACATGAATTTTTAAAAGTGGAAGTTGCAACCACTTCCTTAACTTTTTCTTTAGCTCTTCACCTATCTTCTTCATTTTTAACTTTCAAGTGATGAGCGTATGAAAACATAGGAATCAAATATCTTCCGTGATTTATTGCAAGAGAGTAGTGGCAGAGGTCTTATTCTTCTTCAATAACGGGTTCACTTTGAAAGTATGTCATAGTAGGGTCGCCATCAAAGTTGTCCATCTATGGTAAGAAAGCATTCGAACTTGGTGTATCGATAATACTTGAACTGAGTGCAGTATCAGTATATCCCATAATCTAGTTCATTCTTAAATTCTTAAGACATGTAGTACCGGTATGTGCATCAGTCTCATGGAAAGAAAAAAAATTTACATTTTGTGTAGCTTAAATTGTTTATCTTGGTGGAGGTGTTGGCAACCACAACTTATAATTATTGAAAGGTTGAAAATTATTTCTCTTTGGATGGTACGGTTGCTAAGGTTGATACTGTTGTTGAGGTCAATATTGTGGTGATGGTGTAGGCTGCCCTTGAGTAGGCCATTGCCTCTTGAGAATAGTCATCTCATTGGCTACCTTTTGTAGTTGTGGATCTGAAGAACTCTAAACCAAAGGCCTAATAGAATCCTTCATCTTTTCAGACGTGACCATATTATCCTCCAACTTGATTGTGTGTTATTGCGCATCTGTCAATTCTATTTCTTTTGCTATCTCCAGGAAGAAGGCTATCTCTGATGGAAGATCATTTATGAAACAACTCATCAAAATCTCTAGTGATGGATTAAGTGTAGAAGAAAGTCATATAACAAGACAATTAAATCTTGATACAAACTCCCTCATGGGCTCATTGTGTTCCATTTTTTAATTTGCAAGTTGGTAAAATAATAGATGACTATCTTCAACGGACTTGAATCTTGTCAAAAAAAATTCACTCAGTTTCCCAGCTTGTAATGATGCTCGGCTCCAAGTGATTGAACCAGTCGGCAACATTCCCAACAAGTGTCTCCACAAAAAGACACACTGTGATATCTTCATTTGCCACATGCAACATGGGGCAAGCCATTGTGAATATAAAGATATGTTCATCCAGGAGTTGATTCCTACCATCATGAAATCAAGGGAAGTGCTTCCTTGACCCTTTAGGTAACTCATGAATTTCCCACAAAGATAAAGGTCCAATGTTGTTACCCCAAGGTAATGGGGGTGGACGTCTCTGATTCCTTTCAGCATGGTTAGTACAAACACTATTGTTTGCATTATTATTGTTATCACCCATTGCTTCTGGTTCGATCACAAGTTCTTGCTTAACTTCAGGTACTTTTTGCTTAACTTCAGGAACTGCGTTGGATGACTCTTCAACTTTTGTAGGGTGAGGTTGTTGAAAGAACGGATCTGCAGCACCATATTTCCTCCTAGTATAAACCCTGTAAGCTAGGATTATCTATTCCCACATAGGAGGTGGTAATACTTGGTCTTTCGGTTGCAAGATTACCTTTGTGTTCTTCTTTGTCAAGAATAGTAGTGGCGTTTCTCCACTGAACATGGGTTTCTTTTCTCTCAAACATGAAACACCTAATATTGCTAATAATGTCAAATTTCTCACCTCCAACTTGTATAAGATTTGGTTGTTGAACAAGAGCAGTAGGATGCCAGATGGTCATTTCTATAACATAAATCATAAGCTTTCTTGAAGTTTATGCCTTGTGCCCCACGATGGGCTCCAGAAAATTGTTGGTGTTTCAATTCACACTGTATACACCTAAAAATGGTTTGGATAATCTAATTAATTAAATATGATTTATTTGATTAATTAACCTTAAATTCATCTACTATTGAATAAATAGAAATATTTATTTATATAGTTCACAAACTATATTCTTCTGATTATTCTCTCTTAATTAAATAATCAAAACTTCAATAGTTTTTATTTAATTATCATTATCTCTCTTTTATTAAATAAACAATATCAAAAATAGTTGTTTATTTTAATAATTGTTATTTCTTCCTAAATTTGAAACAAATCAAAATATTCAAATTTATGCACATATTTCTATAGCTAATCATATCCACCTACCAAATTAGATATTATGTCTAATTTAATTCATCTCAACCTTCACAGGAAAATTTTGAAACACATTGGAGAAAAATTTGCAAGTGAACTTCTTCATCTTCTTCCATTAATTCTTCCTATCTGCTGGCTGAATATTTTTGTGGGGAGGAACAATCTCCATAATTAGTTCAGGCTTCTTCATCCTTCACCATTCAATCCTCAAGATCAAATCTAGACCTTTGCTTTGTTGCCCCTTCACAAATGTGTTGTCGAGAATCTATAAATACAGTATCTTTCTACAGGAAATGGATCCAACTTTGTGCAAACTTACTCTGCAGAAACACCAATTGAGCAATCAGGAATCTTAGCAATAGCATTATCATTTAGCAATAGAAATCATAGCATTTTAGAATCAATATCATGGCTGCATCATAGTTTTACTGTAGCTTCCTTTTTATCAAGTTTCATGTCAATTTAGATTACAATAGTTTCATCATTATCATTTATACATCATCATATAGGATTAGATTATTGCATTTAGTAGCATCTCATTCTCTAGATTGGCATTTTAACAGTCACAATGCTTACAAAATCTGAGAGCCCAATGACTTGATAAATATTTGGAGATAGAGAGCAATATGACACTTTCGAGATTTTTCCTGTGTTAATTAGATTAATTATTGTTGATTCTCTTGATATAATTTCTTATTAAGAAGTGTTGTTTGTTATTTTACTCATTATTCCACACTTACATTTTGGCACCCACCGTGGGGTCCTTAACCCCATATTTTACATCTTTTCTGAAAAGTGTCTGTGCAGGTTTCTGACGTGTTTCTTTTAGCACGATTGAGAGATTTTACGGTGCATCCACCAAATACTGTAGCACATCTGACAACTGTTCCGACACATCCACCAGAAACTCCAGCGCATTTGAAGACTGTTCCAATGCATTTAACTGAATTGTTCCCTAGGCTCAACTTTGTTTTAGTGCATATGATCAATTATTTAGCGCATATGATAAATTTTGTAGTGCATATGATTGATTTTGTAGCGCATATGATCAATTCTGCAGTGCATACAACCTCTATTCTAATGCATCTGTAATTTGTCTAAATTGCCATCTGGACCCGACACGACTGTGACCAGTGGTTTCATTGCTACTTTTGGATTAAAATGAACCAATCCTAGGGTAGTCATTTAGATTAAAATACACCAATCCTAGGGTAGTCATCATACACTGCTATCTTGGTTAAAATGAACATCATATCTTTTGTGAAGCAATATCTTCACATAGAATAGCAAATTATCATTTGGGCTTTAAAAACTAAACATTGTTTGTTGTGATTGTACGGTGATAGGCCTATGCTCTCCCCTTTAACTAGGTGATCAAAATGCCAGACTCATCTTTTAATTTCATGCACTTTATGCTTTGTTAAAACCTTTAGAAGGCCTATCGTAGTGGGAAAAAGTACTCACCCTACGGGAACGACCTGAGTGGGAACAACCAAAGCTAGGTTTTCCAACTCACTATAAAATAAAAGTGAATCTGGGGAAACCCACATTTACCGGAAGTGTGCAAGATAACCACCCCCAAAATCTTTGTTCTAAAGTTTGGGAGGCCTCCTGAGGTAGTTTATCATTTACCTCTGAACAGATACCCTATCTATGAACCTTAGTGTAGAATCCAACTGTGTCAGTATCCAAACATTATAATACTCACAGTGCAAGGGAAGGGAAGAATCTGCCCCCAAGACACTCAACATATAATTTCCAAGGACCGTTTGCTCGAGGGATCCAAAAATCTAACTTTGAGTACACACCTGAAAAAGAAAAAAACACGGGCGCCCTCTAGGGGGTGACAAAATTGTGTGAGTCGACACAATTTTAAGATGTGGGATGTGTTTATTATGATGACCTTTTGACCTTAAGAGCGAGTCTGCTTGCAGTGTATTCTTTGTCAAATACCAGTGGTAATCAAAGAGGATCATGTTTGATTCTTGAACATACACTTATTGTTTAGATTCTAGGACTTAAAAACAACTGTTTTACAACTGCTCGTTGTGTTTTCAAAACATTAATTCAGATAAGATCATCCAAAAAAACACAAAGAGTTTGACAAATCAACCTTTGAAATTTATGTTAAGGGATTGGAAATCAACAACATTTGTAAAGAAATCCCTTGCAAAAAGAATCAAGAAACCAAAGAAGCAACTTAGCTACAAAAAACTTTTGGAAAGGAGACGCTTCTTATATCAAAGTAGGAAAATCTTGCTTAAACATCAAACTTTCATCCATAGATATCATGACTTTTCTAGAGGATATACTGATGATTTTACTTTAGAGCCTTTATATTCACAAGCTTATTTCCAACAGAGAACTCTTTCACAAAAGCATAATCATAGTCAACCCATTCGCCATTCTTCCATCCCACAACCAGCAATATAATATTCGAACAACCCAAATCAATTGCTACAATAGAGAAAAACTTGGAAAAATTAGGAAAAATCAATTGTTACAGCAAGATACCTTGTCAAAATATCCATAATTCAGAAAATTACACCAGAAAATAAAACCTTTTATTGAGAAAAAAATTGAGAACAAACGAACAACACTATAAACAGTCCCAAAATAGCACATACATGGTCTGTTTTAGTGCATACACTCAGTATTTTAGTGCATTTTCTATCCAAATAGCGCATTTAACCACTATTTCAATGCATCTAACTAATCTTACAACGTATTTGCAATTTGTCACCAAAATTTACCAGTGTCAGAATTTACCAATATCTTGGCGCATCTACAACTTGTTTTAGTGCATATACCCTGTCTAACAGTGCATTCACCATATCTTTTAGCGCATACACAATCTATTTTAGCGCATCTGCCCTCCGTAATAGTGCATCCACAAGACCAAAAAACATAGAGTTATTTGAAACTGCTATCAAACTTTTGACATTAAAACTCGGATCTTTGTCTGAACAAAAACATTTTCTTAGTCCAAACAGTGTCTTAAACTTGGAAAAATAGGATTTTTCAAGTCAAACTTTATCAAATTAAACCAAGATCTTACAACCATAAAGTGTCTAAATCATCAAACACAAAATTATGGATTAGTATGTTAAGTTTCTTTATCAGGATTTTGTCATCCTACAATCACGGAATGAAACACAATAATTATATTTTTAACTCAGTCTCATCAATAGAATTTATTATTCTATTCAACTTAAGTTAATATCCTTGACACTTATCCAAAAAATCAAAGTTTAGTGCAAATAACAAACACTTGTATGCCAATTTTGACAAGGTTACAAAGACAAAAACTTAGTGAAAAAGAGATTGAAACACCAAGCACCATGGTTGAAGAAAATCCCTTTCACAGATTCCACCAAAATGATGCAAATGAAATAACCCAAGAGGACATTCAAACAGTACAACAAGATTCAAATTTCCATAAATTTATGGAAAAAGTTTTAGAACAAGATATGGAAAAATACCTTTTGATGCTAGTTGAACTAGGTGCAAAACTTCCAAAGGACTTCAACATCAATCGACTAAAAGAAACAACTAGAGTAGCTAAAATTGATCCACAAAACACACAAAACACAAATCAAGTGGTTTCCCTAACACATCAAATGCAAAACTTGCAACAACAACTTCAAGATATGCAAAAAAGAACCACAAAGAGGTACTCATTGCAGGACATTTGTCCTTATCCTTTTGATCCAAGTGTGGACATGATACCATTTCCTAGACATTGTGAATTCCCAAAATACGACAAGTACAATGGTAAAACATATCCAATTGACCACGTGAGGGAATTCAGAATCGTGAGTTTAGAATTTGCACAAGAGAAAACTTATCTAATGAGGTTATTTCCAAGGAGCTTAGGAGGTCAATGTATGGAATGGTTCTCTAAACTACAACCAAGGATTCAAACTTTTGAAGAACTAGTCAACAGGTTTATCTCACAATTTTCCTTTAATATTCAACATGAGGTAACAATAAAAAACCTTTACAACATGAAACAAAAGAAGGGTGAAACATTCCTCTCATTTCTACAATGATGGTGAAGGTTGTTTGCTAGATATCCTCATTCTATACTTGAAGAAGAAAAGATGGAACTATTCATTGACAACTTAACTGATGACATGAGCTATAGGCTTGAACTACAATGTCCACCTACATTTGAGAAAGTGATTGAAAATGGGCTCAAGATCGAAGAAGCCTTGGTCAAAAGAGGGGTGATAAAACATTACAGTGAAGGATCAAACAATACAAATTCCTCAAATCACTATGGCAACAATGATAAACCTAAGTTTTGGCAAAAGAATAGAAATATTGGAAACAATGATGCTACAAATGACACACAATGCAAAACCAGTATTTAATTTAACAACTACTGCAAAGACCAATAAAAATAATGACCAAAACATCAATCAAAGTGTCAATCAAAATAAAAAACTGAACAATGGAGAATCTAAACCACAATCATATCAAAGACAATAAAATTGAAAAATATTCACACCATTGGGACAAACACTAGAATCGGCAATGAGAGAACTTATTGCAAATGAACTTATCACCTTACCTAAAGCAATAAATTGGGAACCAAAAGTAAAACCATCTTGGTGGAGTGATGCTGACTATTGTAACTTTCATAAAAAAAGGACATAAAACAAATTATTGTATGTAGTTGAAACATCTAGTACAAGATTTGATTGACAACAAGAAAGTATTCATGGGACATCAAATGAACAATGATCACAATGCATTTAAAAATCCTTTACCAAATTATGAAAAGAGAGAATCTTCTTCTGCAAATAGTAAAGGTAAAAATGTGAACTACATTTATGACAACACTATTCATTGTATTTCTAAGCTTGAGAAGAATGGAATCACATATAATCAAACTAATAATGTGGAAATCAAGGACATCATATTATTAAACATGATCCCGAACATAGACGCATCCACCAATCAAATCAATGTCATAAAAATTAGGGAAAAGAAAGACTACCAACCGGTCAACGTGACAATAAGGGGGAAATCCAAGGTAATATTGAAAGGGGTTGCATCTAAAACCACTACCCCCCTTTAAATCAATACAACATAGTCGATCAATTACAAAAAATACTAGCACTGATATCAATATTAGAACTCCTTAAAATCTCACCATACCATAAGGAGGTTTTGGAACAAGCTCTTGTGGCCACCACAGTACCCAACAATCTGGATGCTTGTCAATTTCAAGCTATGCTGGGACATTTAACCACGTCTCATTGTCTATCATTCTCTGAACAAGACAATGTATCACTTAATCATCCACACAATGCAACCCTTCATATAGAAGTCTTAATCCATAAACACCATGTTAAATGTGTCCTAATAGATGGTGGAGCTGGTTTAAACATTTGCACTTTAAAATTGATCTGTGCACTAGGTTATTTTGATAATGCTATTAATGCCAGAAGGAAAATCACAATAAAATCCTATGATGAAGAAGAGAGATCCTCCAAAGGATTGATCATGTTGCCTATTCAAGTAGGACCAATTATGAACAATATAGTTTTCCAAGTGCTAGAAAAAGAGATGACATATAATATACTATTGGGACGTCCATGGATTCACGAAATGTAAGCAGTACGCTCAACTTATCATCAATGTTTAAATTTTCCTGTTAATGGAGAAGAAGTCACTATTTCAACTGATTACAACAATCCCCAATATTGTAACACACTTAAAACAACACAAGACACTTTTGTGCTGCATAATAGGGAGGCAAGCACTTCTAGTTCATCCAACAGTGAAAAGCAATTAAACATTGTATCCAAGTGGGTTGAGAAAAAGGGCCAATCAAAAGATACAAGTGTTGCTGATTCCACTTTATCAAACAATGAGGGTCACCTGAATTCTCTATCACAACAATTTCAAGAAAAGATCTAGTTAATGGACAAAAGAATGGGAGAATATTCCATTGGGAAATCTCTATGTCTTTCACAACTACTACCATCTCCAAGGTCATATGGACAACCATCAACAATAACACGACAATCATCACAACCTACTATGGTTTTTGATAATAGATTTGTGAAGGGAGGTACTTTAGAAGATGAATTTGAAGAAAAGGCCATCCTTAATTGGCTCTACAAAGATGAGGAAGCATCTACATCGGCAAATATTAGCATAAAGATAGATCAATATGGCAAGGGAAAAACAATATTGGAGAAAATGAGGTATGAAGGACAAGGACCTATTGGTAAATGAAAAAAAGGCATTGTAGAACCCATCCAACCTCTCACACTTCAGCCAAAGGAAAAAAGAAGACTGGGTTATACAAGAGAAACAAAAGAAGAAACCACTCATGAAGTTGTTGAAAGGATCCTTCAAATGAGGGATAGCTCTGAAACAGATTCTAATTAGTATGAGTGGGATTCTTTATTAGAAATATCATACAAGGACATACAAGTTGATGTTATAAAAGAATATGCACCCACACATGAGGAGGGACAAAGCTCAGGGACTAGACCCCTTGCATTTCAATCACAAAATATCGATGAATCAAGTGAGGATGGACATATATCGAGTGAGATAGATGACTTGGAGGAGAGTAATATCATAGACCTTGACATTACCACTAAAAAAATTGACAACATTGCTATGAGAACCTTTACTGTCATTGACCTTAGCCAATTCGATGACTTTCTACCCTTACTGCATCCTAAACTTATCGACTAGGAACCAACTGAACCTATCAATGTACCTATCTTTGTGAATGATGATGCTATCGTAAATTTCCTTTGTTGTGAAGAACTTGACACAAGTTCTACTCATAAATCTCATAATGATACTTCAAATCAAGAGGGTGTCAAATCTTCCAATTACAAAATTGAAAATAGGAATAATGGAGATCTAATGGTGAAAACCATTTCATGGCAGCATTATATCTTGAAAAAGTAAAAATAAAGAACGCATTTAACAGTGAAAACCTCTCTGAGGAACTGAAAGATGGGAGATTTGACATCCGCCTAGAACATTATTATGAAAGATCATCAGTACTAGTGGAGCCTACATAGTCTATTAATATTGGCACAACAAAAAAAGCAAAGACTTTACATTTGGCAGCATCTATGGTTGAACAAGAAAAGCTGAAATTCGTCAAGTTCTTTGAGGACAAAAGCATTAAATTTGCTTGGTCATACTCTGATATGCCAGGTTTAGATCTAAATCTTCTAATGCATCATTTATCTCTACCATATGGGATAAAACCTGTTAAACAAAAACTAAGGAAAATGCATCCGCATATCGCCTTAATGGTAAAGGATGAGCTGAAAAAGTTGTTAGATGCAGGATTCATCAAGTCTATCGATTATGCTGAGTGGATTTCTAATATTGTACCTATATCTAAACCAGATAATAGTATCAGAATATGTACTAATTTCAGAGATCTGAACAAGGCATGCCCAAAGGATGATTTTCCTTTACCAAACATTGATATTATTGTAGACTTAACAGTTGGACATGCCATGTTATCACTAATGGATGGCTTCTCAGGGTACAAAAAAATCAAGATAACACCCGAAGATTAGGAAAAGACAATATTCACATGTCTGTGGGGCACATTATGTTGGAATGTCATTCCCTTTGGGTTGAAAAATGCAAGTGCAACATATCAGCGGGAAATGACCACCATCTTCCATGACATGATGCATACCTTTATGGAGGATTACGTGGATGATTTATTAGAAAAGTCATATACCAGAGAAGGACATTTGGAGATCCTGGGAAAAATCTTTACCAGGCTGGAGAAGTTCAATGTCAGATTAAATCCTAAGAAATGTGTGTTTGGGGTTACATCAACAAAGCTCCTAGGATACATAGTGTTAGAAAAGGGTATCGAAGTGGATTCGACAAAGGTCAAGGCTATAATGGAAATGTCGCCACCAAAGAACATCAGTCAACTAAGATCTCTACAAGGTAGGCTACAATCAATCAGGAGATTTATCTCCTAATTAGCAGACAAAAGTCATCCATTTAATCACTTGCTACATAAAAATGTCTTGTTCAAATGGGATCAAGGGTGTGAAACAACTTTCAATTAAATAAAAAAATATCTGATGTCACCACCCATACTCATGCCACCTACAAAAGATAGACGTTTATTACTATACATTACAACAACAAAAATTTCTTTGGGGGCTTTATTAGCATAAGAAGATCCTGCAGGAAAGGAACAAGCTATTTATTATATCTGTAGGACTCTGAATGGTTATGAAATAAACTATACCTTCATTGAGAAAGCTTGTTTGGCGGTGGTATTTTCTACCGAGTAGTTGCAGCATTACATGTTGACTCACACAATTAGACTCATAGCAAAGATTGATCTGTTAAAATATCTACTCAGTAAAGCTGCCCTCACAAGCATACTGGCCAAGTGGGTCATGATCTTAAGTGAATTTGACATTCAGTATGTAGATCAAAGAGACATCAAGGGTCAGGTAATAGTAGATCAGTTAGCCGAGGCTCCATTATCAGATAATTGTCCAAGAAACATTGAGTTTCCTGATGCAAAAATTCTTACTATGACTGCACAACCATGGTTACTTTATTTTGATGGGTCATTCATGCAACGTGGATTAGGTGCAGGAATTCTATTTGTTATACCTGAAGGATATACCATCCCAAAGTCATATAGACTCATGTTTCCATGCACAAATAATGTGGCAGAATATGAGGAATTAATCATTAGCATCAAGGTAGCAGTTGAGTGGAAGATCACAAAGCTACAAGTATATGGAGATTCACAACTAGTCATTTATCAAGTAAATAATGAATATCAAACCAAAGATGAGAAGTTTATGTTGTATAAGAACATGGTGGATGATCTCAAAAATTACTTTCTGGAGATCAAATTTGAACAGATTCTAAGGACAAAAAACAAGGTTGTTGATGCAATTTCGACAATTGCTTCTCTATTGTAGATTCTAGAAAAGCGAGGTTGTTATGAGTTTATTGTAGAACAAGTGTCTAATCTTGCAAATGATAATCCTGAATCTCAAACCATATACCATATAGTTGACGTTGAATCCTCAATCTATGGAAAGACTTATGCTTACTTGAAAGACAATATCCTTCCTCCCGATCTTTCCATAACCAAAAACACAACTTCATTTTCTGAACCGCATGACATACCTTAATTGCTGACATACTTTACCGTCGAGGTCTAGATGGTACTCTTCTCTAGTGTCTAGAACATAATGAATCTGAGATGGCCTTATGTGAGGTTCATGAAGGTATTTGTGGAACTCATTCAAGTGGACTATAGTGAAGAAACTCCTTCATTTGGGGTATTACTGGCCAAATATGGAGAAGGATTCTTATCAGTTTGTTAAGAAATGTCAAATTCATGGTAACTTAATCCATGCGCCAACACAACAATTGCAACTATTTACTTCAACATGGCACTTTTTTCAGTGGGGACTGGACCTGGTAGGAAAAATTAATCCGTCTTCATCCAATGGACACAAATTCATAATCTTAGCAACATAATACTTTACAAAGTGGATAGAAGCGGTTCCCTTAACAAAAATCACTGGAAATTAGATTTCTTATTTCATTCTAAATTACCTCATCTATCAGTATGGCATACCTCAGTCCATTGTAATAGACAATGGTAGACCTTTTAAAAATCAGGATGTGCAAGAACTATGTGAGAGGTTTCATATCCAATGGTCGCACCCATAAAAGGATATACAAGTCATGGAAAATCCTATCCTCAGAATTGGACATTCCAGCAGACGACTAACATCTTCTTATGGTCTTTCATTTACATTATCAAACTAGGGAACGTATACTTGAAATGGAGTGGCACTGTATGTGCACTAAGAACTAGTTTTAGTCACGATTTACCAGAAATAAATGCGTGAAAGGAATTCTACTTATGCTACAGGAATGTAATGTGAAGCCTTCTAAGCTTAATCAAAACATAAATCATGACAACTATGACTAAGAAACAAACTATGAACTGGCCTTATGCTGCAGGAACAAACACAGGGATGGATTCCCGATGTTGCAGGAACAATATAAGACTAAGTTTGCACTGAAACTTTCAAGAATGAAATCTAACTTATAATCAACAGGAAATAAACAACTAACTAACTAACTACAAATACTTACTGAGTGGGCCCCCTTAGCAAGCATCAACTAGTTATGTAAGAATTGAACTTAGAACTTCATCAACTTTTATTCATAAACTTGGAATGATATACATTGTTATGCTTATATGAAAACTAACACAAAACTCTATCTCTCATTATAATACTAACTTTACATACTCTCATTGCTCACTCGTGTGGGAGGAGAACTTATTTAAACCAGAAAAGCAACTAACTACCTAACTTAATAGAGAAAGACATGGACATAAATGTATCCTGAAACCGAGGAACATACTTCTCATAAATGAAAGCATATCCGTTCAACACGATCTAGAGAGAATTTAGCATTCCACTCTTCCTGGATTAATGATCATTTATATTTCCTCCCAACGACCCGACAGAAAGTCTTTGTTGGAACAACTGCCTCGATGCCATGCTAGTAATGGAATTTACTACAGGACCGAGATCTATTTCGCTTGACTCATTCATGCTCCCTTCAAAAACCTGCAATGCTCATGGAAACAAAAGTGAAATGAAGCACGCGTGGCAAATAACATGATACACATTCATTAATCACATATTAAATCTATTTCATTATCAAAAAACCACATGCATTATATCAGTCATTTGGGAGGTCAAACTGGGTAATTAATAAGACACATAGAGATGTTAAGCTGCAGGAATATAGGAATGTATTGCTACAGGATACTACCCAATTTAGGTAAAAAGTCTTTAATCAAAGAGTTAAAACAACCATTAACAATAAGAGTAAGGATATTAAAAATACATATAATACTCAAATTATGAGCATATTTTGAGCTCATCATCTGCCCCCTACTTATCCTAATGATGGTCCACCAGCATTAAGCTTCCTAGTTGTTTCTCTGAAATCCGTAGGAGTAGCATGGCCTTGTAGTGAAGTTCCAAATTTATAGTAGAAACCCCTAAAATTTTGCCATCTTTCATATCTGCAGGTTTTTGTATCCTCATTAACATTTGTAGCTCGATAAGGATAAAGTGGCCACATCAAAACTGGAGGTCGAAATGTTATTGGTAGCCATAACTCAAACCTCTTATGAAGACCAAGCTGCATGTACTTCTCTGTCCTTCTAAGGGATGCTTTAAAGTTTAGATGGCTATGAGGCTCAGATTTCCTCAGACCAACAATCAATTTTTCCCATCTTGTCTCAATTATGGAAGAGGAAAGCTTCAAAAATAGATATGGTTGGCCTTTGAATTCTTCATACACTTGCTTCCTGATATCAAATATTTTTATTCTTTCTGTTTGATCATTGAACCCATATGCAACAGTGAGCCAAGTTTTCAGCATTATGTAGGGATTTGAACTTTCAGGTCGCAGTGGGAGAGGTTCATTCCTCTCAGCCTCCTCATAATTCTCTGATTGTCTGCCATAATTAGTTTGATTGGCCGCCCAAGACATGAGTGACCTCAAATGAATATCACCAATGTAAAGAAGTGGATTCCACTCTATTTCAGAGGGAATTATCAAACCATGCAAATAAAATTCACATAAGGAATTCTTCAGCCAACTAGGGGCTACTTGGTATGCATCATAAAATTCCTTGGCTGTATGAATAATAGGATCTAAATTCCTTGAAATTCTCATTAATTGAAACCAAAGAAATTGCTCTTTTAGGCACATAGCATAAACCCTAGGCGGTGGTCTACATTCCACAATTTTATCAGTTATTTTCATCATTTCATCCATTTTCTCTTTCATTTTCTAGATTTCCTATTTCTGCCTTTCAATTTCTCTTTTCAATTTCTTCTTCTCTTCTTCCCAAATACTTTGTTGAATTTCAGTCTTGGCTAAGTGGCGGAAACTCAAGCTTTGAAATGTGACCGACCTCCATGTGGTCCTAAGGTATTCCAAAAATTCAATCAAAAATGTCTTTTCATAAATAACCATTGCTTGACAAGTTGCAGGGGGCAATGAGGTTTCATTGGACACTTCTAATTGTTCAGGCTGTTCTTCCTCTTGCTGTAGGATGAATTCCTGTTGCAGGAGGAACTGCTATAGGAGAAGATGCAGTAGGAGAGGAACACTATTTTTTTTTAACATGAGGGTTAGACTCTAGGGTTTGTTCTGCCCTAGATGACTCTCCTACCTTTGTTTTCCCTTTTTCTCTTCTACTAGCAGACCTAGTTTGTACTCGGGTAGAAGGCTCTGGTATGGAGGCTGTAGAAGTAGGTGTTGCAAGGAGTGCTCTAGGAGGCTCTAAAAGTTGTAGACCTTTTTGGGCAATAAATTCTTGCCAAGAAAGAGGTGATACATCCCTTAGGGAACACTCAATCAAGAGTTTAATGAGGGCATGATGGGCGATAGAGTTGTACCTACCCCTCTGGGTTTCATGAGCACATTGTTTCAAAAGGTTTAACAAAAAATTTGGAACATTGACAGCTAAACCGTGCCTCATATGACTCAATAGTTTAAAATGGTAGGAATGTAAATAGGAAAAGCGTCCTTCACAAGTTAAGTACCTAATTATGAGGATGGCATATTCCGAGTATGGAAAAGGAGGTGACACTCATTTGCATCCTTATTTAGAAACCTCCAAGGGTTCATTTGTTGGTATTGTGAATTCTGCCCTAGCAGAGACAATATCTGAAGAAATTTTTTCTCCAACCGCCGAAAGCCCAGTTACTTTTGATATCCACTCTTCTATAACAACTTCTATCAAACCCCACACTGTAGCTTCTCCTTCTGAAAGAGTTCTCAAGAACTCACCTGCAGCTTCCTTATTAAAGGAATCTAACCTCAAAAAATAATTCAGCCAAGTACAATTGCTGAATGCCTCAACTGCTTGAGGATTTTGCGTCAAGAGCTCATGAGCTACAGGCTTATGTCTTACTAGCTGGCCACCCATGTTTGCAAATTATTCCTGCTGAGATTCGTGAAAATCAACTTCTTCTAAAATTCAAAAAAACTTTTTTTGCTCTGCTTCTTTTTTCTTCTTTCTGTCCTACCGTCACTTTTCTCTACTTTTCTAAGAATGACTCAAAAGATAATTGCATGAAATGATTGTTAGGAACTAATCAAATCAAACAGTTAATTGTTGTTTAGAACAAAAACACAGAGTCATATTTGGAAAGTACAAGAAAATAAAAATATCTTATCAGTTGTGACAGTGACATAAGAAAAGGTTTGAAATGGATTATCCCCACCCCCTACTTAAAATTTGGCATGTGTCCACACATGTGCGAAAGGACAGGCGAAGAATAAGCAATAATGACTGATATGTACATAACAGTTAATCAATAAATGAAATAAATAAACAATGTGACAACAAAAGATATCGCGTACCTTGTAATATATGCATGTTCATGCTGGAAAAGAGTACAGCGCAACATGAAATGACAGCTAAAAGTGAAATCATAAATGAAGGAGGTATGACAGGATGAATGACATGGAAGAAAAGGAAATGAATGATGGTGATGGATGAAAAACGAAGAACGTGGCTTCCTTAAAAAGGAAACCTTTATTATGAGCATGCAACATGGAATTTTAAAGAGATGCTACAGGAGAAAGGCCGAAGCCTTTTGTTGCAAGAAGATCAATGGCCGCATCTGAAACAAACTGCTTCATAAATTCTTCTTTGGACGCTGGTTTATGATACAACCAAAGACGGTGTCCATTAACCAATAGCTTGAATCAGACATGATCTATTGTAGCTAACTGAACTGAACCATTATGAAACACATTTTCTATTTCATAAGGACCAAGCCATCTTGTAGTGAGTTTACCTTGATTTTCCTTGTACCTAGAGTCATAGAGCAGCACCCAATCACCAACAGAGAATTGCTTAGTTTGAATATGATTGTCATGCCATTTTTTTTTGTTGTTGGATAGTTTCAGTATGTTGTAGGGCAACTTTACTTATCTCATCCAATGCATTCAGCTACAGGAGGCATTCCTTTTGGGCTTCTGAAATATCAATGTTGAGTTGGAGAGCAGTCCTCAAGGTCTTATGCTCAAACTCTATTGGCAACATGGCAATTTTTTCATAGAGTAATTCAAAAGGAGTGAACCTTGTAGTTGTTTTCCACATTGTTCTATAGGCCCAGACTGCTTCAGAAAGGTGACTACTCCAATCCTTCTTGTGTAATTGAACTGTCTTAGTAAGGATTGTCTCAATTTCTCTGTTGGTAACCTCTGCCTGAACATTAGCTTGAGGGTGATAGGGGCTAGAATTTCTATGCTTGATCTTGTAATCATTCAGCAATACAGTGATTAGGTTTGATGTAAACTGAGCTCCTTGATCAGTAACAAGTTCCCTTGGGACTCCAAACTGAGTAAAAATCTGCTCATACAGGAACTCAACAACTTTATTGTCATAGGTATGTGTCATTGCTTTTACTTCCACCCACTTGGTTACATAATCAGTACACACCAAAATGTATGATTTCCCATTGGATGGAGGATCAATAGGCCCTACAAAATCCATGCCCCACTTGTCGAAGGGACTGACTACCACTTGAGGATGCAGGGGCATTTCATTAGACCTTGTTGGTCTCCCCATGCGTTGACATCTATCACATTTTCTGGTGTAGGTTGCAACATCTTTGTGTAGTGTTGGCCAATAGTATCCTGTAGTAAGCACTTTCATAGATGTTCTCTTGGCTACAAAGTGCCCACCACATGGCTCATCATGATAGGCATGCAAAATTTCATAGGTCTCATCTTCCCTAACACATCTTCTCATGACTTGGTTAGGTCCTGTGTAAAATAAACAATCTGCAATCCATGAAAAGTTAAAACTTTTCTCTACCAAAAATTGCCTTTCCTTTGGTGAGAAGTGGGCTGGGATCTTGTTGGCTGCTAAATAATTTGTAATATCTGCATACCATGGAGTTTGAGCAACAATAGAAATTAGATGTTCATCGGGAAAGCTATCATCAATTACCTCAGGAGGTGTAGTTGTTTGAAGCCTTGACAAGAAATCAGCCACCCATTAGCTTGACCTGGCTTATCAATAATTGTGATATCAAATTCCTGCAACAATAGGAGCCATCTTGCTAATCTGCCAGATATGGCAGGCTTATTCATAAGGTACCTTATTGCTGCATGATCTGTATGGACAAATATTTGGTAACCAGTGACATAATGTTGAAACTTGTTCAGGGCATACACAACTGCTAGCAGTTCTTTCTCTGCGACAATATAGTTTAGTTCAAGGCTTTGAAGGATTTTGCTAATGAAATATATGGCATGCTCAATGGAATTCTCTTTCTGTCCTAAAACTGCCCCTATGGCATAATCAAAAGCATCTGTGTGTATATGAAAGGGCAGGCTCCACTTCGGTCCTTGAAGAATAGGTTCTTGTGTAAGTAAGTTCTTAAGTTGCAAGAAATATTTGTCACAGTCCTCAGTCTAGTTAAATTCATAATCCTTAGTTAATAAGGCATATAATGGACTAGCTATTTTGTTGAAATCTTTGATAAATCTTCTATAATATCCAGCATGTCCTAGGAAGCTTCTAACATCCTTTTGTTTTATAGGTGTTGGCAAAGTTAGAATAACTTCTATTTTTGCAGGATCAACTTGAATTCCTGCTTGAGAGATATGATAGCCTAAAACAATTCCGTCTTGCATCATCATAAAGCATTTCTCACTATTCAAAGACAAATTTTTCTCTTGACATCTTTTTAACACTTTTTCCAAATTGGCTAATGTTTCTTTATAAGTAACTCCATAAGTAGTGAAGTCATTCATGTAGATTTCCATTGAATCATGAGAAATGTCAGTAAAAATACTGATCACTGCCTTTTGAAATGTTGCAGGTGCATTACACAGTCCAAAATTTAAGAGAGATTAGGCAAAAGTGCCCCATGGACTGGTAAAAGTTGTTGTCTTGATCCTCAGGGGCAATTCTAATTTGATTATACCCACTATATCCATCCAAAAAGGAGAAATACTTTTTACAAGACAATGAGTCTAGCACTTGGTCAACAAATGGTAATGGAAAGTGATCCTTCTTAGTTGTCGTGTTCAGCTCCCTATAGTCTACACAAACTCTCCATTTTTCACCTTTTTTAGGAATAATCACCAATGGCGATACCCACTGACTGTCTAAAATGGGGTAGATAAAACCAACATCAAGCAATTTTTGGAGCTCTGTTTTAACTATTTCCCTGAGTGTTGGGTTTATCCTTCTTTGAGGTTGTCTAACAGGTAAACAGTATTCCTTAATGTAGATCCTATGAGTATAGAGTTGAGGATCTATTCCCTTCATATCCCCATAGTTCCATGTGAAAGCTCTATTTTGTTCTTGTAGCATTGTGACTAGGGCAGCTTGTTGAGATTGAGGCATCTTATTATTGATGTTCAAATAGTGACCTAGAGACACTTCTACATGCTTAGTAAGATCTTTCATGGAGGCTAATGATAAAGGCGGTGTCTGTATTTCATGTGGAAGCAAGTTGTGATAAGCTACAGGAGATTCAGGTGGCAGGCTCTCAGAATTTAGTTGTTGCAGGAAACACTGCTGAGGAAAGCTATCTGGAACAGATGGGCTACTCAGATCAGAGTTGGACTATAAAATGTGTAAAAGTAGGCCATCCTCGTGCTGAAGCTGGGAAAACAGATTAGTCTACAACATCATTATCTTAGCCAATGAATTGACTTCTTCAGTTTCCTCTCCTAAATCTAGCCAAATTGGCTGGGACAAGTATGGTTGAGGCTGGGCAGGTGGATATAAAACTAATTTCTTCCTTGAATGACCATCAAAAATTGTCATGTCTCCTGAACGACATCCTATAAAAGCATCAGTTGTAGCTAACCATGGTCTACCTAGAATAATATGATATCCTCCCAAAATTGCCTTAGTGGACAATATGGTGAAGTCTGCTGGGTATTCCAAAGACTCAAGGATGACAATGATATCTTCTACCATTCTATCAAGTTTTACTGTGGAACTATTAGCAAGCTGCATGACAGTAGGTGTAGACCGAATTGTTGGGATTTTCAAACACTCCATTGTATGCTTGGTCATTACATTGATGGCTGCACCAAGGTCTATCAAAACATTATTTACTATTTGACCATTAATATTTATTTGTACCACATGACTCCTAGGGTGAGTATATTTTGGAATGACTACCTTCCCTAACATAATATCTGCCAACTTTCCTAGAACATGGATAGTTTGGGGATCCTTTTTCTTTCTTCCTGATTTCTTTAAACAAACCTCCTTAACGACTTTTCTATAAATTGGGACATCTTTAATGGCTTGAAAAAGTGGAATTTTAATGTGTACATTCTTGAGCTAATCCAAAATATCAAAGGTAGGCTCTTCCATAGACTTTGATGTAGTAATTTGCAATCTTTGAGGAAAAGGTGGTTTGGCTTGATGCTGTAGGACAGGTTCCTTAGAGATAATATCTGATACAGGTATATGTTCTACAAGATCAGTAGGTTGTTCATAGGCAGAATCTAGAATCTCTATAATTATAGGTGGTTGTGGAGCAGAGAGAGTGGTTCCAGATCTAAGATGAATATCATGAATATTTAGAGCATAAGCTAGATACTGATTGGCTTCTGCAAGATACATAGGTTGTTGCTACTACTGCTTATTATTATTAGGATTTGAAAATGGTTAAGCAGGCATAGACATTTGTTTTAGAGGGCCAGTATTTGCTACAGGTGTTGTAGGAGGTGGCACGAGGGCCGAAGGTTGTGGCTACTGAAGCTGTAGGGTGCCAAGGGATTGGTTATGCCATTGTTGTGGACTTGTCCATTGAGAATTTTGTTGCCAGTTACCTATGGGTGGAGTCCATTGTTCTTGTGGTTGCTGCCAACCTCCTTAAGGATATTGCCATTGAGGACTCTGATAGTTAGGAAAATGTGGTTGAGAAATATTCCAAGGTGGTGATGGGCCATATGTAGGTTGCCATTGGTTATTTTAATTAGAATAAGGATTACCAAAAGTCAAAGGGTCTTGAGGCATACCTTGTCTTTGAGCCCATGGTCGCCTTTGTGCAACGAAGAATACTTGGTCCTCATCACTCTCTACCATCTTAAAGTCAATAAGTAACTGCTTAGCTTCTAGATTAGCCACCATCTTACATCTGCTGTCATGTTTCTTCTGTCTACAATGTGGACAAAACTCAGCCAAGATTGCTTCAGCTTCCTCATGTTTCTTCTGAGCTTGCATAGTATCCAACTGTGTAGCCATATTATTTATGATATTCTGCTTGAAATCAAACAACAAATTTTTTATCTCCATCTGTGAAACTCTATTAGTAGAAGACTCCCATTGTGGCTTGATGACCTCTACCCTTTTTAACAATTTCTTGAGAGTAGTTGAGACATATCTTCTTGATGTCATCCCAAGGCAGTTGAGTTATATCTCCTCCTCCCATCAAATCTAGGGCATCTATACAGGTTTCACTGATTCCTCTTAGAAAAAGTAGTTTATGAGATTCTTTGTTGAGAGTATGGTTTGAATTATTTTTCAGGGAAAACAAAAATCTTGAGATATAGTCTTCCATACTTTCATCTTCCTTTTGTTGAATTTTGAATATATCGTCACCCTTATTACCACTCTCACAATATTCCTTGTATTTCTCAAGAAATTTTGTTTGCATGGCTGCCCAACTATCAACAACACCTCTTCCCAAACTCATAAACCATTTAAGAGCTCCTTCTTTCAAAGTAGTAGGAAACAACTTTAGCATATGAGCATCTGAAGTGTAATCATAGTTGCGACAAAGGATATCAAACTCAAACAGGAAAGTTTCTGGGTCCTCTGTAACTAGTCCATAGAACTTTGGAAGTAATGAAGAAGGGATATTTTTAAGGTTATCATTATCTTGCTGAGCAATGATGGGGAATTCAAAAGCAAGAGGTCAATTAGGTGGATTACGTGCCATAGTTGCTTGATGGAGTATCAAAGCAAATGGATTTTCTTTAGGTTCTTCGTCAGCTGGGTCAAATGGAAATTCAACAAGCAGGTCTTCAGCAAATGGATTGATATCTTGGTCTCCTCCTTCCTCAAATAGATTATAAACTGGTTCAGAATTGTTATCAATGAATGGAAGGTTAGGGAGGAATCTTCCTAGAGCGTCTCTTCTTCTATGCATGCAATAGAGTTAACCGTAACTTGAAGAAATTTGAAAATGCTTGGATAAACACACTAAACTACTACTAACAATGACTATGATAGGTTCTTAGCTTGACACCATCCTCGACAACATCGCCAAAAATGGTTGCATCCATAAAAGGAGATACAAGTCACGAAAAATCCTATCTTGGGAATTGGACATTCCAACAGGTGACTAACATCTTCTTATGGTCGTTCATTTACATTATCAAACTAGGGAATGTATACTTGAAATGGAGCGGCACTGTATGTGCACTAAGAACTAGTTTTAGTCACGATTTACCAGAAATAAATGCATGAAAGAAATTCTACTTATGCTACAGGAATGTAATGTGAAGCCTTCTAAGCTTAATCAAAGTAGAAATCATGACAACTATGACTAAGAAACAAACTATGAACTGGCCTTATGCTGCAGGAACAAACACAGGGATGGATTACCGATGTTGCAAGAACAATATAAGATTGAGTTTGCGCTGGAACTTTCAAGAATGAAATATAACTTATAATCAACAGGAAATAAACAACTAACTAACTAACTAACTACAGATACTTACTAAGTGGGCCCCCTTAGCAAGCATCAACTAGTTATGCAAGAATTGAACTCAGAACTTCATCAGCTTTTATTCATAATCTTGGAATGATATACATTGTTCTACTTATATGAAAACTAACACAAAACTCTATCTCTCATTATAATACTAAATTTTACATACTCCCGTTGCTCACTCACGCGGGAGGAGAACTTATTTAAACCAGAAAAGCAATTAACTACTTAACTTAACAGAGAAAGACATGGACATAAATGTATCCTGAAACTGAGGAATAGACTTCTCATAAATGAAAGCATATCCGTTCAACGTGATCCAAAGAGAATTTAGCATTCCACTCTTCCTTGATTAATGATCATTTAGATTTCCTCCCAACGACCCGACAGAGAGTATTTGTTGGAACAACTTCCTCGATGTTGTACTGGTAATGAACTTTACTGCAGGACCAAGATTTGTTGCGCTTGACTCGTTCATACTCCCTTCAACAACCTGCGATGCTCGTGGCAATAGAAGCGAAAGAAAGCACGCGTGAAAAATAACATGATACACATTCATTAATCACATATGAAATCTATTTCATTATCCAAAAGCCGCATGCATTATATCAGTCATTCGGGAGGTCAAACAGGGTAATTAATAAGACACATAGAGATGTTAAGCTATAGGAATATAGGAAAGTATTGCTATAGGATACTACCCAATTTAGGTAAAAAGTCTTTAATCAAAGAGTTAAAACAACCATTAACAATAAGAGTTAGGATATTAAAAATACATCGTAATACTCAAATTATGAGCATATTTTGAGCTCATCATCCAACATCATTTTTCAACACCGTACTATCCTCAAGGAAATGGCCAAGAAGAGGCCTCCAACAAAACAATTTTGAAAATTCTAAAGAAAATGGTTAATGATGTTGGACATGATTGGAACATTCAATTCAACCCTACTCTATGAGCATACCAAACTAGCATCAAAATACCTATAGGAGCTACACCATATGCCTTGGTATATGGATCAGAGGCCAGCCTACCTATTGAGGTAGAAATACCATCACTCTATGTATCACTGAAGGGTATAATTACATACAAGGATTATAGAGTTTATAGACTTCTGGAACTGGAATTGTTGGATGAACATCGTCAACAAGATGTGAACCATCTAAAAGAATATCAATAGAGAATGTCCAAAAGCTACAATCACAGGGTAAAGCTTGAAATATTTCAAGTTGGTGACTTGGTCCTAAAGGAAAATCCTAGAAATCAAAAGGATAGGGAAACGAGAGGAAAATTTGAACCTAACTAGCTAGGTCCCTATGTTGTAACATCAGTCTATGGATCTGGGGCCTATCAATTGTCTACACTTGAAGGGGATCTATTTGATGAACCTATCAACAGTATCCATCTTAGAAAATTCTACACCCGAATCACCTAGTGCATGGTTCAAGTCTTGAAAAAATGATTGCCTTGATGAAAACCTAGCAAACAGGCGTCTTGGTGACAAAAAAATACAAAAAAATCATAAAATCATAAAATACAAAAAAATCAGAAAACAGAAAAATACAAACATGCAGTGAAAACCTTGAAACAGGGGCTACTTGTGATTTAAACTAGCAGTTCCATCTATTAGAGGCATGTCATGGTCGTTCACTTTCACCATCATTTCCGTCCGATATCATATCATTACAACATGGTCATGTCTCACCCTAGCTTGGGGGAAAAATCCTGAACTCACTGGGGCAATAAACTTTGAGCTTAATCAAATGGACAAACATCAGTACAACAAACACATCAAACAAACCAAAAACATAATGACAATAAAACCTTTGGAAATCAATCATACATGATCAAAACACTCATTGGAAAGCATAAAACTAGGTTTTTCAAATCAAAATGGATGATCTAATATGAATAATTATTGAAATACTTTAAGTAGAGGTTGAATTGTTGTACTTTGATCTTTGTTATCATTTCTTTGGAGCAACTCGATCATGTATTGAACTAGAGAAGCTAGGAAGAAGAATGATATTTTTGTTGTCTGTTGTTTGTGAATTATTTATTTATTGTGTGAATTGTTGGGAGACGTGCTCTACAAAGTATCACTGATGACTTTCCGAATTCACACACTATAATGATTAATTCTTGTTTGTTTATGCAAGAAATTCTTAGGTCATCTCAGTTTAATTATACCTAGATGCTTGTGTTCACTTGCAATATCAAAAATCATGAAAGTAGTACTTAGGTCATCATGGTCTAAATTATACCATTGATGCTTGTACTCACTTTCAACATTTTGAAAGCTCCATGATGATAAAAAGCAAAATAAATGAACTGTTAGGTTGCCAATTTTTGCATGTAAATTTTCATGATAAGATTAGATTGTATTCATATTAGTCTTACATCTATAGAGTATTTGTTACAAAAGCTGGTAAATAATTCAAAAACAATGTTATCTTTTCTCATAAATGGATTATTTATACTTGACATTAACAAAAACATCATCATTATCATGTAGTTGCACAATAATTTCCATTGCATACATTAGAAAACATTATTATATCATTTCATCACTCAAACATTTGATCATATAATTTGCATTGATCATATCATTTCTTCATTTGTGCATCACATCATAAAATTGCATGAGAAAGACTATCAATAACAAATCTCTATGTAGTTGCATTATCATTCATCCATTCATCATATCATAAAACATACATTAAAAGTACCATTATATTCATCATTCATTCATCTATTTCTTATAGGTCATATATTTGCATTTAAAATACCAAAAAAACAAAAGTGCACATATCCTATTTACATCATTACTCATTAATCATTGAAACATCACATCCATAGTTATGCATATGGTTACATTATCATGTAATTTATATATACACACCATCATACATCTATTATCCATTATCATCCAACACACATCATGCATACATATATCATCATTATTCACATATCACATTTTAACATCATAGATAGAACATCATAAAATCATTGCATATCATCCTGATCATTAAATGCATCTATAACAGTATCATATAGATCATCACATGGCATATAGAACAGGGAAATTAAATGCATCCATCGTAGAACCATATAAAACACATATAGATCAATCAATCTACCGCATATCATATAGATCTCAAAAATCATAATGTCAAGTATACAATGATGTCTGAAATGAAAAGAGATACAACATTAAAAATGGTTGTGAATCAAAAAACCAGAGTATACATCATGTATCATATGTCATTAAATCACATCATGGAGCTATGTGGTGCTAGCTCCAGACGGTGTAGGCATCTCTAGGCTAGTACCTCCCCCACTGGACATACCAAGATCTCTCATATCTCTCTGTGGAGGTTGTGTCACACCTGCGCTAACAGTCCTGGACTGGCTCCTAATTGATCGAGACTGGGCATAACTAACTCTCTGCTCGGAGGGAACAACATCATGGTATTTTCCTTTGTAATACTCCGCCTCTCTACCCACATGAAGAACCTCTCTTACATAATTGGCCACAAATGTACCATCAACCAATCTCTGTAATCTCTTAGCTGTAATTTGTGCCTGCTCTGCAATTTGTCTAGCTGCATCTCTCTCGGCTATCAACAAGGCAATTTGTGTCTGGACAATTGCCAACTGTGCCTATACCTAAGCTAGAGTCTGTGCGTGGGCTTGGGCCTGTGTTTGCATCTGGGTCTGTGTCTACACCAATAAACCCCAAGCCTATATCAACTGACCCTGTAAGGTTTGCACCTGCACCTGTAAGCTTGCAATCTGAGTCTACTGATGCTGTAAAGGTATCCCAATATGCACACGCTGCTCGGTAGGAGCTATTAGTGATCACCTCTTACGAGGCACCATATAATCCTACACATCTACGGCTGGACCTAAAGCACCTGTACCTGATCCACCGGAACCACCACCTCCTCCATAATCACCACCATCATCATCTCTCTCCTCATCTCCATCCCCCTCATCATCGCTACTACCCTCCTCCTCACCACTGCTCTCAACAACAACCTCCTCCTCACCAGGTAATGGCACTGGCTCATCAGGAATAGTAATTCATGGAGAGGGATGAAGAGCCAGATACTCTGCATAATCTGTTGTAATAGGTGCCTCAACAATATCATGATGAATCTTTGAGACTAAAGGTTGTAGACCCTGGAACTCTTGAACAACATCATATGAAAGATAGGGTCCCCAATTTGTAGAATCTATTTGACGACAACCATAATGGGCAACACCCTGGGGCATGCCCTATATAATACCATACTGCCTGAGCACCCTCCTGAACAAAAATATCTCCAAAACCCAATGAGTCTGACCAATTAGTAACATCGACTGAGAGAGATATGGCAACTGAATATCGGCGTCATCCTAGTGCTCGCAATATGGATAAGGCCACCATGTGACAACCTCAACATCATCCAACACTCTCCTCCAATGCTCCAACTTACCCAGTCTAGGATGAGTAAGACAACCTGCATTAATGTGCATATATGGCCTCATGGCGGGCTGTTGTCTCACCATCATTGGATGCGTAACAACTATATGCTCCCACGCCCACACGTGTAGTAATGTAACTCCTGCGGAAAAACTATGACCTCAGAGGTAGACAACGAAATTAAAATCATGATAAAAATGAGCAAACATACACATGCCCCATGCATATTTGGTACCGTATACAACCATACTCTCCAATACACGGCCCCAATTGATAGAAAGTCCCTTTGACCTATAATAAGGACAAAGGAACCCTCCAATGAAACCATCAAGAATAGAAGGCAAGGTGGCATAGACATCCACCATATCACACCATGGTATCTTGTATCCACAAATCCTATCATCCTTGAATACTCTACGTAGAGCATTGGTCTCACCCTACTCTGAAGAATCATATACTACAATATCGATAACAACGGGTATCCTCAAAATCCACCAAACATCCTCAGGAGTCACTGTCATCTCACTAGTAGGAAGGTGGAAGGTATTATGCTCACTATGCCACCTCTCTGCTAGGGTTGTTAGGAGACCCTGATTAATCATAATCTGGGGCATATCTAATAGAGAAGACAAACCACAACGTGTAATAACTATTGTCTCAGGATATGCTAGCTATGATATCAAATCAAAGGTCTTAGGGAACCGCTCTCGAATCTGCAGGTTCGTCAATGACTCCTATCATCACGAAATATTCAAAGTCAGTAATCTTTGTCAATTTATCAAACATCAATCATCCTATCAAATCTAATTAGCTTTGGTGAGATTTTGATCAAATCTCATGAGTAAGCATCATTGAACCTCACCTATTATGAGGTCAATCATCAATCTTAAAATTAGACCTCGCCTATCATGAGGATAATTATCATCAATCAATCATCAGACCTCGCCTATCATGAGGTTGAACATCATCTACTCTATTGAGATCATCAATCAT
>VDFB02373365.1:261581896-261619748 GCA_007258455.2 Sequoia sempervirens
TTGCAAATTATTCCTGCTAAGATTCCTGAAACTCAACTTCTTCTGAAAATTGAAAAAAACTTTTTTTGCTCTGCTTCTTTTTGCTTCTTTCTATCCTACCGTCACTTTTCTCTACTTTTCTAAGAATGACTCAAAAGATAATTGCATGAAATGATTGTTAGGAACTACTCAAATCAAACAGTTAATTGTTGTTTAGAACAAAAACACAGAGTCATATTTGGAAAGTACAAGAAAATAAAAATATCTTATAAGTTGTGATAGTGGCATAAGAAAAGGTTTGAAATGGATTATCCCCACCCCTACTTAAAATTTGGCAGGTGTCCACACATGTGCGAAAGGACAGGCGAAGAATAAGCAATAATGACTGATATGTACATAACAGTTAATGAATAAATAAAATAAATAAACAATGTGACAACAAAAGATATCGCGTACCTTGTAATATATGCATGTTCATGCTGGAAAAGAGTATAGCGCAACATGAAATGACAGCTAAAAGTGAAATCATAAATGAAGGAGGTACGGCAGGATGAATGACGTGGAAGAAAAGGAAATGAATGATGGTGATGGATGAAAAACGAAGAACGTGGCTTCCTTAAAAAGGAAACCTTTATTATGAGCATGCAACGTGGAATTTCAAAGAGATGCTACAGGAGAAAGATCAAAGCCTTTTGTTGCAAGAAGATCAGTGGCCGCATCCGAAACAAACTGCTTCATAAATTCTTCTTTGGACGCTGGCTTATGATACAACCAAAGACGGTGTCCATTAACCAATAGCTTGAATCAGACATGATCTATTGTAGCTAACTAAACTGAACCATTATCAAACACATTTTCTATTTCATAAGGACCAAGCCATCTTGTGGTGAGTTTACCTTGATTTTCCTTGTACCTAGAGTCATAGAGCAGCACCCAATCACTGATCGAGAATTGCTTAGTTTGAATATGATTGTCATGCCATTTTTTTCTTTGTTGTTGGATAGTTTCAGTATGCTATAGGGCAACTTTCCTTATCTCATCCAATGCATTCAGCTACAGGAGGCGTTCCTTTTGGGCTTCTAAAATATCAATGTTGAGCTGGAGAGCAGTCCTCAAGGTCTTATGCTCAAACTCTATTGGCAACATGGCAGTTTTTCCATAGAGTAATTCAAAAGGAGTGAACATTGTAGTTGTTTTCCACATTGTTCTATAGGCCCAGACTGCTTCAGAAAGGAAACTACTCCAATCCTTCTTGTGTAATTGGACTGTCTTAGTAAGGATTGCCTCAATTTCTCTGTTGGTAACCTCTTCCTGACCATTAGCTTGAGGGTGATAGGGGCTAGAATTTCTATGCTTGATCTTGTAATCATTCATCAATACAGTGATTAGGTTTGATGTAAACTGAGCTCCTTGATCAGTAACAAGTTCCCTTGGGACTCCAAACTGAGTAAAAATCTGCTCATACAGGAACTCAACAACTTTATTGTCATAGGTATGTGTCATTGCTTTTACTTCCACCCACTTGGTTACATAATCGGTACACACCAAAATATATGATTTCCCATTGGATGGAGGATCAATAGGCCCTACAAAATCTATGCCCCACTTGTCGAAGGGACTAACTACCACTTGAGGATGTAGGGGCATTTCATTAGACCTTGTTGGTCTCCCCATGCGTTGACATCTATCACATTTTCTAGTGTAGATTGCAACATCTTTGTGTAGTGTTGGCAAATAGTATCCTATAGTAAGCACTTTCATAAATGTTTTCTTGGCTGCAAAGTGCCCACCACATGGCTCATCATGACAGGCATGCAAAATGTCATAGGTCTCATCTTCCCTAACACATCTTCTCATGACTTGGTTAGGTCCTGTGTAAAATAAACAATCTGCAATCCATGAAAAGTTAAAACTTTTCTCTACCAACAATTTCCTTTCCTTTGGTGAGAAGTGGGCTGGGATCTTGTTGGCTACTAAATGATTTGTAATATCTGCATACCATGGAGTTTGAGCAACAATAGAAATTAGATGTTCATCGGGAAAGCTATCATCAATTACCTCAGGAGGTGTAGTTGTTTGAAGCCTTGACAAGAAATTAGCCACTACATTAGCTTGACCTGGCTTATCAATAATTGTGATATCAAATTCCTGCAACAATAGGAGCCATCTTGCTAATCTGCCAAATATGACAGGCTTATTCATAAGGTACCTTATTTCTACATGATCTGTATGGACAAATATTTGGTAACTAGTGACATAATGTTGAAACTTGTTCAGGGCATACACAACTGCTAGCAGTTCTTTCTTTGCGACAGTATAGTTTAGTTCAGGGCCTTGAAGAATTTTTCTAATGAAATATATGGCATGCTTAATGGAATTCTCTTTCTGTCCTAAAACTGCCCCTATGGCATAATCAGAAGCATCTGTGTGTATATGAAAGGGCAGGCTCCACTTCGGTCCTTGAAGAATAGGTTCCTGTGTAAGTAAGTTCTTAAGTTGCAGGAAATATTTGTCACAGTCCTCAGTCCAGTTAAATTCATAATCCTTAGTTAATAAGGCATATAATGGACTAGCTATTTTGTTGAAATATTTGATAAATCTTCTATAATATCCAACATGTCCTAGGAAGCTTCTAACATCCTTTTGTTTTATAGGTGTTGGCAAAGTTAGAATACCTTCTATTTTTGCAGGATCAACTTGAATTCCTGCTTGAGAGATATGATAGCTTAAAACAATTCCCTCTTGCATCATCATAAATCATTTCTCACTATTCAAAGACAAATTTTGCTCCTGACATCATTTCAACACTTTTTCGAAATTGGCTAATGCTTCTTTATAAGTAACTCCATAAGTAGTGAAGTCATTCATGTAGATTTCCATTGAATCATGATAAATGTCAGTAAAAATACTGATCACTGCCCTTTGAAATGTTGCAGGTGCATTACACAGTCCAAAATTTAAGAGAGATTAGGCAAAAGTGCCCCATGGACTGGTAAAAGTTGTTGTCTTGATCCTCAAGGGAAATTCTAATTTGATTATACTGACTATATCCATCCAAAAAGGAGAAATACTTTTTACAAGACAATGAGTCTAGCACTTGGTCAACAAATGGTAGTGGAAAGTGATCCTTCTTAGTTGTCATGTTCAACTCCCTATAGTCTACACAAACTCTCCATTTTTCACATTTTTTAGGAATAATCACCAATGGCGATACCCACTGACTGTCTGAAATGGGGTAGATAAAACCAACATCAAGCAATTTTTGGAGCTCTGTTTTAACTATTTCCCTGAGTGTTGGGTTTATCCTTCTTTGAGGTCATTTAACAGGTAAACAGTATTCCTTAATGTAGATCCTATGAGTACAGAGTTGAGGATCTATTCCCTTCATATCCCCATAGTTCCATGTGAAAGCTCTATTTTGTTCTTGTAGCATTGTGACTAGGGAAGCTTGTTAAGATTGAGGAAACTTATTATTGATGTTCAAACAGTGACCTAGAGACACTTCTACATGCTTAGTAAGATATTTCATGGAGAATGATGATAAAGGCGGTGTCTGTATTTCATGTGGAAGCAAGTTGTGATAAGCTACAGGAGATTCAGGTGGCAGGCTCTCAGAATTTAGTTGTTGCAGGAAACACTGCTGAGGAAAGCTATCTGGAACAGATGGGCTACTCAGATCAGAGTTAGACTATAAAATGTGTAAAAGCAGGCCATCCTCGTGCTAAAGCTGGGAAAATAGATTAGTTTACAACATCATTAGCTGAGCCAATGAATTGACTTCTTCAGTTTCCTCTCTTAAATCTAGCCAAATTGGCTGGGACAAGTATGGTTGAGGCTGGGCAGGTGGATATAAAGCTAATTTCTTCCTTGAATGACCATCAAAAATTGTCATGTCTCCTGAATGAAATCCTATAAAAGCATCAGTTGTAGCTAACCTTGGTCTACCTAGGATAATATGATATCCTCCCAAAATTGCCTTAGTGGACAATATGGTGAAGTCTGCTGGGTATTCCCAAGACTCAAGGATGACAATGATATCTTCTACCATTCTATCAAGTTTTACTGTGGAACTATCAACAAGCTGCAGGACAGTAGGTGTAGACTGAATTATTGGGATTTTCAAACACTCCATTGTATGCTTGGTCATTACATTGATGGCTGCACCAAGGTCTATCAAAACATTATTTACTATTTGACCATTAATATTTATTTGTACCACAGGACTCCTAGGGTGAGTATATTTTGGAATGACTACCTTCCCTAACATAATATCTGCCAATTTTCCTAGAACATGGATAGTTTGGGGATCCTTTTTCTTTCTTCCTGATTTCTTTAAACAAACCTCCTTAATGACTTTTCTATAAATTGGGACATCTTTAATGGCTTGAAAAAGTGGAATTTTAATGTGTACATTCTTAAGCTGATCCAAAATATCAAAGGTAGGCTCTTCCATAGACTTTGATGTAGTAATTTGCAATCTTTGAGGAAAAGGTGGTTTGGCCTGATGCTGCAAGACAGGTTCCTTAGAGATAATATCTGATATAGGTATATGTTCTACAAGATCAATAGGTTGTTCATAGGTAGAATCTAGAATCTCTGTAATTACAGGTGGTTGTGGAGTAGGGAGAGTGGTTCCAGATCTGAGATGAATATCATGAATATTTAGAGCATAAGCTGGAAACTGATTGGCTTCTGCAAAATACATAGGTTGTTGCCACTGCTGCTTATTATTATTAGGATTTGACAATGGTTGAGCAGGCATAGGCATTTGTTTTGGAGGGCCAGTATTTGCTACAGGTGTTGCAGGAGGTGGCATGAGGGCTGAAGGTTGTGGTTGCTGAAGCTGTAGGGAGCCAAGGGATTGGTTATGCCATTGCTGTGGACTTGTCCATTGAGGATTTTGTTGCCAGTTACCTATGGGTGGAGTCCATTGTTCTTGTGGCTGCTGCCAACCTCCTTGAGGATATTGCCATTGAGGACTCTGATAATTAGGAAAATGTGGTTGAGAAATATTCCAAGGTGGTGATGGGAAATATGTAGGTTGCCATTGGTTATTGTAATTAGAATAAGGATTACCAAAAGTCAAAGGGTCTTGAGGCATACCTTGTCTTTGAGCCCATGGTCACCTTTGTGCAACGAAAAATACTTGGTCCTCATCACTCTCTACCATCTTAAAGTCAGTAGGTAACTGCTTAGCTTCCAGATTAGCCACCATCTTACATCTGCTGTCACGTTTCTTCTGTCTACAATGTGGACAAAACTCAGCCAAGATTGTTTCAACTTCCTCATGTTTCTTCCAAGCTTGCATAGTATCTAACTGTGTAGCCATATTTTTTATGATATCCTGCTTGAAATTAGACAACAAATTTGTTATCTCTATCTGTGAAACTCCATTAGTAGAAGACTTTCCCATTGTGGCTTGATGACCTCTACCCTTTTTAACAATTGCTTGAGAGTAGTTGAGACATATCTTCTTGATATCATCCCAAGGCAGTTGAGTTATATCTCCTCCTCCCATCAAATCCAGGGCATCTATACAGGTTTCACTGATTCCTCTTAGCAAAAGTAGTTTCTGAGATTCTTCGTTGAGAGTATAGTCTGAATTCTTTTTCAGGGAAAACAAGAATCTTGAGATATAGTCTTCCAGACTTTCATCCTCCTTTTTTTGAATTTTGAATATATCGTCACCCTTATTACCACTCTTACAATATTCCTTGTATTTCTCAAGAAATTTTGTTTGTATGGCTGCCCAACTATCAACAACACCTCTTCCCAAACTCATAAACCATTTAAGAGCTCCTTCTTTCAAAGTAGTAGGAAACAACTTTAGCCTGTGAGCATCTGAAGTGTAATCATAGTTGCGACAGAGGGTATCAAACTCAAAAAGGAAAGTTTCTGGGTCCTTTGTAACTAGTCCATAGAACTTGGGAAGTAATGAAGAAGGGATATTTTTAAGGTTATCATTATCTTGCTGAGCAATGAATGGGAATTCAAAAGCAAGAGGTCGATTAGGTGGATTACGTGCCATAGTTTCTTGATGGAGTATCAAAGCAAATGGATTTTCTTTAGGTTCTTCGTCAGCTAGGTCAAATGGAAATTCAACAAGCAGGTTTTCAGCAAATGGATTGATATCTTGGTCTCCTCCTTCCTCAAATAGATTATAAACTGGTTCATAATTGTTATCATTGAATGGAAGGTTAGGGAGGAATCTTCCCAGAGCATCTCTTCTTCTATGCATGCAATAGAGTTAACCGTAACTTGAAGAAATTTGAAAATGCTTGGATAAACACACTAAACTACTGCTAACAATGACTATGACAGGTTCTTAGCTTGACATCATCCTCAACAACATCGCCAAAAATGGTCGCGTCCATAAAAGGAGATACAAGTCACGAAAAATCCTATCCTGGGAATTGGACATTCCAACAGCTGACTAACATCTTCTTATGGTCGTTCATTTACATTATCAAACCAGGGAATGTATACTTGAAATGGAGCGGCACTGTATGTGCACTAAGAACTAGTTTTAGTCACGATTTACTAGAAATAAATGCGTGAAAGAAATTCTACTTATGCTACAAGAATGTAATGTGAAGCCTTCTAAGCTTAATCAAAGTAGAAATCATGACAACTATGACTAAGAAACAAACTATGAATTGGCCTTATGCTGCAGGAACAAACACAAGGATGGATTACCGATGCTGCAAGAACAATATAAGATTGAGTTTGTGCTAAAACTTTCAAGAATGAAATCTAACTTATAATCAACAGGAAATAAACAACTAACTAACTAACTAACTACAGATACTTACTAAGTGGGCCCCCTTAGCAAGCATCAACTAGTTATGCAAGAATTGAACTCAGAACTTCATCAACTTTTATTCATAAACTTGGAATGATATACATTGTTCTGCTTATATGAAAACTAACACAAAACTCTATCTCTTATTATAATACTAAATTTTACATACTCCTGTTGCTCACTCACGCAGGAGGAGAACTTATTTAAACTAGAAAAGCAACTAACTACTTAACTTAACAGAGAAAGACATGGACATAAATGTATCCTGAAACTAAGGAATAGACTTCTCATAAATGAAAGCATATCCGTTCAACGTGATCCAAAGAGAATTTATCATTCCACTCTTCCTGGATTAATGATCATTTAGATTTCCTCCCAACGACCCGACAGAGAGTCTTTGTTGGAACAACTTCCTCGATGTTGTGTTGGTAATGGACTTTACTGTAGGACCAAGATCTGCTACGCTTGACTCGTTCATCCTCCCTTTAACAACCTGCGATGCTCATGGCAATAGAAGAGAAAGAAAGCACGTGTGAAAAATAACATGATACACATTCATTAATCACATATTAAATCTATTTCATTATCCAAAAGCCGCATGCATTATATCAGTCATTCGGGAGGTCAAACAGGGTAATTAATAAGACACAGAGATGTTAAGCTGCAGGAATATAGGAAAGTATTGCTATAGGATACTACCCAATTTAGGTAAAAAGTCTTTAATCAAAGAGTTAAAACAACCATTAACAATAAGAGTTAGGATATTAAAAATACATCGTAATACTCAAATTATGAGCATATTTTGAGCTCATCATCCAACATCATTTTTCAACACCGTACTATCCTCAAGGAAATGGCCAAGAAGAGGCCTCCAACAAAACAATTCTGAAAATTCTAAAGAAAATGGTTAATGATGTTGGACATGATTGGAACATTCAATTCAACCCTGCTCTATGGGCATACCAAACTAGCATCAAAATACCTATAGGAGCTACACCATATGCCTTGGTATATGGATCAGAGGCCATCCTACCTATTGAGGTGGAAATACCATCACTCTGTGTATCACTGAAGGGTATAATTACATACGAGAATTATAGAGTTTATAGACTTCAGGAACTGGAATTGTTGGATGAACATCATCAACAAGATGTGAACCATCTAAAAGAATATCAATAGAGAATGTCCAAAAGCTACAATCACAGGGTAAAGCTTGAAATATTTCAAGTTGGTGACTTGGTCCTAAAAGAAAATCCTAGAAATCAAAAGGATAGGGAAACGAGAGGAAAATTTGAACCTAACTAGCTAGGTCCCTACGTTGTAACATCAGTCTATGGATCTGGGGCCTATCAATTGTCTACACTTGAAGGGGATCTATTTGATGAACCTATCAACAGTATCCATCTTAGAAATTTCTACACCTGAATCACCTAGTGCATGGTTCAAGTCTTGAAAAAATGATTGCCTTGATGAAAACCTAGCAAACAGGCATCTTGGTGACAAAAAAATACAAAAAAATCATAAAATACAAAAATACAAAAAATCATAAAACAAAAAAATACAAAAAAATCATAAAGTCTGAAAACGTGCAATAAAAACATGCAGTGAAAACCTTGAAACATGTGCTACTTGTGATTTAAACTAGCAGTTCCATCTATTAGAGGCATGTCATGGTCGTTCACTTTCACCATCATTTCCGTCCGATATCATATCATTACAACGTGGTGATGTCTCACCCTAGCTTGGGGGAAAAATCCTGAACTCACTGGGGCAATAAACTTTGAGCTTAATCAAATGGACAAACATAAGTACAACAAACACATCAAACAAACCAAAAACATAATGACAATAAAACCTTTGGCAATCAATCATACATGATCAAAACACTCATTGGAAAGCATAAAACTAGGTTTTTCAAATCAAAATGGATGATCTAATATGAATAATTATTGAAATACTTTAAGTAGAGGTTGAATTGTTGTACTTTGATCTTTGTTATCATTTCTTTGGAGCAACTCGATCATGTATTGAACTAGAGAAGCTAGGAAGAAGAATGATATTTTTGTTGTCTGTTGTTTGTGAATTATTTATTTATTGTGTGAATTGTCGGGAGACGTGCTCTACAAAGTATCACTGATGACTTTTTGAATTCACACACTATAATGATTAATTCTTGTTTGTTTATGTAAGAAATTCTTAGGTCATCTCAATTTAATTATACCTAGATGCTTGTGTTCACTTGCAATATCAAAAATCATGAAAGTAGTACTTAGGTCATCATGGTCTAAATTATACCATTGATGCTTGTACTCACTTTCAACATTTTGAAAGCCCCATGATGATAAAAAGAAAAATAAATGAACTGTTAGGTTGCTAATGTTTGCATGTAAATTTTCATGATAAGATTAGATTGCATTCATATTAGTCTTACATCTATAGAGTATTTGTTACAAAAGCTGGTAAATAATTCAAAAACAATGTTATCTTTTCTCATAAATGGATTGTTTATACTTGACATTAACAAAAACATCATCATTATCATGTAGTTGCACAATAATTTCCATTGCATACATTAGAAAACATTATTATATCATTTCATCACTCAAACATTTGATCATATAATTTGCATTGATCATATCATTTCTTCATTTGTGCATCACATCATAAAATTGCATGAGAAAGACTATCAATAACAAATCTCTATGTAGTTGCATTATCATTCATCCATTCATCATATCATAAAACATACATTAAAAGTACCATTATATTCATCATTCATTCATCCATTTCTTATAGGTCATATATTTGCATTTAAAATACCAAAAAAATAAAAGTGCACATATCCTATTTACATCATTACTCATTAATCATTGAAACATCACATCCATAGTTATGCATATGGTTACATTATCATGTAATTTAAATATACACATCATCAGACATCTATTATCCATTATCATCCAACACACATCATGCATACATATATCATCATTATTTACATATCACATTTTAACATCATAGATAGAACATCATAAAATCATTGCATATCATCCTAATCATTAAATGCATCCATAACAGTATCATATAGATCATCACATGGCATATATAATAGGGAAATTAAATGCATCCATCGTAGAACCATATAAAACACATATAGATCAATCAATCTTCCGCATATCATATAGATTTCAAAAATTATAATGTCAAGTATACAATGATGTCTGACATGAAAAGAGATACAACATTAAAAATGGTTGTGAATCAAAAAATCAGAGTATACATCATGTATCATATGTCATTAAATCACATCATGGAGCTATGTGGTTCTAGCTCTAGATGGTGTAGGCATCTCTAGGCTAGTACCTCCCCCACCGAACATACCAAGATCTCTCATATCTCTATGTGGAGGCTGTGTCACACCTACGCTAACAGTCCTGGACTAGCTCCTAATTGATCGAGACTGGGCATAACTAACTCTCTGCTTGGAGGGAACAACATCATGGTATTTTCCTTTGTAATACTCCGCCTCTCTACCCACATGAAGAACCTCTCTTACATAATTGGCCACAAATGTACCATCAACCAATCTCTATAATCTCTTAGCTATAATTTGTGCTTGCTCTGCAATTTGTCTAGCTGCATCTCTCTCGGCTATCAACGAGGAAATTTGTGTTTGGACAATTGCCAACTGTGCCTATACCTAAGCTATAGTCTGTGCATGGGCTTGGGCCTGTGTTTGCATCTGGGTCTGTGTCTAAACCAATAAACCCCAAGCCTATATCAACTGACCCTGTAAGGTTTGCACCTACACCTGTAAGCTTGCAATCTGAGTCTACTGATGTTGTAAAGGTATCCCAATATGCACACGCTGCTCAGTAGGAGCTATTAGTGATCACCTCTTATGAGGCACCATATAATCCTACACATCTACGGCTGGACCTAAAGCACCTGTACCTGATCCACCGGAACCACCACCTCCTCCATAATCACCACCATCATCATCTCCCTCCTCATCTCCGTCCCCCTCATCATCGCTACCACCCTCCTCCTCACCACTGCTCTCAACAACAACCTCCTCCTCACTAGGTAATGGCACTGGCTCATCAGGAATAGTAATTCATGGAGAGGGATGAAGAGCCAGATACTCTGCATAATCTATTGTAATAGTTGCCTCAACAATATCATGATGAATCTTTGAGACTAAAGGTTGTAGACCCTAGAACTCCTGAACGACAACATCATATGAAAGATAGGGTCCCCAATTTGTAGAATCTATCTGACGACAACCATAATGGGCAACACCCTAGGGCATGCCCTGTGCAATACCATACTGCTTGAGCACACTCCTAAACAAAAATATCTCCAAAACCCAATGAGTCTGACCAATTAGTAACATCGACTGAGAGAGATATGGCAACTGAATATCGTCGTCATCCTAGTGCTCGCAATCTAGATAAGGCCACCATGTGACAACCTCAACATTGTCCAACACTCTCCTCCAATGCTCCAACTTACCCAGTCTAGGATGAGTAAGAAAAAGAGCATTAATGTGCATATATGGCCTCATGGTAGGCTGTTGTCTCACCATCATTAGATGTGTAACAACTATATGCTCCCACGCCCACACGTGTAGTAATGTAACTCCTGCGGAAAAACTATGACCTCAGAGGTAGACAACGGAATGAAAATCATGATAAAAATGAGCAAACATACACATGCCCCATGCATATTTGGTACCGTGTACAACCATACTCTCCAATACATGGCCCCAACTGATAGAAAGTCCCTTTGACCTACAATAAGGACAAAGGAACCCTCCAATGAAACCATCAAGAACAGAAGGCAAGGTGGCATAGACATCCACCATATCACACCATGGTATCTTGTATCCACAAATCCTATCATCCTTGAATACTCTACGTAGAGCATTGGTCTCGCCCTACTCTGAAGAATCATATACTACAATATCGCTAACAACGGGTATCCTCAAAATCCAACAAACATCCTCAGGAGTCACTGTCATCTCACTAGTAGGAAGGTGGAAGGTATTATGCTCACTATGCCACCTCTCTGCTAGGGCTGTTAGGAGACCCCGATTAATCATAATCTGGGGCATATCTAATAGAGAAGACAAACCACAACGTGTAATAACTGTTGTCTCAGGATACGCTAGCTACGATATCAAATCAAAGGTCTTAAGGAACCGCTCTCGAATCTGTAGGTTTGTCAATGACTCCTATCATCACGAAATATTCAAAGTCAGTAATCTTTGTCAATTTATCAAACATCAATCATCCTATCAAATCTAATTAGCTTTGGTGAGATTTTGATCAAATCTCATGAGCAAGCATCATTGAACCTCACCTATCATGAGGTCAATCATCAATCTTAAAATTAGACCTCGCCTATCATGAGGATAATTATCGTCAATCAATCATCAGACCTCGCCTATCATGAGGTTGAACATCATCTACTCTATTGAGATCATCAATCATATCAAATCAAATGGCTGACATGATCAAAATTGACAAAATCAAGGACAAAATTGATAAATTACATCATTCTGACTTGAATGCATTAATACAGTGTTTTTATGTGCCACAACATTAGATGCACTATTAAAACACCTCGATGCGCTAAAACAGGTGATCAAAGTGCTATTTCATCAAATGCACCATTTCAGGAGGCAAATGTGCAACTTCAAGTAGTCAATGTGCTATATCATTGGATGCACTACTTTACCCTATGGATGGACCATTTTAGGTGACATAAGCCTCATTATAGCCTATGTGCTACTTTAACCTATATATGCACTAAATAATCTACCCCAAGCGCTAAAACAATGTATGCGATACAAAAATTGATCTATGCGCTAAACTAGTGTATGCGCTAGAATAGTAGGAAGATGCGCTGCTGCAGGCTACAAATGTGCTAAAAGAATTCAAAAGTTTAAAACTGAATAAAAACGTGCAAAAAATGAGAAAACACGAAAAACGAGGAGGTTCACAGGTACATACCGAAGGTCCATAAGCGGTTGGGCGGTTGTGTCGACGAATGCACTCGAAATAGTGAGTGTGGTAGGGGATTGACATTTTGCTCCACAAAATCTCCAAATCACTGTCTCTCGAATTTCAAAACTCAAATTGCACAAATGAATTCTAAAATCACCCTTTTTAGCTTTTTATAGAGTGATTTAATGTGATTTTTATGGGATTTATTTAATTTATTTACTGGAGGATTAATTCAAATTTCATCACAGGGGCATCTTTTAAATTGTTTGTCTGGAGATAAATTATTTCATCATCAAATTTATATCAAATCATCAAAAAATCATTGAAAAAAAAATAAAAATTGCAAATTTCCAAAATTCCAAAAAAAAAGAATCATCAATTTATCTCCCGAGGGGGCATATATTCATCATCACAACAAAATCAACATCTGGGGCATACTGAAAATTATTTTTGTTAGTACTAGCAGTAGTAGCAAAATTTTGTTTGAAGCAATGCATAAACACATCACTTCAAAGAGGGGAAAAATGTATACACCTAAAAATGGTCTGGATAATCTAATTAATTAAATACGATTTATTTGATTAATTAACCTTAAATTCATCTACTATTGAATAAAAAGAAATGTTTATTTATATAGTTCACAAACTATATTCTTTTGATTATTCTCTCTTAATTAAATAATCAAAACTTCAATAGTTTTTATTTAATTATCATTATCTCTCTTTTATTAAATAAGCAATATCAAAAATTGTTGTTTATTTTAATAATTGTTATTTCTTCCTAAATTTGAAACAAATCCAAATATTCAAATTTATGCACATATTTCTACAACTAATCATATCCACCTACCAAATTAGATATTATATGTCTAATTTGATTCATCTCAACCTTCACGGGAAAATTTGGAGACAAATTGGAGACAAATTTGCAAGTGAACTTCTTCATCTTCTTCCATTAATTCTTCCTATTTTCTGATTGAATATTTTTGTAGGGAGGAACAATCTCCATAATTAGCCCAGGCTTCTTCATCCTTCACCATTCAATCCTCAAGATCAAATCTAGACCTTTGCTTTGCTGCCCCTTCACAAATGTGCTACCGAAAATCTATAAATACAGTCTCTTTCTATAGGAAATAGATCCAAATTTGTGAAAAATTACTCTGCAGAAACACCAAATGAGCAATCAAGCATCTTAGCAATAGCATTATCATTTAGCAATAGCAATCATAAAATTTTAGAATCAACATCATGGTTGCATCATAGTTTTACTGTAGCTTCTTTTGTCAAGTTTCATGCCAATTTAGATTACAATAGTTTCATCATTATCATTTAGACATCAACATATAGGATTAGATTATTGCATTTAGTAGCATCTCATTCTCTAGATTGGCATTTTAATAGTCACAATGCTTACAAAATCTGAGAGCCCAACGACTTAATAAATCTATGGAGATAGAGAGCAATATGACGCTTTCAAGAGTTTTCCTATGTTAATTAGATTAATTATTGTTGATTCTCTTGATATAATGTCTTATTAAGAAGTGTTGTTTGCTATTTTACTCATTACTTATTCCACATTTACACACACCTCTAGAATGGGGATTAGAAATGGACAACTATGCACAGTTAAACTACTCTTCAAATTAGGAGGGGAAGCTCCCTCTTTGTTGATGATGCTTAAAAAGAATACTAAACTACTTCCAATATTTTTATTCTCAACTAAGAGCACAAGGCTATAAAACTCTTTGCGTCATAGATAAGGTTTTATCTTTTCCAAAACTTCAAACTACAACTAGGCCTAAATTATAGACCCTTCTGACAACTCAAGTAAACTCAGAGCTTGAGAGTTAGAAGTAAACGAGGAATAATTTGATTAACATAGAAGCTTAAATAAACTTACTTCCAGATCATACCTGAAGACTCATTGTACTTATAAGATGTAAGGTGAAATAAAAATTATACATGCAAAACACATAAGAGAAGAAACTAAAAGAGATCGAGCAAGTAAATCAAAGCAAAGAAGGCATAAGTTTACACTTTTATCAATTTCTAACAACAGTTACACTTCGGGGACAACAAATTGTAGTAAAGATAGGCTTACAATGTGTGATCAAACACCAGATTACACTTGACACAAGTTGAATGGTAACTGAACAACAATTTGCAGCTATACATGCTTACAAATTAGCTCTTACAATAATAGTTAGAAAATAATAGGCAAGGATGCCCTTATTTATACACAAAAAAGGAGTAGGTAACCCTAAAATATTCTTGCTTTAAGCTGACTAGACTTGCCATCTCGCAAGATTTATTTCTAAAAATAACACAAGATAACTAACTAACCACCTGTTGAAATCAATTAACTGATTTAAAAGTAGGTAAAGTTCCAACTATACATTTGATTTTCCCATTTTACCAAGAATAGATAAGCAAGAAACAAGAATAGCAAGTTAAACTTGGAAAAAGCATCGAGTTAACTACTGCTTTTAGTTCTATTCTTGGAAATCTTCGATACCCCAAATAGGTGACTCACTCATCTCCAAAAAGTGGATTCCCGAAAAAAATTTGAGGTATGGGTTTTGTAGACAATCATGTTTTGAAGAGACCCAGATCATCAGATTTTGAAAAAGCTGAGGGCTTCCCAAAAAAGTAGACTTTTTGGAAATATAAAATTTCCCAAACTTCAAGAGGAGCAAAAAGTATATGGACCCAAATCTACAAAAACTAAAAAAGTTGACCACCTATTTTTGAAATGTGATACCCTAGTAGATTAGACCATGAAAAAGCGTGCCTTCATGTTTCCCAATCCCAAATCCACGAAGAACACAGAAAAAACACTCCATTTGAGCTTCCAAATCTTTATGAGAAGAATTTTTTTTTTTTTCCTCTGGATGCCAACTACAAAATATGAAGAAGAAATGCCAAAAGCCTTTTTGAGTAGATTTTGAAGAAGAAAAAGCACTTTCTTCAGAAAAGCTCTAAAATTTTGAAGCCTATCCATGAAGATAGAAACTTTATATGCAAAAATTTGAGTCTGTTTGCTCATGCAACGGTGGATTCCTTCTTTGTAGCTACAAAAAGCGCACACGTGATGACACATTTTTGATAAAAAATATAATGTCCCCTTCACACTATCCACTCTTGATAATTATTTAGCCTTACTTATTCCTGAAGGCTAAATGGAGAAATAAGGGAATATTGATTAAATTAATTATTTGTAAAGTTATCTCAATCATGAAAAATTATAAGATAGCTTTATATTTAATTAATTTAATAAAGTGACTAAAATAAATATTAAATCATAAAATTGCTTGGAATAAAACAATATTATTTTCTACAAGCTTCCTTGAGGTGAATGAAAATTCTTTTATAAGGAGTTCAATGCAAGTCACTTTCATCATGTCTTGAGTTATTCTACTACATACCTATTTGGTGAAGAGTTGCGTGCTTGCATTTCCCAAGGGTTTGAAGGCTCTAGGGTGCCAGTTTCGGTTGTGCAATATCAACCCTAGCTGGATTGGAGTGAGGGATATTTCAGTCTCTCATATTGAGAAAAATTGTGTGGCCTTTGGCCAAATTTTGGAGACAATAATTTATGGAGTTTTATTGATGCATATCTTTGGTGATTTTGTGAGCTTTTTCAAGATAAATTGTTGTCATTATTAAAGTCGACCTGCAGACTCAATATTCAGATTTTTGCTCATAGAGGTTGCTTCTTGCATCGATTTCTTGTGGGCATTGGATCGCTCTAGCTAGGGATCCTAGGAGATGATGCTAGAAGGTATTTGAAGTGGTTTAGAGGCTACCACGATTTTATATTGAAGGTTGCACATCAAAATAGGGGTGACACCTTTAGGGGATCTATTCATCATAAGGAAGGCTCCTTAATTGTTGATAGGGTCTTCTATAGGATGCCACTTCATCTATAGATCATATCAACACAAAATCACACGTTCATTTCATCATATTTGCATATTTTGCACTGTAATAAATTTGAGTATAAATCACAACCTTTAGGGCATTTGCATGATCATATTTGTAATGAAAAATTAGTCAATTTCTTGAGCATTGTAATCATATTTTTAACAAATTTAAATAAGAAGGTGGAGATTGAGGTTGCATACAAACTGTTTATCCAAATGTCCAACTAGCTGTAGTTATCATTTTCAATCATCTTTATCATTGAAAAGTCAAGAAATACAATACATTACTCTTCCATTTGCAATTTAGTTAGTTTCATTCTTGCATTTGAGTTATTTAAATTTAGATGTTTCTCATATACTTCAAAACACAAAAAGAAAACGTCAAAACAACAATGAAAGAGCTTGCACGCCAAATGTTTGTCAAAATTCTAGTAACTTCAAATTTAGAAAATTATAATTATATTTGGCAAGGCTCTTTATAGTGGTATCAAAGCTATGATTCTTCCAACCTGGAGGGTTTAGTGTTATCATATGCAGCCACCAAAAGTGGGTTCTCATAGGTACTATACTCGTAATAGAGCAGCACAATAAGGGAAACAAATTGTAGATACACAACAAGATACAATGGGGGATAGAAGAGGGAGTAACCCTAATTGAGAAGAACCAAGAAGAGAAGAGCTATCAAGTGATGTACTCATGAGAGCACATATAGAAGAGCAAAGATCAACAAATCAACACTTGGCATAGATGATGGATATGTTGATAAGAAATACGATCAACAACAATAGCAATATGAATGGGGGAAACAATGGTCAAGGAGATAATCCATTCAATAACAGGACTCCTAACCATAGGACTATACAAACAGGGTCAAGACCCATGATGCCAATCTTTCCAAATAGAGAAGAGTCACAAGAAGATAATGAGCTCTCAATGATTGTGCTGCAAGAGCAACTTAGAAAGGATTGGATTAATGCTAGTCTAGGGTTCCAACATGATATTTCTCTATGTGAATACATTGACTTGATGATGAGACATAGACCCGATAGGGGTAATCAAGAGCATCACAATGAACTCAGGAGGAAGGTAGGAAAATTGAGTTTGCCTTATTTTGATGGATTTGGGAAGACATCAACATGAGCTTGGGTGCAAAAGGTTGATAATTATTTTCAACTTAATCCTATGCTCGAGGATGAAGCAATCAAATATGCCACTATACATTTGGATGGAGTTGTACATGAGTGGTAGCATCACAGTTTAGTGAAAATGGGCTATGATTAGATCACCTCCTATGCAGAATTCACTGAGAGGTTGATTGAGAGATTTGATGTTAGGGATCCTGAACTCCACTTCAAGGAGTTAGATCATTTGAAACAATGGGGGTCATTAGACACTTATATTATCAATTTCCAGAGGTTGGTTATTCTAGTGACCGATATCTCAGAGAGAAGGTTGTTGGTCCTATTCATGGATGGGTTGATGGATCCCTTGAGAGGTTGGGTTAAGGCTCTTGATGAGACCATAAAATGACTCATGATATCTATGAAATAACATCTATTTCCTTCGCATATAAAGTGGATCTAAGTGTAGTTTCTGAACTTATGGTTTATTTAGAATGAAATAAAGAAGTTATATTTGGTTATTTCTTTATAAATTATTGTTATCTTATTGTCAACTATTACCATTAAATCTTGGAAAAAGGTGTTATATTGTATACATGTAGCTCCAAATATCATGTTCCGAAGATGCTCTGGAACTTGCTAACACAGTTGCTGCGATGCCCTGGAATTGCTACTGTGATGCTCTAGAATTGTTGTTGCCATACCAACACATAATACTTTGAAGATGCCAATATTGTGCTAAAGTATAGTTGGATCAATCACTTCTTTGATATCTATAAATAGAATTTCTATAGTTAGTGTTAAATAAATATTCAAACAGCTCCCTTCGGGTTCCTTTTGTAAATGTGTGTGCCCTGGTCTGTGCGTTGCCGGGTTTAGTCAACTTTCTATCGAGTTTTGATCTACCACTTTGCACACCTTCTCTTCGCAACTTCTGGTAATGGCTTCCCTTTCGGGTCCTGAGATGCTGCGCTGGGCGTCCACGTGTCACACAAACGGAAGGTTTTTCTCTTGTTTCCTTAAGGGCTTTGTGCGGGTTGCAAAGGCCTTCTGCGGGGGCCATCATTTCTGAGGATTGTCAAAGGGACCCACATCTTGCTATGTGGTGGCGTATCACAAGCTTTTCATACAGGAATGAAATAAACAAATACGGGCTGTGTAGTGCTTGCGCGAGGCTTTCTTTTTACTTTCTAAAAGGTGTTGGCGGACCCTACCTTCTGCTAGGTGGCAATCGTTCGCAGATCTTTCAACACAGTAGGGAGGTGAACAACTGCGCGCTGCGAAACGCTGCCACACGTCCTTCACACCCGGTTGATGCAACTTTTTCTCCACTGTAACAAGGACCTTAGCCCATTGGACACATGTTGCTTCTTCGCAATCTCTCGGCAGCAATGAGAGAAGTTTTCATTCAGGAAGCGACAGGCTACCACGTGCCTTACAACTAATCCTTGAAACGGGCAATAGGCTGGCTGAGGGAGATTATGCCATTGGGTGCTGCTCGTCATGGTTCTTTGAAGTGGTGGATGACACTTGTCGCCTCGAGCCTGGCTGGGACCACTGCCATTATTACGAAGGGTGCGCCTGCAACTAGATGACCAGATGTTGTGTTCTAACTTGTTGCCATTGTAACGGCATTGGGAATCTTCTGATTTTGGCATCATTGTAGGAGATTGTGAGATCTTTTCTGTTACAACTCTCCAAAGCGGTGAGAATTTTCTCTTCGGCTATATATACTCTCTGTCGACGAGAGAAGGGGTCCAAGAAATTTTAGAAGAAAGGATACTGGTTTTAGCAAGAGACACCTGACCTCTTTTACATGTTTATTTGCTATAAACTATTAGACTGTGCCAACTATTCGGCCTTTCTATTTTTCATATTTGATTAAACTGTAAACTGTGCTTCTTATTGTCTTAAACATTTCATTTGAAAGAATTTCTATATATTGAATACAAGCTTGCTTATCTAAATCATGTCTAAATGACTCTTCTTAGTAGTAAAGTTGTATGCAATACTATTTTATGTCAATAAATGAATTATTTATGCTATAGCTTTAAGTCTCTGACGTTTTGGAATGTGACAACACCACTCAGGCCCCTAAATCTATGATTTATCGTGCCCATCAGCAAACTTTGGCGCATTGCCTTAGATTAGATTTTGCTTCATTATATATGTTTCCTTTTCCCTTTCCAAAAAACCATTATAGAAGAAGTCGGCTTCTTTAAAATCCGGAGGTCACTCAGTTTGGCGCAAAGGGTCCCCCTTGAACTGAGTTTCCCATAAGGCACTGTTACCTCGTCAATTTTTGGCATCAATAGTTTGTCCTTTTTCTGGCACACCCAGTGGGACCTGAACTAATGAAATTGCCTTGTAGAGGGGTGTATTAGCCATCGGCCTGTAACTAGATCCCAGACTGCAAATAACCCAGGTTTACTAGTACCTCTGCTAGGGACAGTCCAGGCTGCAAATCAGCTAGTAACCGTTCCATTCCCACCACCCTTTCCTCTCACCATGTTGCCGGCCGCGAACAGAAACTATGTAGCATGGGATGCTGAAAGTCCCCTGGTAGCTCCGGTAGCGCCTACTGTTTGGGGCGCTATTCCAGTTTCGGCCCTGAAAGCTCTTCCCAAATTTGCCGGAGACAACACAAAAATGCCAGTAGAACATTTGTAGGATGTAGCAGATGTATGCATGGTACACAATATTATAGCACATAATGTAGCCCTGAGGCTCCTCGCTACGTCCTTCAAAGGCAAGGCTCTGGATTGGTACCAAACACTGACTCTGAATTCAATTCGCACTTGGGATGACCTCAGAGATCCATTTTATGAAAGATTCTCAAATGATGGAGATCGTTCTTCATTATATTATCAGCTATCCGTCATAAGACGAGCGCCCCAAGAGGCTCTGATGGATTTCAATGCCCGATTTCACTCAAATTGGCAGAGGATTCCTGTGACTATCCGCCCGACTCCAGAACTGACAGTCATATTTTATCTGAAGTCCATTAACCCCGACATTTCTATGATGATTAAGTCTTTGGGAGGAGCCACTCTACCAAATGCTTATGCTACCGCTATCAAACCTGAGAATCATTTGATAGATTGTGAAAAGTTGCCTCCTTGACCTATTATCCTGATATTTCCTAAAATATCAAACTCTGTACAAGATGTCGCATCGACTAGTGCGGCAACAACTCCCCAGTCGATGTACTCATATGCGGCCGCTCCTGAAAGCTTGGCTTCTACATTAGGTTCTTCGAAGGATGAAATAGGCGACCTCAAAGAGATTTTGTGAACTATGGCAAATGGCATAACAACTCTCGAGCAGAACCAAGCAACGCTTCCACGGCCCGCATATCAAAACTATCAGGGTGGGCGGTCTAGTTATCAGCAAAATCAATATTAGAGTGTGCCTCGCACTAATCCACTAGCGCCGACTACCAACCAAATGGTCCCGGTGCCTACTTCGCTCACAAGTGCGTCGCCAAGCTCGAGTAGGGAATTAACCGCAGGACAAAACAATCTTATTGATGATATCAATCCATGGTGTTTCCCCTGCAATGATGCACATATGCCCCGAAATTGTCTGCGTGGCAACTTACAACAGAAGGTGGCAGAGCAACGCAGTCAAGGTATTACAGCAGAAAATGGAGGACATGTTTATGACTCGCCAGTGGAGAGTGCGGTCCTTACCGCACAAATGCAAGGGATGTCTTTAGAGCAAGAGTCTGACATTGCTCTGGATCATGCGCTCTTCTCTTGGATGGAAGATGAGGAAACATTGTTTGCTAATGATGCATCCATATCTAAAACACTGCAGGTGCAATCTGACTATAACACACGCTCAAAGAGGAGATTCACCGGTGAGCCCGTGGTTTCACTTCCAGACAGCCTGCAACGCAAGGACACGTCCGATCAAATTCCTGGCACATCAACTGTCCCTTCACCTCCTCAACCGCGGAAGGAAATTAGTATAACAAGAGCAAAGGAGCAGAAATCTCTGAGCTCGTCACCTTTTAATGTGGTGGAGCAATTAAAGAAATCATCCGCTAATGTGTGTTTATGGGACATCCTAGCTATCCCAGAATAGAAGACTATGCTACAGAAGGCGCTTCAGCAAGAGATCAACTCAGCACCAACAGAGCCATCTGCTAGTACAGAGGTGGTTTATCAAATGACACTAGCTAAGGTTCTTGCAGACAAAGTGAAGGAATCCCGTGTGGAAGACGAAGTTAGGCCAAAACCTCAACCCTTCTTCTTGACTCTCATTGTAGGGGAAAAGTTATTACACAATGCTATGATTGATTCTAGCGCTAGTACAACGGTTATGCCAAAACTAATAGCCGAAGCCTTGGGACTCAGCTACGAACCTATGAAGAAGGGGGTGATGCAGTTGGATGGAAATAAAGTTGATACCGTGGGTGTCATCAAAGTGCTTCCGTTAACTCTATTTTCTTGCCCAAGTATCACGGTCCCGCAAGATACAATGATCATAGACGTTCCTCCTATGTTTGGTCTCTGTCTATCTCGAGAATTTACTTCAAAGGTGGGCGGATATTTGTCTTTAGATTGGTCACATCTAATACTTAGAACCAAGCATGGCACAAAAATAAAGATAGAATTAGAGGCTCTACATTCCGAACACGTGGCGGATGAGGCCTTGATCAATTTTGAAGCCACACATACCTCTATCACCAAGCAGGACATGTATAGTGTCGAACTGCTAGAGGAAGAGAAGGTGAGTGGAGACCGAAATGATAAGGAAGATGCTTTGTTGAGCGAACACATAAACAATGATCCTTTCAGGAATTATCCTGCTACCGGATTAGGCACATATGTTATTTATGATGAAGACCAAGTTCTTCCGAAGGTCGCCAAAGAATCCGACGATAACCAAGCAAATGAGCTGTGGACATTGTATTTTGACGGAGCAAGGAGCAAGGTTGGAGCTGGAGCAGGGGTATGTCTAATATCCCCATAGAATGAAAAGTTGTTGAGGTCTTTCTGATTCCAATTTGCCTGTTCAAACAATGAAGCTGAATATGAAGGGTTAGTCCAAGGCCTAAGCCTAGCAGAATGAATGGGTATTAAGCAATTGATTATGTTCAGAGATTCCAAACTGGTAGTTAATCAGGTCCGGGGAATTTCCACAGTGAAGAATGTCTGAATGAGATCCTATCAACATCGAATCTGGGACCTGATTGAAGGTTTTGAAGCTTTCAACATCCTGACCGTTCCCCGAACGCAAAATAGCGATGCAGATCGCATGGCGGTGATCGGTGCTCAGTTTGATCCTGTCTCTGACTTGCTTCGGAATAAATATTCAGTGCGAGTGCTTGTTCGACCAGCGATTCCCGACAATGATCAGAGTTGGCAAGTCTTTGAGAGCAATGAGCACATCGCCTCGTTTATCTATCACTCAGGGGAATTTGTTGATCAACTTCAACCAAAGATCGCCGAGGCCTATGAAGGACAAATTATGCAGCTCAAGTCAAATAAACTTATGAAAGGATTAGTTACTCTCGAGAATTTTTTCGATTGTAATGATGCCCGAAATGATAAGTGGAAGTTCGTGGCAGACAAAAGTGATTATGAAAACCTTCGGATCTCCGATGGCAGGAATCTCCGGGTCAGAAAAGATGTCCCACAATGAGATAGAGAAAGGCTTATCAGTTTCTGTGAAAAATATGTAGTGGCCTGGTCCTATGATGATTTGGAGGGTTACGATCCTGACATCATTCAGCACACTATTGAACTAACAGAAGGTGCAAAACTAGTCCGACAGAAGCAGAGGCCAGTCAACCCTAAAGTTGAGGCCCTAATGACACAAGAGCTAACCAAGCCCATTGATTCATGTATTGTCTTCTCAATCAGACATAGTACTTGGGTATCAAACCTGGTACCAGTCAGAAAGAAGAATGGCAAGATCTGCTTATGCGTGGACTTCTGAGACCTGAACAGAGCATTTCTGAAAGATCACTATCCATTGCCTTATATGGAGTCAATCCTCCAAACTGTCGCAGGATCGAAAATATTCTCTCTACTGGATGGCTTCTCTGGCTATAACCAGATTTGAGTTAAAGAAGAAGATCAGTACAAGACTATGTTCACCACCAAGTGGGGAATATTTGCATATGCTAAAATGCCTTTTGGTTTATCTAACGCAGGGGCAACTTTCCAGCGAGCTATGGACATCGCATTCAGCGAACTGATCAATAAGTTTATTCTAATCTATTTGGATGAACTTACTGTGTTCTCTAAATCTAACGATGATCATTTTGATCATTTGGAATTAGTTTTTTAAAAATGCCAGGAGTTCGGGGTTTCCTTAAATCCAAAGAAATGTGTATTCGGAGTACCGCAGGGTAAGCTGTTAGGGCATGTTGTGTCTAAAGAAGGTATTTCAATTGACCCCGAATGAGTAAAGGCTATCAAGGAGCTTCCCCTTCCGGTAAATAAGAAAGGCATTCAGTCTTTTCTCGGCAAAGTAAATTTCGTCAGCAAATTTATTTCTGATTTTGCGGGAATGATTAGGCCGATCACCCTAATGTTGAAAAAGGATCAAATTTTCAAGTGGACAACGGAAGCTCAGGAGGCTTTTGAAAAGATCAAGGAAGCGATCTCCACAGCCCCGGTGCTGATTAATCCAGATCAATGCAAATATTTTATAATGTATGCCTTCAGTAGCAAGTCCAATATCGCTACTGTTCTGACTCAAAAAGATAGCGAAGGAAAGGAGAGCATCTAGTGGCGTTCTATTTCCAAACCCTAAAAGAATATGAGGTGAATTATAACTTTGTCAAAAGATAGGCCTTTGCAATAGTAAAGGGACTTAAAAAATTCCGCTATCTAATTTCCCGCAACAAAGTTCTGGTATATGTCGCATATTCTAGTGTGCGAGAATACATCATGGAAGGAGAGATCACAGAAAAAAGGGCTAATTAGATTACCAAGATCTTAGAGTATGACATTGAGGTCAGGCCTACTAAGATTGTTAAAGGAAGAGGACTGTGTGAGTATATGGCACAGAACGAGGAGGTACCTGCCAAGGAGGAACAGCTAGAGCTCGTCTTGATAAATGGATTGGGATCATAAGACGATTGGCTGACAGATATAATGAACTTCATGCAAATCAGAAGGTATCCGCCAGGCCTCTCGTCCCAAAAAAGAAGGTATTACCAGCTTCAGAATTGCAGATATACACTAATAGAAGGAGTCCTTTTCAAAAGAAATTTCAATGGTGTGCTCTTGCGATGCGTTACTTCAGGGGAGGTGCAGAGGATCCTCGACGCATTTCACAATAGCGACAAAGGTGGACATTTCTCCGCTAAAACTACCGCCATCAAGGTCCTGCGAGCTGGATATTACTGGCCTACACTTTTCAGTGACTCCTACTCTCTGGTAAGGGCTTGTAAAAAATGTCAGTTCTTCTCTGACAAAAGGAAGAATTCAGCGATGCCCTTCAAACCTATCGTAGTGGATGAACCATTTGTGCAATGGGGCCTGGACTTCATCGAAATGATAAACCCAGTTTCTAGTGCCAGACATAAGTGGATTCTAACGGCTACAAACTACTTCACAAGGTGGAAAAAAGCTGTTCCACTTAAGAGTGCAACAAAAACAGAGATTATAGACTTCCTCGAAGCACTGGTTACAAGGTTCGGCCCTCCGAAGACAATCATTTTGGACAACGCCAGAGCATTTCTAGGTACAAAGGTATGTCACTTTGCATTAAAAAATAGCATATTCCTTAAAGCCTCATCAAACTATTATCCACAGGGAAATGGCCTAGCCGAGTCAACAAACAAAAGCTTGGTTTGACTCCTTAAAAAGGTTGGCTTAGAGCACCATAGGGAATGGCACAAAAATCTCTGAAAAGCGCTCTGGGCAAACCGTCTAACTCCTAAGCAAGTCCTTAAGACTTCACCTTATGAGCTAGTATATGGGAAGGAGGCGCTGTTACCTATCTCTATGGAGATCCCAACAATACAGTTATTGAAATCCCTTGAGATAGAACAAAATGAAGCCATGGAGGTTCAGCTCGCTGAATTGTTGGAAGTACAAGAAAAAAGAGAGAATTCCTTAATAGCAATGACAAACCGTCAACAGGTGGTCAAATAGTGGTTTGACAAGAAGGCTTCCGACCAAGGTCTGAAAAGTGGAGACTTAGTGCTAAAATATGACAGCAGGGATGCAAAGCCAGGTCAACACGGTAAATTTGATAGCCTATGGGAGGGACCCTTTAAAATCATTCGGTGCAGGCAACACAACGCTTTCGAGCTGGAAAATATGGAACAAGAGCCGTTAGGAATCCCGGTCAATGGGATTCATCTTAAGTTGTTCCATTAGGCATTAAGCTCTACCTTGTATAGATGTAAATAAAGCTTTTTTTTCTTTCCTGTGTTTGGCCTATTCTTTTTCTAAAATTAATTGTTTTTCTACGCATTTTCTCATCATTATTGGCGAGTAAAACACCAGAGTTGCTTTACACAAAATACATTCATGCATGGAGAAATAGCATACAAAATTTGCAAACCCAGAAAATTTTAAACACAGAAGCAAAAAAAACATGAATTTTCCTTAAAACGAGAAGTATATATTTATATATATGTTCTTTGGTTACAAAATGGCTGGGATGCCGATTTCCAAAATGTACAAGTATCAAGGTATATTATATGCGATAGCCTTTTATCAGGCTTATCTAAAAATAGGAAAGTTACATTTTGAGCAAGCAGGCAAAGGGGTTATCTATCCAAAGGCATGACTAGCAGCAATCGACGCATTCACTGCAGCGTCCACTTTTTCCTCATCCATGGGATCCTCAGCGACACTGACAGCATCATTTGACACAACTGTCGTTGGCAGTGGAAACACCAGGTTCTTGAAGTTAGTGTACCAGTCTACGTCATAGAAAGGTATCACGTTGTAGCTCCGAAACAGAAAGTGTAGGGCCTGAGTAACCCTCTCCTGGTGCTGGTCACGGGTCTGCAGGTGGAATCCGTTGGGGAATGGCAGCCAAATGCCAGCTTCTTCTTCGATAAAGCGACACCGGTTGCTGGCCGTTGGTAGGCCTATCCCATATGCAGCATGCGCAATGACCTCACCAAGCCCATTCAAGTATTTCTTCGAAAATATTTCTTTAACCAACTTCAGGATAAGTGGTCGAGGAACGCAAATGTCTAGCATGGACGCTACAAAGTGTGAGCATATGTTGGTATTCACCCTATACTTATTCTCATATTCTACGCAATCCTTGCCTAGGACCCACTTAATGGCTACCAGAACCAGCGAATGCTTGTTCTTTGTCATCATTTTCAGCCTCCTAGTGGAAATTTCACCTAGGAACGCCGTCTGTGACTTAAACGAGGTTAGGCGAATTGGGGTATCCATTGTTCTGACACTGTCACTAGTCTTCTAAGATAATGCCGAATTTGCTCACCACCTAACCTATGAAAGGACTTGCTTAGCACTCTGCTACTGACCTATCACTTCTTAAATGCTAAGTATGTTTTGCTCACTATCTACTAGCCTATTTATAAAAAAATTGACAAAGTACATGCCAATCTGCCTGAAAAAAATGTGATGTTATGCTAGCTGCTATCTCAAAAGCCGAGTCTGCGTTTGTTCACATTTTTGGGCCAGTGCATCCATAATAGCACGGATCAAGGCGTGTTTAATTAAATGAAGTTGATTAATTAGTTTTAGAAAAGGTGGCGCTTGTTGGTGAAGGGACGTATGGCCGTAGGCTATTGTGTCATCTCTCAAGCGCATCCCAGAGCCCAAGGGGATACTCATATCTTTTCAGGCGGTCATCGTTTGCTTGGTGTAATCATTCCGGCTAAGATATTAATTGCCAGCGCATGCTAACGCAAGGTTAGAAGGCTAGTTGCAAGCTCAATTTCCAAAGAGATCAAAGCGTATCACACAATCTCGTAAATGTAATAATGAAATCCAGCCACCTCAGAATAACAATCAGTTCATCTTGTACGAGTTGCAAGATTAACAGTACATGCCGAATTAAATGCAAAAGGCTTACTTTCGCCTACCACCTTGGGAAATATTGCTATTATTGTGTGAAAAGGCTTAATATTTCAAAGGATTTTACAAACGCAAGCGAAGTGCAGAGTTGTTTTCTGTCTGTCTATCTAGAGCAAGCAAATTCGCAGGCCAAGAGATTACAGATTCTTCAGAGAGAGGAAAATGTCAAAATCTTTAGCTCAGCTAATGTAGGAAGAAATTAGCTAGGAGCTATTCACAGCTATTCGTTCCTCAGTTGAGGTATATGTCTACGAGGACGTAGCATACGCCACGCCTGGTATACCCGTGAAGATGAGAAGAGCCCACACGAAAGAGCTGGATAGACCCAAGGAATGGAGTAACCAGAAAAGGGTTAAATAAGAATGAAACAATATCTATGACCCAAAGCTCGCGAAGAACCCTAAATCCCTTAGAGAGGTAGCTTGTGCAAGGTTATCAGCAACAAAGGCGGACCAATCCACGACAAGTAGAGTCTGGTATAGTGGTCTCCCATAATACATGGTCCCATTGGTGCACTATTGCCCGAAGGTGGTCGATGCAGCTATTCAACGCTATAACCCAGATACCCACTACATTGAAGGTCACAACTTAAGGGTGCATATTAGCACAGAAGCCATCTGACACATGTTGTGTATCCCGGATCCAAATAGAAGGAAGAAGACTATCGAGCCTTTTTCGCCCAAGCAAGGGGGAGAAAATATGGAGGAAGATGAAAACCGGCTCAGATTTCTTATTAGAGGAGACTAATAAGAAAGGTATTGCGTCCGCTAAAGCACCAAGTATTGCATTATCACGTGGTTCATTCCGCAATGATCTCCAGGATGCCATGTCCATGCTGGAATTTGTTTGCAGCCGAGACTCTGATGAAAAGATAGAGGCTTTTCAGCTGAGACCTGCAATACAGTTTCGCAAGCAACATGAACTCTTCTGGTATGATTTTGCTGAGTTCATGGTGGAAGAAATGATACAACAAATGGAGAATTATCAGGCAGAAAATAAGTTTAGATTTCTTTCCTACCTAGTCCACATGTTTCTACATCAGAATCCAGATTTCTTCGCCCGATTTCTTCCGCTATCAATTTTTGATGAGCAGAATAAAAGAAAGCCGGTGTCTACATGGATGCCTTTCCTTTCCGCATGATATGACTATTATGCATTCACGGACTATTTCATAGCCCTGGTTTTGAATGATTTAATCAGAGAGGGTGATATTGTTTGGCTCACCAAAGAGCAGACCAGATTTATGCAGAGCTATACCCCTGCTTGTGACTGGTTCTTAGGCAGGGATTTTACAATCCTCCGAATGCGGGGCTTTACTGGCAAACCTTTCCTGCTCCTGGTTTGCGTCACCGATAGAGTGCTCGCACTGGAAATTTTCTGACAGGTGTGTGTCATTGATTTCACTTTCTGTAGTAGCGAAAGTGTCAAGAGGAAGAGATTCTTCACTTATCCGAAGAGTTTCAAGTCGGTAACTCTGATTAAAAACAATCGCACAAGTTGTTAAAAGAGAAGCTGGCACATCTAGGGTTGGTACTGATAAATGATAAGTGGGAGTACAACCCTTTCAATGACTTACCAGAACCACATATGAAAGTTACCCATGTTCCCCGACCATACTGGAAAAAATGACTTAATCTGCGGACAGATAGAGAGGAAGATTTTGTGGAATTAGCACAAATCCCTACGCCGGATACTAGGGCCCCATGGCACAAGTTCTACTTTCCTGTGGCCATGGCCAGAGACAATCTTCCCATGGAATGCAACATGTATAACAAGTTGAAGAGGGGTGAGGAATGAAGTGATGAAAAAATAAGAGCTTTTTGAAAATATCGCCAGGAAACAACACAGTTGGATGCTCCTTATAATCAATTGAAGGACAACCAGGAATTTGACAGATGGTGGAATGAAGGCCACCCTAGCCCGAGCTCTAGTGTTGACAGGAGCGAAGAGGGAGAGGGATCCGAAGAGCATGAAGAAGAGGCAGCGGTATCATCCTTTCAGCGCAAGGGGGCAACGTCTCCGGGCATGCTGCCTATGTGGCCATGAACATGCACTTTAATATATCAAGAAGTTTGCATACACGCACTTGGGACGCTAAACCGACCAGGCTAACACCTCTGCAAAAGGATCCGACTGCCGAAGTTAGTGAGTGTCCGCCTGTGAAAAGGTAGCGCACATAAAGTATTATTGGAGGGGTTTTGAGAGAACCCGCCGGAGGAGAAGTGCCCACCGCTAGCCAAATACCAGAGTTTTCGGGGGAGTCACAAACGATCCTGGAACCACCGCCGACTAGTCAACAGGTATATTTCGCTCCTCCTTCTCATGCATCTCATTCCTTCGTATCCGCCCCTGCTTCACTGCAACTCCTGCCATAGGTCCAAGCCCTCCACCTTCTGCTTCTGGTCCAGCTCATTCGGTCGGATTTGCCCAGTTTTCACAGGCCCAACTGTTTATAATTACGCCTCCGAGTATGCTCATGCCTACCGCTGCCACTCAGACTTTCCTCACCTCGCTTTCAGAAAATGTTCCCCCAGTCGGCCTCCATTTTTTTCTGCTATGCTTACTGATCCTCTTCCATTGCAACAAGCTGACATCCAATCAGCAACTCCCCGGCCAATAAACCTTACGACTGAATCCCTAATTCAGCCGCTACAAATGCCTAGCCCCACTGATAGTTTTCAGGCTAAGCTATGGAACGTGCCACACTTTTTTCCACAAACAGTCACTCTTCAGAAGAAGCAAATGCCTGTGCCTATGAAAATTACCTATCCCTATGCCCTGCCTTTTGGTATTCCTTTTGCAGGTGGGCTAGTTTCATCACCAGTCGAATTCATAGCACAGATAGATTGTGGAAAAGGGGCGCACACAAATAGAATGAGGCAACATAAGGCAAAGGATGACAATGCTCCTGCCGAGCCTAGAGTACAAGCTTTGTATGACGAGGCCTGACAGGAATTAAAATTAGTGACCATGTACCCAAGGATAAACAAGCCTCAAGGAGAAATGCAGCCCAATGACTATGAGATCTATGCTGTCAGACTTAACATGAAGGTAGCCCAGCCACAAGATAAGGTCAAGATCATGGAGGAGACGCAACGGATGGTCACTTCCGACTTCTTCAAAATTGGTCGCTAGTTAAAGAAAAATGATGAATAGCTCAAGGAAGCCAAGGAAAGGGTGAGTTTTTTTAGAAACAAAGGAGAAATCCTTAGAGGCGGATATCGCCCGAATGACCGAAAAAGTGCTGACAGCGAAGAATGAGAGGAACATACTTCAGGGCGAAATTGCGAAGATCCAGATTGCCGACCCAGGCTTAATAAAAGAATTACAAAGCCAGAACCAGGCAGCGCGACAAAACCTACAGTCAAAAGAGGAAGAGCTTGAACGCATTCGTCTTGAGTATAGTCAGGAGATGGCACAAAAGGGTGAGGAGCTGGAGCGCCTACAGGAGCAGTATGAGCAAAAAGTATAAGAGAAAGAGGCTGAATTTAAAGGCTCAAAGGCTAAACTGGAAGAGGAGCTCCAAGAGACAAAGACTTCTCTGGAGGAGCAATCAGCGAACCACTCCTGAGCTAAACATAATTGGAATAAAGAAATGAGTAGCTATGCGGAGTAGTTGGCGTCCAAGAAAAAGAAGAAGGCAGAATTAGCTAGGCCCTTATTTCAAGAGACATGAAGATTTTTGTGCTTAAAGCCTCTCTGTTACCTACCCCTACCCAACTTGATGTCATTCCACTGGTTAGGCAATTGTACATTTCTCACTGGGAGAAAGTCAAGACCTTTTGCTTAACACTGCAGCCTACCCTCCGATTTATCGACAAGGCATCAAGGCTCAATTAAGAGGCGCAAGACACAATTGAGCAGTTCCCATGTTTCACCCTAGAGAAGGTTCCTGAGGCAAGGGACTTGTTCAACAAGCTATACTCAGTCTTGGATGAAATCCTGGCTGAGGCGGGTATCGAAAATCAGGACATTGCTGCTCAAACAACAAATAAATTCATTCATTGTCACTCTGCTTTCCAGTGCACTAAGGCAATGACGACTTTTCTAGGTAAGGAACTGGATGGCATCCGAGGAAGTTTCTTCGAATTAGGCAAATTGGGGCAACCGTCCCCGTTCCTCGAAGACGACTCTATTGCCACAACTACACAAATTGTTGAGGTTATTGAGTAGAAGGAGAATGATTCAGAGACATTTAGGGAGTTCAACAGCTCCCTAACAACAACCAATATTGAGGTGATCATTCATCCACTATCGCAGCTACTTTTCCATATCCAAGCAGGCACCGACCTACTTGAGGTGCTGCCTCTCAAGGAAGCTATTGACCTCCATGGGGCACAAGAAAATTTGCACAGTATGGCAAAGCCATCTGAAAGTGAATGGTCACCCTTGCAAGCTGCTCTTTCCAAACTCTGACTCCATTCACCCTATGGATAAAAGCTCTGGTCTGCAGAACCAGAGAGTTTTTGGGTTCTCCGTTCCTTATCTGAAATGCCCCTGATAGTCGCCAAAAATTGTTAAATAAATATTTAAACAGCTCCCTTCGGGTTTCTTTTGTAAATGTGTGTGCGCCGACCTATGCATCGTCGGGTTTAGTCAGCTTTCTATCGAGTTTTGATCTACCACTTTGTGCACCTTCTCTTCGCAATTTCAGGTAATAGCTTCCCTTTCAGGTCCCGAGATGCTACGCTGGGCGTCCACGTGTCACACAAACGAAAGGTTTTTCTCTTGTTTCCTTAAGGGCTTCGTGTGGGTTGCGAAGGCCTTCTGCGGGGGCCATCATTTCTGAGGATTGTCAGAGGGACCCACATCTTGCTACGTGGCAGCGTATCGCAAGCTTTTCATACGGGAATGAAATAAACAAATACGGGCTGCGTAGTGGTTGTGCAAGGCTTTTGTTTTTACTTTCTAAAAGCTGTTGGCGGGCCCTACCTTCTGCTAGGTGGCAATCATTCACAGATCTTTCAACACAGTAGGGAGGTGAACAATCGCGGGCTACGAAATGCTGCCACGCGTCCTTCACACCCGGTTGATGCAACTTTTTCTCCACTGCAACAAGGACCTCAGCCCATTGGACACATGTTGCTTCTTCACAATCTCTTGGCAACAATGAGAGAAGTTTTCATTCAGGCAGCGATAGGCTGCCACATGCCTTACAATTAATCCTTGAAATGGGTGATAGGCTGGCTGAGGGAGATTATGCCATTGGGTGCTAATCGTCATGGTTCTTTGAAGCGGTGGATGACACTTGTCGCCTCGAGCTTGGCTGGGACTACTGCCATTATTACAAAGGGTGCGCCTGCAATTGGATGACCAGATGCTGTGTTCTAACTCGTTGCCATTGTAACAGCATTGAGAATCTTTTGATTCTGACATCATTGTAGGGGATTGTGGGATCTTTTTTTTACAGCTCTCCAAAGCGGTGGGAATTTTCTCTCTAGCTATATATACTCTCTTTGTCGATGAGAGAAGGGGTCCAAGAAATTTTAGAAGAAAGGATACTGGTTTTAGCAAGAGACACCTGACCTCTTTTACATGTTTATTTGCTAGAAACTATCAGACTGTGTCAACTGTTCGGCCTTTCTGTTTTTCATGTTTGATTAAACTATAAATTGTGCTTCTTATTGTCTTAAGCATTTCATTTGAAAGAACTTCTATATATTGAATACAAGCTTGCTTATCTAAATCATGTGTAAATGACTCTTCTTAGTAGTAAAACTGTATGCAATACTATTTTATGTCAATAAATGAATTGTTTATGCTATAGCTTTAAGTCTCCGATGTTTTGGAACGTGACAATACCACTCAGGCCCCTAAATCTATGATTTATCGTGCCCATCAGCAAACTTTGGCGCATCACCTTAGATTATATTTTGTTTCATTATATCTGTTTCATTTTCCCTTTCCAAAAAACCATTATAGAAGAAGCTGACTTCTTTAAAATCCGGAGGTCACTCAGTTTGGCACAAAGGGTCCCCCTTGAACCGAGTTTCCCATAAGGCACTATTACCTCATCAATTTTTGGCGTCAACAGTTAGATATCCTATTTTTAGGCATTACCATTTATGATAATGGTCTAAATTAATCTAGTTGTATTCATACTTTAAAATTTGTAAAACTGGATAAGTATTTTTAGTTCATAGTTTGTTGAGGCGGTTCCAACGTCTTCCTAGAAACGTGGATCATGTTGCCTATTTTTGGATAAGTATTATTTGGCATTAGATTGCCTAGATTTTTGGTAATCTATTATTAGGTGTTGAGATGCATTTAAACACACATCTCCTTCTCATTTTTGAGAGATCTTGAAGTAGAAAATTAATAAAAAAATATATTCTAAGTTTGAGAAAAAGCCTATGTTCTAAATAAAATCCTCTTCCAAGGAATGAGCTGGCCACTCATCCCAGGGAAGATGGATCAATGTATTTTATTTGTTTATTTATTTCCTTATTCTGTAAATTTTTATTCTTTTTCTTTTATGTTTTGTAAACATTTGTCTATGTAGTCTGTTGTAAACCTGCAGGTGTTTTCTATGTTTATTATTTTCTTTCAATTCGATAATTTACTTTTTGCAAGTGTGCTCTTTTAATTTCTGCAAGTGTGCTATTTGATTTCAGCAAGTGTGAAGTGTGGTAGAAGGGTTGTTAACCATAAATCTCTCTCTCCTATTGCATATTTCATTTGGATGTCATCCTTGGAATGACATGATTAAATGGCATGCTTGATGACCTCATCAGCTCTCAATCCTACTTCATTACAAGAGGAAATTAAGAAGGCTAGAGAAATGGAGTCTAGCAATCAAAAGAGAAAGTTCTCAAGCAATCAAAAGAATAAATATCCATCTCACAACTCTTCCAAACACAAGGATAAGGGCAAGAAGCCTGTTCATAAGGAACAACCCAAGAGGAGTATAGAAGAAGAAGAGGATCACATAGAGTGTAGAAGGAGGAAAATATGCTATCATTGCATAGAACAGTGGGAGCCGAGACACCATTTCCTTGAAAAAGAAAAGGTTCACTTAATTGAAGTTAGATCAAAAAGTGAAGATAGTGATGATGAGGGGCAACCAAAAAACAATGAGGACAGTAGCTCAGACGAGGAGCAACCCCAGGATGAGGGCAAGAGTAGCATTGTTGCTATGCTATCAAGCACACCAAGATTCAATTACTTCAGAGTCAGGGGATGTTTACAAGGACAATGCATCACCATTTTGATTGATAGTGGGTCCACCTACAACTTCATTGATGCAACCATAGTGGTGAAACAGGGGTTGCCAACATAAGATTTTGAGGGTTTTAATATGATGGTGGTAGATGGATATAATATGTCATGCACCAGGAGAATTCAACAATTGCTTATCACATTTAGAAATTACATAATCAATGATGACTTCTATGTGGTGGAATTAGGTGACACAAATGCTATCCTCAGTAGTTAGTGGCTCCATTCATTGGGGAAATATTCACAAAACTTCAAGACTGTGGAGCTCAAATTCAGAGCAGCGAATGGCAGGAGAGTTGTGCTTAGAGGTATGACTACTGGGACACCAAAGGTTGTGTTAGCTAAACGCATGAAGATCATTTTTTTGCGTGGTGATATAGCATGGGCAGTTGAGTGTTTGATCACCACTAAGGAGACTCTTGATTCAGATCAACCATATAACATTGACATTCAAGAACTATTAGGGAAGCATGAATAGCTGTTTGGAGAGATACCCCTAGGAAGGCCACCTAATCGAGGATTTGAACACACTATTGAGTTGGAGGAGGGGGTCAATCCAATCATCACCACCCCCTATCATCATCCTAAAAATTTCAAGGATGATATTGAGAAAGGAATCGATGAATTGCTTGAGATGGGACATATTAGACTGAGCTCTAGTCCTTTTGCTTCCTCTATGTTTTTGGTGAAGAAGAAGGATGGGACAATAAGAATGTGCATTGATTACAAAGCTCTCAACAAGAAAACCATTAAAAATAGGTACTTGATACCCAAGATTGATGAGTTGTTGGATGAACTTCATGGGGTAGTGTACTTTTCTAAGATTGATCTTCGCTTAGGGTACCATCAGATCAGAGTCAAAGCAAGATATACATAGGACTACATTCCAATGCCACTATGGAAATTATGAGTTTTTGGTCACATTTGGTTTGACAAATGCACCCGCTGCATTTCAATCATGTATGAACCACATAGTCAAGAAGCAGTTGTGTAAGTTCCTCTTAGTATTCTTTGATGGCTTGCTCATTTATAGCAAGACCTGGGAGGAGAATTTGAGATAGCTTGATGAGATTTTGACCATCATGGAGAAGTCACTATATGATAAGTCCTCTAAGTGTGAGTTTGGCTTTAGGGAGATTTGGTATTTGGGGTATGTGATCAGTGCACAGGGGGTACAGGTTCATCAAGAGAAGATTAAGATGATACTTGATTTGCCTACACCTAGGAATCTCATTGAGCTGTGTGGATTCTTTGGATTATGCAATTATTACAAATGATTCTTGAGAGGGTTTTCACAGTTGGGAGCACCTTTAACAGACTTAAATAAGAAGGGTGCATTTAGTTGTTTAGATGAAGCCCATCAAGCTTTTGATAAGATCAAAAAGTTGATGAGTAGTTTTCCAGTTCTAGCACTTCCATACTTCACCCAGCCTTTTGTTCTTGAGTGCGATGCTTCAAGTGAAGGCATTGGAGCTATGCTAATGCAGAATCAACACCCATTGCTTTTGAGAGCCGCAAGTTGAGGGGACCTAAGAGACTCTGCTCCATATATGATAAGGATATGCTTGCCATAATGCATGCATTGGTGAAGTTCATACAATACTTGGTTGGAGGGAAATTTGTGGTGAGGACCGACCACAATAGCCTCAGGTATTTCTTGGAGTAGAAAGATTTGAATGAGAGGCAACAAAAATGGGTTAGTAAGATATAGGCCTATGACTTTGATATAGAGTATATGAAAGGGAAGGAGAATGTTGTCATTGATGCCCTCTCCAGGAGACCTGTCACTTGTTCACTTTCAAAGATTTCTGCTGATTGGAATTCTTTCTTATTAGTTGAATACTCCAAGAATAAATTTGCATGCAAGGTGATGGATGGACTAGTTCAGGATGGCAGGTACCAAGTGGTGGATGATGTGATTTTCTACAAGGACAGGATCTATTTGGTGCCAGAGACTAAGTTGAAGGAGAGGACCTTGCAAGCTTCACATGACACTCCTCTAGCAGGCCATCAGGGCTATTTAAAGACATACTGACATGTTAGAGATAGGTTCTCTTGGAAGGTCCTCAAGGATGATGTTTTGAGACATGTTAGGGAGTGTGTGACTTTCCAGCAGAACAAACCTTAGCATACACATCCCGCTAGTCTATTGCAGTCATTGCCCATCCCAAAGCAGAAGTGGGAAAGCATTTCCATGGAATTCATCATAGGTTTACCCAAGGTGGATGGGAGAGATTGTATCTTTGTGGTGGTAGATCAGTTGATGAAATATGCCCACTTATTTGCTATTCCTACAGAGTACAAGGCACCACAGGTAGCTGAGTTGTTCTTTCATGGGATTTTCAGGTTGCATGGGCTACCTAGATTCATAGTCAGTAATAGGGATAGTAGGTTCTTGAGCGCATTTTAGTAGGAGCTATTCAAGTTGGCAAGTATAGAGTTGACTCTGAGCACGAGTTATCACCCTCAAATAGATGGTCAGACAAATATTGTCAATAAGTGGGTTGAGGGGTACTTGCACAACTATATTTTAGGTTAGTAGAGAGCATGGGTTAAGTGGTTGCACTTTGGAGAGTATTTCTATAATACCATTTATCATATGTCCATTGGGATGTCTCCTTTCCGGGAACTATATGGATATGATGCACCATCGTTCATGGATTTGGATTTTGGTGAGAGCAGAGCCCAAAAGGCCAAGGATTGGATCCACGAGAGTCAAGATATATTGAGAGCACTCAAGGAAAACTTACAGGTGGAACATA